>CM076572.1:766193851-766871579 GCA_034641835.2 Pinus albicaulis
GCAGATCGCGTCGTAAAAATTTTTCCAACTGCTTGCCCAGGGTTCGAAAAAAACATTCTTCTTCTGTTTTTTTGCACAATAGAAAGTGAACTTTTACTTTGAGAGCTTTTATAGCTCTTTTTAAAACGCTTTTGAATGCTTCTTTCTCCCTTTGGTGACCTGCTATTTTTTCCTTTTGCCTTTTATTGAAACAAAATGACTTTTCCTTTTGAACTTGACTTGTCTTTGAAACCTTTGTTTGACATGAAAGAGGCCTTTTAGAAACACCATCTTGGGTGCTCTGTATGTATACCTTAGGCTTCAACCTTTTACGAGTTTTTAAGGACTTGTCTCTTGTTTTGTAAATGAGGAATGGTTTTAAACAAACTAAGCGTGTAACTTCTCTTCTTTATAATTTGCAAAATTCCGTTTAAACGAACCTTGCACTAACCTTTTTATCAATTGAAGAAGGTTATCCTCAACAACAACGTAATTGTCATCGATGGAAGTGCAGCACAAAAACATATTGTTTTTCTTTGTTCTTTTTAAATATCTTAGTTTAGTGGTAAATATGATCTTTTCCACTTGTCACTCGAATATCCTCAAACAATGAGTGCCCTCTTCTTATTCGAACGAGGCACTTTGACATGCTCTTCCCAGGGCGCTTGTCCTATACTCCATGTTTTAAGCCCCTTTTAAAAAGCTAGTTTATATGAAAAGTAATTCTTGGTGCTTTCCCTTGCTCATCATTTGGAGGGAGTATTTTGATAAACTATAATGGGTCTGTCTAAGTGAGAGATGCCTCTTTTACATAAATCACCCGTGTGAAGTTCTCTTTCTATCAGTTGTAGAAATCACTTTTTAATAGAGCTTTGTGTACCTTCTTTATCATTTATATGAGGTTGCTTTAATCAGAATTCTAGCCTTGCTTTGTCAGTGAATGCACTCTTTCAAACACACTATCTCTCAAACTTCCCATTACTAACAATTTGCAACAAAACAGTTAACATAAGTAAGGATTTGAGCCCTGCGCAACCGCCATGGGAATTCGAACCAATGCAACCACTCATGTCATTCAAAACCCTTTGTTATTGCCCTCGCAGATATCCTTTAAGGAGGTGATCTTACATTTATAAAAAATCAACTTCGGCGGGTATAGTGTCTTCCTTTGTTTATTTGAAAAAGGCATAATTAGTAGATTGTGATCTTTTCTTATCACTCGAAAGACCTTCAAAAAAATTGTCCCTTCTTGCTAGCGGTTCTCTTTTCACGGTGTCTACACGACAAGACCTCTTGACTCGGTAATTGCCACGATTGATTTTTCAACCCTCTTCTTGTTATGAAGGAGGTCTTATGCAACTGTGGTAAGTGGGCCCTTTGGTTATTTCTGAAGGAGGCCATAAAAATGTGTTTCTGACCCTCTGCTCATTTTGAAGGAGGTCCCATTAAACATATAAAATTCATCCATCTCAACACTGTGCCTTGTTCTCTTTGTTTGAAAAATACAAAATAGAAGACAAAAGTTAATCTTTGGCATTTATCCTTGATGAAATCATTTGAATCATAATGTCCTTTCCTTTATGAGGCCCTGTCAGTAATGTATATACCTTTTGCATAAAATCACTGTGAATCTTCAGGAGTAAATAATGTGCTTTGTAAATGGCGAGCGCTCTCTGCTAGACATCTTTGAACTAACTCCTTCCCTTGACTGTGTTTTTAGGGGTTGTGAAATTGTTTGTGATAGTCTTTCAAAGTTTAGTTCATGATAAGGTATAAGAAGCAGCTGTCCTTCTTATATTCTCATCCTAGTTGCCTAACTTGCTTTGAAGCTCTCCTTGTCAAAGACTTTCCTTCCTTTTGAAATAGAGAAAATTGTAATGCTAGGTCACCCTTCAGATTTAAATCAAGTATATTTTTTGTCTTTTTACTTACTTCCCTCCATCTGAATCTCGATGGAAAACTATTTCAGTATGAGAAACTTGTTAAGTTTGTTCCGTTGCTCTCATTTGTGCACTGATCATCACTCAATTTACACCCCTACAAAGATGTAAAAATAGATGCTTTTTAAGTTTGGAGGGATTCTTTGGTGTTTCATGGGGATCATGCCTGATCTAATCATATTTCTTCAGACAGGGAAAAATCCTTCTCTTTTCCTGATTTGAACATTCCTGAGCCTTGCTAGAAACAAAACAAAGCGACCTCTTTGATGGTGTGTGACCTAGGGATAGACAAAGGTTTTGGTTTGGCAAATAACAAGACATGATGGCTGACTAATACTGAAGACAGGGTTTTTGGCTCAAAATAGTCTTGCCAAGGAGTTTTTCCTAGAAACACCACCACTTAGACCTACAGATTTAGTCATAGTTTGTAAGGGATTTCTGAGATATAGTCAAGCCATTAGATTGAAAAATAACAGTGACAGAGGAGTAGGCACTTGTCTTGTGCTTGATAGTGAGTTATGTGAAGCAAGGGAAATTGGATATCAGATGTACTAGGCTTATGATAGTTATGGACAGGGAAGGTTTGTTGAGTTAGAGCAGGGCTGAAAACTAAAGACTACTTCCACCTCAATATGCAAGAGAGGGGTAAGAAGACAAAAAATTGTTTGAGGGTTTTCTAGATGACAAATTGACTTTTGAGATTGGTTTCTAGAAAACCTAGACAAGGGATCTAGTCATCATAACAGGCAGAAATACTGAGCAATAACACCCCTGATGGATATAATAGTTCCCTTGAAGAGCCTAGAGAGCCCAATAGAAGTCTCCCTTTTTAGAAAATATGAGGAAACAATTGATATATATGATATCATTTTCATTTTTTCCTCTTTCATCGATCCCAAACTCATTGATCATAAACCGAGGTGCCACTGAAGTCCCATTAACTGAATCCATCAATAATCCGACGTGATTTTCCACCAAAGACATGATGATGATTCAAAGCTGGTTAGGCAAGCCCTCGTTCCACTTTACTCCAAAAACATACCAGTGGAGTTCTTATACTATCATGCTCTTGAAGGGAAATGACACAAGATTCAACCTCAACAAACTTAGAGTGGTGGTGCGGCTCTAACCAGATAAAATAATGAGGACTTTGGGATTGGAATTTTTGGGTGTAGTCATGCACCATAAAATTCTTGTTCACTGCCATAAATGCAATGAATAATTCAATTGGACCCTACTGAAACTCCGACGTAAAAATAGTGCACACAGATAAGTGGAGAGTAGAAAGGTTGTTATGAAACAAAATCCAAAAATAGAAGCCAAGAGAGATCAAGGCCTTAGAAATAAGCCACTTCGAGGGGGAAACCTCATTTAAATTACATAAATGAACTATTCTTGGATGATACAAATGAAAAAACCTCCATTCTATATATATGAATCCATGTGGTCACACTATAATCCTAGTTGGCCTAACAATAATAATGTAAGGTCACAATAATAACAATATGGGGGTTACAGGGGTATGATAATAACAATAAGGGGGCTATACTAACGAATATAAGGGACTACACTAGTAACATGGGGACCTAACTTTCCCCTCTCCATAAAAAAAGTGTTTTCCTCAATGCTTGAGTAGCTAGGGATGCTTCTGTATAAAATTCTCATCCTCCCATGTAGAATCTTTAGTGGGTAAGTTATTCCACTTGATGAGATACCCTAAAATTGATTGATTTCATAGCTTTCAAGTTATTTTTTCCATGACTGCTTCAGGTTCCAATATGATTTTTCCTTCCTTATCAAGTTATGGAAATATAACCTTCTTTAAGCATGAAACATTGAAAACTGGATGTACTCAACAAGAAGCAGGAAGCTCCAATTTGTATACCATAGTACCAATATTTTGCAACACCTTGTAAGGACCATAGTACTCTGGCGATAATATACTATCATTCTTAGTTTGCTTGAGGGACATTTGTTTGTATGGTTGTAGCCAAAAAAATACCCAGTCTCCTTCATCAAAACTTCTCTCGTTGCAATGTTGATCTACCTGTTGTTTCATTCGATTTTGTGAAAAATTTAGGTTATCCTTTAAGAGTTGGAGAACTTTTTGTTGATTCTCGATGTGATCTTCCACTTCTTGAACCTTAGAATTTTCTCTTAAAGATGATGTGATGGATGGTGGGTGATATCCATAAAGTGCCATAAATGGGGTCATTTTTGCTGCAGTATGGAAGGAAGTGTTATACCACCATTCAACCATAGGTAACCACTTGACCCATTGTGTTTGTTTATCATATACAAAACAACAAAGATATCCTTCCAAACATTTTTTCACTATCTCAGTTTTCCCATCGGATTGAGGATGATAATATGAGCTATGAGCTAGTTGAGTACCCAAATAAGAATATAATTTCATCCAAAAATTTCCAGAAAAAATGGGATTTTTGTCACTTAAAATAATGTTTGGGTTTCCATGTATATTTTGAATTGTTTCTAGAAATTTAGTAGCAATTGTACTTGCTTTAAATGGATGAGATAATGCACGAAAGTGTGCATAGTTGGTAAGTCTATCAACTACCACCATGATGACACTCTTTCCTTCAGACTTAGGTAAACCTGTCATGATAAAATCCATTTAAATCTCCTCCCAACGTTGACTTGGAATGGATAAAGGTTGTAGAAGACACAAGGTCTTAATTGTCTCAAATTTATTTTGCTGGCAAACCAAACATTCTACAACAAAATTTTTCATATCAGATTTAAGGCCATCACAAAAAAACTATTTCTTCACCCTATGGTAAGTTTTTAAAAATCCTGAGTGTCCTCATAAGGGAGAAGTGTGCAATTCCAAAATAATCTTTTGTTTTAGTTGGAATTATTTCAAAGATACAAATGATATTTGTACCACAAGGAATCAATTTTCTAACTAAATGCATCAGATGTACTAGGATCTTGCTACAACTTTTGAATGAGTGTCCACACTTCTTCATCCTTCTTCCATTCATCCCTTGCTTCGGTTATCGAGTCTGGTTAGATAATAGAAATGGAACAAAGAAATGCTTCCACCTCTTCATCCTTTCTTGAAAGTGCATCTGTAAGAACATTTAGCTTCCCTTTTTTGTAGATGATTTCAAAGTCATAACCCAACATCTTTGTGACCCATTTTTTATTCTCTTTTGAAGATAGTATTTGTTCCAAAAAGTATTTAAGAGTATCATGATCAGTTTTTACCTTGAAGTGTCTTCACATTAGGTAAGGTCACCATTTCTTTACTGCATGTGGCATTGCCAACATTTCCTTCTCATAAATAGCTTTATGTAAATACTTTCCTTTGATTGGACAACCTTAAAAAGAAATGGGTCTTCCTTCTTCCATTAAAACAACAACAATTCCATTTTCTGAGGCAATACATTCCACAATAAAGTTTTTTGTGAAGTCTGACGTAGTTAATACCAGTGCTAGGCACATTGCCTCTTTAAGATGTTCAAAGGATTTATTTGCTTCCAGATTCCATGAGAATGCATATTTCTCCAATAATGTTGCCAGAGGTGCTTCTATTCTCCCATGTTTCTTAACACAATTGCGATAATACCATGTTAACCTGAGAAATCCTCGTAGTTATTTTATGGTTGTGGGGACTTTCCATTCCTTAATGGATTTAATTTTGTTAGGTTCTACCTTAACACCCTCGTGAGATACAATATGATCCAAATATTCCATCTCTTGTACTCCAAAGAAACATTTGGAGGTTTTTGCATATAATTTCTTCTCCAATATTTTGAGCACCCTGTCAACATGTTGAACATGATCCTTCCAAGACCTGTTGTAGATTAGTATATCATCAAAAAATACTAACACAAATTTTCTAAGGAAGGGTTTTAAAATGGAATTCATCAACCCTTGAAATGTAGAAGGTTCATTGGTAAGGCCAAAAGGCATGACCAAAAATTCATAATGACCCTCATGAGTTCAAAATGCTATTTTCGGAATATCTTCAGTCTTCATTCTAATTTGATGATATCCTGAATGAAGATCCAACATGGTAAAATAAATTGGTCCATGTAATTCATCCATTAATATATCAATCACAGGAATGGGAAATTTATCTTTAATAGTGATCTTATTGATAGACTCCCTATAATATAGACACATGCACCATGATCCATTCTTCTTGTGCACCAATGCTACTGGAGAAGAGAAAGAAATTTGACTCGGTTGAGCTATACTAGCCTATAACATTTGTGCAATCATACATTCAATTGTTCTCTTTTGGACATAAAGATATCTATATGGTCTGATGTTTGGAGGAACACTTACTGGAATCAAATGAGTAGCATGATCATGATCTCGAATAGGTGCGAGTCCTTTGGGAGTTTCAAACACCTTAGAATTATTGTCTAAGAATTTTTGGAGATTTGGAGAAATAGATGATTTTGATGTTGGAACTTCTAGTGAGCATGATTGTGCAATTACGCCTCATTGTTATTTCTTTAGAAGCTTTGTCATGAAATTAAAGCTTATTATCTTTCCAAGCTTCCCTACGATACCTTGTAATTCAACTTCCTTTCCTTCCAAGAAAAATTCAATAAAAGTTCTTGAAAATTAAAAGCTATCGTGCCCAAAGATTGTAACCGTACTCCTAATACAACATCGGCACCCCACATTGGAATGGAAAGAATTAGACTATTCAATACATATTCCCCCATGGTTAGCTTTATATTATGGCATTTTCCAGAGTAATTTATAGTTCCTCCATTTACAACCATCACTTGGAATCCTGGTGATCGGTATAGGAAGTAATTAAATTCCTTGCCTACCTTACAATGAATAAAATTATGGGCACTACCCAAATAATTCAACACAATTACATTTTTCTTCTTGATATATCCTTCTATCTTGTGATTTTGAGGAGTGGTCATTCTTTCCAATGCATTATAGGATATGGTTGGACTCATTTCTTCTTTTTCTAGGTTTGGTTCCTTGTGTATATCCTCTTCTTTTGAAGTTTCTTGTTCATTTTCTTCCTCCTCTTCACAATCTATGTAAAATAATTTCTTCTCACCACACTTATGACCTTTATTGTATTTTCTATCACAATTGCATCAAAGCCCTTGTTTAGTCAATTTAGTGTCCTAAATTGTTAACATAAATTATCGACCAGGGCTAGTAAACTGATGAAGTGTGATGCACTATATGTGCCTAAGTATCCCTTTTTCTTACTTCGTTTTTTTTAGTGTTTTATTGATGTTTTTGGGTTTTTATGTTTTGATTCTTAGTGTTCTACTCAAAACTAGAAGGATGAGATTAAATCTAATTAAAAGGAAGGAAAATGAAATGTTGTCAAATGAATTAAAGCAAAGTTTTATTTGCAAGTTCTGTTCCTAACTAGGAAATGATGAAAACAGAGAGTCCTAATCCATGGATATTACAGCTTCTAAATGAACATTCATGAAATGACAAGTAACTCAAAACACTACAACTTAATCTGATTCATTTAGTTAGAGATTTGTTGGAAGATCTTGTGAAAAAGATTAATTTTAATGCAATGAGGATCTCCTAAAACATAAAAAGAAATGATGAAACAAACAGTAACCTAAAACATTATAGTGAAATCTCATTCATTTGATAGAAGTTTATTGGAAGAGCTTGAGAAAAAGATTACTATAATGTAGTAAGGATCTCCTATGAAATGCTGAAACAACTTATAACATTACAACTAAATGTCATTCATGAGTTAGAGGTTTATTGGAAGAGCTTTTGAAAGAGATTAATCATAATGTGATAAGGATCTTCTATGAAGCAAAACAATCAATAACTCACAATATTACAACTTAGTCTCATTAGTAAATTAGAGGTTTATTGGAAAAGATTTTGAAAGAGACTAACTGCAGTATAATGAGGATCTTCTTTTTAACTAAATAACAAAAAATGAAATGCTAATAACTCATAATATCACAATTGAATCCCATTCATTTAATACAGATGTATTGGAAGAGCTTGAGAAAGAGACTAACAACAATATCATGAGGATACTTTATCTAAGAACATGACATGAAACATAATGCTAAAATATATGAATTCAGAAAGAAATCTAAGTAAGGAAATATGACAAAACAGAATTGAAAATGACTTATCTAGAAAACATGTAAAACCTCCTCGAATAGCAGGGGTCCTCTCCTACCAATTTGGTGAAATTCTTCAACTCCTTAAAGTTGTAATAAAAAAAGCATCAAAGAAATGAACTTATTTATTGATAAAATCACAAATCTACATCCCATTCCATCTTAAGCTTTGTTACAAAACAATCTCTAATCCTTTCTCTTCTTCTCCTATTTTTCACTACTCTTGATAGGAAAAAGTTTCCCCTATTTATACAAAAATATTAGAAGTTATCTCATTAATGAGAGTCCATGAATCTCTCCCTCTATCTCTAGAGTTACAATCAAAATAGGAAATGATAAGACACATGTCTTTTTAGAGTTTCAATACAAATAAGAAATGAGACACATATCTTCTTAAAGTTTCAATACAAAAAGAAAATGAGACACATGTCCTCATGATCCCATGATCTTCTCCACTCAAATTCGAATTTGGTTTTGGGAGGCCACATAAAGGTCTTTTAGAAGCTTCCTTTTGACCTACACATGTCACAAAACTCATAACACATATATAGATATATGAAACTATGTTAATTTTGTAGTTTCTAATCATAAATTCACTTTAAATACATAAAATAAATAACTTTGGAATACGAGGATCCTAACCCATATATTTATGAAAATGGTTACTTGATGTAGGGTTTTAGGTTAGATAGTTATGAAATGAGAGTTGAATGGTAATGACATAATGGAAATATGTATAAATATAGAAAACACTTTTGGGACTCAACAACCCTTTTGCTCTTTTTTATTACCCTTCCATTTTTATAGATGTGAGTGGTAAGCTTCATTTTCGCCATAATTTTACATTCAATTTTTCTTACCAACCTGAATGCCTTCTCCAATGAATTAGGTTCCCAAAGGTGAACCTCATGTTAGATGTTATCCTTTAAATTCCCTATGAAGACATTAATCATGTGTTCCTATGGAATATCAGTTACCCTTATATTCAATTTTTGGAAGACCTCAATGTTCTGCACCATTGTACCCTTTTGTTTGAGATTTATCAATTAGCTAAAGAGGGTGTTTCTCTTTGTAGCATCGTAATGTGCTATCATTTCCTCTGTAAAAATTGACCAAGTGACAATATTTTTACAAGAGAAAAGCTATTGATACCATACAAATGTATTTTTTTCTAAATGTAAAGTTTCAATGCTTACCTTTTGTGTGTTTTGAATATTAGGGAGATCAAAATATTGCTCTATCTATAGTATCAATGTTACGGGATCCTTGCCATCAAAATTTCTCATATCCATCTTTGGAATATGGTGGGTCTTACATCAAACATTAGAGTTTATGAAATCACAATTAAAATTTATATTGTTCTCATCATGAGTTTCTTGTACTACCTTTTTGCCATTAGGAATCATTTCTTGTATCAACTTTTTCAACCCTTCCTTCAAACCTTCCATGTATTCTTTTAGATCATTCTTCATGCCTTCCATGTTAGCTTCCATGTCATCCATCTTATCTTCCAATCCATTATTCAAGCCATCCATCTTAAATTCCACTTCTTTCTTCAAACTATCCATATTAGCTTCCACACCTTTCTTCAAGCCATCCATCTTAGCTTCATCCCTTTCTTCAAAACTTCAATTTCATTTTTTGTTGATCTTTGTGAGATCGAAATTTGATGCACTTTCTCTTGTAATTTTTATATATCATATTGCACTTATTCCTCTTCATGATTCATAATAGATCCTTCTGAGGGCTTAATGGGTGTTGAATTATTTTTAGAGAGCATTTTAGAACCTGATACTGATATGTATGCTTGAATATGCCCTTGGAAACACTTGAAACTGATTTTTCAAACAAAACTTATGTAATTTGAAAAAAAAATACACACATTTTTCTTGCTTTTCAGGAGTTCAATATTGAAACTCATGAATCTCTATAATTTATGATTCCCAAGAATTGATCTTTGGTCCTATAGTAGCCCTCCGAGTCTTCCTTCCAAGGCCACAGGTCCAACCTAATTTGGATTCTTCAAGGAAAAGTTATGCCCAATATCCCACAATGACCTAATTATGGATTGGTTCAGTAGAGCGACTTGTACGGCATGCCACATGTCAATGTTTCCTCCTTCGGCTCTGAAATTGATACACAAGAAACTAAAGTCTGTGTACTTTCATCCACGTTTTACAGAATTCCAATCCGATGCTCAGAGAGAGTTACAACGATTTTCCCACAGCCACCTCTATGAGATGAAATTCGGGAGCGTGAAAAAACCCTCACTTCCACAGAACATATCTCCGAAAATATTGCACACAAAGATCTAAACGTTTTACACGAAGTTCCTCAGGATTTCGGCTTCGCGTCGTAAACATTTTAGCTTCTGAACCTTGATAGAGTTATAGCGAAAATTACATGATGACAAGTTTGGAGTAGCGAAACCCTAGAATCCAAAGCTCTCATACCAAATGATATGAAACCAGCTCCAAAAATAGAATACAAGAGAGATAAACGCCTTAGAATAAGCAACTTCGAGGGGGAAACCTCATTTACATTACACAAATGAAAAATTCTTGGATGATACAAATGAAAAAACCTCCTTTGTATATATAGGATTCCATGGGGTCTGTTATCACCCAAAAATTTTCAAAATATCATTGTGTCAATTTTGTTTTTGGTCATGATTCTAAATTTGGTTTAGAAGTCAATTTAGGATTTGGTTAAGGGTAGGTTAGAATTTTATAAGTTCAAATGTCATCATTAAGTTCAAATAAAGTCTTTTAAAGGTCCATTCATTATCAAATATCCATAATTTCCATTTGGGAGTCATTCCATAAAGTTTTAGGTCAAAACTCTGCAATTAGCGAAGAATCCACCTTTTCGTAGTGCCATTAGTTCAAAAAAGTTGATTTGCACTATGAAAGCGCTAATAGTTTCATAGCGCAAATAGGGAAAAATATGCTGTCAGTGCTACGAAAGCACGGTTTCTTAACTGTCTTGTCATTTGAGATGAAATATGTCAGAATCCATTGGGAAATGATAGGTTAGTGGTATGATGAGTCAATTAGTGATGAGATTCAATGTACTTACCCATTTTGCAATCGTCATTGTCATGATAGGCTATGAATAAGGCATAATTCAGTTATGAGATGACATTTAAAATTCAAAATCTTGCTTCATTGGTCATTCTTGTTTCCTTTGCCTCCATTTGAGTGTCTAAGCTCTGAAGTGTCAAGAAAAACCTATGGCTTTTCAATACAAGTTTTCTTCATCTTAATCAAGCGAGGTTGATATAAAATAATCAAGCAAGGCTGATTCAATTTGTCAAGCGAGCCTAACAAGTTTTCTGTGAAGCATGTCAGAGGAAAAGAAAATCCATAGAGGGGGACACTGCTTAAGACATGAGCTTGAAAATATGAAGGTCATAGTTGAAGACCCAGCAGTGATGGAGGCATTCAGTAAAGTAGGTTGTCTTCGGTGTTGGCAATATGATGCAGAGTGTTGTCCTTGATGGCAACCCACTTGATAAAGATGATGGCAACCTTCTTGAAAAATTTGTTCTTGACTTGCTGAACTTGTTAAATGATGTAAATCTGATGATGGAAGGAATGTCAATATGTGCCAGAACATGATGAAAAGAGTATGTCTCAAGGCATACGCAGATTTGTCTAGACGAAGTAGCGTATGCACGCGG
Source organism: Pinus albicaulis (assembly GCA_034641835.2). Lineage (NCBI taxonomy): Eukaryota > Viridiplantae > Streptophyta > Pinopsida > Pinales > Pinaceae > Pinus > Pinus albicaulis. The sequence continues at coordinate 766,205,575 of CM076572.1, forward strand.
GAAATAACATACCAAGTCACGTATGGGAAAAAGCACTCTAAATTTATAAAACCAGGGGTAACTACCATGGTATTGACCCATTGTATTGAATGATGGTTCGCCTATGTGATCCCGTCCAGGAATACCATTGGAAGTTATGTGGTTTTGACTCATGGTATTGATGAAGGGTAACCCTATATAAGGAGAAGAAAATCATTGTGCAAAAAGTGTGCATGTGTCTGGGCTTTGATGAATACTTCTCTCTGAAGTATATCTGTATGGTTGAACCCTGTTCCTAATTGATAGATCTGAATCTATAATGCACCTATGAACATGATGAAGGCTCAAGATCTCTAGATCTAGAAATGGTGAATGTCAAGGATGATCTGAAAAGAAGTGAAGAAGACCTGGCACAATCCTGTTGAAGAGATTGAAGAAATATGGGTAAGTTTATAGATCTGGTCTGTACTGCAAAATTTATCTTTTATAGATCTATACGCATCTTCGTTTCATGTAAAGCGCGTGTATACACGGGTCTGTGGAAATAAAAGCGCGTATGCGTAGTTAGGGTTTTTCCCTAGAAAATGCACTGAAGTATACGCAGGTTCGTCCTCTGGAAAGTGCGTATATACACGAGTCTGATTAAATAAAAGCACGTATGATTTCTGATCTAATGGTTCACGAAGAGTTGATATTATTTACATTTTTATTAAAGTCCAGGTTATATATGATATTACAGTTCTGGTGGTGTCATTGCAGTGGTAGGCAATGGCAAAGTGTGAATTTTGATAAGTGAAGGTTATTGTTTGAATGTTTGATCAGGTTTTAAAATTGATGAGAAACGTGGTCTGCTTGATGGTGCTAAGGGTGAAGCCTTCAAATGGGGGTTGTGCTCCCTTGAGAAGAAGGCTGATAAATGAGTTCAAGGGTCGTAGCTCCCTTCCAGGAGAGGCTGGTAAACGAGAGAAGGTTGTAGCCTTCTGCAGGTGGGTGCCTGCGTGCTGGTTTGAGTCTGCACCAGTACATGATTGTAAGAAGTTTTCTTAATAATAAATTTTGAAGGCTGAAACAATGGCAGTGGTGGTTTTCTCCCGAATTGGGTTTCCACCTAAAAATCCTGGTGTTCATGTGTGTTGCATATGTGTGATGATTATTCTGTTCTGTCTGCACCTGTTTACTATTTCTGAAATATCTGATGAATGAATATTGCAACGATCTGAGTTAATAGTTGAAATCTCACAGGCCTAGTGGTCTGTAAGAGATATCATGTATACGCTAGTTTCCTTGGTAAAAAGTAAGTGTATTGGTTTTGAAGAAAAGTATTACCTTCAATGCGATTCACCCCCTCTCAATATTTTAACAATTGGTATAGAGCCGGGTCCTTAAAATCCCTTGCTGCTGAAGGAAGATCAGCCAGATCAGGCAGTGCGAGACACGCGTGTCAGGCCCCACTCTTCACGGGAAGGGGTGTCTTGAGTGAGGATGATATCTCTCTTCAAATCTATGGACGATCATGTAAGAATACATTGACCGAGCAGAGTCATCAGCATCATCACGGTGCTACCAGCAGATCCCAGTGAAATGAAAATTATGAATCAATCTGAAGTGGTGCTTTACTATATGTGAGGGAAGTTGAAGCGAATCGGAGAATTTTCAAGTCATGCGAAAATTTGGAATACAACAAAAATATAGGACAAAATCATTCTCTTCATTCCTTGAGCGGTAAAGGTAAAAAGTGCAAAACTCCAAACTCTCAGAATTGAATATGAAAATTTAAAGATGCATAGTGATGAGAGTATTGCCACTTTCTTTTTACGTCTTGATGATGTTGTTAATCGTATGAAAAATCTGGGAGAGACAATAACTGAAACTACTTTGGTTGAGAAAATTTTGAGAACGCCAACAGCAAAATTTGAGTCAAAAGTATCTGCTCGTGAAGAAAAACAGGACCTTCAAAATCTTACTGTGGTGCAACTTCATGGCATACTGACTGCATATGAAATGAGAAGAGGAGGACCATTTGAAGTCAAAGAAGTTGTTTTTAGAGCTTCTACAAAAGGGAAATAAGTACAAGAAGCATAAGGACTAGCATATATTTTGGAAGAAAGATGAGGCAAATTTTGTAAAGAAACTTCAACTTGGTACGAGGACGGTTTAGAGGTAAGCTTCCTTTCAAATGTTTTAATTGTGGAAGAGTTGGTCATTATCTTTGCTAGTGTCCTTACAAAGAAACACTTGCGAGAAGGAAGTAGCTAGAAATAAGAGCGGTCTGTAGAAGAAGTTACTATACTCATGATGACGGTGATGGAGTATACGATAGTGAGGAAGAATGTGAGCAGATATTAGACTTCTCATGGCATTTGAATCTAAATAAGAAAATGATACTTTCGTGGATGCTCACAGAGGACGATGATTTTCTTAAGAGAGAACAACCAACTCAAAAAATGACTTAGAAGAATATAAAATTATCTTAGAAGAAAGGAAAATAACCATCGAGACTACGGAAAAGCGAGTTGAAGAAGTAAAGAAACACGATGAGAAATTAGAATGTGAAGTGGTAAGTGTAAGAAAAGAATTTGAGAAAGTAAAGACTGCGAATTTTAGATTTGCTAAAGGATGCGGAAACCTTAGATGAGATTATCAGGTTCAACGTTCTCCTCTTATAAAGACGAGGTCTTGGATACAATGGAGAGTCCTCTCAAGCTTCAACACCAAATTATCTAAAAGCGAGTTTATGTTGGTTTACAAAATTCGGCCACTCGGCGGGGAATAAAGAATCTTTACGGATGAAAGCATGATCATCCTAATGCGGAACACTAACGAAGATATCTTTCAAAAATGCACCAATCAACGGGTAAATTCAGAAATAGAAGATTTCATGATGTGAGAGAATTTCTTCTTCAATGGACAATGTTTCTCATGTCACGAGTTTTGCGTCATAGCTTGCTCAATGTGTTGCATATAAAACCATCACTGACAAGAGAAGCAAGAAAGAAAAGGATTGATGTTGAAACAAGAAAATACCTATAACAACTTTTCTCCTCTTAAATGAAGTAGAATGTGCTTATTGCAATAACTTTGTACATGAAGATTACGAGTGCGGAGCAAAATGCGGCCAAAGAGCATCTTCCCTCAAAATCCAAAATATGGAAAAATAAGGAACCACGGGTTGAAAATTTTGGCATAGATTTGTGCGAAAGGTGAAGAAAATCAATGGTACATTGATAGCGGATGCTGAGACACATGGCAATTGATAAACACAAACTTCGTGCATATAATGCTCTAGAAAAAGAAAAAAGAAAGTTACTTTGGAAATGATACTCCTATTTGTAATTAAAGGAAAAGTGTTTGTGTTTCTAAAAGAAAAGGTGAAGGCTAATGATGTCATGTATGTGGATGGATTAAGGGATAACTTGTTAAGTGTAAGTCAAATGTGTGATGAAGGAAGCTTGAAGTTGTCTTTAGTTCAAAAGAATGTGTGGTCGTGATCTTGATACGAGGTAAAACAATTATAAAAGGAAAAATAACTCCAAGCAATGTTGTAGGTATTGAAGAATTGTAAAAAACGATATTCTTGAGTAAATCTTCGAAAAATGGCTATGGCATAGAAGGTTGGGGCATCTAAGCTTCTCTCTCAAATCAACAAATCTAGCGAGACTTAATGCGATCGTGGTCTTCCCAATATATCTCTACCGAAAGTATCATATGCAAATCCTGTCGATTCGGTAAGCAAACCAGTGCAATTCGATGCCAAGGAAGGATCGTATTGACCTCTTGAACTCATTCATACTAACATATGTGGACCTATGAGAAAAAAAGTCACCACGTAGTTAGAGAATACTATATCTTATTCATTGATGATTTTTCTAGAATGTGTTGGATTGGGTTGATCAAACACAAAGATGAAGCATTTGAAAATTTTCATATTTTCAAAGCGTTGATTGAAAATGAATTAGATCTAAAAATCAGAAGTGTCTTAGATGCGATCGAGGAGGATAATATACATCGAAATGAATTCTTTGAATTTTGTGAACAACATGGCATAAAAAGGCAGGTTTTAAACGCAGGCACTCCACAACAAAATGGCGTAGCGAGAAAGAATGAATGGGGCAATTCAACAAATGGCTAAGAGCTATGCTTGATGATTCGGAACACTTGATATTTTTTGGGGAGAAACGGCTCACACGACAAATATTCTTAAGAAGGCACATGTTCGGGTAAATATTGACAAAACTCCATATGAACTGCAGTAACTAGTGATACTCCTCTGTGAAAAATTTTAGAGTTTTGGAAGTAAATTCTTTATCAAAAATAATGATAAAAAGCTTGGCAAGTTTGAACCTAGATGAGATGAAGGAATACTTCTTGGTTACTCATCTACAAGCGGGGGCATACAAATGTTACAATAAAAGGCTTCGAAAGATTGTTGAATGTATTGATGTTGTTATTGATGAGTCTCATGTAGTCCACTAAAGAAGAAAGACAAACAACGAAGAAGATGATGGTGACTTTTGTCCTTCTACATCAAATAGAAATGATATAGACGGAGAGTGGATCAATGAAGAACACGAAGATGATTTATTTGGAAAGGCTCCATCCCGAGATATGTTCAAAAGAATAATCACGAATCTCAAATTTTGGGAGACAAGGAATCGGGTGTACAAACAAGGAGGACTCTTGTGGGATCTCCTAGCTATTTGGCATTTCTATCCACGATTGAACCACACAATGTCAATCGAAGCTAGCAAAGATGAATGTTGGATTCGAGGCCATGAATGAAGAACTTGATCAAATTGAAAAGAACCACACTTGGGAATTGGTACCAAGACCACATGATAAAAATGTCATTGGAACCAAATGGATATTCCAAGAAACGAAGCTAAATGAGAATGGGGACGTTATAAGCAAGCGGTATTTGGTTTTGCAAAGGGTATAATCAACAAGAAGGTATAGACTTTGAAGAAACTTTTGCTCTGTAGCTAGACTTGAAGCCATAAGAATGTTTCTTGCTTTTTCAAGTTTTCAACAAATCAAGTTTATCAAATGGATGTAAAATCTGCTTTCCTCGATGGTGATCTAGAAGAAGAAGTTTATATAGAACAACTAGAAGGATTCATTTTGGGAAATGATGAAAATCTAGTTTGTAGACTTAAAAGGCTCTATATGGTCTCAAACAAGCTCCAAGGGCATGGTATTATTGTCTTGACAAATATCTTCATCAACGATGATTTTCAAAGAAATTCTGGCATTAGTAACTTACACAAAAAATTGAAAATGATAAACTATTGATTGTGGTTGTATATGTTGATGATATCATTTTTGGAAGTAATGAAATCTATGAGTCGAAATTTTGCTTGTCATGCGAAAAAATTTGAAATGTCTTTACTTGGGGAACTAACATTCTTTCTTGGCTTACGGGGGTACATCGAACTACGAAGGTATATTCTTATCTCAAGAAAAATACCTTAAGCAAATTACGAAGAAGTATGGGATGGAAGAGTGCAAACTGTAAGTACACCAGTAGTACTTCGGATGTAATCTCGGTTCTCATGACGATTGTCCCATGGTGAATCAACTTGAGAATACGGATCTATGATAGGAATTCTTACGTATCTCCCAGCGGGACTAGACTAGATATTATGCATGCGGTTGGGATTGTTGGACGATTTCAAGTAATCAAAAGAGTCTCATCTTTAGGGTACGTGAAAGAATATTCAAATATCTACAAGGAACTCAAGACTTTGTACTATGGTATCCAAAGAATGCTAGAGTCTTACTCTTCATGCTTACCTTTGATGTAGATTGAAGTGCAAATGTTGATGATCGGAAAAGCACAAGTGGTGGTGCATTCTATATGGGGCCCGGTTGGTATCTTGGTTCGGCGAAAACCAGCTCTATTGCCTTATCTACGAGAAGTAGAATATGTGGGCATTTCTTTGCATCATGTTACACTCAACTTCTGCGGATGATGAAAACCTTACAAGACATTCAAATAAAATGTTCACCTCATATCTCCATTATGTGTGATAATACGAAGTGCCATTAGTATTTCAAAGAATCATGTTATGCATTCGAAGACCAAACACATTCCCATCAAGTATCACTTCTTACGTGAACAAGTACTTGAACAAAATTGAAGTTGGAATATGTTCCCTCCAAAGAACAAGTTATTTCGATATATTTACCAAACCTGCGCGAGGAAGCATTCGAATATCTCGGACGGAAATTTGGGAATGGTCTCTTGCCTCTCGGAAGATCATATACGCGATTTCGGAGAAGATTAAATTGGATACGGGTTTCTGAAAGACGGTTGCGTATATACGCGAGTTCATACACTAAAAAACCGCGTATGGGTGGTTGTCGACAAATTTTGGGTCGACGTATTCGGCCTGAAAGCTATGGTCTTGTTTTGGTATCTCTAATGTTGTATGGCTTCTTGTGGTGATGTTTCGAGTTCTTATATTTACGGTTCATTCTGCGATAATGGGTGAAGATGCCTTGATGATTATTTGTTGAAAGTGTTCGAGTTACTCAAGCTAAGGAGGAGTTTTGGTCATATGGAAAGGGTGCACGGAGTTCGGGGGGCAATGCTTTGGCTGAGAATAATGCATTGTTGGCATTATGATGGTTACGAAACTTGATCTCTTTATTGAGGTCTTTTGGTTTTGGTTGTGAAAAGTCATACTTGTAATTTAATGAAAAGGTCATGTTGAGACCCATGATGTAAATTGTAATATTCAGTCATGTAAGGACTTGATCAAATGTGTAAACCCACTTGGTTGGGTACTTGAGTCAAAATATGTAAACCCTCTTGGTTGGGTATTTGAGTCTCATATGTAAATCCACTTGGTTGGATCTTTGATGTAAGTATGAGTCCTTGGTGATAGGAAGGTCATAGAGTCTTGTACTTCATTGAAAAATATGTTTGAACATTCAGCATGAACTCAGGGGGAGCATGGTAACTTCAGTGCACATCAGATTTGCAGAGCTCTTATGTCTACATGAAGAAAAAAAAAAAACCTTGTGTTGGTTTTGATCCGCCCTTTGCCCTTGATGTCAAAGGGGGAGAGTGACATGGTGTTTGAATATCATGAATAATGGTTGTGCTTAATGTATCTATCTGTTATGGTGATCAAACACCATCGTGGTTTCCATCAAGTCCAAAGGGGGAGATTGTTGGCAATATGATGCAGAGTGTTGTCCTTGATGGCAACCCACTTGATGAAGATGATGGCAACCTTCTTGACAAAGTTGTTCTTGACTTGATGAAATTGTTAAATGATGTAAATATGATGATGGAAGGAATGTCAGTATGTGCCAGAACATGATGAAAAGAGTATGTCTCAAGGCATACACGGATTTGTCTAGACGAAGTAGCGTATGCACGCGGGAAATAACGTGCCAAGTCGCGTATGGGAAAAAGCGCTCTAAATTTGTAAAACCAGGGGTAACTACCATGGTATTGACCCATTGTATTGAATGATGGTTCGCCTATGTGATCCCGTCCAGGAATACCATTGGAATTTATGTGGTTTTGACTCATGGTATTGATGAAGGGTAACCCTATATAAGGAGAAGAAAATCATTGTGCAAAAAGGGTGCATGTGTCTGGGCTTTGATGAATACTTCACTCTGAAGTATATCTGTATGGTTGAACCCTGTTCCTAATTGATAGATCTGAATCTATGATGCACCTATGAACATGATGAAGGCTCAAGATCTCTAGATCTAGAAATGGTGAATGTCAAGGATGATCTGAAAAGAAGTGAAGAAAACCTGGTGCAATCCTATTGAAGAGATTGAAGAAATCTGGGTAAGTTTATAGATCTAGTCTGTACTGCAAAATTTATCTTTTATAGATCTATACGTAGGTTCGTTTCATGAAAAGCGCGTGTATACGCGGGTCTGTGGAAGGAAAAGCGCATATGCGCAGTTAGGGTTTTTCCCTGGAAAATGCACTGAAGTATACGCAGGTTTGTCTTTTGAAAAGCGCGTATATACGCGGGTCTGATGAAATAAAAGCGCGTATGATTTCTGATCTAATGGTTGCTTAAGGTTGAATGTGTTTCTACATATCACAATGCAGTACGGGTTATATCTCATATTAAGTTCACTATGGTCTCAGCATTACATTTTAAAGCAAGCAGAGAGAGGTATGATTTTTGATAAGTGAAGGGTTGTGTTGAAGTTGTTTGATCCGGTTTGAAAATTGATGAAAAGTGGTACGCGGTGGTGCTAAGGGTCGAAGCCTTCGGTCGGGGGACATTTAGCTCCCTTCCGGGGAAAGCTGGTAAACGGTTCGGGGGGTCGTAGCTCCCTTCTAGGAGAGGCTGGTAAACGAGAGAAGGTTGCCTTAACGAGTGGGTGCACAACGTCTTGGTTTAGTGCGCACCAGTACATGATTGTAAGAATTTTTCTTAATAATAAATTTTGAAGGCTGAAACAACGACAGTGGTGGTTTTCTCCCGAATTGGGTTTCCACCTAAAAAATCCTGGTGTTCATGTGTGTTTCATATGTGTGATGATTATTCTGTTCTGTCTGCACCTGTTTATTGTTTTTGAAATATCTGATGAATGAATAATGCAATGATCTGAGTTAATAGTTAGATCTCTGGACATATGTGAGTTCTGTAAAGGATATCCGTGTATATACGCTAGTTTCCTTCAGTAAAGTAGCGTATGGGTTTTTAGAAAGGAAAAAGTAAAATTGTCTGTACTAAATACTGATTCACCCCCCCCTCTCAGTATTTTTCCCAACATTCGGTGTTGTGAAAAGCTATAGGGTTTACACACACAGGTGTCTAAAGAATTTGCCTTGCACTTCAATGGAACAACTACCAAGGTTGGGATGCTAAGTGTGCCAATTACACCAAAGATTATTTCTACTATGACAGAAATACCAAGGGGTCAAGAAACTTGGTTCAAAAGTTTCAAATTTGATATGGAACCATGCAAAGAATTGATGAAACTTGGGTATGCAGATATGGACCTCAATAAAGCTATTCCTAGAAGCTGCATCAGAGACACTTTTGCAAAGTTGCTGCTCAACATCCAGAGATATTTTACATGTGAAGGAAGATATCAGAAGGTCTACACATATCATTTCAAGTTGCTTATGCATTTCACAGGTTAAATTTCACTTGATTTTCCCTTTTACATGCATAGGAGTCTTGCTAAAATGGCTGATAAAGTACAAGCCAAATCTGAAGGTTGTGAAACATCTTTGTTTCATCATGGTTTGATGAAGTTATTTATTTTGAATGAGCTTCAAAAGATAGGCAAGTACTGGTCATCATTTTTGTTTATAAATGGTTTTGAGTTGGAAACACTAACTCCTACTAGAAACCCTAAAACTAAAGGAACTCCATCACCACCAGTAACATATTCTAGTCAACCTATAGTTGCAAAACCAAAGGATTTTGCAAAATTGAAGCCAAGGAAACAAGTTGATAAAAGGACAGAGCAGACACAAGTGCTTGACACTCCAACTCCATCACCTTCAAAACAGAGGTCAAAGATTGTCAAAGAGGAAAAATAGAAACAAGATGTCAGCAGGCAGGAAATCAAAAGAGTAACAAGAAGCCAAGCAGTGGCATTAAAGGGAAAACCGATTGCTACAGATACAGAGGACAACCCAGTGATAAAGGGAAACTTAGATGACACCCTGCATAAAATTGACATAGAAGAGACACCCATTGTTCAAGTTGAGTTCATTGGGGTAGATTTTAATATTCCTACTTAGCCTAAGCTAGGAGGAATATTCATTTTTGTTTTATTTTCTGTTGCATGAATAAATGAATAAAGGAGGACATGTAAAACTCATAAAAAGACTGAATAAATCAATGTCCATGTGAACACAGATAAATCAAGGCCATGTAAATAATCAATTATAGGTGTGAAAGGGGTTTGAGCTATGAGACTGGGTCAACCTTGACCAAATCTACAGCACTGTCTAGATTTAATGTATCTCCTAAAGGGACAATGCAGTTCTAGAAGGAGGCCCCTCATGTGAAAAGAGTTAACTCATAAAGGTGGTTTAGGGTTTTCAAAGGCTCTCATATTATAAAAGGAAAGGGAAGGCAGCAAGAGAAGGTTGTTGATTGATTATATTTCTGAGTATCTTGTCCGCTTAGACAAACACTATTCTCTACTGCTTAGCACTTGGAGTTCCTATGCAGGGATTTCACCTCTTCCTTTGAGGATTCTTGGAGGAGTATTTGCTGATTTGATCGAATATCAGGTTTCAGGACAAGCTCTACTTCCAATTGTAGCACAGATCTAGGGAGTGTTTGTTTGCTTTTGCAAGCTGCAGCGAGTGGGATTCTAGATCTGCAGAGATCTAGCTTGTTTTGGGAGCCTCTTCTCATGGAGTGTGTCTTTTAACCTTTTGGAAGAGTGTCTCTCATGTTTGAACTTCAGATCTATAACTTGGCAGTGTACCATCTATGTCATCTGAGCTACAACGTTGTTTCCATTGATGGACTGCGTTATTTTGATATGAGGTTCTTTATGGTGCTTTGATCCTAGTTTTGATCAGAGATCTCTGGTGCTGGGCTTTGCCTTTCACCTTGGTGATCCATGGATTAGCTTGTTGATCCATGATCTATTTAGATCTGATATATTGTAATGTAATGCTATATTCAGAAATTACTACAAAATTTTACAAATCTGCAACTTAAAACTTAGATCTACTCTTATTTATGCATGATTTGGTCAAAACCCCAAGGGGATCTTGTAAAGAAAACTATCTAGTTTCCAGAGCTGAAATAGATCTAATGTTTTTTCCATAGATCTGTCATAGATCTGAGTTGTAATATTTAGCTGCTGAAGCTCCCTAAAAATAACACTGTTGAGCCATTTCTGCAGATATATATGTGTTGCAGCCCTCTTTTCTGAAGATTTCTTGCTGTATTGTCTCATGTATTCTACTATATATTGAAAGGGCTTCATTGTACTTTTGATTTTCTGATGTATACTTAAAAATTAATCATATTTGATTGTATCCTACTCATATTATCAAAGGCTCGTTATTCTTGAAGCTACTTATTGTGCATAGTTGTAGCCCCTCTTGTAGGGTGTTTTCCAGCTAGACTAAGTGGTGGGAGATCTGTTTACCACATCTAGTTTGATTTTTTTTTACTCCCCTTTTGGATCTAGACTCCAGATATACTGATCTAAGGGATCCAAGGGTTTTAAACTCATCTCTATACATCAATCTTCCAGGAAGTGCGTTATTTTTACAAGCTTGTTGTGCAATCCTAGTTTTGGAACATTACAGTGGTATCAAAGCTCCTTTCTTGGCATAGCCTGTGCTTTCCTTGGAGCATCATAGCCATGTTGAATTCAGAAGAATATGAACCTATTACTAAGAGGGAGAAGAGGTATCAGAACAGAAGCCACAAGAAGTATGATTATACTACTGAAGATCAAAACAAGGGTAAAGCCCCTGAGACTACAAGTGACAAAGAAGGGGAAGAGTTTGCAAGAACTCTGTTGGTGGCCATGCAAGATCTTGCTAGAGAGACCAAGGAGATGAGGATGGATAGAATGAGGTAATCTCTTGGGAGATTTCAGCTGGGAGAAAGCTCTGATATGTCTCATCATGGGACTGGTCAACCAGTGAATTTGCCACAAGCCCCACAAGCCTCACAACGCTCCACTATGCCTACTTTCTTGGTTTTGGAGAATGAAGGACCAAAAGAGCAAGCCTCCCTTGAAGGTTACTTTGTGGATTATGACTCTTAGAGTCAGATATTCAAGGATAACTTGAGATTCCAAGATTTTTGTCACCTCAAGGAAAAAAGAAGAGCAAGGCAACAGTATAGAGATGGTGGATTATTTCATGATAGACACCACTCTATGGGCAGATTCTTTTTGCCCAAGTTTGATGATTCATCCTCTAGCTCTACCAAGGCATGGGTAGAAAAGCTAGATATTTATCTTCAGTTGAACAAAGTCCCTGAGGTTGAAGCCATCAAGATTGTAGCTCTGCACTTTGAAGGTGAAGCACATAATTGGTGGTTCCATGGGTTGTCTACATTGGGACATATCAATGTGACTACCTATTCTGATTTTACTAGGAGACTGGTGGAGAGGTTTGACAGGAAGGATCTTGAAGCACCCTTCATAAGCCTTGCAAATTTGAAGCAGTCAGGAGATGCAAAGACTTATATCTCTGATTTTTGAGATTATCAGTTATGGTCCTTGATCTACCTATAGCAAGGAGAGTCTACATGTCCATCGATGGCTTGGAGGAACCTTTGCATGGGTTGGTTAAATCTACCAAGCCCATCACTTTGCATGATGCCATTGAAAGGGCTAGAGATCTCCAAGATGCCTTGCCAAAAGAAAATTCAACTTTCCAAAGCAAGGCCCCTTACTTCTCTAAGGGGAAGGAAGGAAAAGCTGCTCCTCCCAAGGAGAGCTCTTTGAAGAAACCTCTTGATATTGATCTCAGGAGGGAATTGAGGAAAAAGAGGTTGTGCTTCACTTGCCAAGAGTCATGGGCACTGGGACATAGATGTGCTGCTGGAAAAGCACACTACATAGAAGTCTTCTCAGATTTTGAGGAGGAAGATGAAGGTGATGAACCTAGGAGGGGTCACAGTGCTGATGATGATGATGAGGGAGATCAAACACCATCTAGAGATGGGAAGGGAGCCTTTTCTCCAACAAGTGGGACTCTTACCTCTTTGAGAGGAGTGCTTAATTACTTGACCCTAAGAGTACAAGGTTCAGTCATGAATTAGAGAGTATCTATCCTGATTGATAGTGGGGCAACCCACAACTTTACTGATGCTCACCTTTTACAAAAAAGAGGAATCCCCACTGATACTTTTGAGGGATTTTCTGTTTTGGTTCTAGGAGATAGGACCATGCAATGCATGCAATATGTACCATCACTCTCTGTCACTATGAGATGTTACACTTTGGTGGATCACTTCTTTGTAGTTGACATGCCAGACACCAACGTCAGCTTGGGTGTCCAATGGTTGATTACCTTGGGGAAGGTTACCACTGATTGGAAATCCTTGCAAATGGAGTGGGTGGACTTGAAGAGTGGGACACCACAAATGATTCAGGTCATGCATACTTATCCTTCACCTAATGTTTCCACACAAACAATAGAGATGGATTTGCGAAGTGGAGGCAGGGATCTCATAGTTCCTTCTCTCATGTTCATGAGGATGCTGCAAGGGACATTCTTATCTCATGGAAAGCCACCTGGAATGCCATCAGATTCAAATCTTGTGGGAAAGCCTCAAAAAGTGCTGCTCCAAATCTAGATCCAGGAAGGATTGGAGCAATGAAAGATCAAGTTACAACGCTATGGGAGGAGAAGAAAGGGAGGATTAGCCTTCCAACAATCAATTTTGGCATGTGTAATGTCAAAGGGGAAATCAGCAACATGACAAGCACTTCCATGGATGTATCAGCAGCGCTGTCATTGTTAAGAAGTGTGGATCTTTATTGGAAATCTCAACTGCTTGTAGAGTATTCCAAAGATCTCCACACAGGTATGATACCAGATGGCATGCAGCAAGAAGAGGGCTACTTAGTCCAATGGGGAGTCATCTATTATCATGGTAAGGTCTTCTTGGCTAGAGCCTCTAAGCTCAAGCAGAAGATCCTACAAGGAGCATATGAAGAAATCTTCCTCAACGATATGTATTCAATGAAGATCTATTCCCTGATCATGAAGATTTTTTATTGGGAAGGCATGAGGGAGGACTTAGATCAGCACTTTCAAGAGTGCAATAGATGTGGAGGATTGGGGCAGCCAATGGAATCTTTGCAAGAGACATCTCAAAGAGCTCTTCCTTTGCTTGAGAGGAGGGGAATGCTCATGCACAACTCCATGTGTGTGGAGGACTATGATGGTAAAGCATTTGATCATGACAAGAAAGTTGTATTTTCTGATCTATTATATTCCTTTGCCATGTTTTTACAAGATATGAATCCTAAAGGGAGTGAAAGATCATGTGGATCTCATAGTTTGTTGGGGGCTAATGGAAATTCTGAGCTTGGCCACTCCCTTGATGTGCAAAGGGAGGTTCCTTTTCATGATGGTTGCTTCCCAAAGGCACCAAACTTATGTAACACCTTTAGCCATGTTAAGGTGACTCATGCAGAAAAAGTGTGGTGGGAATGCCATTTGCCACAGTTGGATCTAATGAAGACAAGAGAAGCACTACACTGGAATCACATGTGGGATTTTGACCCACCTCCTCAAGTGAAAATTTCAGTTTTCATATATGTAGTCTTGCTTCCATACCTTGATGATATAGTTGTACTGTTTATGGGGTTGTATGGATAGAGGATGGGCATTGTATATGTACCACATGGATTGGAACTTCAACCTGTACTTCATGATACATGTTTTAGATGTAGCATTGCTTCAACCATGTTTATTTCTGTTGAGTTTTTCACTCCTGAAGGTATGGACTATGCACATATTATGTTGGCCTTGGAGGAACAATTCATGATGTATTGGCTTGTTGAGCACTTGGCTTATGATGAGGACTTGATCCTTGATGATGCCCTCAATGAAGGAGGAGAATTACTGCAGCTCTTACCCTATCAATTGCTTGAGGACAAGCAACATTTTGGAGGGGAGGACTACAATATTCCTACTTAGCCTAAGCTAAGAGGAATATTCATTTTTGTTTTATTTTCTATTGCATGAATAAATGAATAAAGGAGGACATGTAAAACTCCTAAAAAGACTGAATAAATCAATGTCCATGGGAACACAGATAAATTAGGGCCATGCAAATAATCACTTGCACGTGTGAAAGTGGTTTGAGCTGTGAGACTGGGTCAACCTTGACCAAATCTATAGTGTTGTCTAGGTTCAATGTATCTCCTAAAGGGGCAACACAGTTCTAGAAGGAGGCCCCTCATGTGAAAAGAGCTAACTCATCAAGGTGGTTTAGGGTTTGCAAAGGCTCTCATCTTATAAAAAGAAAGGGAAGGTAGCAAGAGAAGGTTTTTGATTGATTATATTTCTGAGTATCTTGTTTGCTTAGACAAATACTATTCTTTGCTACTTAGTAGAGAATTGTGCTGCTTAGCACTTGGAGTTCCTATGTAGGAATTTCACCTCTTCCTTTGAGGATTTTTGGAGGAGTATTTGCTCATTTGATCCACTATCAGGCTTGAGGCCAAGCTCTACTTCCAATTGCAGCGTAGATCCAGTGAGGGTTTGTCTTCTTTTGCAAGATGCAGCAAGTGGGATTCTAGCTCTGCAGAGATCTAGCTTGTTTTGGGATCCTCTTCTCATGGAGTGTGTATTTTAACCTGCTGGAAGAGTGCGTCTCCTGTTTGCACTTCAGATATGTAACTTTTCAGTGGACCATCTATGTCATTTGAGCTGCAACGTTGTTTCCATTGATGGACTGCGTTATTTTGATATGAGGTTCTTTATGGTGCTTTGATCCTAGTTTTGATCAAAGATCTCTGGTGCTGGGCTTTGCCTTTCACCTTGGTGATCCATAGATTAGCTTGTTGATCGATGTTCTATTTAGATCTGATATATTGTAATTTAATGCTATATTCAAAAATTACTATAGTATTTTATAGATTTGCAACTTAAAACTCAGATCTACTCTTATTTATGCATGATTTGGTCAAAACCCCAAGGGGATCTTGTAAAGAAAAATATCTAGTTTCTAGATTTGAAATAGATCTGATGTTTTGTCCACAGATCTGTCATAGATCTGAGTTGTAATATTCAGCTACTGAAGTTTCTTAAAAATAACGTTGTTGAGCCATTTCTGCAGATATATATGTGTTGCAGCCATCTTTTTTGAAGATTTCTTGCTGTATTGTCTCATGTATTCTACTGTATATTGAAAGGGCTTCATTGTAATTCTGATTTTCTTCTGTATACTTACAAATTAATCATATTTTATGGCCTCCTACTCATACTGTCAAAGACTGTGTTATTCTTGAAGCTGCTTGTTGTGCATAGTTGTAGCCCCTCTTGTAGGGTGTTTTCCTGCTAGACTAGGTGGTGGGAGATCTATTTACCACACCTAGTTTGATTTGGTTTTGCTCCCCTTTTGGATCTAGATTCCAGATCTGCTGATATAAGGGATCCAAGGGTTGTAAACTCATCTCTGTACATCAATCTTCCAGAAAGTGTGTTATTTTTACAAGCTTTTTGTGCAATCCTTGTTTTGGAACATTACATAGATGAGCATAAACAGAAAAAGGCTAAGTCTGCAAAAAAACTTGAGTTTGAGGGTGAAAATGCAAATTTTATCTTTCAAGATAGAAAGCCTTTAAATAGGCATGCTAAGAAACTTAAGGAAGGAAGCAAAAGTTTAAGAAACTATTGAAACAACTAAAGCCCCTGAAGAAGTGGGTGATATCTCAACACCTGTAGAGAAACATACAGCCAGCAGAACAAAAGAGGGAAAAGAAGAAGTGACAAAGAAAATAGAGTTTAAAAATTTCGAGGAGAAATTTAGGTTGGAAAACCAAGAAATTGTTGTGATGAGAAAAAGGGCTAGAAAGCATAGTATTGAGAAAGAAGAGTTCAAAAGAGTGAAGGCATCATGGGAAGGTAAAAATTTTTCTATGACTAAAACACCAAGCAGTGCAGAGCAGTTTTTCACATGGACTGTCCCAGCAATAAAGGAAGCCAAATTTGTCAGAGTAATAAACACTCACTTGAGAGCTAGTAACAGGAAACTTAAAGGTCAAGTGGAAGACTTGGAGCAGCATTTGAAATTGATTTAGGATGAGTTAAGAAACAAAGGTTTTAAAATGACAATCATTGAACAGTCAAAAGTTAAATCATGTGAAAATGAAGAAAAGACCTCATGAAGGCTGAAATGACTATGTTTTCAGTTCATATGGCTTTTTGATACAGTGGAATCAATTTTATTTTTAGTTTTTGCACATCTACAATTTTAATTTTGGAAAATTTTGGACAAAACTGTTCACTCAGCAGTTTCATAGTGCAGACAGTGTAAAAATTGTGAAAAGCGCTGCGAAACTGCTGTCGTGGCTTTTTTGCCCTTTTTTATCAAATTTTGGGGGGTAAAAAACAGTAATTAAGAAATGAAAATATTGAGGAGGATGTATTTAAAGATAATTAAGTCAATTTTTGAGGAAAGAGGTCAATATTTTGAAGAAGAAAGGGTAAAAGAGCTACGCTACGAAAAGCGCTACGAAACAGTGTTGTTTTCATAGCACAGTCTATTACAGCTCATTTGAATAGTGTAAAGATGGTTTGGGATAGTTGGGGCTTAGGGAGGATTTTTGGCAGGTGTTACTTCACTTCCTATAAGAACAGAACCTCGAAATGATGAATTCATGATGGCCAAAACATTTCAAAATTGCAAAGGACCCTATGCCTAGAAAACAGGGAACTGTTTCCTACTTTGATGTAGGTCAGCATTACGGTCATCAAGATTTGAAGCCAATCATCTAGATTCAACCAGGTGTTAATACATTTGGCAAAGGATGTAATTTAATTAAGCTAAGGTTGTTATAGATAGGTGATTAAGAGTTTGAATCCTATTTGTAATAGGACTGTTTAGTAGATTAGCTACTCTTTTGTAATAAATACCATGTCATATGGTTAGGCAAGGTGTCAAGAGTCAAGATCTCGATGTATCTAGCATCAGATAAGGTTATATTATGTTTTAAATGATATAAGAAAGATCAAGAAGTTGAATATGCTAAGGGTTGGACATTTCTTGGTAAAATACTGTGTTTAATGTAAGTGATTGGTTATTAGCTAAATACAGAGATTTCTACTTAGCCCACTTGAGATTCAGAAAGATTTCTAGAGTGTTCTTGTTCTACTTGCATCTTTTTACTATCCTATTGCAGTGGTGTTTGTCTATGTTACTCAAAATTCATCTTTGATGCTTTGACTTCCTATATAGACAAAATGACTATGTTTTTTATAGTTTCACATGTGTATCTCTTGACTAAAACTCTGATATGCCTCAACTTCCATGTTAAGTAGATTGATTGGTTTACTGAAACTATATTGACTCCGTAAGCCCCATGTGTACTTTTTGATATGATTTTCAACCTACATTTATTGTTTATCTAATTATTACTCCACATAGAGTTAGCCATATATATTTTTATCAAAATCATTAACCCTTGAGAGAGCCCTCTCAGGTTGAGGAGGCTAAGCCTCAATCAAAATATTGGTTTGAAACAATTACATGAGATTGATTTGATTAGCAGCCTATCAGGTCTAATTTTGTGATAACATTTTGGTGCGGTTTCCCAGAACCTAAAGATTATACTTTCCTGAAATTTTGAAGCTAAACTTCTAAAGGTAGCAGGAGGTTAGGAAGCTTTTCGAGGCTGTAGCTACCTTGTTGACTCCATTTAGAATTTATATGATCAAAGGTGGCTTAGAGAAGGAGATACACGAGGAGTAATCCTAACCTAGATCCAACTACCATCGTGGACAATCCAAATACCATGTCCAGAGGCAGTCAAAGCATTTTTGAAATATCAGGTACTCCATCACATTTGAAATCCTTGTCCTCTAAAATTTTAAGAAGTCCTTAAGATGAAAGAGTTGATGATAAAATTCAAGAGGTTTTGTTTAGATCAGAAAGTGAAAAAGAGCTAACTGAAATTATCTTAGACTTGCATAGGAGAGGTATTGATACCTTAGCTCTAGTAACACAGGAAGACAAAGAAGAGTTTTGGGAAGTTGTTACTTCTAAGTTGTTGATGGAAAAAGAGTCTTTAGATAAATTGAAGGAGCTTGATCCTTTTGAAGTCTTGTTTAAAAGTAAAGATGGTTTACCTCTTCCAAATTAGAGTTCAATTGTTAGTGGACCATAAATACCAAAAAATCCTCCTCATAGCAGTTTTTCATCCTCTATTTCTACCATCCCTAAAACTACTACAGTCCCTTTAACTATGGATGGAAATGTACCTCCTCCATCTACTTCACCTGCTAGATATGCCCCTCTTGCTCTTCCATCTATCTTACATGACCTCCATAGAAAATATGCTGCTAGAATCAAAACTCGGGGAAGTGATGAAGACATTACAGCAGAAGAACGTGTGGACCAATTTAATGATATTATAGACATGGAGGAGGTTGATGATGAAGATGTTAAGTTGAGATTGTTCGCTCAGAGTTTTACTGGTGAAGTTAGGAAGTGGTATAAAGCCCTTACTCCTAGAAGTATTCATAATTGGAATGAGTTTGAAGATACTTTTCTGAGAAAATGGGGAAATAGAACTAATCCAGTACAAGCCCTCATTGAGTATAGCACTTTGAAAAGAGTTGCTGATGAATTTGTTCAAAAATTTTCAAAAAGGTTTAATAAGGTGTATGACTCTATTCCTACCCATTTGAAACCACCACAAGCCTTAGCTCAGATGAGATATGTTGAAGCTTTTGATTATGAGATTTCTATATTGTTGAGAGAAAGAGAATCCCCTTCACTTGTTGAAATGCAAAATGATGCAGTGAAGGTGGAGGTTAATTTAATAGCAGCTAAAAAATAAAAAATGGGTAGGACTAAGTTGAAAGAAGAAGAGAATCCTTCCTCCTCTACCTCGCAGGATAACCTAGATTAATGATGAAAACAATGGAAATTTTGATGGATAGGTTGGCCCTTGGGAATACCTCTACTCCTCCTAGACAACATGAACCTAAATTTAGAAACCCTCAGTTCAGGAGACCTCAAAATTAGCAAAGGCCAAGGGAAAATAGAAATCAGCAGCCTGATCCTTCAGTGAGACCTCCTTTCCAACAGAACTTGGTTGATGAAGAAGATGATCTTGAAATTCCTGAAGAGTCTATTCACTATTTTGATGAGGAAATGTCTAGAATTTTCTTGACTAATGAAGAACATGATCAATCAGACCAAAGTAATTATGGAGAGGAGACATTATATTATCTAAAGGGGTATCAACATGCTATTTTTGAGATGCAAAAACAATACAATCTCAGAAATAGAAATGTGCCTATCATTGCAAACAAAACACAGCCTAAGAAAGATACATATAAGGTTGTTGATGGCAAGAAAGATGCTCCTAAGGTCGCTGAAGGTAGGAAAGATACACCATTTTTTTCTCCTATCAAAGAAGCTGGAAAATCTATTTCTATTCAGCCTTGAGAATGAAATTTCTAAAATTAAAATATTAGTCCCTTTTAGTGAGATTCTCAAGGTAAATGAATATAGAAGCAAGACTGTAAAAATGTTCAATTCACAACCAAGAGCTGCTAATATTTTTAATGTATTAGAAGATCATCCAACCATATACTTGGGTCCAAGACTAGAAGATGAATAGAATGAGGAGGTGCCTCCTTTTTATGTGAACCTTAGCATTCATGACATGACATTGCATAATGCTATGTTGGATTCAGGGCCTCTCACAATCTTATGCCCAAAGTAATCATGGAAAGAATGGTGTTAGAAATAACTAGGCCATATAAAGACTTGTTTTCTTTCGATTCGAAAAGAGTTCAATGCATTGGTTTAATCAAGGATGTTGTTGTTGGTCTAACACAAATTCCTTCTAAAATTGTAGTCATGGAAATTGTGGTAGCAGACATTCCACCGAATTTTGGTATGCTATTGTCGAGGTCATGGACAACGAAAATCAAAGGTACAATGTAGATGGACCTTACTTATGCCACCATTCCTGTTTTTGGTGAGAAAAGAAGACTATATCAAGAGACAAGAATGGCCTACATGGTGAGTAGTAAAGACAAACCCCAAAATTTTCCAATTTATGCTCTTGATATTTAACTTGGTTCTTCTATTATTTTCAATGAGTTGAATAATGAAGCAAAAAAAAAAAGGAAAGAAGAAAATCAGAGTTCTGAAATTTGGCAGTCTGAAAATCAGCAAATAGAAGATCAGCAAATCAGTGATAAGGAGGTGGAAGGTTGGTGGTCATTGCATTTTGATGGATCAGCAGGAAGAGAAGGAGCAGGAACAGGGATTTAGATCACAAGTCAAAGTCATGAGAGTAAGTTCTTTTCCTATAAATTGAACTTTGATTGCACGAATAACATGGCTAAGTATGAATCCTTGATTTTGAGCCTACAGGTTTTGAAAAGAATGAATGCTCAAGACATTTTTGTTTTTGGAGATTCAAAGTTAGTCATTAAACATGTTGAAGGTGTTTATCAAACAAAAGATATAAGGATAAGGGCATATAGGAACTTAATTTTGGACATATTGGAAAACTTTCAAGATTATTCATTCATGGTCAAAACTAGAAAACAAAACTCCATTTTTTATTCTCTTGTTGTCTCTAAAAGTATTTTCATTATTCCTATGCATTCCACAGAAAAATATGAGGTTGAGGTTTGCCATAGAGCAGCTAGCCTTGATACTATTACTCATTGGCAAGTTTTTGAGGATGATCAACAAGTGAAGAACTTTATTGAGCTGAAAGAAGAGTTTGAAAATATACAAGTAGATCAGCAAAATATGCTTGCTGAGTCTAAAGGGAAATTTGAAAATTTTCAACTAAAGAACAATTCTATAACAAAGGGACTCATACCTCTTGAAATTTTTTTTGATCAGAATGATGTTTTTAAATCACCTAAGATACAAGCCAACAATGAAGAAGTTGAGAGTTGTAACCTTGGTACAATAGCTATGCCCAAAATGATTAAACTTTCAAAGTTTCTTTCAACTGATATGAAGTTTAAGTATATTGAAGTGATCAAGAGATTTATAGATGTGTTTTCTTGGAATTATGTTGATTTGAAAGTATACAAACCCACTATTATTCAGCATACTATTCCCATAAAAGAGAATGAAAAGCCTTTCAAGTAGAAGTTAAGGAGGATCAATCCACTTCTCGTGCCTTTGATTGAGAAGGAGGTCAAAAAAATCTTTGATGCCAAAATCATTGTCCCAATTAGATTTTCAAATTGCCTTGCAAACTTACTTCCAGTTAGGAAAAAGAATGGAGAAATCAGAATATGTATTGACTTCAAAAATTTGAATAAAGCCTCTCTGAAGGAAAATTATCCTCTCCCAAAGATGGACCAAAATTTGCAAAATATTGTTGGTTCTCAGAGAATGTCTATTCTTGATGGTTTTTCAAGTTGTAATTAGATTTGGGTACATCTTGATGATCAGGAAAAAATAGCCTATACTACACCATGGGGTACTTTCATGTACGCCAAGATGCCATTTGGTCTCATGAATGGAGGAGCTACTTTTCAGAGGGCAATGGAAATTTATTTTTCTGAAGAGAAGGACAAGATGGTGGTTTTTTATCTTGATGACATAACAGTCTTCTTAAGGAGGGAAGAAGATCACTTGAAACATATAGAAAGAATTCTGCTAAAGTGTAGAAGGTTTGGCATCTCTCTAAATCCCACCAAAAGTATTTTTGCTTTAACTTCAGGTAAATTACTTGGACACATCATTTCTAAATATGGGATTAAGATTTATCCAAAGAGGGTTAATGCAATTCAGAAGGTGGATTTTCCAAGAAGAAGGAAGGAGATTCAATCTTTCCTTGGAAAGATAAATTTTGTAAGGCAATTTATTCCTAATTTTGCTGAGATAGTGAAGGAAATAACAAGGATGTTGAAGAAGGGATTTGACATTAAGTGGATAGAAAAAGCAAGACACTCATTTGAGGAAATCAATAGGGCACTTATACAAGCACCGGTATTGATCAATCCATATTTATAAATAGAATTTCTAGTTTTTACTTTCGCATCAGAGAATACCATCACTGGAGTTCTACTACAAAAGGGACAACAAGGTATTGAGCATCCTATTTATTTCTTTAGTAGGAAATTAGCCAACTCTGAGCTGAAATATGATATCTTAGAGAAGCAAGCCTATGCCTTGATGAAGGCTATCAAAGATTTCAGAATTTATATTATGCATTCTCATATTGTGGATTTTGTTCCTAATACTGTTGTGAAAGACATCCTCACTCAAGCCGATCCTCATGGTAAGAGGGGAAAATGGATTGCTAAGTTGCTAGACTATGATATAGGGATTAATCCAACAAAATTGGTCAAATGGAAATGCTTAGCAAAGCTAATGGCACAGTCAAAATTTGACTATCTTGACATAAACTTGATTGCAGAAATATCAGAAATTCAAGACAAGGAAGAAGAACTAGTCCCTATTGAAGAAAAATACATCACTTCAGATTCGTACAAGGAGGTTGTTTTTGTCCTACAACATCACAAAGCACCTGTTGATCTAACAAATTCTAAGGCAAGGTTTGTTAAGCTAACATCCTTGAGATATTTTATTTTTGACAGAAATCTATTTTGGAAGGATACCAGCGGAATTTTGCTAAATTGTTTGCTGGAAGATGAGGTTGATAAAGTAATTGAGGAGTTCCACAAAGGAGATTGTAGAGGTCATCATTATTGGAAGGCCACAATGAACAAGATTCTTAGAGTAGGGTATAATTGGCCTACAATGTTTAAGGATGTCTACAAAAGGATTGTTGCATGCCATGAATGCCAGATTTTCGAGGGTAAGAAGAAGCTTGTACCTTTACCTTTAATGCATACCTATATGGAAGCACCATTTCAGTACTGGGGGCTAGATTTTATTGGAGAGATTCATCCATCATCATCAGGTCAGCATCATTGGATTCTTACAACAACTGATTACTTCACCAAATGGATTGAAGCAATCCCAACTAGGCAAGCAAATGATTCTGTGTTTATTTCTTTTTTAGAAAATAATATATTGTCTAGGTTTGGTTGCCCCATGAAGATTATAATTGATAA
The DNA here is from genome assembly GCA_034641835.2 of Pinus albicaulis. NCBI lineage: Eukaryota > Viridiplantae > Streptophyta > Pinopsida > Pinales > Pinaceae > Pinus > Pinus albicaulis. The sequence continues at coordinate 766,229,291 of CM076572.1, forward strand.
TGCATAGGAAATTATGTCTAAGAAGCTGATCAATTCTGTCATCAAGATCATATTACTCTTGGGAATTCTACTACATACTATCCGCAAGGGAATGGTCTTGTTGAATCATCTAACAAGAGTATTGTGAGGATCATTAAAAATGTGTTGCAGGAGAATAAGAAGGCTTGGCATTTAAATTTGAAGTATGCCTTATGGGCTGATAGGATATGCACAAAAAGGTCAATTGTAACCTCACCATATGAGTTGGTATATGGGGCTGAGGCTATTTTTCCTACATCTCTAGGGGTATCTGTCATGAAGCTGATTCAAGGGTTAGAATAGGAACCCAATGTAGTCCAAAGGAGAATCAATCAGCTAATAGCTTTGTAGGAGAAGAGAAATGAAGTTTATAACAGAAATCAACAATCTCAAAATAGAATCAAGATGACATTTGATAAGAAGATCAAGGAGGAAAGTTGAGAAAAGGACAGAGCAGACACAAGTGCTTGATACTCCAACTCCATCACCTGAAAAATAGAGGTCAAAGATTGTCAAAGAGGCAAAACAGAAACAAGATGTCAGCAGGAAAGAAATCAAAAGAGTAACAAGAAGCCAATTAGTGGCATTAAAGGGAAAAACAATTGCTACAGATACAGAGGACAACCCAGTGATAAAGGGAAACTTAGATGACATCCTGGATTGACATAGAGGAGACACCCATTGTTCAAGCTGATTCATTGGGGTAGATGAGCATAAACAGAAAAGGGCTAAGTCTGCAAAAAATCTTGAGTTTGAGGGTGAAAATGCAGCTTTTATTTTTCAAGCTAGAAAGGATTTAATTAGGCATGATAAGAAACTTAAGGAAGGCAGCAGGAAAGTTCAAGAAACTATTGAAACAACTAAAGCCCCTGAAGAAGTGGTTGATCTCTCAACACCTGCAGAGAAACATACAACCATCAGAACAAAAGAGGGAAAAGAAGAAGTGACAAAGAAAACAGAGTTTAAACATCTTGAGGAGAAATTGAGGTTGGCGAACCAAGAAATTGTTGTGATGAGAAAAAGGGCTAGAAAGCATAGTATTGAGAAAGCATAGTTCAAAAGAATGAAGGAACTGTGGGAAGGTAAAAGTGGTTCTATGTCTGAAACCCCAAGCAATGTATAGAAATTTTTCACATGGACTGTCCCAGCAATAAAGGAAGCCAAATTTGTCAGAGCAATAAACACTCACTTGAGAGCTAGTAACAGGAAACTTAAATGTCAAGTGGAAGAATTGGAGCAACATTTGAAATTGATTCAGGATGAGTTAAGAAACAAAGGTTTTAAAATGACAATCATTGAAGAGTCAAAAGTTAAATCATGTGAAAATGAAGAAAAAACCTCATAAAGGCTGAAATGACTATGTTTTCAGTTCATATGGCTTTTTGATATAGTGGAATCAGTTTTATTTTGAGTTTTGGCAAATTTACAATTTTCATTTTGGAAAATTTTGGAAAAAACTGCTCACTTAGCAGTTTCGTAGTGCAGACAGTGTAAAAAGGGTGAAAAACACTACGAAACTACTGTAGCAGCTTTTTTGCCCTTTTTTATCAAATTTTGTGGGGTAAAAAACATGAATTAAGAAATGAAAATACCGAGGAGGATGTATTTAAAGATAATTTAGTTTTGGAGGAAAGAGGTCAAGATTTTGAAGAAGAAAAGGTAAAAGAGCTGTGCTACGAAACTGTGTTGTTTTCGTAGCATAGTCTATTACAGCTCATTTGAACAGTCTAAAGATCGTTTGGGATAGCTGGAGCTTAGGGAGGATTTTTGGCAGGTGTTACTTCAGTTCCTAACAGAAAAGAACCTCGAAATGATGAATTCATGACGGTCAGAACATTTCAAAATTGCAAAGGACACTATGCATAGAAAACAGGGGACTGTTTCCTACTTTGATGGACGTTAGCATTATGGTCATCAAGATTTGAAGCCAATCATCTAAATTTGACCAGGTGTTAATACATTTGGAAAAAGATGTAATTTAATTAAGATAAGGTTCTTATAGATAGGTGATTAAGAGTTTGAATCCTATTTGTAATAGGACTATTTAGTAGATTAGCTATTCTTTTGTAATAAATACCATGTCATATGGTTAGGCAAGGTGTCAAGAGTCAAGAGCTCGATGTATCTAGAATCAGATAATGTTATTTTATGTTGTAAATGATCTATAAAAGATCAAGAAGTCGAATATGCTAAGGGTTGGACATTTCTTGGAAAAATACTGTGTTTAATGTAAGTGACTGGTTTTCAGCTAAATACAGAGATTTCTACTTAGCCAACTTGAGATTCAGAAGGAGTTCTAGCATGTTCTTGCTCTATTTGCATCTTTTTACCATCCTATTATAGTGGTGTTTGTCTATGTTACTCAAAATTCATCTTTGATGCTTTGACTTCCTATATAGACAAACTGACTATGTTTTTTACAGTTTCACATGTGTATCTCTTGACTAAAACTCTGATATGTGTCAACTTCCATGTTAAGTAGATTGATTGGTTTACTGAAACTGTATTGACTCCATGAGCCCAATGTGTACTTGCTGATTTGATTTTCAACCTACATTTATCATTTTACCTGATTATTACTCCACATAGAGTTAGCCATCTATATTTTTATCAAAATCATTAACCCTTGAGAGAGCCCTCTCAGGTTGAGAAGGCAAAGCCTCAATCAAAAGATTGGTTTGAAACAGTTACATGAGATTGATTTGATTAGCAGCCTATCAGGTCTAATTTTGTGATAACAGGGTCACAATATAATCCTAGCCGACCTAACAATAATATTTTAAGGGCACAATAAGAACAATATGGGGTTTACAGGGGTACAATAATAACAATAACGGGGTTGTACTAACAAAAATAAGGGGATACACTAGTAATATAGGGACCTAACAAAGGTGGGCATAAAATTTATGCACAGATGTCATTGGGAGATGAGAAGTGTTGATGACAACCAGCAACGCGAGAAGTGTTGACGATAACTAGAGGTGCATTGATTCAAAATAAAGGCATGTCATCCTAATTAGACAAAAAGAGATAAGATTTTGTAAAACAGGAGAAAAAGTTTTGTGTTCATGCATATAGATGAAAAATCTAGAAAATTGAGATGGCAGTTTAGTTATATAAATTAAATGAGTGGTAAGTTTATATAGGTATAGATTTATAATAAATATCAAAATATTTATTTTATTATATATTTTATATTGTGAAAATTACAAAGGAAAAAATATCATAAAATTTAATTAAATTATAATTTTATTTTAAATTGTTATTTTTATTATTTTTTAATTATGGAAATTCACATCCTTGTAAATAAGTTTTGTGACAATATCATTGATGATTCTATGATTTATCAATACTATATACTAAAAAAACTGGACAGTTAATTTTAAGTATAATTTTATAACATTTATAATTTATAATTTATAACTATTTGTGATATAAATTTTCATCCTCTATTTTGACTACCATTATTGAGTGGATATTCCTATCTCTACAATCCATTTATTAATTATTGATAATTAAATTAAAATTATAAATTTCCTTTTCCAAAATAGATATGCCTATCCACATAATAAGTTTTTTCTAAAAAGAAAATATATTTCATTTTTTCCCAAACGAAAAATAGTAATTCCCATTTATATAATGAAAATTACATGTTGTAGATTCGAAAAGGAATATAAAAAAGTATACGAAAAAAGCATTCAATTAGGCCAACCTTACCTGGCACCCAAAATAGAAAGCTCACAAGAGAAAAAAACTAATTTATTCTTTCATACCCTTCTTTTTCTCCACTTTCAGCCAACCACCACAGTTGGGAGTGGAAGTTACAATAGTCATTTGGTGTTCTTATACATTTATATATGTTTCTTTATTTGAGTCCAAACACTATGATCCATGGATTCCTTTAGTGTCACTTCCCTCTTTTTCCTGAGAGCTCCACATTCTATTGCTCATTAACTTTAGATGTTGTTACGTTAGACGAAATCAACGAATTGACCTTCTTAGTCCCACTCTTCTCAATGATTTTATGGGAATTATTTTCAACATTCATTGTAGTATTTTCTAGGATTTCTTCTTCCTCCCTCGTCTTCCTGTGTATGTTGTTACATTAGAGGAAATCAATGAATCGACCTTCTTAGTCCCACTCTTCTCAATGATTTCCTGGGAATTATTTTCAACATTCATTGCAGTATTTTCTAGGATTTCTTCTTCCTCGGCCTCATATTCCTATGTACCTGTGAACTACCATTACTTTGGATTTTGGACTTGTCACTTTTTTCTTTTAAGTTCCTTTTTTTCCAAAGGACATGAATTTTGATGATGGACAGTTTGAATAAAAATTCGAGATCTAAATGACGTATTTCAAAATTCTAGAGTGTGGGACCATTCCACATTATTATGAGTTAGAATAATACAATTAGGTAAACATGAAATAATGTATAAATCTACAGATATCATGAAAAAAGTGAATATTCCTTTTTTGATTCTATCCACATCCACCTTTAGGAATTTCCCTAAATAGTTGTTGATTCCTTCTAGCACAAAACTAGCAACAAACACCGTGCCTCAATCCCCATGGTTCCTAAGGAAATTTCAACACAGGCCTTCTTCAAGATTTCATGGTAGTTTTTAGTATGAATCTTAATTGCAAGTGTACGAAAAAAGACCACTTTAGTTGTGCATAACAAACATCCTTAACAACAAAGATGGTTGCCAATATCTTCAGATTTTCAATTAGGTGATCAATATAAATGTTGCAAAAATCTAGATCTATGCATCAAAATACATCAAGCAGTAAATAAAAACGAGATTTACTCCATGCATCCAATAGACAAGACAAGAATATGTTGAATGAATTTTATATTAAGGGCACCTGGGAGGAAAACATAGAAGGATGTTACCAGTTCTCCTCAATGGGATGGATTCCTGTAAGTCCTTAGCACTTTAGATCCAAAATTCCTCTCTCTTGATGGTGCAGAAAACCCAGACAAAAATGGAACTCAAAGGGAGCTCAGAAGAAAAAAGATAGAAAAATATGACAATGATGGTGGATCAAAGTCAGACTAAAAGTATAGATCCAGAGAGATATTTAGGCAACAAAAGGTAGTGAATGAATGGAAAAACCCTTCTATTTATAACAAAATATTGAGTTAGTCTAGATATTGGTGCATAATTAAAATATTATTAACCAAATCAATATCCAAGTTTTATGGAATATTTTATTATTTTTATTGGAGGGAAAAGGAATTTGGCTTGGGTCAAATCCCTTTATTTGTAAATAATAAATAAATAAATGATTTATTTATCATTTTAAGGATGTGGTTGAGTAATAATCAAATAAATAATGATTTATTTAATTATTTAAGGGTGATTTAGTCAAATTTAACCCAAAATATTATTTAAATAAGGTTTAAATAATTATTCCTAGAAAATAATAAGATAAATAATGATTTATCTTAATTAATTTTCTTGTTTTCGGTTAAATATGATCAGGAATATTAATTAAACTATTGTTTAACTAATTATTCCTTGAGGAACATCAAACAAATATGGATTTATTTAATATTTCCTCTTGGGGTTTCCTGTTTAGACCATAAACAACTTAATAAAGGTGTTTTACTAAGTTTTTTTTCATAGTGAAAGCAATTTTACTTAGGGTAAAATTGGTCTTACATGGTGTACTTAGGTCCATCTAATAGTAACAGGTTAGATAACCAAAAAATGGTGTAACAGTAGTCTCTTTTGCCACGGAATCCCCTGCATCATACTGCCATAAAGACATAACTTTCATTGCATAATAGGCATATAAATATACTAGTTGCCCTACCTTTTTATTCCAAGAACATATATCATCTCTACCAGTTGCCCTAATAGGCATATAAATATACCAGTTGCCCTACCTTGTAACTAAAGAAGTACATATATCATCTCTCAAGGGATTCCAATCCCTTGACGAATCTAACTATAAGTAAAAACTAGCTAGTATATATGTTAAATACATGTTCATAAATATAACACATATCCACATAATGTCAAAAAAAATCACGGTTACGAAGACTTCCTGTATTCAAACCACACATTCATTTGGACTTGTGGTTTCCAAACATAGCCAGAGGAATTCTCATCCAATTCCTTTCTTTTACCTTTTATGAATAGGAGTTCATGAATTTTACTCAAAATTGAAAGTGCTCAAAACTATACCAAACATGAGAGACTGGGTAGAACTCGTCTTTTTGATTTTTGTGCCACAAACGGTTCAAAAAATCGATGTCGTATGAGGGAGATATCGTGTTCTGATCGATTTCCCAAATAGCTAAAATTGCAATAGGTTTGATTGGGATGCCCAGTCAACGTGCAAACGTACAGTCAGTGAAAGGGGAATATTCCTGAGAATTTTTTTTTTCCCATGCCTATAATATTTTTCCAAGTGGTGCATGTTCATTCATTGATCTGGATGGTACGTTGTTGTTTTGGGGCCAACGGCTGGGTGACATGTGGCCAGCCCTGAGGCTACCACGTGTCCCTTGTTTGGTTGAAAAACCATTTGTTGAGGTCTGGGTGGTTCGATCCCATGATCTCCGCTGCACGCACAAAGGTCTTAACCGTCTGGGCTACAACGAATTTGTTACCCCTATAGGGTGCCACACCTATATATGTTTTACGAAATGTGGGGGGTGGGGGAACCATCGACAACCCCAAATGTTGGTCACAGGTTATAACTCTCACTGTGACATTTGTTGCAAATTCAAACGGTTATGAAACAGTATGTTCGGCAGAATTAAACTTTGGAGTTAAGAACCTTGTCACATGGCTACGACAGTTCCACAATCAGTTGCGATGGTAAATGCCGACGGTTCCGATCGACGGTTATCATAATTATGAGGTTCGGGGGTTGGCATGTGGCCACCCCCTTCCCCTTGATTGTAAGATTTAATATGAAAATTTCTCTTGGCGGGAGTTTATCGCGCCCACCAAATTCAATGTTTTACTATTTTTATACTGCAGTTATGTGCAGTCCTCCTTTTTTAGTGGATGTTTTATAGGAGATATTGGGAAAAAGGATAGGAGGGTCAATTTTCAACCAATTTGGGTGAAACAAGAGTCTACCTAGACTAATTTTAGCATTTTGGAGCCATTGGTGTAGAAAACGTAGCCATTGGATGCTTGTAAACACATTTATTTGCGAAATTTTGAACACAATGAAAGATGGACATGGAATTGGGAGCTAGACCAACATATGTAGCCCAGGAGGGGTGAACTGCTCCATCATGCCTACTGTGTAAATCTTATGTGTGGTTTTATTTCTCTGTTATACACTATTTTTCAGTGTTATTTAGGCTTATTTTCATGCTTATAATTCACAAATTCATCTATGTTTCATGGTTAAATTCCTCAATCCTTAAGAAAAAAAAGGAGACAAATATGTACATGTTTATTAACTGAAAAGACACTTAGCACATCAAAACTAATACAGTCCTTTCAGATCAGGTTAGTATCAAAGCTAGAGTTTATTCTCTGGTGTTGTTTTGTGAAAATATTTGTTTAACTGTTTGCAAGTTTCACATGTTTACTAGGCTCAACCTCAAGAGAGGAGAAGGTAAATTGGTGGAAGCAAGAGGGTCTCAAAGTGAGCCACAGCCAAGGAGGGAAATATTGCCACATTCTCCACCACCTAGTTCACCTCCTAAAAAAGCAGAAGCGGCATTAAGCATGCCTTCAGAGGAAGAATAAATCCATGAAGAAATGGATCCAAAAGAGGAAGAAAGAGTGTACAGGAAAGCATCTATTGACTTGGCTGAGATGGTGAGAATCCTTTATCAAGAAAGGAATGAGAAACTAGAAGGAGAAAGATCCAAACTTCACAAGGAAGGACGCAGATCATCAGGAGGTCACAATGATGAAGATAATTCAAAGAGGGGCAATGGAGGAAATGGAGACAGTGGAAAGTCACCATCCTCACCCTCATCATCATCATCATCCTCTTCTTCATATTTAGTACATCAGCCACACAAGTCAAAGAACACTAGTAAAAGTCCTTTTCTAAAACTTGATGTTAAGTTTGAATTTCCAATGTTTGATGGTGAAGTCAATGCAAAAAATATTGATAACTGGATTAGGAAATTGGAGTTCTATTTGAGAATCCATAACTTTCATGATGATGATACCAAAATCCAATTAGCTTCATTGAGAATGGAAGGTGCAACACTTGTTTGGTGGGAAGCCAAGACAAAGGAGGAGATCAAGAAGCATGGTAATATTCTTCTATCATGGAATGATTTCATTTATGTAATAAAATAAAAATTTTATCCATTAACTCACATGCTAAAAGCTATAATGGACTAGAAATATTTAAACAATTGAAAGGATAGAATGTACAAGTTTACACCCAAGAATTTAGGAGAAGAGCTCTCTTATTTGGGGTAGATTTGCAGAGCCAAGATACTTTTCTCAAGTACATAAGAGGCTTACATAGATACCTAACACATAATATCCTCAAGTTTAACCCTACAAGTCTAGATGAAGTTTGTGTACAAACCACACACTTGGAGGCAAGGGGAAAACGAAACATAGATGAGAACGAGGAAAATGAGTTTAAAGGAAAATGGAAGAAAAATAAGAATGCAAGTATCAGGAAAGAGAAGGGAAATTTATTTTGCAAAAGCTATTCAAAAAATGACCATGATGAAGACCATTGTTGGAAACTTCATCCAGAATTGAAACAATATAGCTTGAAAGCCAAAGAGAAAGGCAAAACTATTGCTATAGCTGAACAAGACTTAGGGTCAGATTCAGGAGATGAAACAAAAATTAAAGCCATGGGACTGAAGAACATAAAGGGGAAAGAAATTGAAACTAAACCTAGTACTAGTACATCAAACTGTCACATACAAGCTCCAAACGAAGAAGAGAGAATTGAACTATTTCATGTGAGGGTCATATCCAAACATATCAAGATTGACACATTGTTTGACACTAGGTCACAAGCAAACTTAATCTCTGAAGACTTGGTCAATAAACTTAATCTTGAGACCATTCTACATCCAAAACCATATCCACTTGGATGGATTTGTAAGGATGAAAATTTATAGGTTTCAAAGAAGTGTATATTGCGATTTGTAATAACTGCACATTTTGTTGACACAGTTGCATTAGACATGGTTCTGCTTGACATAACAGGTATTGTGTTGGGAAATCCTTACTTGTATTACAGGAAATCGATCTTCCATTTCCATGAGAACAAATACCATTTATTCAAATATGTCAAGGAGTATATTGTGAGAGCTCATCGCAAGAAACCAGATACTTATTTAGTTAATGCAAGGAAAATGAAGAGGCTATTCAATGCAAGCCAAAACTTGACAAAAAAAGAGATGTTTTGCATCATACTTTTCAAACAAATGTTGATATATGTAATGAGTTGTTTCAAATTGATAACAGGTTCTCTTTGAAAGAAGATGACAAGCATTTGTAGCAGTCAACATTGGTGTTGAACAGTGATGAAAACAAGGTGCCAGTGCAAGAGGTTGTAAAGGTCAAAGAGAGGACAAAGCATCTTGGAAAAGAAGGCATAGGTTTCACAAATTTTCATTACTGGTTTCCAAAAAGGCACATTACAATGGCAAAGAAAATTGGTCAAGAGTCAACACAAGTTCAAGGCAAAAGCAGCTAAAAATTGCCACAATGACACTGTGCAAGGTGAGAAAGATTCCAAGTTTCCTTCGATTATTGACCAAGGTAGAAACAAGATTTTTTATACAAAATTAGATTGTTGTTTTGCAAATTTAAAAAATGTGTAGCATGACAGTGTTAAACATAGTAATAGATGGTCCTTAGAATCAAAGGAAAAAAATTTCTTTTCATGAAAAGCTCCAATTGATGAAATTAGGAAAATTCCAATGGATAAATACTGGAAGAGTGAGGACACAGTCTCCTCATATTCATAATCAGTAATCTAGAGAGATTTTGGGGTCCAAAAGCTTCCCAATGGGGAGGTGTGATCAGGAGTTCATGAATTTTGCTCAAACTTGAAAGTGCTCAAAACTATACCAAGCCTATGTGACTCGGTAGATCTCGTCGTTCTGATTTCGGTGCTACAAACGGTTCGAAAAACTGATGTCGTATGAGGGAGATATCACGTTCTGATCGATTTCCCAAATAACTAAATTTGCGACAGGTTTGACTGGGATGCCCAGTCATCATGCAGAGGTACAATCAACAAAAGGGGAATATTCCTGAGAATATGTAGTTTTCCCAAGTCTATAATATTTCACAAAGTTGCGCATGTTCATTCACTAATGTGGATGGTACGTTGTTGTTTTAGGGCCAATGGCTGGGTGAGTCGTGGCCGGCCCTGAGGCTACCACGTGTCCCCTGTTTGGTTGAATAAAATTTTGTTGAGGCCCGGGGAGTTCGACCCCGTGACCTCTGGCATGCGCACAAAGGTCTTAACTGTCTGTGCTACCATGAATTTCTTACCGCAATAGGGCGCCACACCTATATATGTTTTACAAAATGTGTATATGGGGGGGCGGGGGGTACCACCGACGGTCTTAACCCGTCGATGGCCCCAAAAATTGGTCACATGTTATAACTCTCACCGCAAAATTTGTTGCAAATTCAAATGGTTATCAAATGGTATGCTCGACGGCATTAAAATCTGGAGTTAAGAACCTTGTCACATGGCTACAACAGTTACATGATCAGTTGCGATGGTAAATGCCGACAGTTCCGCTCAGTGGTCATATAACCACGGGGTTCAGGGGTTGACATGTGGCCACCCACTCCCCCTTAACTATAAAATTTAATCTAACAGTTTCTCTTGGTGGGAGTTTAGTGTGTCCACCAAATTCATAGTTTTAATATTTTTAACTGCAGTTATGTGTAGTCCTCTAGTTTTAGTGGAGGTTTTGTAGGAGATATTGGGAAAAAGGTTAGGAGGTTCAATTTTCAACCAATTTTGGTGAAATAAGAGTCTACCTAGACTAACCTGAGCATTCTAGAGCCATTGGTGCAGATAAAATGGCCATTGGAGGATTTTAAACACATGTATTTGAAAAATTTTGAGCATAATGAAAGATGGACATGCCATTAGGAGTTGGACCAAGAGATGTAGTCCAGGAGGGGTGAATTGCTTCATCATTCCTGCTATGTAAATTTTATGTGTGGTTTTTTTTCTCTGTTATACACTATTGTTTAGTTTTATTTAGGCTTATTTTCATGCTTATAATTCACAAATTCATCTATGTTTCATGGTTAAATTCCTAAATCCTTAAGCAAACAAATGGAGACAGATATGTAGATGTTTATTAACTGAAAATACACGTAGCACAAAAAAACTAATACAGTCCTTTCAGATCATTTTACCTTACTACAATTGAGTCTTACCATGCACTATCACATGACATGTCTATTATCTATATAAAAAAAATCAAATGTTACCTTATCATGCTAATACCAATCATGTTTCCCTATAACTGTCCACACATTCCAGCCACATGTTCCAAAGATTAAGAAATCATATCTGTTAATTTAAATAAAATTTTACCAAGACTAACGACCATGTCATAAACAAATCATAGTCATAATTCACACTACTACAACTATCACCTACTTACACTGAAGTATGTATCAGTTTTCTCAACACATATTATGTTAGAACGATCATCTTAAGACAATATCATTACTTCATGCAATCTTATAGAAAAAAAATTATATCGCGGAACTAATCAAACATTCAAACAATATATAGACAACATAATAGACACCAAACACTCAAACACATAATAGACGACATAATCAAACATTCAAGAACCAAGTTGACGATAGAATCAAGCTCATACCTTAATGTATTTGAGGGGAGGATATATTGTCTGCACAATCAATCTAGATTATCACGGTATAACTTCACAACATATCACCTCAAACATAAATGAGGTAATGATATCAATAACAATAAATAACTGACATTTTCACATCATAAACTAAAATACAATTGGCATTCATGCATAACAATCACATATGCACATTCAGTCTAGATTAGTACAACACAATATCCCAAATATGTCGACTCATACCTAAATGTCATAACCTGAACCATCTACATAGGCTAATCCAAATTATCATGATACATATAACAACAATATCTTATTTTCAATTACCATAACCATCATGCATATGACCAGAATGCCTATAACAACAAGATACTATCCTTCATAACTAAATGATGCATGTACATAAGACCACACTGATCAACTAGCATCTATCATGCATGTAACCATAACAATAATAGAATGACATGCATACAAATAACCATAATTCTTATAACAACCATTAACCACAGACATGTGTGAAAAACATACAAACTTATATAATGATATGCTCTTATCCCAAGGTCCAATGTTCCAAAATCACTTTGATGATCTACATCTCCTACTCTATCTCTGCCAACACATTAGCATCATCATGATGAAAAAACCTACATAATGACCATCATGATGTGTTCCTGACCTACCATGCATATATAACCATAACCATAAAAATGCATGCAAAACATCATATAGACAGTGACATGCATAACAAATACATATACAATTGACATGCATTAATAAAAAACACATCCAAAATCAACACCATCAACCTTCACATGGTGACACAACTGCAACCATGATCACCACCTGCATACAGAGCAAGCACATAGACCTCAAGCATAAAGAAAAAATATGCAACTAACATGTATGCATGAACAACACACCACACATCTAGTCTAAGGGGTGAACCATGCTCTAATACCACCCTATGGTATAAGATATCACACAAAGAGAATGGAAACTAGAAAACACCCAATGAAACTTGCTATGATACCACCCTGTAACACACTCCTCCCACATTTACCAAATATAACTAGTCCTCTAGGGTAAACATATGACAAGAGGCTACTATAATATGATTCAAATCCCTATGTATAGCTAAGGAAGTGGTCCCAACCAAACCAAACCAATCTGGCCTTCCACGCATGCTACAAAACCTTTAAGACACAACCAACCCTTCCAGGTAAACAACCGCTGAGGTAACTTTTCATTTCACTGATCTAGACCCTCATACTCTCCCATGAAAATCCATGCATGTGAGTGAGGCCTTCTAGTCACTCTCATAGAAACACATGCCGACGAATGTGGAATTTTTCAGGTTGTTCTATGCCAGCGACCCCAGACTTTGAGCCACTTTTTCAGGTCCAATTCTTAGGCCAATACCCACAACTCCAAGAAACCTTCAGAAATGAATAATAAAAATGGAACAAAGATACTAATGCAATCATTGATACAATTACTTGATATAACTTGGACTAGCCATGATAAGAATTTTCTCAAACATGTCACAAATGTGTAATATACAAGTCATAACAACAAATCTGAGAATAGGGTTATCATACATATATGAGATTTGTAAAGAAGCATTATTTCCTTATCACAATAGTTGCATTATCATCTATTAGGACATATATTCATTGTACATTCATTTGCTAATCAAAACATGATGAAATCCCTACATCAAGGCTGTCATAAAACATACTCATAACCAACATATAACCAATAGAAATAACAAGGATAAAAACCATAAACCCACCTATGAACCAGTACATTTACACATGAAATACCAGGGAGAAGTAGCTCTTATTAACATGTACAAAATGAAACTAGGTCTGGGACTTACACATACCACCCGACCACAGATTGGGTTGAACCAAATATTTCTTTCAACCAATCACCCCCATGCCATATTCCAAGCATGAATGTGGGACTCAAAACCAAACCAATCCATGTTTCCTCAAGCTTTACCGCAATCCCCAATAGATCAATATGCCATAAAAAAGCATGGATGCCGCTAGATTTCTCCACCTACACCATGAGTAATTTTCCTTCCTCCTAGTCTCTAGGATTTACCGTATATCCCAATATTCATAGGTCGGGGATTCCTAGGCCCAATTGAGACTCCACCCTCCAGTATTTACAATATATCTCGCCATTCACCAGTCGAGGATTCCTAGGCTTGATTGAGTGTACATACCTCTAGAATTTTTTTATATCCCACAATTTATTGGTTGAGGATTCCTAGGCCTACCGAGGAACACAAAATCCATCTTTACTATAATCCCACCTTCTCTGATCTAGGGATTCCTAGGGCATGAGTTATTTCTGTCAGATACCACCTCACACAACTTCGAAACCATCTGGAAATCCATCTCAACCAAATACAAGAGAACTCGTCACACCATGGCTATCTGAAAATGGAAAGGCAAGGTTGAAGAACGATGTCACACATTCCATATACCATGATAATGAGAGTAAGAGAATAAAATACAAACATTCATGTACAATGCATGCCAAATATAGCAAGGACATCACACATGAAAATCGATACCTGCAAGTAATACCTATGTAGTTATTTCATCATGCTCTTCCTTTCTTGATATTTTCTTTGATTTTCCTTCTATGTTCTTCCTTTTCTTTCATTCATCCAATGCTAGAGTGCTTGAAGAATTCTGTAAGTGTCCAAGAGTGAGAGAGAGAATAGAGAGATGTCTCTAAAAAAAAACTGACAAAAGTCCATGAACTGATCCTCAGAAGCCTTTTTATCAATGAGATCTCTAATTTCTTTAATTTTCCATCATTTTCCTTTATTTTCCTCCTCACATGCAACCTGTGACCTTTCACCTTCCTTTTCTCCAAATTTCCTTTATTTTCATAAATAAAATTCCAATTAATGTCTCTTGCCTTTTCAAATGACTTTGTCATTTCCTTTTCCAATTTCCCTTAGCCATAATAACCAAATGAACACCCACTAGGATTTTTGTCCCAATATTCAGCTTGGAATACATGGCCCATGACCTTGATCTTATATTTTTTACATGGAAATTTATCCAGGGCTATTAGAAAGGAGTGCTAAGCTCACAAGTTTAGATGATGGCACATTCTCTCCAACTCCTCCAACTTTTTAACAACCCTCGTTAAAAAATCATGTAAAAAAAATAAGATCGAGGTCATGGGACACATATTCCAACACAAATGTTGGGAAAAACATCATAGTGTAGGTTTTCATTTTCGTTATTATGGCTAAGGAAATTAGCAAGGGAAATGGAAAATGAATTTGGAAAGGAAAAGAGGCATTATTGGAATTTATTTATGAAAATAATGGAAAATAGGAGAAAAAGAAGGTGAAAGGTCACATGTTGCATGTGAGGAGTAAATTGAAGGAAAATAATGGAAATTGAAGAAATTAGAGGCCTCATTAAAAAAAGGCTTCTAAGGATTAGTTGGCAAGTTTTTGCTTATACTATTATCAATTCAATTTTGAAACTCTCTCTCTCTCTCACGCTTGGACAGTTAGAGTTTTCTTGGAGCACTTAGGCATTGGATCAAGAAAGGAAAAGAAGGAAAATAGGAAGTGAAGATCAAGCAAGGAAGAGAAAGATCAAGAACTTCTATTGAGATTACTTGTAGGTATCAACTTTCATGTATGATTTAATTTATATATTTGGCATGCATGGTCATGCATGTATGTTCTTGGTTCTCTTGTTGTCATTGGGATGGGTTTTTCAAGTTGTGTTAGTTTTCTTCAGCATTGCCTTTCCATTACCGGATAGCCATGGTGTGGTAGGGTTCTCTTATAATTGGTTGATTTGGATTGCTAGATGCACTCAAAGTTGAGTCGGGTGGTCTCGGGATTATTCACAAGTCCTATGAATATTAGGATGGGATACATGGTAAATCCTGGATATGAACACTTGGATTGATCATAAGAATCCCTTGACTGATGAATGGCGAGATAGATGGTAAAGCTCAATGGCGAGTACCATTGGGACTATAAATATTAGGTTCAGATAAACAGTAAATCCCAGAGGGTGGAGAACTCGTGGGCCTAGGAATCGCTTGACCAGTAATTGTGGGATACATAGTAAAGCTAAGAGGTTGAGACAAAAAAATTCCTCATGGTTTAGGTGGAGAGATCTAGAGGATCCATGTTTTTGTATGGCCTAGTGATCTGATGAATATTGCGGTAAAGCATAGTTTTATTGATGAAGGTGACATGGTTTAGCCTTGAGAAGAACTAGATGAATTCTTTGGTTTTGAGTTCCACATTCATGCTTGGAATATGGCATGAGGGTGATTGGCTGAAGAGAGATTTTTTGAATTTCCATGATCTTAGGTCTAGGTTAGAATCTTAAAATCACTTATGCTACCAAACCAAGAATCTCAACAAGAACTACTTTTCACAGCGAAAACGATAAAGTTGTAAATCACACATGCACAAGTGTAGAAAAAAATATTGTACAATAATGTACAACCCTATATTCATTATATTAAACCAATATGAATGATACAATAGCTATGGAATACAATATATTATGACAATATTTTATGTACCTTCTATGTCGCATCTTGTCCTGTCAGTCCTTCAGTTCTGTACTTCTCTCTAGTCTCCCCTTAGTGCTTCAAAGGACAACACATAGATACTCCAGGAGGGTTGCCACCTAACACTATTGCAAGTCAATTTTGCCTCATGTACACGGGCCGATTGAATCTACTCTCTAGGTTGGCCAATACTTGAGCTCCAATACGCCAATATATCAGTCACTTTTTTCCATTAAAGTGTTTCACATTATGCACTGAAATTCACCCAACCTTTAGCTATCTTCATGACTTCAACACTACTTTTGGTAGCCAACACGCTACCCTCTACCAGACCAATGGCTCCCAACTTGTCACTATAAGTTCTAATCCTAATTGAGGTCTCCAACTACCCAAGTTTACCTCAACGGATGGCACTTATAGGTTTCTACAAAACCGATCCAAAACGAGTCAAAACTATGACCCAACACAAGCCCCAAATATGATATATCATTATTGTCCCTGATTGTACCTAGTTAGGGGATCAATCATGTCGCAAAAAACCTAAAACAATACCCAAACAATCTCTTGATGTGTTGTGACCTTCCCTTGGAATGGTCTCCTCCTCCTACACTATATTTATGGGCATGAATCAACACTCAAACTTCCCTACACATCCCTAAAACAGGTTGGTAAGGCATGTGGCCTACCCACAACAACCTTCTCAAGGCTACAATTGCCACTTCCAAGGGAAATTATTCCACAAACACCTTCAACGCAGACCTAGAACACAAAAATCCCTGACTTGACCCTCCAGCACAACAATTCGGTCTCTAATAAGCCATAAAATATGCCCTAACATTCATCTCCTCCTCGCTAGTCTTCCCTCTTTTTCCTGCATCCCAAAAAATAATTTGTCTCTTAATCAATGATTTCCTTTGTCTCTTTTTCTTCCTTGTGTTGTAGAAGTTTGGATTTCTAAAATTATTCCAATTCACCTTTTATTTATACACATACAAGGGATATTCAAAACGTCCATAGTGGGGCTTGTCCAGTTGTCAAGAGGCTTACTAAACTCTAGCTGATAGTAACACATTTGTTGCAAACCCACTTCGAAAATTCAAAAATTCATATATCACTAAGGGAAACTCGAAAGTTGACGATTCTCAGAGCGTTGAATTCATCTCAATGAGATCTATCATCTTCATCTATCACATGTCCAAGGTGCTCCATGGTTTTGAACCAAATAACGATTGGTGAAAAACCCCAAGCTTGGGTTCCAAGCCCACAACTAACTCTTCTGGCACTTTTCCTTCCAAACCTCGAACCCTAGGGCTTGGAGTACCTCCCAAGCTACTAAAAAATCAACACTCCCTCTAAGTGAGGGAGGTACTTCCAAGACTAGGAATTAACTCATCATCATCATCACTACTCACAACACACACTCAACTCTTGATGCTCACAACTGCAGCAATCCCTGAAGCATGAACTACGCCTCTCTTAGAAGTGTCATTGTCACTGGAAGCATCCTATGTAACAATCATGGGAAAAATATTCATGTAAAATTTTAATAAAGGAAAAATAAGACCACGGTTAAGGGACACTTATTCCAAGCTGAATGTTGGGAAAATATATCTTATTGGGCATCACTTGATATGTGTTTATGGTGAAGGAAAATTGGGAAAGGAAATGGCTAAGGAATTAAAGAGGAAAAAAGTATTTTTGGCACATTTATTTATAAAAATAAAGGAAAATAGGACAAAAGGAAGGTAAAAGGTCGCAGGTTGCATGTGAGAAGGAAAATGAAGGAAAATAATGGAAAATGAATAAAAAAGAGGCCTAATTAATATAATTCCTTATGAGGATCAGTCGGTACCTTTATTTAGTTCAATTTTGTAGCTCTCTCATAATATGGAAACTTAGAGGTTTCTTGGTGCATTTTAGTGTTGAGCCAAGGAGGAAAGAAAGCAAAGGAAGGAAAAGGAAAGGAAAAGGAAAGGAAAGGAAAGAAAATATCAAGCAAGGAAGAGCAAGATCTAGTAGCTTTAATAGGAATACTTGCAGGTAACATATTTCATGTTTGATTTCCTAGACTTTTTGGACATACATGGCTTACGCATGTTGTATTTGGTTCTCTTCAATGTTGGTGGAATGGTTTTCCCAGGTTTTTATAGTTGTTTTCAGCCTTCCCTTGGCTTTTTCTGGATGCCATGGTCTGTTAATATTTTGATCTTGGTTTGAGCTTTGGATTTTCTAGATGGATTTCGGAATCCAGGGCAGAGGTGGTGTCAAGGAAATTTCGCAAAGGCCTAGGAATCCCTTGACCAGATTTTGTGGGATAAAGGGTAGAGCCTGAGGATGGTGTCTTATTTTATGGCCTAGTGATCCAAGATTGGATTGCAGTAAAGATTGAGAGACAAGGAGACATAAAATTCCTCAAGGATAGTGATGGATTTCGGATGACATTCCAAGTTCGGTTCGGTTTGTGATCGGAGCACCGGTCTTGGTGTGATCACAGTATGGTGAGGGTGGAGGTGGTTTAACCTCTGGATTCCCTTGGTTGTTTTTGGATTGGTTTATCCATGATATCCCACATTAATTCTTAGAATATGGAAAGGGGGTGACTGGCTAAAGAGAGATTTAGCTCAACAATGTCTATGGTTGCATGGTACGTGGAAGTCCTGAATCTGGCTGGTTATTGCCTATGTTTAACGGAAGATTATTTATCTTTCTTTGTTCCCATTAATGTGTGGATTTAATGGTTCTTATCTTACTATTATTTCCATGGTTTTATGTTGGTTATAAACATGTTTAAATGACCAGTTCATGTCATGGCTATTTCATTATCTACTTGTAATTTTTAAAATAATGGATGCAAGACCTAATTGATGTCATATTTGTTCAAGGAAGAGGGTGGTGATCCTTATTGTAATGTATCATAATAGCTTTTAGTCATTTGTACTTTTTTTTTTTAATCCTAGACCTGTGGATTTCATTATGCCAAGTGTTTCATAGAATGTTAGTCCTAGTTGGGGATGGTCAGGCCTAGTCCTGGTGTCAGTTTTTGGTTATTTGGAATTGGCGTCATTTGTTTTATGGATTTTGAAAGCTAGATGAAGTTTTGGGTAGTGTCTGAGATTTTGGGCTTCAAAAGTGCCTTAAATCCAATGGATGCAGGCACAGTTATAGGTAATTGAGTCCCTAGACATACACATGCATATGTTGTCAGAGCGTTCAGAGCCTCCCAGACACACCCTTTCCCACATGAAGGGAGCTTCTGGGGATTTTCTTCAGCAAAAGTTAGTGGGAACCAGTGAAAAGTCATATTGATGGTTGGGATAGCCTATGTGGGTCCTGTAGTAGGTGCATGGATTATGTGTTATGGATTTTCACATCCATTCCACTTCATTAAAGTTACCAAGGAGGTTGAGTCTTCTCTTAACTTCCCACAACTCATGTTTTCCCTGGTTGGTCGGTTACTTTGGTAGATGTGATGGGAGGTTCACTTTATAGGTGGTATAAGAACGTGGTGGCACTCTCCTTGTGAAAAGTATGGTTTTTTCCAGCTTATTTTCATCATGCCTTCATGTTGGTCATGCTTATGGTATATGTACTTGTTGCATCTGCATGGTGCTGCTCATGGTGGCAATCACATGTCACCATGGAAGGCCTGGTGTTGTTATTGTAAATGTGTTTTAGTGAGCATATGACTAGTTATGAATTTTAGGTGGTTACATGTTGTCAAGTGTGTAGTGATATGGCTGAGATTGTCATGCATGAGGTCATGGTGTGTAGTTGGTGTGGTCACGCATTGATGACTAGACTCTAGCTAGGATGATGTTTATGTGTTGGTATACCATGTGTTGCAAGTCTATATGTTGTAATGATTATGTTTATACATGTATTACGTTGATTTTTTTATCTTGCATCTAATATATCATCCCTGAATTATGCTAAGGTACGTTGGTTTATTGTGATTTTTTCACGGGGTTTTCACTCAATGAACCTCTAACCTATCATGTGCATTCATGGCATATTAAACAATACCCTTAATTTGACTAGATACTGGAAAATACCCCTAAAAATTTCATTATTTAACCCCCTACCAATACAAACCCAATAAACCTTCCCAATTTAAAAAACCCCTACTCCCACTAGATATTGTAGGTATCTAGTTTTTCATTAACATTTTTTATAGCCCTTTATATTTTTTCATTAACTTTGATCTCCATTTTTTATACCTACCAATATAAAAACCCTTTACCCCCTATATATCCCCCAATATTCTATGCCATTTTTTCCTCAATATATATCTGCCAATATGTACCCACGTGGTATGGTATTTCTCCCCCAGTGAAGCCCCCATGGATTTGGTTTAAGCTAACATGAGATGCCTTGCAAAAAGAAACCAAATATGGCTAGCAATATGGTAGACTGCAAAGATTCTCCTTATGAATCCGATGAGAAACATGGTGTTGGGAACTCATGTGATTTAGCAGATACACTGAGAATTTTGAAGGAGAAGATAAGGGGTTTTAAGGTGGACAATGACAAAATCATATAGGCACAAGAAAAACAAACAGAAGTAAATGTGTATATCCTTTATAGTTTGTCATATTTGCAGTGACAGGGGCCACTTCAGATCAGTTATGGACAGTAGGATGGAACTAATGTTGCATATGGAAATACATATCCTAGTGGTTACATGTCAGATAGAGATGACACGATTATATATGGAATATTCTTGGACACTCTGGATAGGAGAGGTGATAGACACATGTACTATTCTAGCTCTAGTTCTGACAGACATTATGGTCGTCATCGTTATCATCCTTACACGAGGAGTGACAGGGGATAATTTCTGGATGAGTTGAAGAAATCAAAGCCACCTAACTTTAACAAAGAGATGAATAAATCATAGGATGTAGAGGCATTGTAGCTTGGTATGAGAAACTTCTTTAGGTTGCATGATTACTCAGAAAACATGAAAGCCAAAATAACCACATTCAGTCTCAAAGGTAAAGCATATATTTGGTGGGAAGATGTGAAGAATGTTAGGGGTATTTATGAGAAGGAATTGACTTGGAGTGAGTTCTAGATGCTATTTCGGAACAATTATCTATCAGATAGGTACTATGATACTAGAGCGAAGGCATTTTATGAGTTTCAAATGGGTCTATGATAGATGATGAGTATACTAGTAGGTTTTTGGAGTTGTTGAGATACGTTCCTTACCTCAAGGAGGAGAAAGCCAAGGTTCAGAGATTTATCAGAGGGTTGTATGTATCATACAAAGACCATATTGATTTCGATGAGCCTATATCATTAGAGGAGGCCATTCGAAATATGAAACATTGTTATGAGAAGTTGAAATGAAAATTTGAGCCTAAGTGGGATTTGAAAGTAAATGAGAAAGATAAAGGAAAATAGCCACCAAAGTGAGAAAGACCGCAAGATACAGGTGAGAAATAAAATGTGGTTCCTTACAAGAAGTTCAATACAACTGGGAAGGGACCTGGAGAGCAGCATACTATAGGTGATCGTAAATCACCATTGAAGTGTTGGATATGTGGAAAAAATCATCGTAAGAGGGATTATCTGCAATATCAGGGTGTTAGACCCCAGATCTATAGTGCACAAGAGGCACAGAAAATTGTGGATGTTGGGCATAACATTCCTCAGATTTATGTAGTTGTGGAAAATATGCAGGAAGGTCATCAGGTTTCTATCATTGAGATGGACGGTAAGCTTTGTGATCAAATTGTTTCTATTTTTATTGATCCTAGATCTAATTATAGTTATATTAGTCTTGACCTAGTGGATAAGTGTGGTTTGAGAAAATAAATGCATGTAAAATATTCATTAGTGCATTTGGATAAAGGAACAAAGAAAATAGTTCACCATTGGGTAAGATCTTGTGCATTTGAGTTAAATGGTATTCCTACACCAACACACTTGAACATTTTTCCATTGGGATCATATAGCGTGCTTTTGGGTATGGATTAGTTATACCTTCACATGACCAAGGTAGATTGTTATGAAAAAGCCATTGAGTGCTTAGATGATAATGGGGAACCAAGGGTATTACAGGGAAAGAAGAAATCCATATTAGTTAAGATGGTGACAGTTATGCAGGCCAAGAACAATCACACAAAAGCATGTCTGCTAGATGTTTTGAGCAGGTATCCAGTTCTACAACAGTTTCAGGATGTATTTCTCGCATAGATTTCAGAGTTGCAACCTCACAGGGAAGTAGAATTTTATATTGAGTTGGTACCTGGGGAAACACCAACATCAAACATGCCTTACAGGATGAACACACATGAGCTGGTAGAGTTAAATTTTCAATTGAAACAGATGCTTGATAAGGGATACATTAGGGCAAGTGTATCGCCATGGGGCACACCACTGTTTTTCATGAAGAAGAATGATCATACTCTTAGATTGTGAATTTATTACAGGGATTTGAACAAAGTGACCATCAAGAACATGTACCCATTACTAAGGATTGATGATTTTTTTTATCATTTGAAGGGAGTAGCAGTGTTCTCTAATATCAAATTGAGATCAGGATATCACTAGGTACACATCAAAGAAGAGAACATCTACAAGATTACATTCTTGACCAGGTATGGGAATTCTGAATTTGATGTAGTTTGATTCATTTTTACTAATACTCCAACTACATTTATGTGTTTGATGAATAGTGTGTTGTATCCTTACTTGGATAATTTTTTGATTGTATTCATCGATGCTATACTGGTATATTCTAAGAATGAAGAAGAACATGTCGAGCATTTGGAAGCAATGTTGAATTTTTTGGGAGAGCATCAGTTGTATGGTAAGATCAGCAAATGCAGTTTCTTCCATACTGAGGTACATTACTTGGGACATGTTGTCTCCAAGGAAGGCATAGTGGTGGATCCAGGAAAATTAAGAGCTATCATGGAGTGGGAAACTCCTAGAAATTTAGATGAGGTAAGATATTTCATGGGACTGGAAAGCTATTACAGGAGGTTCATCAGGAAATTCTCACAGATTGATTATTCGATTACATCATTGTGGAGGAAATGTAAGAATTTTGAGTGTACAGAGGAGTGTGAGACCAATTTTGAACAACTTAAGCATTTTTTGACACATGCTCCAGTATTGAAGATCACAGATCTGGAAAAAGAGTTTATGGTATGTATAGATGCTTTCAAGAGAGGGCTTGGTGGATTCCTTGTGTAGGATGGGTAGGTTGTATGTCATGAGTCATGAAAATTGAATGAACATGAGAATAACTATATGATGCATGACCTTGAGCTAGTAGCGATCATGCATGCATTGAAGATGTGGAGACACTATCTTCTTGGTAGGATATTTGTACTACTGGGTGATAAAAGTGGGTTGATGTACTTTTTTGACCAGTTGAATTTGAATGCTAGGAAAGCTAGATGGATGGCGACGATCAATGAGTTTTACTTTGAGATCAAACACATAGAAGGAAAAGAGAACAAGGTCGTGGATTCTCTTAGTAGGAAAATATAGGTAAATTACATTACAACTATGAGCTCCTATGCAATGAATTTACAAGATAGGATCTTCCAGCCAGGTCAGCAGGATGTTAGATATATGGAGCTTAGGCACACATTGCATCATAGAATAGGTACAGCTACATATACATGTACAACTACAAGTATAGGTGGTGTTGTAGGTACAACTACATGTGTAGGTGTATAGGACATGGACAACCATCTCATGACAGATGGATTGGTAAATTTTAGAGACAAGATATATGTACCAGAGAATAGTGAGCTCAAGAAGGTGATCTTGATGGAGTTTCATGCCAAACCATATTAAGGTCACACATGCTATAAGAAGACGTTAACTACCCTGAATATATTTTATTATTGGCCAAATCTAAGGAGGGATGCAACAGAGTTTGTGGCTAAGTGTTTGGACTATCAGCAGGTGAAGGCAGAGTGTAGGCATCCAGGTGGTATGCTACAACCAATTGTGATTCCAAAATGGAAATGGGAGGTCATTTTGATGGAATTTATTGTATGGTTGTCGAGGATACTCAGACAACATGATTCTATAATGGTTTTTCTGCACAAGTTGACGAAGGTTGCACACTTCATCCTAGTGAAGACTATGTATTCATCTAACAATGTAGCACTAGTTTTCATTAGAGACATATTCAAATTTCATGGTGTTCCAAAGAATATTGTGTCAAATAGGGATGCAAATTTCACTTGCAAGTTTTGGAAGGGATTATTTGCAGTTTTGGGCACTAAGTTGGCCTTCAACGCAACTTATCATCTTTAGACCAATGGACAGACTCAGAGGGTCAACAAGATCTTGGAGAAAATTTTGAGGATGTATGTGATGCATCAATAATGGAAATGGGAAGATAATCTACCACTGGTTTAGTTTTCACACAACAATCAGTATCAAGATTCATTGGGTATGAGTTATGTTAGTGTCTCATGATTTGGAAGATTGGCTAAACCAGATGACAGGGTAACATCAAACCAGTCCTTGGAGTCCAAGGACCTAGCCTTCCTGGACTTAGAGAGGGCTCTCTCTATTCTGTGTGAAGGATGTGAACTTGTTTGCTTTGGATGGTTGATTTTAGGCTAGTTGTTAAGTGTAGGTTTATTTTTTGTTTTGGTTAGGGTAAGATGACTAAGTAGGATAGGTGGAGTGAGAGGTTATCAAATCAATTGGGCAATGGAGTCTATGAAATTATTGATATCTTCGTAGTGAAATTGGGTACATCACAGGGAAAATGCAGTGTAGTCAATGGATCTTTTAAGTTTATGTGTGAGGTGAAATGGACAATAAGTTTGGGAACCAAGGTAGGGCAAAGGGCAGTTAATAATCCTTTGTCAAATACCTATGAATTGGGAGGTATTCAATATGGATAAGCAAAAGATATTATTCATGAGGTAGGGCACACCATTTACTCAGTGGAAATACTTTTAAACAAATAAACATTGAAGATAAAAAATTGTAATATTCCTATTTTAATAGGAATATTTAATTTCATTTTCGTTTTATTTGTTCAAAGAATAATTATGTAAAGGAGGATCAAAAACTCCTAATAGAAGAATAAATCCATGCCCAATGTGAAAAAGGATAAACCAGGGCTGTCTTAATAAAATCCACTTGTGTGTGAAATAGGATTGAGCCATTTGACTGGGTCAACAAGACCAAATCACAGCACAGTCTAGATGCATTGAACCTTCTGGATGATCAGCGCAGTTCTAGAAGGAGGTCCTCCATGTGAAAAGGGTTAAATGAATGACGGTGGTTTAGGGTTTTGGCAAGCTATCATATTATAAAAGGAAGGGGAATGCAACAGGTTGAGGTTGTTCATGATTTGATTTATGAATTGTTGTCTGTTTAGAAAAACAACATTCTTGGCTTCTTAGCCTAGATTGCATTGGAATTTCCTGTTTAGGAGTTCCATCTCTTCCCATTGAGGAGCTCTTGGGAGAGGTTGTATTGCTTGTCCAATATCTGGTTGAAGACCAAGCTTCTACTTCCAACTGCAACACAGATCCAGTGAGGTTTTTCTTGCTTTTGTAAGCTGCAACAAGTGGAATACTAGATCTGTTCAGATCGAGCCTGTGTAGGAGCCTTTTCTCAGTGAGTGTGTCTTTTAACCTCCTGGAAGAGTGCATCCATTGTTTGAGCTTCATTTTATGATCTTGGCATCAGGCCATAGATTTCTCCATCCTTAACTGCACAGTTCCTTGAAGATAATACGTCCTTTTTGCAGGCAGAGTTGCTGTGGGGTTTTTGTATTAGCTTGGAGGAAAGATCTCTAGTGAAAGGGAGCCTTCGCTTCACTGTGGTGATCCATGGATTGGCCAACCAATCCATGTTCATTTCAGATCTGATATACTATGTATCATATTCTTCATAAACTTTGAAGATTACTATAGATCTGTGGCTTAGATCTCATATCTATTCATAGATATCCATCTTTTGTTGAGATCCCCAAGGGGAGTGTAAAGAAGAGCCTCTTTGGCGTATAGATATGTAATAGATCTATATTTTTATGTAAATATCTGCCCTATATCTGAGATATAATAAAACACTGCTTCAGCCCTTTGAAAATTATGCTGTCAAGTTCTTCAGTCTTAATACATTGTGCAACACTTCTATTTTGAGGGTTTATTCATGTTAAACCTCTGTTTTTCTCATGTACATTGTATGATCCATATCATAGACCTGATTTAATGATGTTTATAACCTATTTCATCTAATAGCTTTAGGAAATCATGCTGCTTAATCTTCAGTAAATTCTTCATTAGCCAAGCCCTAGGGATTCAGCCTTTTCTAGCCATGTCGGGAGTGGGAGACCTATTTAACTTAGCTAGAATGATTTTTTTTAGCTTAAATTTGGTATGGAAGTCCCACAGGACCTAAGCTAAAATATAAAACCATCAATTTTCTCTTTCTTTATGCAGATTTCTGAAAATGACCATTTTAGGGCTTAAATCATTGTTTTTCCCCACTTTTGGTTGAAGGGATAGATCACCTTCCTTGCTGCGGAATTTATTACTGATATTAAAGTGTTTATGAACATATCACATGCATTATTAGCCTGCTACTACTCCAATACATTTTTTATATATTGTTGTGGTCCCTCATTGGACATTTATCAAGCCATACTATGTGTGGGAGGCATGTTTGCCTCACCTAGTTTTTTTGGTTTCTGATCTCCTCTTGGGATTGGGTCTTAGATTATCATATATAAGGAATCCAAGGGCTGATTTTAAGATCTGTAGCAGTCGTTCCTAAAAAATGCGTTTTTCAGGCATGCCTTGCTAGCTATTCCAGATTTGGGATATTACAGTGGTATCAAAGCATGATCTCTGGCTCAGCCTGTGAGATCTAGCTATTAGAAGGCTAAAGAATAATACTGAATAAAGAGATATTACATAGAGGAAAAATATAAGAGTTTTCCTAACACTCTCTCTCAAGCCATGCATGAATTGAAGGGAGAAATCAGGGGAATGAGGAGGAGGGGACATGCAAATCCCTCAAGAAGTTCTTCTCATGAAGAAAGCCCCAGTACTTCTTATGCTATGTGTGAGAATTCAGCCACGCAATCTGATTTAAAACGCTATGACATGCCTACTTTCTTGTTGAGAGAAAGAGGAGAAGGAGGAATGACAGAATAGGAGATCTCCCTGCTTCTTTCCCAAACCTGGGAAGGTATTAAAGAAGATCTCAAGGAGATGGAAGGGGAGGAGTGTAGAATATTCCTGGAAGGGTTTGAAACAAGCACTAACTATTCTCATGGTGGATATGAGCACTCATCCACATCATCAAAGCTACAATGTTCTATCAACAACTTCTTCAAGAGGAGGAGGAGAGGAGATGTGCCGAAGGGAGGATCTACAAATCCAACCCCACATATCAAGACCATTGAGGAGAAATTAAACTTGTCTGAGACTTGGCCAAGGGAAATATCCTCATTGGATGAAGAGTCCTCTTCTTAGAGAGAATAAATGTAGATTTATCTCTCAAGGGTAGACCAAGATCTAAGGTTTCCTATTGATGATGAGGCATTTTCCACCATTGAAGAGAAGGCTAGGGGTGACAGCACAGTCACAACAAAGGCATCCCTAGCATTTCATGAAGAAGGAGGAGGGGCAACTGCTCCAAGGAGAGAAGCTCTTGCATTCTTGCAAGGAATCTCAAAGAGTATCACATATATGAATTATGGCACAATCCCTGAGCATCAAGAGCCATCATTATTAGATGGTGAGATCTTGAATACTATAGAAGATGAAGGGGAGGAAAAGCTTCATATGGTAAGAAACATTTACCCTCCCTCTTTATTTTAGAGGAGTGATGTTCTAAGAAGGCATGAAGATCTATGCAAGAAAATCAAGGACACATCAGTCCATACATCTTTCTATGACGATCTATGCCTTGATGTCTCCTTACTTGGAAGAAGCCCACTAGGGCAATTCCTTGATGGAAACAACAAAGTGTTCTCTCAACCTTGTATAGTGATGATACATTTGGCCAAGGGAGGAACTATCACAACACTGGAGACTTTGGGTAAGAAGCATGCTTATGCAAAGAAAATTTCACTTTATCATTGCATGCATTCTTTGAATTTACATGTGCAGGCCATGAGTCCTAGAAGTAGTGTCCTACCTTATAAACTTCATGGCCAACTATGGGATAGGACTATTTTCAAACTTGGCCACTCCCTTGATGGGCTAAGGGAGGTTCTGCAGCATGACGGGTGCTTCCCTAAAGCACCAAATATACATTTCACCTTCAGCCTTGGTGGAATGATGAGGGAAGCAAGTAAGTGGCATGTAAACCACTTACCACATCTATATCTAAAGCAGGGAGGAGATGACCTACGCTGGTTTCTATTGGGTGAGTGTGGGTACCACCCAAGGTTTTTGATTTTCTTGTCTCATGCCTTGTATCTCAAGGAAAGAATGCATAAGAAGAAGGCATGGTTGCTTTGGTTGACAAGAAGAGAGTATGGACAGCCCATGATGAATTCCATGTCCATACCTTTACTTATGTCTATGATTTATGTACATGCATTTTTGTTTAGGATGGATAACATAATCATGTATGTACTTTGGGTTGGGGGAAATTGTAACCTTCTCATGAGGTGGAATAAGGGAGCTTGTTTATATCATGATGTTAATAATGATCCAGTCTTTGTTATGAACATGAGGGGAGGAATGACACATTGTGTGGATGTGTCCATTGGGAATGCAATCTCCCATATTTATCTGTACTTCAAGAAGAGGATAGGGCCTTATATGACTGCTACCTTCTATACTATGTTTTCTTATGTAAAAGGTCATGTATTGGGCTTATATCATGAGAGGAGATCTATCACAAGGGAGCACTTGGAGCAGGGCATGTGTTGCTAGAATCATGTTCAGCCAATACCTATTATCCTCCATCACTTTCAAGCTTTAAAGAAGCTTATTTCAGCAAGGAGGTGGTGGAATGAACACTTATTGCACCATTATTTGAGGCAGTAAAATGATGGACAATGCTGGTCTCAATGGAGGGACTATTGTCACCATCCAATATATCATATGACATTTGGTCCATATTTCTTTTGGAGTGCATATGGTAAAGATACTCTATTCACTATATGCATAGAAGATTGGGCAAGAAGGCTCACTATGATCCATGAAGGGAATCATGAAGTTCCAAGTTTCTTTTGGCTTCATGAGGACTATATTGTTGGAGCCCAGGATCATCAGCTTCATATGTATCATAAATGGAGGGAGAGATAGCGTGAGTTGGGTATTCTTATCTCTCATTTCCAGCCATGGAGGCCCTACACATTGCATATGGTGGGGATTGGTGACTATGTCTTGGAGCTATCAAGGATGGCTCACTCTGTTTGGATGATAGCATGGAGATTGAAGTTTCTCATGGGGGTTGAAGTGCCCAATGTTTACCATCTGTCATGCCTTGAAGGGACCAATGGAAAGCATATGATTCTTTTATGTATCTCCCATTACTTCATGATGACAGCTATTTGGTTCATCCACCAAAGGCAGACTTACATTCTTGGGAGGAGATAGCTCCATTAGAGATTTTACAAATTCCTTGTGAGTTGCTTGAGGACAAGCAACATTTTGGAGGGGAGGACTGTCATATTCCTATTTTAATAGGAATATTCAATTTCATTTTTATTTTCTTTGTTCAAATAATAATTATGTAAAGGAGGATCAAAAACTCCTAATAGAAGAATAAATCCATGCCCAATGTGAAAAAGGATAAATCAGGGCTGTCTTAATAAAATCCACTTGTGTGTGAAACAGGATTGAGCCATTTGACTGGGTCAACAGGACCAAATCACAACACAATCCAAATGCATTGTAACTCCTGGATGATGAGTGCAGTTCTAGAAGGAGGTCCTCCATGTGAAAAGGGTTAAATGAATGAAGGTGGTTTAAGGTTTTGACAAGGTCTCATCTTATAAAAGGAAGGGGAAGGAAACATGTTGAGGTTGTTCATGATTTGATTTCTGAATTGTTGTACATTTAGACAAACAGCTTTCTTGGCTGCTTAGCCTAGATTGCATTGGAATTTCCTATTTAGGAGTTCCATCTCTTCCCATTGAGGAGCTCTTGGGAGAAATTGTATTTCTTTTCCACTATCTGGTTGGAGACCAAGCTTCTAATTCCAACTTCAATGCAGATACAGTGAGGTTTTGCTTGCTTTTGTAAGCTGCAGCAAGTGGAATACTAGATTTGTTCAGATCTAGCCTGTGCCGGAGCCTCTTCTCAGTGAGTGTGTCTTTTAACCTCCTAGAAGAGTGAATCCATTGTTTGAGCTTCATTTTGGGATCTTGGAATCAGGCCATAGAGTTCTCAATCCTTAATTGCATAGCTCCTTGAAGAGACTGCATCCTTTTTGCAGGCAGAGTTGCAGTGGGGTTTTTGTATCAGCTTGGGGGAAAGATCTCTGGTGAAAGGGACCCTTCCCTTCACTGTGGTGATCCATGGATTGGCCAACCAATCCATGTTCATTTCAGATCTGATATATTATGCATCATATGCTTCAGAAATTTCTGAATATTACTGCAGATCTGTGGCTTAGATCTCAGATATATTCATTGATATCCATCTTTTGCTGAGATCCATAAGGGGAGTGTAAAGAAGAGCCTCTTTGGAATGTATATTTGTAATAGATCTATATTTTTATGTAAATATCTGCCATATATATGAGATATAATAAAACACTACTTCAGCCCTGTGAAAATTACGTTGTCAAGTTCTTCAGTCTTAATACATTGTGCAACACCTCAATTTTGAGGGTTTATTCATGTTAAACCTCTGCTTTTCTCATGTACATTGTATGATCCAAATAATAGACCTGATTTAATGATTATTATAACCTATTTCATCTAATAGCTTCAGGAAATCACACTGCTTAAGCTTCAGTAAATTCTGCATTAGCCAAGCCTTGGGGAAATTTGAGCCTTTTCTAGCCATGTCGGGAGTGGGAGACCTGTTTAACTTAGCTAGAATGATTTTTTTTAGCTGAAATTTGGCATGGGAGTCCCAAATGACCTAATATAACAGATACAACAATCAATTTCCTCTATTTTTACACATATTTCTGAAAATGACCTTTTTAGGGCTTAAATCAATGTTTTTCCCCACTTTTGGTTGAAGCGATAGATCACCTTCCTTGCTGCTGCATGTATTACTAATATTAAAGTGTTTATGAACATATCCCATGTGTTATTATCCTACTACTACTCCAATACAATGCTTATATATTGCTGCAGTCCCTCATTGGACAGTTATCAAGCCATACTAGGTGTGGGAGGCCTATTTGCCTCACCTAGTTTGTTTGGTTTATGATATCCTCTTGGGATTGGGTCTTATATTATCAGATATAAAAGATAAAAGGGGTGATTTTAGGAGCTTTAGCAGCCATTGCCTTGCTAGCTGTTCCAGATTTGGGATATTACAACAATCCAATAGAACACGAAAGCAAGACAACTTATCTAACTTCAATGATTCAACTTTCAAGATTTGAAAACATATAAGAAACAAATAGCATAAATAAATGAAGAGGGAACACCTAAAAATCATTCATTAAACTATAAATAACTTCGAAGCAAACTGATAAGCATATTCAAAGGGCAATATCGAAACAAGACCTCTTTAACTTAACCTAACAATCAATGCATCAAAGAGAGATTTCAAGACAGAGTTTAGATAGTATTAAACAAGCAAGGCTTACCATGAATCATGTTTATAAACTATCATATTAATCCATAAATGAAATAGACAAGCTTAGGTGGTCCTAAAGAGCAATGAATAATTATTTAAGCTAACCCAGCAGAAGAAAACATGAAAACAATAGCTAACAGGAGGACTAAGGTGCCTCAAACAACATTTATCATCCTATACTTTTATGAGCTATTGCAAAATAGAAAGATGGAAATATGGAAAACAAGAGAAAACATGAACATATGAGAGATACATCACCATTAACTAAACTCAGGGATCATGCAAGCAAGCCTTCATCACCATCAATCAAGGCAATCCATCCACAAGCTCCACAACACTAAATTGTTCTTCAACTTTCATAAACCATGTATTGCTCTTAACACATGAAGTCCCAACTATTTACAATGAATCCTCATGTCTTTTATAGCAATCAAGGAAGAGGAAAACCAAAAAGAGTATCTAGAAGCCTATTGGCTAAAAAGAAATATCCTAAGTTGTCCTTGAGGCTTTGCAAATCCCAAGGCACAAAAATATCTAACAAATATCTTTTCTGACAATAAATGGAAATTAAATTGAATTTTAGGCCTGACATTCCTTTTAAAACTTTCTAAACACACATTCTGTCTAGTCACCCACAGGAGCACAACACACTGTGTCAAACTCAGAAATTACGCCAGGAGTGCAGCACAAAAATAGGCCTTTTTGCAACAATGTTTTGGAGGCCTTTCCGATGTCAGAAAAGACTCGTGATGGCTCGTTGGAAAGCCATTAAAGTTTAATTTCCATATATACCTTTATTTCTTCAATATTACCTCTGAAAGTTTCCCAAAAAGTGAAAATACCAATACTTCCAAGAGCACAGCACATGCTCAGAAAAGTGGGCAGAAAGGTGAATAATTGAGTGTGTTTGACCCTTTTGTGGGGTCAAAACAACTCCAATTGAGCTGAAATTTGGTGAAAATACTCCTATAATGATGGGGAATCCACAAATTGAGACCTCTCCTCCTGAATATTCCTTAGGAAAAAGCGTAGCACAGGGTGTGTTGTGCTTCTAGCCTCAAAATTTGCAAAAAACAAAAATTTGTTCAATTTCTCTCAAAATTGGTGGGTAGGTGCCTCATGGGTCCCTAGAAACCTATAGAGAATATTGGGTCAAAATACCAAGCCTAGCTTTGTCTTTTTAATCTTTTGGTGTCGGACCCTCATTTTGGGTAGTTTTGAGTTTGTTTCTTGCAAAGTGGTCTCTTCGTTTATAGTGCTCAGTCATTCTTCTTTGCAAGTTCAAATCTCTGTTGGCCTTCTCTAGTTTGGTCTCAAGATGTATGTTGGCCCTTTCAAGCCATGATTCCATGTTATGCTCAATTTCCATGGAAAGGAGTTCAGTGAGGGGAAATTGTTGCACTTGGGCTGATTCTTGCTCCCTTTCTCATGCCAAGGCCTTTCTTAGGCCCATAGTTCTAGACCTCTTTCTAGACTGACCCTCCTCATCCTCACTTTCTTCATAGGCGCCCATGTACTCCTCCAACTTCACCTATGCTCTTTGAACCTCTTTCCTGTATTTGAGTTTCCTTACATCATAGATGGCCTACTGACCACTCATTTGTTTGTTTTGCATTTGTAAGAAATGAATTACATCCTTAGCTCTCTCTAATTCAGCCTCCAATTCCCTGATATGTGCAATCCTGTCTTGTAGGAGAGAGTTTTAAATTCTTATTTCATTGTCCTCATCACTGTATATGTGAATGAGCTCAAATTATCTCTCCTCTTCATGATTGTCTTCTTCCTCTTTTACTTTTTCTTTACCTTTGTCAATCATTTGAGATGAGGAGGATGGCATGGCCCCTTTCCCTTTGGAGGCATCAAACACATGCCTCTCTCCTATTTGATAGGTAATTGTGATAGGTGCAATAAGTTTTAATTGCAAAGCTTGATCACTAGTGACCTTAGGACTGTTTTTCTCCTCATGGATGATCTCTGTGTGTGGTACATCTTTTTCTTCATGAATCTCTTCTTCTTCATCATTTGACCCACTGTTTTCACTGTCTTTCCTATGGTATTTACCTTTAATTTCAACCTCTATTTCATAACTTGTATCATTTGCACTTTTTCTATGTTCACTTCCTTCAGAATTTGTCCCTTCACCATCATGCACATTGTCCTTTTGGTTGAGTTCTTATTCACTGTTTGGTCCATTATTTACTCCTTTTCCTTGACTGTTACTAGTTTTTTGACTATCATTAATTTGTTGACTGTTACTAGTGTGTTGACTGTCTCTAGGCTCACTATTTTCATCTCTGTTTTCTTCTTCAACGATACCTTCTTCTTGGTCACTGCCTTCATTAATTTCTTCTTGACCATCACTACTTTCTTCTTGGCTATCTTTCTCTTCTTCACTATTTTCCTCATTTTCATTATCCTCCCCCTCACTACTTTCTTCATTGGTATCATTGCTATGTTCATTTGCACCACTGTTTTCTTCATTTGCATCACTGCTTTTATCACTTTCCTTTACATCACTACTTTCATCACTTTCCTTTGCATCACTAATTTCTTCTTGGATATCTTCCTCTTTGTGGCTATCTTCCTTTCCTTGACTCTTTTCTTCATTTTTATCATCCTCTCCCTCACTGTGTTCTTCTTAGCCATCACTGCTTTCTTCTTGGCCATCTTCGTCTCCTTCACTGATTTCTTCATTTTGATCATCCTCTCCCTCACTGCTTTCTTCTTGGCCATCACTGCTTTCTTCTTGGCCATCTTCCTCTCCTTCAATGCTTTCTTCATTTTCTTATTTCTTAGGGGAAGGTGAATGAGGAAGGTCTATTTGAGGAAATGATTCATGTGAAGAAGATGAACCAAGGTCAGTGGAGGGTGATGGAAGTGTGTGAGGAGAATTTTGAGATGATGATGGAAGGGTTTGAAGAGGGATGGTCTGTGGAGTTGTGAAATCATCATGGGAAATGAAAAAATCCTAGGGGATGCCTTGTTGTTCTAGCTGGTGTGAGACAATCACTTTGATGAGGGAATGATGAAAAAGGCTTGACATTTGTTGGGATGGAGGCCTCTTTTGCATGATGGAAGACATTTTCTCAATACTTTTGCAAAGGTAGTAGGGCATATGTAGCAGCTTAGTTTTGGTGAAGTGCATGAGGAGTCTTATGTGGTAGGAATAGACTCTGGAGAACCTACCCTCACAGGTTAAGTATTTCATAATGATCTTCATTAGGAGAACATATCTATCCAATAGATGAGAGAAGGGGAACATGGTTTTGCAATCAGATTGAAAACTTGGTTTCAAGAATGGGCGATAGTGGCTTAGGTCCAGATGCATTTGTTTGAACCATATTTCTTTTGTGCAAGGTATTCCAGTGGCCCTAGATATGGCATTGGTGGTCAACTCAAATTTCACCCCAGCTAGGTGTACTTGATGATTATGAAGGGTTTAGGGTAAAGAGCTTGGTCAATTGAGGGTGACTACGGATCTTTTGTAATTTTTTGTAGAATTCATAACATCCCAATTCTTGAAAACGAGGAAAAAATAGTAGGGAAGGTTATCGGACTCTTGATGCTTATAGTTTCAAACCTTATAGGTGACCTAGTGGAGGCTTTACGGGACTTGGCCTTTTGAAATTTGAAACCTAGAACTTGGAAGTTTATCAAGTGTGAGACGATTTCATGATAAACTAACTTATTGAAGACTGGAAACCCAATGTACTTGATTTATTAAAGAGTCTACGAGAGATAGTTTGAGACTATCGATCTGGTAGTTTGGTGGACTGAAGCTAATTGATTGGTGAGCTTAGATAGCGAGTGAGCTTTTTAGGTGAAACAAAAATAGGGGATTTGGGTCAAAGGTGAATAGATATAGATAAAATGGGTGACATGGGCTCTTAATGGGTATTCGAGAGATTGGTAGGCAAATCTACATAGGATGAAATGATAAAAATAGTGAATAATTATCTTAAGGATAATGAAGGCGGTGAGAATTTCTAGAACTCAAAATGTGTATGAACTTTGTTTCTAGAAATATTGGGATAATCATTTAGTCATCTAAACAGGTAAAAATTACTGATGACTAACAGTGGCTCCACTTGGGGAGGGCAGCTCCTTTTCAGGAGGTGTCCAGAATTTCAGATCTCTTGATTTATGAAGACCAGTGCCTCATCCATTGGGTAGATTTTCTTCTTTTCTTTTGCTGTTGCTTTCCTGAAGTAGTGATTTTGATAATTTGAAAGATTAGCTCAAATTCACTTCTACTAACCCAAACTACTTTCCTAACATTTTATCTTCCTTAGGTGCACTTGAACTGGCAAACCCATTGACATATTTTCTTTTGAAAGCAAAGAAACAAACTATCTACTTCTACAGTTATTACTTCCAAGAGTTCAGATTATGCTAGTGAACTCTATTTATTCTCTACCCAGTCTATTTGACTGTCAAGATTAAGTAGTATGACAGAATTCATTCGCTAAGATAAAAACATGAAATTGAAAACATGACTAAATCAGGATTAAAAAATACGATTTGTCATGGTTCTGTGGCATAAAAACAAGCTGCACACAAATGTTATTTTTGTACAAAATAAGACTTAGAAAAATTAGGGCTAGGATACATAGTTTGCTATTCATCCCTATTTTTCTCCTTGGTTCTGTTTTGAGCATGTGGAACCAGTATCTTTGTTTCCTAATCTATTTTCCTCGACAAGTCAAGCTTCATGATTTGACCAACATTTTTTTCACTAACTTATCAACAATAAATTTAAAACATGTTCAGCCATGATTAGGCTAGATAGCTTAATGAGACATTATTTTTGCACCAGTAGTGCCATTTAGGCTTGCACACTTTTAGTATTACTTTTTTTTGGGTATGGGGTTGTACCTTGTTTTTTGAATCTACCCTCTTTTCCATTTTTTCCTATGTTTTTTTTTTCTCTTTGTGACTCTTTCTTCACACAATGGTATGTACAATGAGTGAAAATTTTTAATCTAAGGATCATGAAAAAATTAGTGTTTGAGCATCCTGTCTTCAAAAATATCTCCTAACATATTTTTTCCATTCAACTCTTGAAAATAGAAAACATAGTTACCTCTATTTGACAACATGGTATAAGGATTATTCCAAGAGTTTTCAGAAAATCCATGATCCCCTTGGTGCTTCTTCTTTGACCTTTGCTCCTCAAATATATTTGTGTCAAAGATCCTCTTTAAGTAGGCAAGGTATTCTTTATCATCTTTAAAACAAATTATGAAGTCATCCATGTACACCATAGTAGAGAAATTTAAAATGGAAGACATAGCTTTTCAGAAAGTATCGCCAGCACTTTCTAGCCCGGGAAGTATTTGTTTAAGCATGCAACTGTCCCAAGGAAATTTGAAAAAATATTTGAGCTGATTGATCTAAAGTGTTATCATCTGATGGTAACCTGAAAAACTATCGTGCAATGAGTTTTGGTTAGAAAACCCTACCCTTTGTAAAGTATGATCTTTTTTGGTAAAAAGGTATTTGTTCCTTTGGAAGGGTTGCTCCTGGTACCTAAAGTTTATACAAAGCCTATGTCCATTTGCCTTATTTCTAAGTGAATTCAACTGCTCAAAATTTTCATGACCCTTTTTGAAAGGAAGGCTTTTTAGAATAATGGCTATGTTACAAGGTTTTAGACTAGCCTACCTACACACATAAGCATTCTGAAATTTTTTGCAAAGTCTTGTATTTCTTTGTTTTTTGTGTAGTGATAAAATTAATTTAGACAACTTAATTATTTCAGGCTTCTTAATTTTACCCATGCTATCTTCCCCTATATCAGCTTTAGCAAATATTTCTTTGGGATTTATAGCAATATTTTTGAAAATTGACAATTTTTTTGAAAGGGAAAAATTCTTGGATGATGAAGTATCTAGGTAAGGTAAAAACATCAGACTGTCTTGTTCCAGATTCCCAAAGATTTTTGTTTTGTGAGGGTATTTCATTTTTCTGGATTAGCAAAAGGAGGAAGTTGTGTTTTTGTGGTTTGTCTTTCCTGTGAGCAATCTGTTTCCTGTCCTAAACTGGTTCTTTTTTTTCTGACATTTCATTTTCAATTTTTAGAAAATCAAGTTTAGTTTTGTTATCTTGTGGTGTTTCAGGGTCGTGATAGTTTTGACTATCGAACTCATCATAGAGGAACTGATATGATCGTTTAAATGCGCCTAGATCTTCACAATCTTCATTCACTTGCTCATCAAGGTCATTTTCATTATACAAGATGAATGAGTCGAAGTATGAATGAATGGAATAGATAGGGGTGTTGTTGGGTCTATCTAGGCTGCTTACCATATACTTCATGTGAGATTCCCAGTAGATTCTCCTTGTTTGGTTAAAAATTGGGATGGTAGCATAATACATGCCAAGTTGGAGGTTCCCCAGAAGTTGGGCTCTCCAAGATTAGGACAAAAGCATGTCATATTTGGGGGGAATGTCAGCTACGACTATGTCCATGACCAGGCTCTTAGCCAGGATTTATGTTATATTGACACATAAGTCCTTGATTAAGCCCAAGCACTTAACCCTGCTTGATTCAAAGGAATAAAGATCTTTGTAGGGCCTGGTTATTTCTAGGCCTAATATTTCCATCACTACCTTTGGCATGAGGTTGTGAAAGGCACCAAATTCTAGCATGGCATTATGTAGGATTTTTTCGTCTATGTTTAGGCTAACATAGAATGGGGGAATGGCTCCTTCTTGCTATTTTCCATCTACTTCAGGTCCAAACAACAGCTCTGGTTTATCATCTGTCAAATTCAGAGTATTGGTATCATTCCCTATGTTCAAAACTTTCAAAACTTGGGAGAGGTACATATCCTGAGCTACCAGTTCAGTGAGAGGGATGGTTATTTTGATTTTAGCGATCTCTCCTTCAAAAATGAAAGGTACTTGAGTTTTAGACATATTTACATCAGTTTTATCAGCCATAAATTTTTCCACATTTTTAATTTGCTGATTTTGATTTAGGGCTTTGGTCAATAGATTTTTCTCAGGGCCACTAGTAGAGGCGCTAGGAAAACTTGTTTCAACACCTGGTTGGCTAGTTTTATCCTTGTTAGGATCAGTTTTCTTAGCCATGGTGTTGTTATTGTCTGCTATTCTTTTAAGAATTTTTTCAGGAGTTTTCTTAACAGCAGTGTTCGAGTTGTTTTTCCTGGAGTTGTCTTGGTTTTTCTTACTCCTAAGATCATATTGTCTATGGACTTCCATTATGGCATTTTCTAATCCCAATTCATGGTCTTTGGAATCTTCATAGCTTGTTTCGTCTTGGTTTGAGGAGAAAAAAACTTGTTCTTCTTCTGTGAGAAAAACATCACCCTCACTATCAGAGCCTATTAAGTTTAGATGATTTTCATCTAGTTGTTCAATGTCTTTTTCCCCTTCATCAACATAGTTATCTTCGAAGGGTGGCCTGATTTGTTGATCATTTTCCCTTGGTCTGTTTTGGGGCGGGTCTCTTCTAAAATTCTGATTCTGGTTTCTGTTTTGGGGATTTGGTCAGTTGTCCCTAGCGGGTATTCTTTCATTTATGCTTATTCTCTCCATCATTCTTTCCATGGTCCTAAGAAGGTTGTCCATCTTGGAATCTGATGAGGAGGTGGAGTACATGGTGTCATCTTTGTAAGCTACCCTCTTTTCTTATATTAGCCTAGCTCTTTTTTCAATTAAGTTGGCCTCTACCCTTATAGCTCCCTTTTGCATGTCTTCTAGAGTTAGGGGCTCTCTTTCTCTTAGTTGATAGGCCATGTCGGGGTAAAAAATTTCCGAGAATTTAACTAAGGCTAGGCCTAATGGGGGTTTCATGTTTGGCGGTAGTGCGTTGTAAACACTATTGAAACTAGTGCAATAGTCTTCGACACTTTCCCCTGTGTTTCTTTTAATATTGCTATATTCCAAGAGGATCTGAAGAGGGTTTTTCTTGATTTCCCATTTGTTTATGAAAGTTTGGTAAAGGGAAGGGAGATCATGTATGCTGTTGGGAGTTAGGCTTTTGAACCATTTCTTAGCTTCTCCTCCTAGGCTTTGGGAAAACATCCTCATATTCATGGTTTCTTCTTCTAATTCCATTTAGTCAAAAGCGTCATTCATTCTATCTACATGTTGTTTGGCAGTGGTGGATTTAGCCTCGGTGAAGTGTGGGATTCTGGATTGGTAATCATTTGGCAAAGGTACCAATGGTTGTGGTAACACAAGGGTTGCATACCATGCTGCCATGATAGGAGCTAATGGTGGATTTAAAAGCAGAGGATTTGTGATATGAGATGGAGTGGTTTGCACAGTGGAGGTGTGCATGGGTGTGGCAGAAGTACTCAGACTAGTAAACTGATTCTGATCAGACTTGGGGTGAAAGGAGCCAAAGTGATGGAGAAGTTGGAAATCAGGTGGTGTGGAAGGAGAAACTTCTCCTCTAGGACTCTGCTGGAAGTCTATGGGCTCAAGATCCATATGGTCGATTATACTTTGTGACTTGGTTCTAAAAAGGTTTCTAGTATGGTGCAAGGCAAACTGGGGATCTTGCAAGGCTGTAAGATGTTCAGGTACAAAGCTTGCTTTATGAATGGTCCTATTAGTAGCTAAGTTTCTAGTTTTAGAAGTTTTCCACAAAATGCTTTATGGGTCATCAACTATAGTAGGAGGGTTTGGGTCCAAATGAGATCTAGTATTGATTCTTCGCGAAGCTAGGTTTCAAACTCAAAATTTTGAGAGGATGAAATTTTTGAAAACTTTTTCGACAAGTTTTCCTCTTTT
Source organism: Pinus albicaulis (assembly GCA_034641835.2). Lineage (NCBI taxonomy): Eukaryota > Viridiplantae > Streptophyta > Pinopsida > Pinales > Pinaceae > Pinus > Pinus albicaulis. The sequence goes on from CM076572.1 coordinate 766,270,206, forward strand.
ATGTTTGCTAAACTCACACAGTGTGAGACTAGGATTATAGAATTCCGAGGGTTGATTCGGCACAATCCTATAGGGGTCTAGGGAGACTAGTAAAGTTAGAAGGCCTACTGGAGGCTAGTGGAGTTGCTAGGTGGATATTTTAGTTGTTTTGAAGGTATGTGTCTATGGTCCACCACCAATACTGACAAGAAGCAAATCTAGGAATGTTTTGGGGTTTTATGAGTTTTTATATGCATCCCTTAAGGTATGTAAGGGTGTCCTATAGCTGATTCATCATTTTTCTAGGATGGTGAAAAAGATAGATTCTACTCTTAGGGTATCAATTAAGTTCTCGTATGATTTGACGAAGGTTTCTGAAGTTGTAAGGGATACTTAGTTTGTCACTGACATTAGAGGTTGCATCATGATCACCATTTTGTTGGTGAAAGTGATGAGGTGATTTACAAATCACAAGATTTCAAATTTTAACTGAGGGTTGAAAGAGTCTATAAGATTTTTTAGGCTACTATGTACTTGGTCCCACTGTGATCGCCATTATGTTAGTGTGGAAATGAGGTGGCAGATGAACCACCAGATACTATTAGTAAAACTTGAGGGTCTAAAGAGTCTTAAGAGGTTTTTAGGCAATTATATACTCAGAAGGTCCCACCGTGATCGCCATTATGTTAGTGTCCAGTGATTTGGCAGATTGGCTAAACCACATGACAGGGTAACATCAAACTAGTCTTCTGAGTTGGAGGACCTAGCCTTCCTAGACTCATAGAGGGCTCTCTCTATTGTGTGTGAAGGATGTGAACTTGTTCTCTTTGGATGGTTGATTTTAGGCTAGTTGTTAAGTGTAGGTTTATTGTTTGTTTTGGTTGGGGTAAGATGACTAAGAAGGATAGGTGGAGTGAGAGGTTATCAAATCAACTGGGAAATGGAGTCTATGAAATTATTGATATCTTGGTAGCGAATCTGGGTACATCACAGGGAAAATCTAGAGTATTCAATGGATCTTTTAAGTTTATGTGTGAGGTGAAATGGACAATAAGTTTGGGAACCAAGGTAGGGAAAAGGGCAGTTAAGAATCCTTTGTCAAATACCTATGAACAGGGAGGTCTTCAATATGGATAAGAAAAATATACTAATCATGAGGTAGGGCGCACCATTTACTCAGGGACAATACTTTTAAACAAATAAACATTGAAGATAAACAATCCAGTAGAACACGGAAGAAAGACAACTTATCTAACTTTAATGATTCAACTTTCACGAGTTAAAAACATATAAGAAACGAATAGCATCAATAAATGAAGAGGGAATGCCTAAAAATCATTCATTAAACTATAAAGAACTTCGAAGAAAACTAATAAGCATATTCAAAGGGTGAGATCGAAACAAGACCTCTTTAACTTAACCTAATAATCAATACATCAAAGAGAGATTTCAAAACAGAGTTTACATAGTATTAAACAAGAAGGTCTTACCATGAATCATGTTTATAAACTAGCATATTAATCCAACAATGAAATAGACAAGCTTAGGTGGGCCTAAAGAGCAATGAAGAATTCTTTAAGCTAACCCAGCAGAAGAAAACATGAAAACAATAGCTAACAGGAGGACTAAGGTGCCTCAAACAACATTTATCATCCTATACTTTTCTGAGCTATTGAAAAATAGAAATATGGACATATGGAAAACAAGAGAAAACATGAACATATGAGAGATACATCACCATTAACTAAACTCAGGGATCCTGCAAGAAAGCCTTCATCACCATCAATCAAGGCAATCCATCCACAAGCTCCACAACACTAAATTGTTCTTCAACTTTCAAAAACCATGTATTGCTTTTAACACATCAAGTCCCAACTGTTTACAATGAATCTTCATGCCTTATATAACAATCAAGGAAGAGGAAAACCAAAATGAGTATCTAGAAGCCTATTGGCCAAAAATAAATATCTTAAGTTGTCCTTGAGGCTATGAAAAGCCCAAGGCACAAAAATATCTAACAAATATATTTTCCGACTATAAATGGAAATTAAATTGAATTTTAGGCCTTACATGCCTTTGAAAACTTGTTAAAGGCACATTCTTTCCATTCACCCATAGGAGCGCAGCACACTATGTCAAACTCAGAAATTATGCCATGAGCGCAGCACAAAAATAGGCCTTTTTGCAGCAGTGTTTTGGAGGCCTTATTGATGTCGAAAAAGGCTCTGTGATGGCTCGTTGGAGAGCCATTGAAGTATACCTTCTAGATATACCTTTATTCCTTCAATTTAACCTCTGAAAGCTGCCCAAAAAGTGAAAATTCCAAGACTGCTAGGAGCGTAGCACATGCTTAGAAAAGTGGGCAGAAAGGTGAAAATTGAGTGTTTTTTACCCTTTTGGGGGGTCAAAACAACTCCAATTGAGCTGAAATTTGGTGAGAATACTCCTATAATGATGGGGAATATAAAAATGTAGACCTATCCTCCTAAATATGCCCTGGGAAAAAGTGCAGCACAGGGTGTGTTGCGCTCCTAGCCTCAAAATTTGCAAAAAACAAAACATTGTTCAATTTCTCTCAAAATTGGTGGCTAGGTGCCTCATGGGTCCTTGGAAACCTGTAGAGAAGCTTGGGCCAAAAAACCAAGCATAGCTTGGTATTTTTCATCTTTTGGTGTCGAGCCCTAATTTTGGGTAGTTTTGAGTTTTTCCCTTGCAAAGTGGTCCCTTCGTTTATAGTGCTTAGTCATTCTTCTTTGCAAGTTCAAATCTCTGTTGGCCTTCTCCAGTTTGGTATCAAGATGTATTGTGGCCCTTTCAAGCCATGATTCCCTGTTATGCTCAATTTCTATGGCAAGGAGTTTAGTGAGGGGAAATTGTTGCGCTTGGGCAGATTCTTGCTCCCTTTCTCGTGCCAAGGCCTTTCTTAGGCGCATAGTTCTAGGCCTCTTTCTAGACTGACCCTCCTCATCCTCACTTTCTTCATAGGCACCTATGTACTCCTCCAACTTCACCAATGCTCTTTGAGCCTCTTTCCAGTATTTGAGCGCCCTTGCTTCATAGATGGCCTGCTAGCCACTCATTTTTTTTCTTTGCATTTGTAAGAAATGAATGACATCCTTAGCTCTCTCTAATTCAGCCTCCAAATACCTGATCTGTGCATTCATGTCTTGTAGGAGAGAGTTTGCAATTCTTGTTTCATTTTCCTCATCACTGTCTATGTAAATGAGCTCAAATTATCTCTCCTCTTCATGATTGTCTTCTTCCTCTTTTATGTTTTATTTACCTTTGTCAATCATTTGAGATGAGGAGGATGGCATGGCCCCTTTGCCCTTTAGAGGCAACAAACACATGCCTCTCTCCTCTTTGATAGGTAATGGTGAAAGGTGCAGTAAGTTTTACTTGCGAAGCTTGATCACTAGTGACCTTAGGACGGTTTTTCTCCTCATGGATGATCTCAGTGTGTGGTACATCTTTGTCTTCATGAATTTCTTCTTCATCATCATTTGACCCACTATTTTCACTGTCTTACCTATGGTCTTTACCTTTAATTTCAACCTATGTTTCATAACTTGTATCATTTGCACTTCTTCTATGTTCACTACCTTCAGAATTTGTCCCCTCACCATTATGCATACTATCCATTTGGCCGAGTTCTTCTTCACTATTTGGTCCATTATTTACCCCTTTTCCATGACTTTTACTAGTTTGTTGAATGTCATTAATTTGTTGACTGTCACCAGTGTGTTGACTGTCTCTAGGCTCACTGTTTTCATCTTTGTTTTCTTCTTGGTCACTGCCTTCATTAATTTCTTCTTGACCATCACTACTTTCTTCTTGGCTATCTTTCTCTTCTTCATTATTTTATTCATTTTCATTATCCTCCCCCTCACTGCTTTCTTCATTGGTATCATTTCTATTTTCATTTGCACCACTGTTTTCTTCATTTGCATCACTGCTTTTATCACTTTCCTTTGCATCACTACTTTCATCACTTTCCTTTGCATCATTGATTTCTTCTTGGCTATCTTCCTCTTTGTGGCTATCTTCCTTTCCTTGAATATTTTATTCATTTTGACCATCCTCTCCCTCACTGCTTTCTTCTTGGCCGTCATTGCTTTCTTCTTGGCCCTATTACTCTCCTTCACCGCTATCTTCATTTTGATCATCCTCTCCCTCACTGCTTTCTTCATTTTATGATTTCTTAGGGGAAGGTGAATGAGGAAGGTCTATTTGAGGAAATTATTCATGTGAAGAATATGAACCAAGGTCGGTGGAAGGTGATGGAAGTGTGTGAGGAGGATTTTGAGATGATGATGGCAGGCTTTGCAGAGGAATGGGCTATGGAGTTTTGAAATCATCATGGGCCATGAAAACCTCCCAGGGGATGCCTTGTTGTTCTAGATAGAGTTATACAATCACTTTGATGAGGGAATGATGAAAAATGCTTGACATTTTTGGGATGGAGGCCTCTTTTGCGTGATGGAGGACATTTTCTCAATACTTTTGCAAAGATAGTAGGGCATATGTAGCAGCTTGGTTTTGGTGAAGTGCATGAGCAGTATTATGTGGTAGGAATAGACTCTAGAGAACCTACCCACTCAGGTGAAGTATTTCATAATGATTTTCATTAGGGGAACATATCTATCCAATAGATGAGAGAATGGGAACATGGTTTTGCAATCAGCTTGACAAATTGGTTTCAATAATGGGCGATAGTGGCTTAGGTCCATATGCTTTTGTTTGAACCACCTTTCTCCTATGCAAGGTATTCTAGTGGCCCTAGAGATGGCATAGGTAGTCAACTCAAATTTTACCTCGACTAGGTGTACTTGATGATTATGAAGGTTTAGTGCAAAGAGCTTGGTCAATTGAGGGTGACTCTAGATCTTTTGCACTTTTTTGCAGAATTCATAACATCCCAATTCTTGAAAAAATGACAAAATACTAGGGGAGGTTATCAGCTCTTCAGTGCTTATAGGTTCAAACCTATTTGGCATCCCTTTCTTCCTTGGCTACTTTTTAGGCCTTTGACTTGCCTCATCAATGTCAACATTCTCTTCTTCAGACATTTTGTTTTTATCCCTGCCTCAAAATCTTTAAAGAGGATTGTCACTACTTGTAGAATGATGTGACAATGTTGAATGAGGTTTCTAATTAGATTAAGGAATCAACAGTGTGCATGCTAAGTGTTTCTTTAGGATTTCACTACCTACTCCAAAACAGCTTTCAAATTTCCTTTGTGACCTTATCTATTTAGAAAGACATATGCATATGAAGGAAAAGTTCAAAATACCTCTTTAAAAGGCCTCCACAGCAGAAAAATAGCCCAAAAAACCTTGTCAGGCAGCTTGAGTCACCCTTTGAATGTGTTTTCATGCAGAGGTTAAGAACTATGGTAGGAGTGCAACACAACACTGGTCAGGCGGCTCGGGTCACCCCTGAACGTAACTTCGTGCAAAGTTCAAAACTGTGGCAGGAGCGCAGCACAACACTGGTCGGGTAGCTCAGGTCACCCCTAAAAGTGCCTTCGTGCAGAGTTCAAAACTGTGGCAAGAGCGCAGCACAATGCCAGTCAGGCGGCTTGGGTCACCCCTGAACATGCCTTCGTGTAGAGTTCAAAACCATGGCAGGAGCGCAGCATAACGCTGGTTAGGTAGCTCGGGTCAACCCTGAACTTGCCTTCGTGCAAAGTTCAAAACCGTAGCATGATCGCAACACAACACTGGTCAGGCAGCTCGGGTCACCACTGAACGTCGGGCAAACAACAGGAGCACAGCGCCATTCTACAGGTGTGCAACGTGTAGTGGAAATTTGCACAGGAAGAGGCTACAGGATCGCAGCGCCCAAAAAAGTTTCCCGATGACTCTATCGGAAATTTTGAAAAACCCTCACTCCTTCTGCAAAAATCCAAATGTTGAATGGGAGATGCTTTGCTGGAGTTTTTTTAAACCTTTTCATAAAAATCAAAAGTAAAAGCCCACTTCATAAGGTTTGTTTCTTATCACTTTTTCTCACTGTGCCTTTTAACTATTTTTGGTCTTGCAGGTGGTATTTTGACAGGAAATTTGTTCTTTTCACTGCTAGAGGCCTCTTGAGTTTCTTTTCAAATTGATAACTTGGCTGAAGAAACCAAGACTATGCCTTTTTCTTAAATTTGGAAAATGAACCTATTTTATGACTTTAAACACCTATACACAACAAACTTATCATTTTTGCAATCTCTCCCTATGACTGATATTCCACCATGTTTTTGTCTTTAAGTAATGAAGAAAAAACCTCTTGGGGGGAGAAATACCCTAGCAGTAAGTATAAACAACAGTTTGGTCTTTTGGGATGTGCCACCTTTATGTGAAACATTGCTTGCCTTATCCTTATCAATTTCCCTGTAAGAAAACACTTTTGACAGTCTTGTAAAGTGTCATTCATGTTCATGTATCTTTTGCAGAATATTCATTTGATAAGGATGGCCTTTGTTGGGAGTTCCACTGCTCTGCTGCAAACCAGGGGTATATCTGTTTCTGAGGCCACTTAAGATATGCATCTAACTGTTTTTCCAAAAAAATACCCTTGAACTAATATTTCTTACCTCTTTTTGCTGATACTCTTCATCATTTTTCTACCTTTGGTGTTGAGGAGTATTGATTTTCATGTCTCCCGTTCTTGATCTTCTTTAAAACCTCTGATTTTACCTTTTGATGTAGTGGAGATATTTCTTGTCTGCCAAACCCTAGAAGGTAGTTTAAAAAACCCTTTGAAACCATATGCTATGATAAAGGAGGCTTCTTTGTCACTATTTGACCATCTTTGTCCACCTTCCAAAACTTCTGAGTTTTTGGGGATGTTTAGAAAAAGCAAGCAATGTTGTCTTCTAATTTCTCAAAGAAATACTTATCAAAATCATTACTTATGTCTAAAAGTCTTCAATGATCATTTTTAAAGGGTTGAGGTGTCCTTTGCCTTTGTAAACCTAGTATTTCTTTATTTCTTGATAAAAAATAGTCATAAACCTTGACTTCCATCAAACCCATACCTTGCTGCTTTCTTCTTGGTTATGAGTGGTTTTCTGGTGATGGTGCCTCTCATTACTTTACCTCTTGCTAGGTTGGTAGCCTTTTGACTCTTTTGCATAAATGTAAGCAAGGGACAGTTGTCCCCTTACAAAACTTGTGCTTTAGGCCAAATACCTTTTGAATGATCTCTTTGCTGAGTTTAAAACAAGATCGCCAATCCTTTATTTCTTTGGATGCAGTTCTTCATATAGGAAAAATAGTGTTTGTAGGGCACAAAATCCATCCTATGACTTTGTGAAACTCTAGGTGACCTAATGGAGGCTTTCTGGGACTTGGCCTTTTGCACCGAAACCTATAACTTGGGATTTATCAAGTTTGAGACAGAGTTCATGATAAACTAATGTATTGAAGGCCTAAAACCCAATGTACTTGATTTATTAAAGAGTTTGCAGAGATAGTTTGAGACTATCTGTGTTTAGGAGTAGCTTAGTGGACACAACAAGCTGATTGATTGGTGAGCTTAGATAGCAGTGAGATTTTTAGGTGAAACAAAAATAGGGGATTTAGGTAAAATGTGACCAGATATAGATAAAATGGGTGACATGGGATCTTAATGGGTATTCTGAGACTGGTAGGAAAAGCTATATAGGATGAAATGTTAAAAATAGTGAATAATTATCTTAAGGATAATGAAGGCAGTGAGATTTCTAGAACTCACAATGTTTATGAACTTTTTTTCTAGAAATATTGGGATAATAATTTATTCATCTAAACAGGTAAAAATTACTAATGAATAACAAGTTATTTTGAGAAACTATATGGGTGGATTTGTAATACTCCATCACTTGGAGTGATATAGTTAACAGGGTGTTGATTGGACTGGGCATGTTGGCATACATGGAACATGAAATGTGGGTTATAAAGAATAATATAATGGAAACACAGGAGATACAAAAGAGTTATGCAGACTAGCACAAGTTATTTAAGGAGTTTCCTGTTGGGGAGCATGTTTATTTGCGCATTAATCCCAAGAAGAGATCCTTGAGGATCGGATCATGTGCCAAGTTGCACCATGGTATCGTGGGCCTTTTGAGATCCTTGAGAGGATTGGATCAGTGGCCTATCAACTTGCACTCCCTCCAATAGTGAAATTCCATAATGTGTGTCATGTTTTGTTACTTAAAAGGTATATAAATGATGGTTATCATATTAAATATTAGTTTGTATTACAGGTCGAGCAAGAAGGAGAATTATAGCCGGAACCTCAGTGCATATTGCATTAGAAGTAGCTCATGCTTAGGAAAAAATCCATCGAGCAAGTTAAAGTGAAATGGAAGCACTTTGGGCCCAATGAAGCTACATGGGAGATGGCAAATCAGATGTGGGCTATGTATCCTTCATTGTTTGTTGGTTAAGGAAAAAGCATTTTTGGTATGATGTTTGGTATATGGTTGGCATATGTTTTGGTATATGTACATATGTATATAGATGTAAATACCACCATGAGCTTAGTTATAAAGCTCCAATAAGTGGTATGGTTGTTATATGGTCATGTTATCATGGTGTTTTACTTTTAGCAGATTATTCATTGTAAATACTGTAACGAGATAAGTTATAAACTTCCATGAGAAATATGTTTGGTTTCAGTGGTTTTGCTAAGGTGTAGGTGTGGTTTAACACGAAGGATGGTGTTCCCCAAGGGGGATGGTTCTGTAACAGACTCAAGAAAATGATTAATGTAATAAAAGTTAGTAAAGCGAACATAAGACCATGGCTAAGGGACACTTATTACAAGCTGAATGTTGGGCAAAGATATCCTAGTGGGAATTACTCAATATGTGTTTAGGGGTAAGGAAAAAATGCAAAGACAATGGCTAAGGCATTAAAGAGGGAAAAAGTATTTTTGGCACACTTATTTATAAAAATAAGGGAAAATAGGAGAAAAGGAAGGTAAAATGGCATAGGTTGCATATGAGGAGGAAAATGAAGGAAAATAATGGAAAATGAAGAAAAGAGAGGCCTAATTGTTAAAAACGCTTATGAGGATCAGTTGGTACCTTTTATCAGTTCAGTTTTGGATCTCTCTCATTATTCTCTCTCTCATACTCTTGGACACTTAGAGTTTTCTTGGAGCATTTCAGCATTGAGCCAAGAAGGAGGAAAGAAAGAAAAGGAAGGAAGAGGACAAGAAAGGAAAGAAAATATCAAGCAATAAAGAGTAGGATCTAGTAACTTCAGTAGGAATACTTCCAAGTAACATATTTCATGTGTGATTTCCTAGCTAGTTTGGACATGCATGGTTTATGCATGTTGGTATATGGTTCTCTTGTTTTCGGTGGCATGGTTTTATCGGGTTTTGGCTGTGTTTTTCAACCTTGCCTTTCCTTTTAATCAATTCCATGTTGTGCTATAATTTTGATCGTGGTTTCGGATGGATTTCAGAATATGGGGCAAAGGTGGTATTAAAGAAAATTCACAAAGTCCTAGGAATCCATTGAATGGTTTTGGTGGGATACACAATAAAGCCTGAGGGTGGTGCCTTATTTTAGGGCCCAGTGATCCAGGATTGGATTTTGGTAAAGCATGAGAGACAAGGAGACATAAAATTCATCAATGATAGTGATGGATTCTGGACAGAATTCCAAGTCGGGTTCAGTTTTGTGATCCAAGCACCAGTCTTGGTGTGATCACAGTATGTTGAGGGTGGAGGTGGTTTAACCTCTGGATTCCCTTGTTTTTCTTTATTGGTTTATCCATGAGATCCCACATTCATTCTTGGAACATGGCACATGGGTGATTGGCTAAAGAAAAATTTGGCTCAACCATGTATATGGTCGGGTGGTACATGGAAGTCTTGAACCTAGCCAATTATTCTTTATGTTTAATGAAATCTAAGTTCTCCTTATTTGTAACTATTAATATGTGGATTTAATAGATGTTATCTCACTTTTATTTCCATGGTTTTACGTTGGTTATTAGCATGTTTAAATATCTGGTTCATGTCATGGTTATTTCATGTATTTACTTGTAATTGTTAAAATAATGGATGTAAGACCTAATTGATGTCAAATTTGTTCAAGGAAGAGGGTGGTGATCCTTCTTGTAATGTGTCATAAGATTTTTTAGTCATTCATACTATGTCTTGTATCATATACCTGTGGATTTCATTCATGCCAAGTGTTTGAAAGAATGTCAGTCTCGGTTGGGGATGGTTAGGCCTATTCTTGGAGTCAATTTTTGGTTATTTTTCATTGTCATCATGTCTTTGATGGATTCTGAAAGCTACAGGAAGTTCTGGGAAATGTCCGATATTCTAGGCTTAAAAAGTGCCTTAAATCTTGTGGATGCAGGCACAGGTCTAGGTAATTGAGTCCCTAGATGCACACATGCATATGTTGTGGGAGAATCCAAAGCCTCCTAGATGCACCCTTACCCATATCAAGGGAGCCTCAGGGGGTTTTCTTCAGCAAAAGTAAGTGGGACCCAGGGACAAGTCAACTTAATGGATGGGAGAGCCTCTAGGGGTCCTATAGCAGGTGCAAGGAGTCTCTGTTAAGTTTTTCCATGTCGATTCCACTTCCTTAAAGTCACCAAGGAGGTTGAGTCTTCTCTTAACTGCCCTCAACCCATGTTTACCCCAGTTAGTCAGTTACTTGGGCATATGCAAGGGGAGGTGTACGATACATCCTGCTTCTTCTTCTCCTATATCACTTTCTTATCCCTCCATGATTCCTTCTTAGAAGCTGTACGATCGCCCTTGCTCCCAACTGACCACGTGCTCTTCTCGGGCTGCTAAAGTCTCCCTCTGAATTTTCAAGCTCCTGCTAGAACTCGACTACCTATGAGTCTCTAGAGCCTGGACCTTCTTTTATGAAAATTGTACCTACTCTTGTGAATCCTGCACATGCCCTTTCTTCTCTAGAACTTGTACCTGATACTTTGAAGAATGCACTTGCCCTTTACTCTATGGAACATGCACCTTCTTGACCTGCTTCCTTTTCCCATGATCCACAAGCTTTCCTGTCAACTTTTACATACCATGCTCTGTATATCCCAGCACAATCCTTTTGGAGCTAGAGCCTCTAGTTCTGAGTCTTGAATTCCCATCCTGGAACAATACCTCAATCCCCTTCTTCTCGATCATCGATAATTATATCATGCTATATCTTAGTCCTGGTACAAATAGTACATTTTAAACCTGTATCACTCATCCTATTTCCATCTTGAATGGCACAACTCTCGATCCTTGGATCTCCTTCTAAATCTTGTCACACAACACCATGTGAAAGTTTGAGTCCCATTCAGCCCGAGTCTCAAGAACCTCCTTTGACCCTATTATATGTTTCGTCGCACCTCTATCCATGTACCATCCATCCTCATCGACAATACCCTGTGAGAAATGAAAGATCATAACAAATTCCTCCTCCTCCAATCTCCTGATGAGATCATTTGTATTAGCAGAAGTGGAAACAACAGTGACCTACTTCCCTTTCCTCTTCTCATCATCTCCCTTATTCTTCATCAGACATCTTGACGATCAATGACCCATCTTGCCATAGTTGAAACACTTGATTTTACTCAAGTCCTTTTTCTTACCCTTCATTCGTGCTGCAAGTGCCACATACTCATCTTCCCTCATCGTTGGATGAAGATACTTGTCTCACAAATATACCTAAATTAAATCATCCCACAAACTATTCCAGTCTAGAAACTTCTCTCTGGCAATGATCCCTCTGAATAAGGGCTTCCAATCCTCGATGATCCTTTTCAAGGAAATCCTTACCATATCACTATTTGAAATAGTCACACCAACAACATCAAGCTCATCTCTAACTTAAGACAATATCGTTAGATACGAAGTCACTCCTTCACCCTTTAATCATCTTGGTGGACTTCAACTTATCCTCCAATACCAGTACCTGGTTCTCGTTACTATTTTGGGATAAATTTTGAAGAGCCATCCAAATATCATGTGTAGTTTTCTTCCCGAACAAATGAGGTATTGGGTGATCCTTCATACCATATAGGATGATAAAACTTTCCCTCGTATCAAAATATTCATATAATTCTAGCTCGTTTGGGTTAGTTGGATTCTTGATGGATTTCTCAGAAAACTGCCAGATCATGTTGACCTGTAAGACTAACTTGATCCTTTACTTTCAAGGAATATAGTTGGAAAAACCCTCCATCCTGTCCTAATACCAGAGATGTGGCTGCAACTTCGACATTGTGACCTACACTGTGACCAACTCCCTCTTAAGTTTTACTTTGATATGCACAAGTCTAATTCATTGCATTATGTTATCACTCAGATTGGCTAAAAAAGGAAATTCTGAGGTAACCACAAACCATGCTTAGCCAAGTAGCTAGCCCTAATAGGCAAGGAGAGGGCTCTCTCCATAAGGATCACGACCAATATGACTAAGGAAAGGAGATATTAGGCTAGGTATAGTAGCTCAGAGTTTTGATTTTGATTGTATAGGGTTTTGTTGGATCAGGAGGAGTAAAACAATCAGGGCAAGGGAAATTAGGTCAAAAATTGCAGGGTGTTCTATGGGGCAAGGTAGGCATAGTGATTTAGCACTTTAAGGTTTCAATGGGTGAGATGGTGAAGACATGTGAGGAGCTAGAAATAGCATGGTGAAATCATGGGTTTTTTCTGAACTGAAAAAATTTAACAGACTGTGAATGTCTACCCAAAACAGAGCATATGAGAATGGATTCTGCTTATCTAACTTACATACATTCACTTAGAAGTTATGAAATGATGAAGAAATTTAACAATACATTTCAAAAAATGAAAAAAAACGAGAAACTGAACTAAACACCATAGCACAGGGATCCCATAAAAATTGCTGCAAATTTGATTAATATTTCCTGCTCAGAACTAATACAAAGTATGTCTCTTTAAAGTCCAGGCATCCAAATGAGTCCAACACTTACAAATGAGAAAGAAGAAGAAGATATAGACCTAAAAACCACTCTACCTAGCCTCAGGGAGTCAAATCCATGAGATGAGGATCAGTTTCCACCAAATGATGAACAAGAATCTGAAGACTAGGAAGACCCAACAACTTGCCTTTAAAAGAGAGGAAATTGATTCATTTGACCTCTAGAGGACTCAAGTTAATGAATTTACCCATAGTAAACTAATCATCATCACAATTACATTCATATTTTCTAATTACATCAGTGAAAAACCCAACTAGTGAGATAAAACTCAAAAATTCTGTGAAAAACAGAGAAAACTTTAAAACAAAGAAAATTTGTCCTAAGCGGAGCGCCAAGGAGGAAAAAATAGGTATTTTTACAGGTAACTTTTGGAGGCCTTCCCGGTGTCAAAATCAGCTCCATGATAGCTCATAGGAAATATTTCTGAGTCTAGTTTCCAAATATGCTTCCATTTTTTAAAATGGTTTCCATTTTCCCTATCAAAAAGTGAATCTCCCAATACTACCTCTACGAGCACCTTCATCCTGAAAAAGAGTCAGAAACATGATTTTTTGGCCCTTTTTCCTGACGAGTTTTGCTCCGAATGCTTAGAAAAAATATAGGGGCATGTACTCATCATTATGAATACACTGATGCTTTCCTTTTTTCCATTGGATGCTCCAAGAAGAAGTGCAGCATGCATAGGGTAGATTTTCCTATGTTTTTTTTTAAAATTGCTCTATACGCAGTGCACTGCTCCTATGTGCAGTGCCATTTTACCCCGAACTTGTAGGTTGTTTTTTACTAACTTCTCGGTGTCCAAATTGGGCCCAGGATAGATCGTTGGAAATCCCTTCACGTCTACCTTCAAATCTACATTTTTTTTTCTGATTAGAGTTGATTTGACTTGTCAAATGTTGATTTTCCCAAGACGGGTCAAAAAGTGTTGAATGAGCGTGAAATAATTAAGAGTGCTGGTGCGGGCCACTTTTGGAGGCTTTCCTCAACTCCAAATTGAGCTCATGATATCTCATTCGAAATATCTTCCAGTATAGGTTTAATTTTAATCATCAATCAAGTCATTTGGACACTCCAGCTATGAGAACAATTGATTTTCCCAAGGTCACTCTAGAAGTGTAGCAACTCTACTGTGGCACCTGTATTTTTGAAATTTCTCCAAAATTATGATACCTGTGTAAAAACGGAAGGATTTTTTTCTTCTTGGACCTATTATGGACAAAAGCCTATCTCATTGTTTTCAAATTCATCTCTATTTGGTCAGAAACATAGTTTGAAGTAAAACTGGCCATATGAGTGGCAAATGATTTGTCCCTTAGAATGATTTCTTGGAAAATGATGGAGGAATGATATTTATTAGTTGGGATGGCTTCATAATTTCTAAAATTACCTCCCTTATGACTCCTCTACTCAGATTTATTTGATTCCATTGAAAACCCTAGCTCAGTAGGAGAGGAAATTAGGGTTTGGTGTAAGCAAAACAGGGGATTTTAGGACTGCCTTATAGAGGGAGGGGTATGAAGGGGTTATGGGTTGTCTAAATTCTTGGGTAAATTTTGGGGGATATGGATAGATATTATAGAGCAGGGGAAAGTGGAATTTCAAGGATGGAGTGAGGGTAAGGGGTCCAAAAGGGAAAAACACATGCCTAATCTCGAAAAGTGTCAAATTGTAGCAATAGCCTAGGGTTTGTGGAAAAATGATGATTTTGAGGGATAGGAGTGATAGGAAGTGTTTAGGAAGGTATATTAATGATAGGGTAAAGTGTAAGAGAATTGGGATACAAGTCTTGTTGATTATTTAACTATGGAAATCATGAGACCAAGAAAAATTCCCTCAAAACCCTAGGAGAGGGAAATGAGCTTTCCAAGCACAACTGAGAGAAAAATATGGTAAATAAAAAGCCACTTACTTGGAAATGATAGTTTAGACCCTGAAATTTTTTAATACATTTGACTATTACTACTCCTTCAGAAGATGAATTTGATGGTGAAATGACCAATTTTCATGATTTTGACCCTATGACCTAATGAAACTTATTTTTGACCTAACTTTTGAATGAGACTTTGACTTTAAAGACTTCTAAGTGAACAAAGCATTTCCATAGGTGTTATTAAGCTCAAGGAGACATGAGAATGAGTTAGCCAATATGATATTTTGAGGGAGAAAGAAGCTTATTTGACCAGGACAACCACTAGTGGAACAATTTTATAACATGACCTAATGGAATGATGAAAAAATTATTCAGAATGGGACACCTAAGATGCACATGAAAATGTGTTTTTATCCCTGGTGGAAGTAATAAAATACTAACACTAACATTGGCTCCAGCTGGGGATGGTAGCTCCTTGGAGGTGCCAAGAAAACCGTAGACCAAGTCCACTCCATTAAGCATGGAGTCAATAGCTAAAGACTAATTGAACACTGAAAACTTGACTCGATAAACTGACTCAATTTGACTTGACTTGACTGAAACAAGACCCAAAAACTTACTTACCCTAATTATTGATGGTAGTACATTACCGAGAATTGAGGGCTTCAAATCTTGTTGGCAACCACCTACTTGTTGAAGACATATGTACAATCATGTGAAGTGATCCTTCCAGTAAAACCAATCCAACATATGGTTACTTGCTTGAATTCTATTCTCACTTTCCTTGAGCAGGCAGAAAAAAAAAATAAAAATTAAATAAAAATAAAAAAATTAAATGAGGCCACTCCAAGTGTTTACTGAACATGTCCTGCTGGTCCATGAAAATAAGAAAATACATCTTCCCTACTAACTGTAGAAAATCAGTAAAAGGATCTTCAAAAATATGAAATGTTACCTTTTCTTGAGATTCAACAAAAACATAAGCACACTCTTCATTCTGATATGAAGGAACACTGGGTTGTTGATCCATAGGATAGCATAGGGAAGTATGAATTTCTGTTTTCTGAGTGTTGGCTACAAATCCCTGAAGCATCAGAAAATATGATTCTTTCTCTGGCATACTGTCTCTCTTTGGCTCACACTCATCAAATTCATAGTCTATGCATTCTTAAACAAGAAAAATTCTTCAAAATTATCAAACATGACAGCCCTATCATCTTCATGAAAGACACCAATATCTACTAGCTCATCTCTTTACAGGGAATCATCATCATAAATTGGTTTCTCAACACTTTCCTGTATAGTTTCGTCAAACTTCTCATCGAAATTACCTTCATATTTATCATACTTAAGAAAATCATGTTCAAGAGAAACTTCATCAAATATGAACATTTAAAAAGGATATTGTCTTTCTTCATGATGATCTATAAATCTAGTTTCAGGATTGTCCTGATTTAAACTTAGATTTTCATTTTCAAAAATGGAAGAAGTTTTACCAACACTTTCTTGACTATGTGAACACTGCAAACTTTCTTAAGCTTTGGCTATCATATCAATATTTAGAAGCTGATCTATCTCATCTTCAGATAGAGGAGAAAGTACTCTTTGTTTACTTTTGATAACACAGTAATTGTCTTCTTTCTCTCCTGAAGATTCACAAGGATGTTGAATATCTTCTTTAACCTTTGGCTGATCAACTTGTTGTACTGCTGCAAGAATTGTCTCATGTGGGAAGTCTTTATGAACATCAAGACAATATACATCATTTTTTTCTTCCATGAGAGAAAACACTTGCTCTTTTTGGTGATGAAAAGGATTGTCATGCAAAGCCTCCAACAGCTTTTCATCCATGAACTCATTATCATCATAATAATCCTCTAGTTTTCGAATGAAAACCTCAAATTGATCACAACAATTATTAACCAGAGACAAAAAATGATAGGACTCCTTGTATTCTTCATAAAATATTGAATGGAAAACTCTAAGATAACTAATACTGGCAAGTGGAAAACCTTCATACCAAGATCGTGCTTTTCCTTCAAGAGAAGCCATGAACATATTTAAAAGACAATATTCAAGAAATTCAACCTTCAACTTGCGTGTATTCATGTGAAATTTAACCATACGTAAAGCAGCATCATTCCTATCATCGTATTTAAACACAGGCAAATTCCTTTCCCAATCTACCTTAGGCATTTTATTTGGGAAACCTGGAGTGTGATCTCGGCTCATGGGAGCATACCTTCTTGGAACAGTTTCCATCTTGGAAAATCTTGAAGCTAATGATCTTCATGCAGTGGAGTCACCATAAGGTGTTGATTTTCTGGATCTTTCAGTGAATGGAGTCGCCGGGTGAATGGAGTCGCCGGGTGAATGGTCCAGCCTTCATATGTGTCCAACTGTTGTTCACCATCAAAAATTAGATCTAAATATTTGTCGTTATTTCCCAGGGAAGATCTGATATTTTGTGTCCCTAGTATGGTCGCCAAAATGTTATCACTCAGATTGAACCTCAGGCTGAAAAAGGAAATTTCGAGGTAACCGCAAACCATGCTTAGCCAAGCAGCTAGCCCTACTAGGCAAGGACAGGGCTCTCTCCGGAAGGATCACAACCAAGATGACTGAGGAAAGAAGATATTAGGCTAGGTATAGTAGCTCAGAGTTTTGATTTTGATTGTATAGAGTTTTGTTGGATCAGAAGGAGTAAAATAGTCAGGGCAAGGGAAATTAGGTCAAAATTTGCAAGGTGTTCTATGGGGCAAGGTAGATATATGTATTTAGCACTTTAAGATTCCAATGGGTGAGATGATCAAGACATGTGAGGAGCTAGAAATAGCATGGTGAAATCATGGGTTTTTTCTAAACAGAAAAAATTTAACAGACTGTGAATGTCTACCCAAAACAGAGCATATGAGAATGGATTATGCTTATCTAACTTGCATACATTCACTTAGAAGTTATGAAATGATGAAGAAACTTAACAATAAATTTCAACAGATGAAAAAAAAAGGAGAAATTGAACTAAACACCATACCATAGGGATCCCATAAAAATAGCTGCAAATTTGATTAATATTTCCTGCTTAGAACTAAGACAAAGTATGTCTCTTCAAAGGCCAAGCATCCAACTGAGTCCAACAGTTACAAATGAGAAAGAAGAAGAAGATATAGACCTAAAATCCACTCTCCCTAGCCTCAGGGAGTCGAATCCATGAGATGAGGATCAGTTTCCACCAAATGCTGAACAAGAATATGAAGACTAGGAAGACCCAACAACTTGCCTCTAAAAGAGAGGAAACTATTTCATTTGACCTCTAGAGGACTCAAGTTAATGAATTTACCCATAGTAAACTAATCATAATCATAATTACATTCATATTTACCAATTACATCAGTGAAAAACCAAACTAGTGATATAAAACTCAAAAATTCCGTAAAAGATAAAGAAACTTTGTCCTAAGCGCTGCGCCAAGGAGGAAAAAATAGGTCTTTTTGAAAGTAACTTTTGGAGGCCTTCCCGTTGTGCAAATCAGCTCCATGATAGCTCATTAGAAAGCACTCCAAGTCTAGTTTGAAAATATACCTCTATTTGAAAAAATGGTGACCATTTTCCCTGTCAAAAAGTGAATCTCTCAAGACTACCTCTATGTGCAGCGCCATCCTAAAAAAGAGGTAGAAACATGATTTTTTGGGTGTTTTTGGCCCTTTTGCTTGACCGGTTTTTCTCCAAATGCTTAGAAAAAGTACAGCGGCATGTACTCATCATTATGAACATATTGATGATTTCCTTTGGTCCATTGGATGCTCCAAGAAGAATCGCAACGCTAAGGCATTGCGCATAGGGCAGATTTTCTTGTGTTTTTTTCAAAATTTCTCTATGTGCAGCGCACTACTCCTATGCGCAGTGCCATTTTACCCCCAACTTGCAGGTTGTTTTTGATTGCCTTCTTTGTGTCCAAATTGGGCCTAGGATAGCTCGTTAGAAATCCATTCAAGTATACTTTTCAAATCTACATTTTTATTTTTGATTAGAGTTGATTTGCCTTGTCAAAGTTGATTCTCCCAAGACTCTTCAAAACGTGTTGAATGAGGGTGCAGAAATGCAGACTTCTGGTCCAGGAAACCTTTGAAGGCCTTTCTCGATTCCAAATTGAGCTCGTGATATCTCATTGGAACACTCTTCCATTCGAGTTGTTATTTGACTCATCAAGAAAGTCATTTGGACACTTCAGATATGAGACAAATTGATTTTCCCAAGGTCACTCCAGAAGTGCAACAACTCTCTTGTGGCACTTTTATTTTTGAAATTTCTCCAAAACCATGATACCTGTGTAAAATCGGAAGGAATTTTTTCTTCTTGGACATATGGTGGAAAAAAACCTCTCTCACATTTTTCAAATTCATCTCTGTTTTGTCAGAAACATAGTTTGAAGTGAAATTGGCCCTATGAGTGGCAAATGATTTGTCCCTTAGAATGATTTCCTGGAAAATGATGGAGGCATGATGTTTATGAGTTGGGATGGCTTAATAATTAATAAAATGACCTCCCTTATTCCTCCTCTACTCAGATGTCTCTGATTCCATAGCAAACCCTAGTTCAGTAGGAGAAAAAATTAGGGTTTTGTGTAAGGAAAATAGGGGATTTTAGGACTGCCTTGTAGAGGGAGGTGTATGAAGGGGTTAGGGGCTGTCTAAATTCTTGGGGAAATTTTGGGGGATAAGGATAGATGTTATAGAGTAGGTAAAAGTGGAATTTCAAGGACTAAGAGAGGGGAAGGGGTCAAAAAGGGAAAAACAAATGCCTAGTCTCAAAAAGTGTCAAATTGTAGCAATAGGCTAGGGTTTGTGGAAAAATGCTGATTTTGAGGGATAGGAGTGATGGAAAGTGTTAGGAGGGTATATTAATGATAGGGGAAAGTGTAAGAGAATCGGGATACAATTCTTGTTGATTATTTAACCATGGAAGTCATGAGACCAAGAAAAATTCCCTCAAAAACCTAGGAAAGGGAAATGAGATTTCCAAGCACAACTGAGAGACAAATATGGTAAACACAAAGCCACTTACATGGAAATGATAGTTTATAACTTGAAATTTTTTACTACGTTTTATTATTACTACTCCTTCAAAAGATGAATTTGATGGTGAAATGACCAATTTTCATGATTTTGACCCTATGACCTAATGGAACTGCTTTTTGACCTAAATTTTGAATGAGACTTTGACTTTAAAGACTTCCAAGTGAGCAGAGAATTTCCATAGGTATTATTATGCTCAAGGAGGCATCAGAATGAGTCAGCCAATATGATCTTCTGAGGGAGAAAGAATCTTATTTGACTAGGAAAACCACCAGTGGAACAATTTTATATCATGACCTAATGGAATGATGAAAAAATTATTCATAATGGGACACCTAAGATGCACATGCAAATGTGTTTTGATCCTTGGTAGAAGTATGCAAATACTGACACTAACACATTCTAAATTAGCTCATATACGCTTTGATAGCATGTTGAATTTCCACGATCTTGGGTCTAGGTTGGAATATTAGAATCACTGACGCTACCAAACCAATAATCTCAACAAGAACTACTTTGCACAGGGGAAAATATTAAGTAGTAAATCACACATGCACAAGTGTAGAAAATTTTTAACAAATATTGTACAATAATGTACAACCCAATCTTCTTTATATTAAAAAATCTGAATGACACAACAATCTATGCAATATAACTGTAATATTCCTAAATTAGCTTGCAGCTAATTGGAATATTAAAGTTTTGTTTTGTCACTTAGATAGGTGAATAAATGGATAGGGAGACCCATAAATCTCTTTATGAATAATAAAACCACTTCTCATGTGAAAGTGGATCATATTTTTAGCTTATTGAAGCACCCTAAGGTGTGAAAGGGGTTGGATCACTTTGTTTGGGTCAACCTTGACCAAATCTACATTGTTGTTATGGAGGAGTGGCCATCAATGAGGCACAACAGATATTTAGATGGAGATTCTTTGTGTGAAAGAAGTGTTCTCATTGGAAGTGGTTTAGGGTTTGAACTTATAAAAGTAAGAGGAATGCAACATTAGGAGGTTGTTGATGTATATGATATTTTTTTGAATATATGGTCTGTTTAGATATATATCTTTCTCTTACTATTTAGCTGAGATTGAATGTTGTTTAGCATTGGGTATTCCTGATCAGGAATCCCACCTCTTCCCATTGAGTAGCTCTTGGGAGATTTTGTATTGCATTGTACAATATCTGGCTTAGGTCCAAGCTTCTTCTTTCAACTATAGCGCAGATCCTATTGAGGGTTTGGTTGTTTTTGCAAGCTGCAGCAAGTGGAGTCTAGATCTTTCAAATCTAGGCCATTTCAATGCTCCTTTCGAGTTGAAGAGGTTTCCACTTCATTGGGAGGACAATATTGAAGTATTTGGAGCTTATTTTCAGATCTTTGCATCAAGTCAACCATATTTTGATCCCTATAGCACATTTTCCTTCCAGATCTGCGTTATTTCTGTAGGTGCAGTTGCAGGGTGGTTCAACACACCATTTGGAGAGATGATTTTCTAGTGTTGGGGATCTACCCTTCACTTTGAAGATATATTGGAGGAGGCTATTCTATTGATCATATCATACCAGCCACACTTTCCATATCTGTATTTTTCATTAGATCTGTAGTCTTAGATCTCAGATCTACAACTTGTACTTGGTGTTTTGCTGAAAATCCCAAGGGGGTTCTTTAGAGGAGCTTCTATAGTGCATGGATCTGATATAGATCTAACTTTTTATGCACATACTAGCTCTATATCTGATGTATAATCTATTGTTGTTGGAGAGCCAATAAAATAACGTTGCAAGGGTTTTCCAGCTTTAATACATGGTTGCAGCTCCTATTATTGCATGATTTTGTCTATTAGAGGCTTGTATTTCCTGCTATGTATCTTATGGCCCATTTATTATGTGTATTGTCCTGCTGTAATGACATATGAAAGGTATCCATATTGGCCTCTTACTGTATAAATGATGATATATGTTATTTTTCCATCATTCTGCATTATATTGTTGCTTTTCCCATTTGGGAATATTACAGTGGTATCAGAGCATCATCTTGGCACAACCTCTATATTCTAAGAGAAATATGTCATCTAAGGAGGATTCTCATAGTGAGGAGAAGATCTGAAGAAGAGGCAAGGGAAAAAACTTAGTATCCAGAGGAAAGGAGTTCTCAAAACTTCTTCTTCAAACTTTGCAAAGCATTAGCAAAGACATCAAAGAAATAAGGAGGGAAAGAAATGGAGATCCCTCAACAAGATTTGTACATGAAGAAAGCCCTAGTTCTTCATATTATGGGTGTGACCATTCAGCCACACCATCATGTTTACAACACTCTACCATGCCTATGTTCATAGGTAGAGAGGTGGAGGGAAGAGATGTGCCAAAGAAGGAGACTCTTGGTGATTATTTGCAGGAGTATGAATCTCAATCTAAGAGGTTCAAAGATCACCTAAAATTCCAAGGTTTTTGCAAGATCAAAGAGGATAGAAGACCTAGAAACCATAATAGAGGCACAAGGTGCAAGCAACATGATGAGGGTAGATTCTTTCTATCTACTTTTTATGGGTCACCTAAATGTTCAGCTAGGGCTTGGGTGGAGGAGCTAGACACCTAATTGCAGCAGCATCAAGTTTTTGAAGATGAAGCCATTAGAGTTGCAGTGCTGCATCTTGAAGGTAAAGCTTATGCTTGGTGGTTATTTGAATCCTTTTCATTAAGAAATGAAAATACATATACTTATGCAAGTTTCACTAGGAGGGTAGTGGAAAGGTTTGATGAAAACATTCTGAAACATCTTTGGTTGAGCTAGTCAAGCCAAAACAAACAAAACCTTTGCATGGGTTGGAAGGATCTATAAACCCCACTTCATTTCATAAAACTATTTAGGGGATTAAAAACTTTCATAATACCTTGCTAGAGGCAAGATCCCCATTTCAGAAAGAGCTCTCTTCTCAAAGTGAAGACATGGAGGAACTAAACAAAGAACCTCTTAATGATGATAAGGCAACCTCCATTCATGATGAAGGGGAAGAGAAGGTAAGAGGTAACAACGATGTCACAATAGTAGCAGATCTAGTACCTCATGAACAAGAAGATGGGGCATTTTCTCCAAAGAGATAAATTCTCACACCTTTGCAAGGAGTTACAAAGAATCTCACATGTGGAGATCAGGGCATAGTCCATGAGCAACATGTGTCATCATTGACAGATTGTGAGATATTGATGATAGAAGAAGATAAAGGGGAGTAGAAGTAGCATATTATGAAGAGCACACACCCCTCTCTATTTCAAAATATTGATGCACAGAAGAGGCAGGAGGATTTGTGCAGTAAGGACAAGGACAAATCAGTCCACTCACATATGCAGCTTTCTCTAGGCCTTGATGTTTCATTACATGGAGGCATTCCACTAGGGAGACCCCCTGATTGGAAGATGAATAAAGATTTCTCTCAACATGGTGTAGCATTGATATATTTGACTAGGAAAGGAGCCTTGGGACGAGCTAGCATAGCACATAGAACCTTTGATGGGTTCAAAGGAGAGGCGAGAAATTTTGTGATATGGACATTGCCATATCCCACTCAACTATCTGCGCTGAAAATTGGTGACTCGGAAATCTATGATGACATGAGCATGGTGTCAAAGGGCTACTCCATAGCTTTGGAGTAGAAAATTATACTTCCACACATGAGGGAGATTTCTGAATATGACAAGACGTTATTAACACTCTTGCATGCATTGGAAAAACTATGGAAGTTTTGGATGGGAATGCCTTCCAAGAGGAGGTTGGCCTCCATGTACTTCAGTCTTGTCTTGGGCAAGATCAACTACAAAAGAGGCATCAAAATTGGTTGGATGGCCACTTATCACATCATATCTTGATACACGAAGAAGAAGAACAACACTGGTCTCACTTAAGGGACTATTGTCGCCATCCAATATGTCATATGACACTTAGTCCATGTTACTTTTGGGGCCCATATGGTGATGACACTCTATTCACTATATGTATGAAGGATTAGGCAAGAAGGCCACCTAGAACTAATAAGTGGTATCATGAGATTCCAAGTATCTTTTGGCTTCATGAGGACTATATTACTGCAGCCCAAGATCAGTAGCTCCGAATTTATCACAAATGGAGGGAGAGACAGCATAAGTTGAACAATATTATCTCTCACTTTTAGCCATGCAGCCACTATACATTTCATAAGCAGGGGATTGGTGATTGTTTCTATGAGCTACCAAGGATAGCTCACTTTGTTTGGATGATAGCATGGATATTGGAGTTTATCATGGGGGTTGAGGCACCCAAC
This sequence comes from Pinus albicaulis, assembly GCA_034641835.2. Taxonomy (NCBI): domain Eukaryota; kingdom Viridiplantae; phylum Streptophyta; class Pinopsida; order Pinales; family Pinaceae; genus Pinus; species Pinus albicaulis. The sequence continues at coordinate 766,294,387 of CM076572.1, forward strand.
ATTTAACATCTCTCATTCCTTAAGAAGACCAATGGACAGCATATAACTCTTTCAATATATCTCCCACTTTTTCATGATGAGAGCTATTTGGTTTATCCACCACAGGAAAACTTGTATTCTTGGGAGGAGACATATCCATTGGAGATTTTGCAGTATCCTTGTAGTTGCTTTAGGACAAGAAACATTTTGGAGGGGAGGACTGTAATATTCCTAAATTAGCTTGCAGCTAATTGGAATATTAAAGTTTTTTTTTGTCACTTAGATAGGTGAATAAATGGGTAGGGAGACCCATAAATCTATTTATGAAGAATAAAACAACTTCTCATGTGAAAGTGGATCGTATTTTCAGCTTATTGAAGCACCCTAAGGTGTGAAAGGGGCTGGATCATTTTTACTGGGTCAACCTTCACCAAATCTACAGCGTTGTCATGGAGGAGTGGCAATAAATGAGGCACAACGCATTTTTAGATGGAGATGATTTGTGTGAAAGAAGTGATCTCATTGGAAGTGGTTTAGGGTTTGCAAGCTCTTGACTTATAAAAGGAAGAGGAGGTAAAAATTAGGAGGTTTTTGATGTATATGATATATTTCTGAATATATGTTTTTTTAGACATATATCTTTCTCTTGCTGCTTATCTGAGATTGAATGTTGTTTAGCATTGGGTGTTCCTGATCGGGAATCCCACCTCTTCCCATTGAGTAGCTCTTGCGATATTTTGTATTGCATTTTCCACTATCTGGCTTAGGGCCAAGCTTCTTCTTTCAACTACAGCGCAGATCCTATTGAGGGTTTGGTTGTTTTTGCAAGCTGCAGCAAGTGGAGACTAGATCTTTCAGATCTAGGCCATTTCAGTGTTCCTTTTCAGTGGAGGAGGTTTCCACTTCATTGGGAGGACAATATTGAAGGCTTTGGAGCTTATTTTCAGATCTTGGCATCAGGGCAACAATATTTTGATCCCTACAGTGCAGTTTCCTTCTAGATCTACGTTATTTCTGTAGGTGAAATTGCAGGGTCGTTCAGCACACCATTTGGAGAACTGATTTTCTAGTGTTGGGGATCTGCCCTTTACTTTGAATATCTGTTGGAGGAGGCTAGTATATTGACCATATCAGATCATCCACACTTTCCAGATCTATATTTTTCAATAGATCTGCAGTCTTAGATCTTAGATCTACAACTTGTACTTGGTGTTTTGCTGAAAACCCCAAGGGGGTTCTTTAGAGCATGGGGGTTTCACTCAATAAACCTCTAACATATCACGTGCGATCACATCATATTAAAAAATACCCTTAATTTGGGTACATATTGGAAAATACCCATAAAAATCACATTATTTAAGCCCTACCAATATAAACCCAATACACCTTCCCAATTTAAAAAGCCCCTACTTTCACTATATATTGTAGGTATCCATTTTTTTATGAAATTTTTTTATGCCCCTTTGTATTTTTTCATTAACTTTGAGCTCCATTTTTTATACCTGCCAATATAAAAAACCTTTATCCCCTATATATCCCCCAATATATTATGTCGTTTTTTCCTCATTATATATTCCCCAGTATGAACCCATGTGTTATGGTATTGCTCCCGTAGTGAAGCCACTGTGCTTTAGAGGAGCTTGTATAGTGCATGGATCTGATATAGATCTAAATTTTTATGCACATAGAAGCTTTAGATCTGATGTATAATCTATTGTTGTTGCAGAGCCAATAAAATAACGTTGTAAGGGTTTTCCAGCTTTAATACATGGTTGCAACACCTCTTATTGCATGATTTTGTCCATTGGATGCTTGTATTCCCTATTATGCATCTTATGGACCATTTATTATGTGTATTTGGCTGCTGTAATGAGATATGAAAGGTCTCCATATTGGCCTCTTGCTGTATAAATGATGATCTGCGTTATTTTTCCATCATTCTGCATTATATTGTTGCTTTTCCCATTTGGGAATATTACAATAACATACAATGAAAATATTTGTTGCAACTTCTATGTCATATCTTGTCTTACTGGTCCTTCACTTCCATACTACTCTATATTTTCCACTTAGTACTTCAAAGGGCAATACATAGAGACTCCATGAGAGCTACCACCTAACACTGCTACAACTCACTTCTGCTACATGTACACTGGCTGATCCAATCTTCTCTCTAGGTTGGTCAATCCCTGATCTCCAATATACCAATATAATAGTCACTTTTATCCATCAAAGTGCTACACATTAGGCACCAAAATTCACCCAACCTTCAGTTATCTTTGTCACTTCAAGACTACTTGTCTAGGGCTACTATGGGTAGCAAACACACTCCACCCCCCCCAGACCTATGGATCCCAACTCTTCATTATAATTTCCTCTCCTAGTTGAGGTCTCCAACTCCCTAAGTTGACCTCAACACATGGAATTTTTAGGCTTCTACAAAAACTGATCCAAAACTAGTAAAAAATATGACCCAATACAAGGAAAACTATTCCAAATATGATACATCAATGTTGTCCCTTAGTGTACCTAGTTACGGCATCAAGCATGCTACAGAAGCTTTAAACAAATACCCAACCAATCCATTGATGTGTTGTGGCCTTCCCTTAGAAGGGTCGTCTCCTCCTATGTTGTTGTTCTAGGCATGAATCAACCCTCAACATGCCCTACACAACCCTAAAACATGTTGGTAAGTCCTGCAACCTACCCACAATAATCTTCTCAAGGATGCCTCTACCTATTCCAAGGGAAATTCTTCCACAAACACCCTCAACGCAAACTTGGAACATAGAAATCTATGCCTCGACCCTCCTACACTACAATTTGGTCTCTAATCAGGCATAAAATATTCCCTAATGGTTATCTCCTCCTCGCTATTCTACCCTCTTTTGCCTGTAGCCCAAAACGAAATTTGTCTCCTCTTCAACGAGTTCCTTTGTCTCTTTTTCTGCCTCGTGTTGTACAAGTTTGGATGTCTAAGTTGACTCCAATTCACCTTGTATTTATACAAATATAGGGGCTCCTAAAAAAATCCATGATGGGGCTTGTTCAAATTTCAAGAGGCTTACTAAAATCTAGCCAACCTTAACACATTTGTTGCAAACACACTCCACAACATCAAAAATTCTTATCTCACTAAGGACAACTTGGAATTCGTCGATTCTTGAAGCTTTAGACTCATCTCAACGAGAGCTATCATCATCATCCATAAAATTTCCAAAGTGATCCATATTTTTAAACCAAATCATGATGGGTGGAAAACCAAAATCTTGGGTTCCAATCCCATAAGTAACTCTTGTGGCACTTTTCCCTCCAAACCCAAAACCCTATGGCTTGGAGTACCTCCCAGGATACTAAAAAATAAACAATATTTGGTTCAGCGAATATATGGTCGAGTGGAATGTGGAAGTCCCAAACCTAGTTGTATTTTGCATTCATTAATAAGAGTTCATTTCCTTCATATTTTATGTGCAAATTTATTGGTTCATATGTCGAATTTATGGTTGTTGTATCCTTATTATTTTGTTGTTTATATGTTGGTTATGTGTATCTTTTATGACATAGAAAATGAACGAATATCACCATGTTTTTATTTATAAATAAATGTAGAATGAATCTATGGCCTAATAGATGATAATGCAGCTATTGCGATAAGGCATCAATGCTTCTTAGCGATTCTCAGATAACTATGAGACCCCTATGCTCAGATCTGTTATTATGACTTATAGAATGCAGATTTCTAACATGTTTGACGAAATGCATGTCATGGATAGTAGAGGTACAGTAAAGTATTTTTTCAATAATTTACATTGGTATCATTGTTTCTATAATACTTCTCATTTATCTAATTTTCATGGAATTATTAGCAGTGACTAGGTCCTAGCCCTAGAAATTAGTCTTAAATATCACAGCCGCTAGCATAAAAATTGAAAAAAAAAAGGCTACAATCACACTCAGGGAGGATCATAGGAGTGACTGGGGATCTCACTCACATGCATGCCTTGGAAAGGGAGTGACTTGGGGTTTAATTCCTTGGAATGTTGAGTTCCCTTAGGTTTTGGTCACCTGGAAGGGTGGGTTAGCTCCTAGAGATTCTGCAGGATGTGTGTATGGTCAAATTGGTTGTGTTGTGTCAGTTCCACTTCCTTAACTATACATGGGGAGTTGAATCATATCATAGTAGCCTCTCATCACATGTTTACCCCAGTTGGCCAATTACTTGGGTAGATGTGGAAGGAGGGTGGTACAAATTTCATCTCTCACCTAAGTGAATATGGATAGGTGTTGAAAAATTGTTTCATTTTTACCCATTCAAATTCTCTTGAGCTTGTCTCTTAATGCCAATTTCTTGGCATCACTACTTCTTTGGAGTAGATCTATGAGAGTTTTCCATATTTCAAATGGATTGTCCTTGTCATGCAAATTTGAAACCACATAACATTTGAGTCCCTCCTGGGTTTTTTAGTGTCTTTCTTCCACTCTTCCAGTTGTTGTGCATCTAATGTTGTTTGATCTAAATGCGATCGAAATTAAGTGTTGAAGTAGTATTAATTAGTTTCCATTAGCGAATTGATTGTTAACTGAACTGCTTAATGTGGAAGATTGAAGGAAATCTAAATTATTTACGACTTAAACCAAAAACATATTAAGAATGAACATACAACAAAGATCAGAGATAAGAGACAAAAAACATTGATTACAGAGTTCGTCCCTCGTGGACTATGTCTTCGGGCCCGCTTTCAAGTTGGGCGTCCACTTTATTAGGATTGATCCGAGGAATTTTTTACACAGCAAATACACCACACTGAATGTGCTCATAGGCACCTCTGGTAACTAAAAATTTAAAGCTCTCTCTCTCTGATCTGGATTTATGCAGGAATGCAATAGAATACACATATAACCATAAATAGAGAGATGCAATGGAAATAATGCTTCATTTATTAATAAAAGAATGACTGAAATCGGCTTACAAACATAATGGAAACAATCTAGGGCACTGGTAGTGTATCTCTGAGAAGATATGTGGCATACGTAGGCCTCTGAACTGTGTTACATTGAGGCTCAAAGGCTTATTATAGACATAATGGAAATAGATGAGCTAGGGTATTGGTAGCATATCCCTGAGAAGATATGTGATGGCTACTAGCCCCTGAACTGTGTTACAATGAGGCTCGAAGGCATATTTATTTTTGAGAAACAATGTAAAACTTGAAACATCCAAAACCTAACCCTAGGAGATGAAGCGCCAAAATTGTGGGCCCCGTTTGGGTAAATTGGTGTTTCAACTTCCTGGGGACGTAACTTTGGCATCTGATCTCCATTCAATGCACTCAATAGCTCGTTAGAAAGATCCGTCTAAGGAATACAAATTTTGTTGTGAGAAACATTGGTCTATGGCCCCATTTTGCTCTCGGTTTTCCCAAAAAACGTCTTTTAGGGCCTCAAAATGACTCCAGAAGTTCAGGACCCGAAAAACTGCTAAAAATAGTAATTTGTGTTGAAACTTTAAAACGGAAAGAAATAATTTCGGGGTTCAAATGGAATAGGTGGGTGGCCACCAATATCCACCTAGATCATTAATGCCCCAAAATGGCTCCGGGCGTGCAAAACCCGAAAACCTGCAAAAAATAGTAAGCTGCTGGAAGTGAAAAGCTACAAGAATTGATGTTATTGGTCCAAATGGAATAGGTGGGTGGCCACCGATATCCACCTAGATCACTCTCCTATCTTTCCAACACCTGTATCTACGCTCAATTCCATCTCCGGACGACCAAGAAACACTGAAAACAAAAACCGCCTCTCTCGCTCCAATTCTGAATACAAAGCACTCATGTGTGTTCATGGAGGAAAATGTCACGGTTTGAATAAGGTTGGCCTTGAACCACTGAAATCAAAATCAGGCATTTGGTTGGGGAAATCATGTGGCATTAGGTCTCGAGTTTGTTACATGGTGACACCTAGAAGAAGTCATAAGGTGTTTTAATTTCAACCTTAGCATAATTTAATTTGAAAAACCCAAAATACGACTTTAGGATAAAATCATATCCCCGACGGTCAACTAACAATGTGGAGATCGAGCTGATAGATTAGATGTGATCAGGCACAACCTGACATCTCGCGGTCAACTCTAGTGGTTGTGGTCAGATGGCAGATAATGTTATCCAATGTGATAACCTGAAACTCCGATGGTCACGGTTTAGTTCTGCGATTACGGTTTTCTTATCGTTTTCCGTCGTGGTTTCTACTGCGCTGTTCATAAGATGACGGATCCGACATGGTTACATCCTACAGTTAATGACTGTGGGTTTTAAAACTTTATTATAAAGTTTTATTACAATGTACATAGTCCCCAAAGGGTTTTAGCTTAAGTTTAGTGTTAGGTTTATGTTTTAGACCTTAGGTCTATTACGTTGTAGGTCTTAGCCTTTATGAATTAGGCTTAGATTTAGGTTTGTCATTACATTTTGTTAGGAATTTCACCATATTTTTTACCATAGGTTTTTAGAACTAGGACCATTACATCATCATGAACCCTTATACATCAAGACACCAAATTTGAACCATTTTTTAACCATGAAAATGCAATCAACCATGACGAAGTACTTTCGTCCGAAGTACTAGAGGACGTGGTGAATGATCTGAAGACTGAACCAGACATCAAACAAACTAGAGCTGACTAGACATCTCTGTCGATCTGCATTGAAACAAGATCCTCCTGGATCAATTCTCTCCACATGAAAGCTTTTGGACCACAAAATTTTGATTTAAGCAGACATCAATTGAGGGTACAACTCCCTCACTTTTCCGATCTATATCCACCTCGCATTGCTTGGATTCATGCCCTTGAGTCCCACTTGAAGATATTCAAAATCTCCTCGTTTGGAAGTGGGAACTCTCCTGTCCAAGATGGTATCTTCCTGCAACTCATTCATATACTTAGGTGCCAAATCATCAATAGTAGGAATTTTTGTATCTTCCTCTAGATTAATGATCATCGGAGGTTCATAGAACTTCAGATTTTCTACATTCAAAATGAATAAATACCCATGTAAGGCGGTAAATCTAACCGGAATGCATTATTGCCAACATTCTAAAAAATATTTGAAGGACCATACCTTATGGGTTTCATTTTCTTTCCTTCTCCTTTCAACCTGTATTTACTGATATACAACCATACTTGATCGTTGACCTAAAAATAAAGATCGACTCGATGCTTTGCGTGGCGCAATTTGTACTTTGCTTGAATCTTCTCTAACTGATCCTGTATTGTTTCATGTATCTATTGAATGAACTTAAATTATTTGTTTGAATCGTCATGTCCATCCACTTTATCTTCTTCACCGAACATGAAGTTCATCGGTGACTTTGGTAGATACCCCAAACATGTTTCAAATGGCAATAGATTAGTCGAAGAATGTAAGGCTTGATTGTAAGCATGTTGCACATAAGGTAAAGATTCATCCCACAACTTAAGATGTTTACTGTCGTAACCTCGAAGAATATGTATAATTTTACTATTAACCATTTCTATCTGTCCTTCAACAAAATCCATGGAAATTTTGTCCCATGGTCGCAAAGGAACTGGAAGTGGCATGTACAAACCAATCTTTCGATTGCTTATCTTTCTTGTCGAACACATCACACATCCTTTAATGTACTTCACAATTGTTTCATACATGCAAGGCCAGTAACATTAGTATGACACCGTTCTACATAACTTTCAAGTTCAATGAACTATTTTGCAGTACTACTGAAGCATTCAAAGACGTTCTAGACAACATATCAGCTACTTTGTTTGTTGCACCTTTATTGTACTTAATTACTAAGTGAAATTACTGAAGAAATCCCATCCATCTTTAGTGGTGAGATTGTTGCAACTTACTCTGTGACTGAAGGTATTGAAGCGGCTAATGATCTGTGTGAATTACTGTTTCCTTACCCATTGCATAACCACTAGCACCTATTTCAATTTTAAATGGCTGTTGAAGATCTAATAAAGCTAATATTGGTGCTGTGAAAATTTTCTAATTAAGTGAATCAAAAACTTTAAAGTTGACACACATTCCCCGTGTCTCGTTTTGCTTAGGAACCAAAATTATGGGTGAACCACATGGAGATGAACTGGGTTGAATGAAGCCTTTTCCAACCACCATTTGGATTTTTTTTTTAAATTTCTTCATGCTCTATGATTGACTTGTGATACATTCCAATATTAGGAAGAGGTGCATCAGACATCAATTGTATCTCATGTTGTATTTCTCATTTATGAAGTAGATGTTTTGGTTCTTTAAATAGGTTTTGAAAAGAATCTACCACTTTAACCAAACTATCTTTAAATTGAGATTCACAACCTAAAAAAGCATCATGAAGATCCTTACATTGTTCTTTTACAACCACAAGTACATATATCTTACTTGAACTTATTAGGTGCTTCATCTAATTAACATTAACTAAATTCAAGTGAGTTTTGATTTTATGTGCCCAGACGATGTATTCAATCCCATATTTCTTAGGATGATACTTATGTTGTTTCCCATGAAACACTGCATCACGATCATAGAGATAAGGACTCCCTAGAACTACTATTCCACATATGTCTAATGGTATCACATTTAAATACACTTCATCAATGTAATTAGTTATGATGGAAAATTTTAAATGACACTACTTTGTGACATTAATTTGAGTCTTTTGCTTTAGCCAACCTAATGGGTATGGTCTTGGATCATTTTGTGTCTCCAAACCCAATTTCTTAACTAATGATTCAGATATTAAATTTTCCTAACCATTGTTATTACTTTTTAAATTTTTTTAAATCATCCCAAAATTAATCCCAAAGTAGAAATTATCCCACTCATCAATTCCCAATGAGAGAAATGTGAAAATCCATCAATATTCCCTAGAAAAAGAAAAATCACAGGCCAAAGAGATGTAGGGACATGATTACTGGAGTCAAGAACAAATCCCCTTGCAAGACAGACTATAAATAATAAAGAAAGAAAAACAAAGTGATTGTTTTAATTACAGGATCATCGTCTTTGTGAAGAATAAAATCCAATGCTACATCTATGAATTATAATGCAATACCTCTCTCTACAAAACGAATTTCTACATCTTTCAACTGTAGGTTAAATTTTTTTTTGAGGTGATCGTGAAAGAGAGTATTAAATACAACTATCTCATCGAATCTGTTAAACATCTCATGTCTAATATGTATTTTAACCTGCGACAAAATTCATAGAAAGGTATGTCAAAGCATCGCCACCACCTTCATGATAATCATATGAAAAATTTGCACACACGCAGTCAAGACAATGCACATACTTCTTGCATGGCGTTCTCTCTTGTTGTTTCTATTGTTGTGTGGGCAGACAATGCAGCAAGTAAGGGTTCTGTTCCGAGATTGGATGTCATGATAATGATTGTGTTTGAGAAGCTAACTGTGAGACCTTGTGTATCTGTGAGTCTAGCATCATCAAGCACTTAAATCAAAATGTTGAGGACTGACTTGTCTGCCTTTTCAACTTCATCAAAAAGAACAACACTATAGGGATGTATCCTTACTGCTTCTTTTAGTTTCCCCCTTTCTTCATAACCAAGGTAACTACCATTAAAAAATTACACACATCTAACCATTTTAGGTCAGTGCAACAACAAATTTGTTAAGAAAAAAATTAAATAGTTTCATGTTGTCAAACAATTTACATTAACAACATTTAACTTTTCACATACCTAAGGGGAGAACCTACAAGCCTTGAAAATAAATGTTGCTCCATATATTCAGACATATCAATCTGGACCAACTGTTTTTTGTCATCAAACAATTCAGCTGCAACAACCTTTGCAAGTTTTGTTTTCCAAACTCTAGTGGGCCCCAAGAAGATGAAAGATCCAATCGGTTGTTGACATCTTCAAAATCCTGCTCGGGATATTAACACATCTTTGGAAATTGATCAGAATGAATGTACAGTAGCTGCAATCATGGAGGATATAAGTACTACCAATGAAAAAATTCACAACATGGATAAGGCAGAGGTCATGGTTATAGCATTCTACAAACACAAAAATGGGCAGTAGACTTTTAAAAATGAAAAGACAAATTCAAAGAAAATGTTAATGAGTCTAGTTTGGGGTTTTTTCTTTTTTTCAAAGCTGAAAGAAACAAAGAACTTATAAATGGGTCTCATTTAGTTGATTGAAATGATCCAGACATTGTCCATTGTTCAATATTTGCTAACATGGTTTTCATTGTGGATAAGGCAGACTCCCTTTGTCACTGTCACTTACCCCCACAAATATTTAATTTAAGGCTCTAGGCAGTTGGTAACTTCAGGTTCAAAGCTTGATGTTGTAGCAACTATAAGCCTAGGCTAGTGCTAGCACCACACAAGTTATTATAAATTAAGATTAATATGGCCAATAGTCAGCAAGTCATAACAAACTCTGGGCAGTTGGTAACTTCAGGTTCAAAGCTTGATGTTGCAGCAACTATAAGTCTAGGCTAGTGCTAGCAGCACACAAGTTATTATAACTTACGATTAATATGGCCAATAGTCAGCAAGTCACAACAATCCACAAACTAGTTTTTAACAACTTATGACTTAGCAAGGGTATGACTTCTGCATATTATTGAGGGAAGGAGCCTAGCCTCTACCTTTCATAACCTCAATATTTCTAAACTTATGACAAGGAGTCACAATATCTCTTTACTTGAATTGAATCAAAATAAAAAGAAAAACAAACCATACTCCCAACCACTCTACCTAAAACATTAACCACAAATTACCTGATGTTGTTTTAACCACAGAACCACAGATTACATGATGTTGTTTTAACCACAGAACCACATATTACCTAATGTTGTTTTAACCACGGATTACCTGATGATTAATGGATGAAAGGGAGTTTCACTGGTGGCTGCCACTTTAACTAAGAATTTAAAAGCATTCCACACCTTACCAAAAGAACTTTTCTAGAGACATTCTCATGGAAAACTTTGAGGAATTAGTTGTTATAATCCCTTATTCACACCTACTTTTTAAAAAATTAATTTCACACCTATTTGTCACCAATTCAATTCACCAAAAACATCCCAAACGAAAATACACACAAACCAAAAAATATTAGAGATTTAAAGCCATGGGGCAACTGCTTACGTAACATTGTGTTATATTGTCATAAATGTTGGATGCCTAGAAGTGATGTTCACCCCAATTAGTAGATTTCGACCAGAGCCCTATGATCTCAGATATGCAGGTGGGAAGGATGTAAAACCAAGTGTTTCAGCTGAAAAAAAGGTCCCAAAACACAACATCAACCCCACATATATAATGTTCAAGATCATAACTCTAAATATTCTAAATCAAACTGTAAACATCCACATCCATTATCAGATTGGTTTCTTAAACAAATACCATGTTGCATTTTAAAAAAAAAAATCCATAGAGTTGCAGAACTAGCCAACATAATCAGTGGCAAGTCTTCCATCGAAGAAGCATCCAATGGGACTATGGGTATCGAAGTCCCTGCCATGAGGAAAATTGGACTTGACAAGTGTGAAAAGATAGTTGTTATTCCCCACATCGACAATGGAATCTCCAAAAATAAACAAAGCAGGCACAAGTGGTTGTTAGATCCCTATATTACTAGTATAGTCCCTTATTGTTGTTAGTGTAACCCCCTTATTGTTATTTTTGTACCCCTATAACCCCAATATTGTTATTATTGTGCCCTTATATTATTATTGTTAGGTCGGCTAGGATTATATTGTGACCCATGGACTCCTATATATACAAGGAGGTTTGGTCATTTTTGTTATCGAAGAATTGTTCATTTATGCAATATATTGGAGGTTTCCCGCTCGAAGTGGCTATTTCTAAGGATTTTATCTCTATTTTCTCCTATTTTTGGAGCTGGTTTCATAACATTTTTTATCAGAGCTTTGGATTCTAGGGTTTCGTTGCTCCAAACAGGTCATTGTAAAATTTTAGCTATAAATTTTTTCTACGACGGTTCAGAAGCTTAAATGTTCACAGAGAAAAGATAAAATACTGAGGAACATCGTGCAAAAATTTCAGATCTTGGTTCACAATATTTTCAGAGATATGTTCTGTGGAAGTTAGGGTTTTTTCAAGCTCCCGAATTTCACCTAAAACAGGTCATCGTGGCATTTGAACTATAACATTTTTTATATGAAGGTTCATCAGCTAAAATTTTTACAGAGGGGAGCAGAAATTCGTAGGAACTTCCTGTAAAATTTCAGATCTTGATTCGCAATAATTGTGGAGATATGATCTGTGGAAGTTAGCGTTTTTTCAGGCTCCGAATTTCATCTGAAAGTCGTGACCGTGGGAAAATCATCATAACTCTCTCTCTGAGCGTCGAATTAGAATTCTGTAAGAAGTGGCCACAAGTAAACAAAATGTAGTTTCATTTATATCAATTTCAGTGTTGAAGGAAGAAAGAGTGACATGCGGCACATCGTATAAGTTCGATCTACTGAAATAGTCCATAATGAGGTCATTGTGGGAGATTGGGCATAAATTAGCCTTCAAGAATCCAAATCAGGTCAGACTTGTGGCATTCGAAAGAAGATTCATAGGGCTACTATAGCGACTAATTTCAGATATTGAAGATCTGAAATCACAGAGATAATTCAGTTTCAATATCAACCTCCTCAAAAGCAAGAAAAAAGTGTGTATGTTTTTTTTAAATTGCATAAGTCTTGTGTGAAAAATCAGTTTGAAGTGATTCCAATGGCATATTGAAGCATAGATATCAGTATTTGGTTCTAAAATTCCACCTAAAAATAATTCAACATCCATTAAGCCTTCAGAAGGCTCTACTATGACTCATGAAGAGGAAGAAGCGCAACATGACATATCAAAATTACAAGAGCAAGTGCACCAAATTTCGCTCTTGCAAAGAGCAACAAAAAATGAAATGGAAGTTTTGAAGAAAGGCATGGAAGCTAAGATGGATGGTTTAATGAAAGGAATGGATGGTTTGAAGAATGTCGTGGAAGCTAAGATGGATGGCATGGAAGTTGGCATGGAAGCTAATATGGATGACATGGGAGCTAAGATCAATGACATGGAAGCTAAGATCGATGAAAAAATGAAAGAAAACATGGAAGACATGAAAAATGATCTAAAAGCAGACATGGAAGGTTTGATGAAAAGGTTAATACAAGAAATGATTCCTAATTGCGGAAAGATAGTAGAGGAAACTCATGATGAGAAAAAAATAAATTTTAATCATGATTTAATAAACTCTAATGTTGGATTGAAGAACCACTATATTCCAGAGATGGATATGAGGAAGTTTGATGGAAAGGATCCCATAACATAGATACTAAAAATGGAGCAATATTTTTATCTCAATAATGTGCAAAACACGCAAAAGGTACGCATTGCAAGTTTACATTTAGAACAAAATACATCTGTATGGTATCAATGGATTTTCTCCCGTAAAAATATTGTCACTTGGTCAATTTTTACGGAGGAAATGATAGCACATTATGAGGATAGAAAGAGCAACACCTTCTTTAGCCAATTGATAAATCTCAAACAAAAGGGTTCAGTGGTGGAGCACAACTTCCAAAAATTGAATATAATGGTAACCAATATCCCTGAGGAACACATGATTGATGTCTCCATAGGGACTTTAAAGGATAACATCTAACATGAAGTTCGCATTTAGGAACCTGATTCATTAGAGAAGGAATTTAGGTGGGCAAGAAAAAATGAATGTAAAATTATGGCGACAAGAAAGCCTACCACTCACATATATAAAGATGGAAATGTTGCTACTCCTAGACTTCCACAACCTACAAGGTTGACACCACAACAATTGGAAGCAAAAAGAGAAAAAGGGCTTTGCTATAGTTGTGATAGAAAATACACTAAAGGTCATAAGTGTGTTGAGAAGAAATTATTTTACATATATTTTGAAGAGGAGGAAGAAAATGAATAATAAATTTCAAAAGAAGAGGATATAGCTTAGGAACCAACCCTAGAAGAAGAAGAAGTGAGTCTGACCATATCATTTAATGCATTGGTAGGAATTACCACTCCTCAAACTCTCAAGATAGAAGGAAATATCAATAAGAAAAAGGTAACAGTGTTGATTGATTCGGGTAGTACCCATAACTTTATTCATTGTAAGGTAGCCAAGGAATTGAATTGTTTCCTATACCCAACACCAGAATGTCAAATGATGGTTGCAAATGGAGGAACTATAAATTTCTCTGGAAAATGTTATAATATCAAGGTAACCATGGGGGAATATGTATTGAATAGTTCAATGACTTCCACTCCAATGGGAGATGATGATGTTGTACTAGGAGTACAATGGTTACAATCTTTGGGGACGGTAGCTTTTAATTTTCAAGAACTTTTCTTGAATTTTTTTTTGGAAGGAAAGGAAATTGAATTACGGGGTATTGCAGGGAAGCCATAATAAGATCTAATTTCCTGACAAAGCTTCTAAAGAAAGAAAAATGAGGGGTAATTTCACAATTATACTCACTAGAAGTTCCAACATCAAAATCATCTATTTCTCCATATCTCCAAAAATTCTTGGACAATCATTCCAAGGTGTTTGAAACTCCCAAAGGACTCCCACCTATTTGTGATCATTATCATGCTATTCATTTGATTCCAAGAAGTGTTCCTCCAAACATTATTCCCTACACATATCCTTATGTCGAAAAGAGCGAAATTGAACATATGATTATAGAAATGTTAGAGGCTGGTATAATTCAACCTAGTCAAAGTTCTTTCTCTTCTCTAGTAGTATTGGTGCATAATAAGGATGGATCACCAGGTGCATGTGTCCGGATTATAGAGAGCTCAATAAGATCACTATTAAAGATAAATTTACCATTTATGTGATTGATCAATTATTGGATGAATTACATGGAGCAATTTATTTTACCAAGTTGTATCTTTGTTCAGGATATCATCAAATTAGAATGAAGACTAAAGATATTATGAAAATAACATTTCGAACTCATGAGGTTCATTATGAATTTTTGGTCATGCCTTTTAACCTTACCAATGCACCTTCTACATTTCAAGGGTTGATGAATTCCATTTTCAAACCCTTCCTTAGAAAAAATTTTCTAGTATTTTTTGATGACATACTAGTCTACATCAGGTCTTGGAAGGATCATGTTCAACATGTTGACAGGGTGCTCAAACTATTGGAGGAGAAAAAATTATATGCAAAAACATCCATATTTTTCTTTGGAGTAAAAGAGTTGGAATATATGGGTCATATTTTATCTCACGAGGGTGTTAAGGTAGACCCTAACAAAATTAAATCCATTAAGGAATGGAAAGTCCCCACAACCATAAAGAAGTTGCGAGGATTTCTCGGGTTAATAGGGTATTATCGCAAGTTTGTTAAGAATTATGGGAGAATAGAACACCTCTAACAACATTATTGAAGAAATATGCATTTTCATGGACTCCTGAAGCAATTAAGGCCTTTGAACATCTTAAAGATACAATGTGCCCAGCACAAGTCTTAGCTACGCAAGACTTAACAAAAACCTTTATTGTGGAATACGATGCCTCAGGAAATGGAATTGGTGCTATTTTAATGCAAGAAGGAAGACCAATTGCTTTTGAAATTCGTCCAATCAAAGGAAAGTATTTACAGAAATCTATTTATGTGAAGGAAATGTTGGCAATACTACATGCACTAAAGTAATGGTGACCTTACCTAATGGGAAGACACTTCAAGGTAAAAATTGATCATGATATTCTTAAACACTTTTTTGAACAAAGACTATCTTCAGAAGAGCAGCAAAAATGGGTCAAAAATATGTTGGGTTATGACTTTGAAAACATCTAAAAAAATGGAAGCTAAATGTTGTTGTAGATGCACTCTCAAGAAAGGATGAAGAGGTGGAAGAATTGCTTTGTGCCATTTCTATTATCCAACAAGATTGGATAACTGAAGCAAGGGATGAATGGAAGAAGGACAAAGAAGTGTGGATGCTCATTCAAAAGTTGCAGCAAGATCCATGTACATCAGATACATTTAGTTGGAAAAATGATTCCTTATGGTACAAAGATCACTTATATATTTGAAATAATTCCATAATAAAACAAAAGATTCTTTTGGAATTTCACACTTCTCCTTTAGGAGGACACTCAGAATTTTTAAGAACTTACCACAGGGTGAAGAAAGATTTTTCTTGGGATGGCCTTAAATCTGACATTCAAAAGTTTGTGGCGGAATTTTTGGTTTTCCAGCAAAATAAAGTTGAGACAATTAAGACCCTGGGTATTCTACAACCTTTATCCATTCGAAGTCAATGTTAGGAAGAGATTTCAATGGATTTTATCACATGTTTACCTAAGTCCGAAGGAAAGAGTGTCATCATGGTGGTATTTGATAGACTTACCAAGTATGCACACTTTTGTGCATTATATCATCCATTTAAATCAAGTACAGTTGCTACTGCATTTATGGAAACAATTCAAAAGCTACATGGAAACCCAAAGATTTTTGTAAGTGATAAAGATCCCATTTTTACTAGAAATTTTTGGACGAAATTATTTTCTTGTTTGGGTATTCATCTAGCTCATAGCTCATCTTATAATCCTCAATTTGATGGTCAAATTGAGATAGTGAATAAATGTTTGGAAGGATATCTTTTTTTTTTTTTATCTCATAAGAAAACATAATGGGCCAAGTGGTTACCTCTCACTGAATGGTGTTATAACACTTCCTTCCATATTGCAGCAAAAATGACCCAATTTATGGCACTTTATGGATATCATCCACCATCCATCACATCTTCTTTAAGAGACAATTCTAAGGTTTAAGCAGTGGAAGATCACATCAAGCATCAACAAGAAGTTCTCCAACTCTTAAAAGATAACCTAAATTTGGCACAAAATCGAATGAAACAACAGCAGATAAACATCGTAGTGAGAGAATTTTTTATGTAGGAGAATGGGTATTTTTACGACTACAACAATACAAAAAAATTCCCTCAAGCATGCTACGAAGGATAATAAATTATCACCAAAATATTGTGGTCCTTACAACGTGTTGCAAAAGATTGGTACTATGGCATACAAATTGGAGCTTCCTACTTCTTCACGAGTGCATCCAATTTTTCATGTTTCATGCTTAAAGAAGGTTATAGGGGACAGATTCTAGTTCAAACAATATTGCCATAACTTGATGAGGAAGGAAAATTCATATTATAACTTGAAGTAGGCATGGAAACAAGAACTCGATGGCTACGTAATCTATCAATTTCAGAGTATCTCATCAAATGGAAGAACTTACCCACTGAAGATTCAACATGTGAGGATGAGAATTTTATACAGAAGCATCCGGAGCTACTCAAGCGTTGAGGAAAACACTCTTTTGAAGGAGAGGGGCATGTTAGGTCCCTATATTACTAGTATAGTTCCTTATTTTTGTTAGTGTAACCCCCTTATTATTGTTGTTGTACCCCTGTAAACTCAATATTGTTATTATTGTGCCCTTATATTATTATTGTTAGGTCGGCTAGGATTATATTATGACCCCATGGACTCCTATATATATAAGGAGGTTTGGTCATTTGTATCATCAAAGAATTGTTCATTTATGTAATGTATTGGAGGTTTCCCCCTCGAAGTGGCTACTTCTAAGGGGTTTATCTCTCTTTTCTCCTATTTTCAGAGTTGGTTTCATAACAGTGGTTGTGCATCCACACATAAGCTCTGCAAAACCACTGCTACCAGAGCTGCAAAACATAATAGAATTAATCCTTCAAATAATTCGATCAGCTTACCATGAATTACTCTTGCTTTCTGCTATAAATTTCTATGTCTTCATCGCACCAACCTTCTACAGTATTTGGTTTCTCCTCGGCGGGCTTCAGGGTTTCTTAAGAGATTAGGGCATTGTTAGGGCGAGGTCCTGACCCATTTTACAGAAGTCCCTAGTTAGTATATTTCGACCAGAGGCCTGTGAGCTCAGATATGCAGGTGGGAACGACGTAAACCCAAGTGTTTCAGCAACAAAAAAAATCCCACAACACAACATCAACCCCACATATAGAATGTTCAATATCATAACTCTAAATATTCAAAATCAAACTGTAAACATCCAGAGCCATTATCAGATTGGTTTCTTAAACAAATACCATGCTTCATTTTTTTTTAAAAATCACGGAGTTGCATAACTGACCAACATAATGAGTGGAAAGTCCTCCATCAGAGAAGCGGCCAGTGGGACTGTGGGTATTGAAGTCCCTACCATAAGGCGAAAAATTAGAGCTGAGAAGAGTGAGAAGATAGTTTTTATTCCCCACATCGACAGTGGAATCTCCAAAAATAAATAGAGCAGGCAACAGCGGCTGTGCATCCAGACATAAGCTTTGCAAAACCACTGCTACTAGAGTTGCAAAATACAATAGAATTAATCCTTCAAAGAAAATGATCAGCTTACCTCGAATTCCTCTTTCTTTCTGCTAGCAATTTTTGTGTCTTCATCGCGCCGAACTTATACAATATTTGGTTTCTCCTGGGCGGGCTTCATGGTTTCTTCAAAGATTAGGGCATTTTCAGGGCGAGGTCCTAGCCCGTTTGACAGAAGTAGCAGAGGAACCAGGTGAAAATTCACGAAAAACATCCCAAATGAAAATACACACAAACCAACAAATATTAGAGATTTAAAGCCATGGGGCAACTTCTTACGTAGTGTTGTGTTGTATTTTCATAAATGCCAGATGCCCCTGAAGCGAAGTTCACCCCAGTTATTATATTTCGAGCAGGGGCCTATGAGCTCATATATGCAGGTGGGAACGACGTAAACCCAAGTGTTATAGCTACAAAAAAAAACCCGAAACACAACATCAACCCCACATAAAGAATGTTCAAGATCGTAACCCTAAATATTCAAAATCAAACTATAAACATCTAGAGCCATAATCAGATTGGTTTCTTAAACAAATACCATGCAGCATTTAAAAAAAAAATCCACAGAGTTGCAGAACTGACCAACATAATCAGTGGCAAGTCTTCCATTGGAGAAGCATCCAGTGGCACTGTGGTATTGAAGTCCCTTCCATAACAAGTAAAATTGGACTTGACAAGCGTGAACAGATAATTTTTATTCCCCACATCGACAATGGAATCTCCAAGTGGCTATGCATCCACACATAAGCTATACAAAGCCATTGCTACCAGAGATGGAAAACACAATAGAAGTAATCCTTCAAAGAAATCGATCATCTTACCTCTAATTCCTCTTGCTTTCTGCTATCAATTTATACGTATTCATAGCATCGACCTTCTACAGTATTTGGTTTCTCCTCGATGGGCTTCAGGGTTTCTTCAGAGATTAGGGCATTGTCAGGGTGAGGTCCTGACCCGTTTGATAGAAATCCCCAATTAGTATATTTCGACCAGAGGCCTGTAAGCTCAGATATGCAGGTGGGAACGATGTAAACCCAAGTGTTTCAGCTACAAAAAGAAACCCAAAACACAACATCAACCCCAGATATAGAATGTTCAATATCATAACTCTAAATATTCAAAATCAAACTGCAAACATCCAGAGCCATTATCAGATTGGTTTCTTAAATAACTACCATGCTGCATTTAAAAAAAATACTCCACATTGTTGCATAAATGACCAACATAATCAGTGCCAAGTCTTCCATTGGAGAAGTGGCCAGTGGGACTGTGGGTGTCGATGTCCCTGCCATAAGGAGGAAAATTGGACTTGACAAGCGTGAACAAATAGTTGTTATTCCCCACATCGATAGTGGAATATCCAAAAATAAACAACACAAGTGGTTGTGCATCCACACATAAGCTCTACAAAACCATTTCTACCAGAGCTACAAAACACAATAGAATTAATCCTTCAAAGCAATCGATTAGCTTACCTCGAATTCCTCTTGTGTTTTGCTAGCAATTTCTGCATCTTCATCATGTCGGCCTTCTACAGTATTTTGTTTCTCCTCGACGTGCTTCAAGGTTTCTTCAGAGATTAGGGCATTGTTAGGGTGAGGTCCTGACCCATTTGACATAAGTAGCAAAGGAACCAGGCGAGGCATTTTCAAATTTTACATTGTGGGCTCTGGGTCCAGTACTGCGATGCTGGTCTACTTACTCCTTTACGGAACCTTTTTCTAAAACCCCTTTCGTCTATAGTTGATTAATAATAACAATATTTAATCCTAAGGTTCACACTAATTCAATCATCTAACCTCAAAATCAATGGTGCACAATGGTACTTGGTAGTTTAGGAAAGTTGTTATGATGATTTATAGCGTAAAAATATAAATAAACCATAGGTATGGTAAATAAATAAAACCACTTTTTATATTACTGAGGAGGTATGGTAAATAAATAAATAAAGAAATAAAGTAGAGGTATGGTAAATAAATAAAACAACTTTTTATATTTACTCAATAAACCACTTTATATTTAAAAAAACTCAAAAAAGAGGTTTTATTTAGGTGAAGCCTATGGGACAAATTATTATTAATACCATGGGCCAAATACCATGGGACAAATACCATGGGCTAAATAACATATTTATAAAAGAGGTATGGTAAATAAATAAATATAAAAGAGGTATAAAGAGGTAAGGTAAATAAATAAGAATATATCAAATACTATTAGAAATCAACATCTAATTATATATGAAGTATATGGGCCCAATACGATGGACCAAATTATTATTAATACCATGCCAAAAAAACATTATTAACCCTAACATTAATATTAAAATATTAATATTATTAAATTTAATAAATTTAGATTAATACAATATTAAATTTGATATATTATAATATATATTAATATATCATGATATATGATAGAGGTGGAGAAATAGGGGGAGTGACAAGGGAGAGATGGAGATAAATTGAAGGAGAGGGGAGAAGAGGAATGAAGAGAGAGAAAGGGAGAAGAGTGAGAGAGTTAGAGAAGGGTAATAGAGGGAGACGGACACATTAAGATGGAGGAGGGAGAGAGAGGGAGGGAGAAGGAGAGAGGATTGGAGGGTAGAGAGAGAGAGAGAGAGAGAGAGAGAGAGAGAGAGAGAGAAAGGGGAAGGGAGAGGGAGGTAGGAGAAGAAGGGAGAGAGACGAAGGATGAGAGGAGGAGGAGAGAAGGATGGATAGAGAGATGGAGTTGGAGTCGGAGAGAGGAAATGAAGAAGAAATACATAGATATGGAGTGACAAGGGAGAGATGGAGAGAGAGTGTGTATACTTAGGGGATAGATAAAGATACATATAAGGATTAATGGAGACAAGGAGGAGAGAATGAGAAAGGGAGGGATATATTAACATAGTTAGAGAGTGATATAGAGTGATGAGGGAAGAGAGAGAGAGAGAGAAAGAGAGGGAGCTGGGGGGGGGGAGTATAAGGAGGCGAGAGAGAATTGGAGAGATAGGAACGATGAGAGTGATGAAGAGAGTGATGGGGGAAGAGAGAGGATTGTATGAGAGAGAGAGAGAGTGAGAGAGTAGTGGGGGAAGAGAAAGGGAGGTAGGAGAGAAAGGGAGAGAGAGGAAGAAAAAGAGAGGGGACTTGAAAGAGAGGAGGATAGAGGGAGGGATATAAATATGGATTTGGAGGGGGAGAGAGGCCCTCACTCACCGCTCTCAATGAGCTTGAAGGCCCACTCAGGGAAGTATAACTGGCTGGACCAGTTTACCCTGACATTGATATACTTTCACCCCCCAACAATCTCTAATAACAACATTCCGAAACTATAGACATCTGATTTATCAGTGACAAGACCCATATCTCTCGACCACACCTCTGGGGCAACATATCCCGGTGTCCCTCTTGGCACCGTGATCGAAATATGATCTTCTCCCTAGACCAAAATCGGCAACTTTAGGGGTGAAGTCGGCGTCTAGCAATATATTTTGAGGTTTGATGTCAAAGTGTATGATGTGTTTTTCGCAATTGTGGTGTAAATATGCAATCCCACGAGCCACACCCAAAGCAATTTAATACAATTGATCCCAGCTTAAAATTTTTCCATTCTCTCTTTTGGCAAATACAAACTTCTCTAGAGATCCATTAACCATGTATTCATAGACCAGTGTGCTTGTACGGCTTTCGAAGCAGTATCCCAAAAGACAAACCAAATTGATGTGATGGACCCTTCCAATTGTGGTGACTCCATTCATGAATTGGGTTTGGTTGTGCCTATGACTATCAAGAAGCTTAACAGCCATTAAAGCTCCGTTCCAAAGCTTTCCCTTGTACACCACCCCATAACCTCCTTCTCCCAACTTTTCCGCAAAATTGTTGGTGATCTTCTTAAGGTCTAAGAGTGAATATCTAGTTGGCATCGGCGCTTCAAAAGCATAATCCTGTAAGAATTTATCTATATTTGTAGTAGAGCTATCAGGAGGATGTCTTCTCTTCTTGGCATAAGACGTTAAGAACAACGATACTATTTCTGTCAGTGTAACTCCTGCAAAGATGCAACCTGTAGTGGAATGGAGAGATTGGTATGAATGAGACCTTTGTCCATTAACCCCTATGAGAATAGTGATAACAAGATACAAGTTCACATTTATTTTCAATTGAAAGAAATCATAGTTACCTACAATGGCCAGCTTGATTTTTCTACCTGCAACGCCGCCTGCAGTGAAATGGAGAGATTGGTATGAATGTGATCTTTGTCGAGAGTAGAGGAAATAAGATACTAAGTTCAGAGTAATTTCAATTGAAAGAAATCATAGTAGTGTCGACATTTACTTAATTTTTAAATTCTTGAATAATGAAAAAATTACACACATATGTAATTAATGTTAATATAAATAAAACATTTTTTTATATGATAAGCTTTAATCTCCTAAATATTAAATTTGATGGAAAATTTAGTTGAAATTTTTTGTTTTTATTTATGTACATCTCTATATTTACATAAAAGGAAAAGTTACAAATCGTTTCATTTTCAATAAAAGTAAATTAAAATTAATCATAATCGGTATAATTAAGGAAAACAATAGAAATACACATTCTTCTAAACTATGCTAATTTGCATATTAAAAAAATACCTAATTAACAATTCATTTGTTTATAGGTAATTACTTTAATTACTAGATTGTTCTTAGTTTGTGTTTTAAAATATAGTCATATACAATGTTTAGAATATTTGAATAATATGTATCAACAATAAGAGTGATTAATGTTTAGTTTAGTAATACCATTATTGCTTGATATTATTGCTAATAGAGCAACTTATCATTGATTTGTTGAGCTTTTAAATAGGTTACATTTTAGATGAATATTATGGGAAAAATTATGGGTGTTTATAAAGATGGATCATGAAAAACCACTAGTTTACATGATGGCCTAGCCCTAATCATTTTTTATTGAAGTCCATATAAATAAGTGTCCATCTACTCAATTATATGGGTAATTAGTTGTTGTATCTGCTACTTATCTAGGACACATTTTAGCATACATGGTTCAACAACCATCTCACTAAAATCTCACATACCTCGCCTCGAGCTAAGATACCAGTAGAGCTACGACCCTAGAATCTCTCCAATTGGTCCATTCAATATGTTTATGACTCCATGCACCATTGCATTACATGTATGCATGAGAAAACATTTAAGGCCTTACAACAATGCATGCTCCCTCGCAACGTGTCAGCGTGAATATTAAGTCTTATAACTTCCTAGGGAATACACTTGCCATAACAGGATTTCACAACTTGGACAAAAACCCTTAGGGTGTGCACACGTCACACACACTAGCTTCTTCATTCTATACCATTCCATCTTTATATGTTCATATACATATAAAAACTATCTCGACTTATATATCTTTCGTGTTCTATACTTTGACCTTGGCTTTTCAACACCATTTATACATTCCAATTCCATGCCGATAGTCCTCGAGTGCCTCAACTATGTTACAGATTCACAATCATCAACCAATGTATTTTACAAATTTGTTGGCAACTCAATATTCACAACTTTTTCAAGAGATTCCACACTCTTCTTCTCAACTCCATAATCACCTTTCTGCTTCCTGCCCCTAGCTACATTATTCTTAACATCAAATTTTTCCGCTTTTACGTCAATAGAATTTTTGGGCTTTCCCTAACTTATTTGAGCCTTAAAAGTCTTGTGATCATTTTTTTCTTTGCTCCAGCAACTTCTACAAGAAAATATCTGCCACTCGCTAATCAGATATGGATCAAGGACCTAAGTGATAGCTCAAATTTCAAAGTGTTTGAAATTATGTCAAACTTGAGCTACTGGATAGATCTCGTCTTCCTGATTTCGGCGCCATGAACGGTTCGAAAAACTAACACTGTATGAAGAAGTTATCATGATTTGAAAAGTCTAGTAAATTGCAATTTTCGACCTTTGACCAGGTTTGACTGAGCATTTGAATATTCAGCCAAAAGAATATTCCATATCATATTCCTCGAAATATTCCCCAGAATATTCCTTCCGGGCCAATCCAAACATGACAAGTGTTGTAGTTTAATTGGGTGCAAGGTTTTATGGGCCAATCAATGATCGCCACGTTGCAAGCCTAGAGGCCGCCACGTGGCCCAAGAACAATATTCTAAAATTTTAGGTCGGAGACAAGAGTCGACCCCATGACCTCCTCGCCTACACATGCGCGCCCTTACCATATATTCTAAGCCATGGTTCTTAACCATAATGGATTGCACTCTTAGTTAAAGTTTTTTCAGATTCGCATTTGGGGGTCCGGAGGGGCCAGCCCCTCCCCACATGGCCTCTAGCCCGTGACCGCAGGCCAAGGGCTTAAGCCCCTAACCACCTGCCATAAATTTCGAGAGTAGTCACATGCAACGGTCAACTTTTAATGCGCAGATAAGTATTAAACCCCGACGATTACGGCTAGAAGACCGTGTGG
This sequence comes from Pinus albicaulis, assembly GCA_034641835.2. Classification (NCBI taxonomy): domain Eukaryota; kingdom Viridiplantae; phylum Streptophyta; class Pinopsida; order Pinales; family Pinaceae; genus Pinus; species Pinus albicaulis. The sequence continues at coordinate 766,319,267 of CM076572.1, forward strand.
TTTGTGGCATGTGCCCAACCACCAAATTAACAATTAATGTGTGGTTAGTGCTGGAAAATAATTGAAGCGCGCCCCAAATTTAGGGCGAGATGCTATTTTTTACTGTAGTTTAACTTAAGTTTCCCAGATTTGGTGGAGCTATTTAGGGTGAAACTTGACAAAACTGTTTAGGCTCTATCTTGAGCTAGATTCAACCATTCTTGGAGTGTGAATAGTAAATTTCAACTTTCTTGGACATTCCAAATTCATTGGTGAGGGTTTCAGATCCATTAGAGGACTTATGAGCATGATTTTCCTTCATATAAGTTCTAGGGGCCACTAGGGCCACCAGGGGCCAGCAACAGAAAGAGTCCTTGCCAGGGCAACTAGAGGCCTTACTCAGGAATCCAATACTCAATTTTGGATGTTTTAGACATTATGAAACTAATGGTGAGGTTTTTAGAGTGAGTAGAGGACTTCTAAAGTCCGAGTTGCTTCAGATAAATTCCAAGGGCCACTAGGGCCACCAGGTGCCAACAGGAGAATGAGGCCTATCCAAAGCAGCTAGTATCCATTCTCAACAAACCAATAGTCTATTCTGACTATTTTGAACCTTCCGAATCCAATGGAGGAATTTTTAGAGTTTTTTGAAGACTTTTCAAGTTCAATATGATTTAGGGAAGTTTTCAGTGACCCTAGATCCAGGGGGTGCCACCAGGTGTTGGAGGCGAAACCGGAGCAGTCAGAGGCCATTTTATGCAATTGAATAGTCTATTCTGACTATTTTGGATTTTATGGATCCATTGAAGGGATTTTCAGAGCCATTTGGAGACTTCTGAAGATTGAGAAGCCACAGGGAAGTTTCAGGCAGCCTAGGGCCATCAGTGAATGGAGGTTTAAATTGGGGAGCCAGAGTTCAATTTGATCAAATGAACAACCTATTTTGGATGTCTGATATATGTTGGAGAAAATAGGTGAGTTTTAAGGATAGAAAAGGACTTCTAGGGATTTTTTACCAAAGAAGAAGCTCAGGTAAGCTTAAGGGCACCGACAGATGAGGTCAAGTCAAAGGAAGCCTGGTTCTATCTTCAGCGAGATTTTCATCCATGCCAGGGGTATGATGGTATTATAAAACCATTGGTTTAGTTTAGATAACCATTGGATTTGAGTTATTAACTTGTAAAAGATATTTTCCATCATAATCCCAAAGAGCAAAGTCAATTAACAAAGGCTCAAGGAGATGGAGCCCACGATATTTGGGTGAACTCCTTTATTAAATTTGTTGTTATGTGTTGATGCTTATTTGTTGCACTTTATGGTTGTTGTACATGCTTAATACCAGCAATGATCCAGATTTATGCAAGAACATAACAGAATACAGAAATAGCCATAAACATAGAAATACAGTGGAAATAAAGCTTCATTTCATTAATATCAAATCACAAAAATATGCTTACAAACATGATGCAAATAAAATATTTGGGGTGCTTGTAGCAAATCTCTGAGAAGAGATGTGGCGAATACATACCTCCGAATTGTGTTACAATGAGGCTCGAGGGCCTATTTATTATGGAGAAATAAGGGAGAACTCTAAACATCCAAAAACCTAGCCCTAGGAGATGAAGCGCCAAAACTAAAACCCCGTTTGGGTAAATTGGTGTTTCAACTTCCTGGGGACGTAACTTCAGCATACTATATCTGTTTGGGGCCTCAAAACGGCTCCAGAAGTTTAGGACCCAAAAAAATGATAAAAATAGTAAGTTGTGAAAAAACTGAAAGAGACAATGGTGGGGCCCCAAGTGGAATAGGCGGGTGGCCACCAATATCTACCTGGATCATTCGTCCCCCCTTAGGAAGAAATGTTCCCCATTACATTGAGTTCCTCCATTAGATGAGGAAACTTCTGTTGAACTTGGTCCCTGGTGAACCAATTGCCTTGGTGCAGGAGTTGGCCAGCTTTGACAACCCGATACAATTGGATCTTCTGTCGGTGAGTGTTCTTGATTTGCATGTCCATGATATGGTCTGTGGTGGTCTATTCTATGCAGTCTAGGTTTAACTCTTTTGGTGTGAGTTCTTCTGCAATGTCAGAGGTGTTCAATAGAGGTGGGAAGTAGGGACGAAGGCGGTCTACATTGAATATTGGGTGCAGACCAAGGAACGGTGGAATACTGAGCTCGAAGGAATTTTTCCCTACAGCATTGGTGATGGTGCACGACCCATATCAGAGCGGGAAAATCTTGCGGTGGGGTCCAGTGAGGCGCTCCTTTTGCAAATGTAGCCACACTTTTTCGCCCACTTGGCAGTTGTGTGGCACCCGATGTTGATCATGTCGTTGCTTGTACTTAGCATTGGCTCTGTCCAATATGTCATGAACCTGTTGGCGGATCTGCTGAATGCGCTCGATGAAGTTATTTTCTTTGTCAGCTTCAAACTAGACATGAGCCAAATCGACCTGAGTAGCTGCAAATGGCATGGCTACGTCAATGGGACATGGTGGTTGGAATCCCAAGCCCACCTGAAAGGGGTTGTGGCTAGCTGAGCTGTGGAGAGCCCGGTTATACCTGTGTTGTACATAGGGAAGGCTCTCATTCCATGTGCATGGATGCTTTGAGTGGTACATGTGCAGAATGTGTATAATCATCCTGTTGACGACCTCTGTCTGGCCATCAGTTTGGGGATGGAAAGTTGTGGACTTGGTGAGCTTGGTGTCCAACATTGACCAGAGGCTGGACCAAAATATGTTGAGGTACCTGCTATCACGATCTGATATGATAGACTGTGGGATCCCAAAGTGCACCCACACTCGTTCAAAGAAGAGTTTAGCAGTGGCTTCTGCTGTGATATTCTTCTTGCAGGCTGCCATAATGGCCATCTTTGAGAACCTGTCGATGACCACGAAAACACAGTCGTTTCCATGCTTAGTAGAAGGAAGGCCTGACATGTAATCCATGGAGATGGATTCCCAAGGTCGACTAGGGGTAGGTAGCGGAGTATAGAGCCCTTGCCTCTTGATGGTCGGTTTGGAAATGGTGCAAGCAGTGCAGGATCTGATGTACTTCCCGACATCCTGTCGAAGGTTCGACCAATAGAAATAATTCTACAGTACTGCCATTGTTTTCTCTACTAAAAAATTCCCAGCGACTCAACTGTAGTGTGCTTCCCATATCATCTTGGCACACTCACTTGAAGGAACACAAAGCTATCCCATGTGACATAATAATGCATCTTGGAGGTGAAAATATGGAACTTGCATACCCCCCAAGAGTGCCTTGTATGTGTAGCTAAATTCTGGATTGCTTTTGTAGAAAAGCGTCCAATCAGAAGTCTCATGCCCACAAGAGTTGAGAATGGTGGTTATGGCCACGGTTGGCGGTCAACTGAGGCAGTCTGCAACATTATTGGTGCTACCCTTATTGTACCATATTTTCAAATGAAATTGTTGCAGATATGTGGACCACTTCCGATGGTGATCATTTTGCAACTTCCCTTGTGTCTATATGAACTGCAGGGGTCGGTGGTCTGTGTGGATGATTTTCTCATTCCCCAAAATGTAATGCTTCCATTGTCAACAAGCCTGCACAATGGAATACATTTATTTTTCATAAGTGGGATACTTGCTAACTGTGTCGGACAATGTCTCACTGTGATATGCCACTAGATGCCCCTGTTGAATAAGAACTACCCCAATAGCATAGTCAGAGGCATCTGTATCGATCTCAAATGGTTGTTGCAAGTCTGGTAATGTGAGCACTGGGGTAGAACAGAGGTGATGTTTCAATTCTACGAACACCTTCTATTGAGATTCTGACCAACAGAATTTTTCTTTCTCTCCTCCCTTGGTGACTTGACTCAAGGGCCAAGTGATATGAGCGAATCCCAACACGAACCTACGGTAGAAATTAGCAATACCTAGAAAGTTGCGAAGCTCTGTTAGGGTGGTTGGGGCTGGCCAATCCCGAATGACTTGGATCTTGGCTGGATCCACATGCACCCCCCTTTCATCAATAATGTATCCCAGATATTGAACCTGGGTCATGCCAAAAGTGCACTTCTCCAAATTTGCACACAACTTGTGTTGCCGCAATGTTTGGAGTACGTCTCGGATGTGGTGGAGGTGCTCTTACCAAGTTTGGCTCAAGATCAGAATGTCATCCAAGTATACCACTACAAATGAGTTGGTGAATGGACCCAAGATGTTAGTATGAATTCTTCGTCGAAGTGTACGAAAAAGAACCACTTTAGCTACGCATAACTAATAGCCCTAACAACAATAATGGCTGCAAAACATCTTCAGATCTGCAATTAGTAGTTAAAGTGCTGCAACAAACATATCTATAAATAGAAAGACATTAAGCAGTAAAGTAAAGAGTTTGCTCCATGCATCCAACAGACAAGACAAGAACACGATTTTTGAATGAATTTTTATATTACAGGGCACCTGGGAGGAAACAAGAAGGTGTATCCGGATCTCCTCAATGGGATGGGTTCTTTGTAGTCCTCAGCACTTCAGATCTAAGCTTTCTCTCTCTTGTAGATGTAGAAAACCCAATGTAGAAGGTAGAGCTCAATGGGAGAAAAATGGCAGAAAATGAGACCAAGTGTATAGATCCAGAGTGATCTAGTATGCAACAAAAGGTGAAGAATGATGGGGAAAACCCTCCTATTTATAACAAAATATTGGGTCCTTATAGATCTTGGTGCATGATTAAAATAATGTTAATCACATCTAGATCCACCTCTATGGAATATTTTATTATTATTTGTTGGAGGGAAAGGGTGTTTGACTTGGGTCAAATCCCTTGATTAGTGAAAAATAAATAAATAAATGATTTATTTATCTTTTTAAGGAAGTGGTTGGGATGTAATCAAATAAATAATGATTTATTTGATTAATGGTGGTTGATTTGGTCATATTTAACAAGGAATATTATTTAAATAATTATTCCTAGAAAATAATAAGATAACTATGGGTTTATCTCATTAATTTCTTTGTTTTTGGGTTAAACATGACTGGGAATAATAATGAAATTATGGTTTAATTAATTATTCCTTTTGGGGTTTCCTAATTAACATAGTGAAAGCAGTTTTACTTGGGGTAAAACTGGTCTTACATGGTGTACTTGGGTCCATCTAATGATGAAAGGTTAGATGACCAAAAAATGGTGTAGCAGTTGCCCCCCGTACGATGTGGGAGCAAATCGTATGACCGAAGTACGTTGTCAACAAGTCTCCGTTATGAGAGGGTACCTGTGCTGAAGGCGGCGGGGGAGGCATACCTATGCCCGCCGTGACAAAGTACAAAAGAATAGTGTGTCCAGTGAACAAGGGACCGAACCATAGAAAGGCGCTCGGCATAACTGAGCCATGCACACTAATAGTCTCTGGCTTATGCTCGTGTTCTGGATAACAAATTTCCAGACTAGTACAATAATATCCAGTACATGAGATAAATACAACCCAAATGCCCCCTGTAAATGGGGAAGGGCTCACAAAATCTGACTGATACATGCAAATCATAGAGGTGCTGCAAGTGGCTAAGGCCAACATCATCAAAAACTGGAGCGGCATCAAAGGCTGCAATGAAGAGGTCATCCGGGCATGTGGGGGGCTACCTGCAGGGCCACCCCCTCATGAGGGCTGAGACATCTCACACACGCCCGGAAATCATCAAGAGCTGCTGCTGGGTCACTGGACTGTCCAGTATACGAATCTCGATCATGCTGAAAGGAGCTGGAGAAGCAATCAAGTCAAAGGGAGGTGAGAGATCCCCCTGCCTGATCCGAGGCACCGAACAAAGGTGGAAGCTGGAACCAAGGTACACCGCCCTCTAGACCTTGCTTCTAGAATAAATGTGCTGAGGTCGACAGAAGGAGGTCCGCCGTAGGTGAGGCAATGAGAGATCCTCAACTAAGGCACGAGAGAAGAGCAATAGAGCGACGGACAGACTGACACTACTGATGATGGTGGAAATGGGAAGGATGGAGTGGCGAATGGACGACTTCCCTTGTTAGAGCATAAAGGGCATGAATGACATGGCAGCGACTGACACAATATCGAAAGGGACAGGGGGCAGTGGGGCTGAAGGTCATGAGATGCGACACAAGAGAGGAACCAAGTAAAAAAGAATGGAGGGCTATAGTAGGGTGTAAAAGGATGCAGGATAGACTCCAGGAATGCAATGATGACTCAACTCGGATGCTCTAAGCAAGGGCGACTAGATAGTGCTGCCACACAGTAAAGGCCCCAATGGGGGGTCATAGAAACATGAGTACAAATTGGGCACTCATGACGAAAATCAACACGAACATGGACAAGTAAGTGGGCGATATGGTGCCCCAAGTACAAGTGTCGTAAGTGAGGAAATTCGATTTTAAGGAGCAGTGAAGTGACCCTTCGTGGAAAAAAGTGTCCGGGTGAAGTATCAAATCACCAAAAACTAAGTAAAACCCATGTGAGAGCTCGGTGAGATCTATCCAGCGGTGCTGACGGTTCGTCGAACGGGGCTACGGTGTGGTCGCAGCAGTCGAAAGAAGAAACAGGGGTTCTCTTTTAATGAGGCAGTTTTCCCTCCAAAATCATTCATTTGCTATTGTTGCTGTGGTGAATGTGGAGAGGAGAGAAGGTCCTAAATCTTGCGGTGAACGTAGCGGACAAACCGACCGTTGGATTCGAGATCTGTCAGTTGGAGGCGAGAGGCCTAACCTCGCTCTTGCATTTCGATGGATTACATTTGCAGTTGAGGGCCCAAAAACCCCCAGAAACAGCCCCTCCTTCATCTCTATGGCCGGGTCACACTTTTTTGGGGCAAAAAGTACGACCCAGGACGCAGGTATTAGGGCAACAAGTGCGACCTGGTCCAGAAAATGGCAGAAAACTGCGACCTGGGAGATGAGGGGGTTTGGTGCTGTTTTATGGCTGGGAGTTGGATTTTGGTGAAGTAGGAAAAATGAAAAAACAGATGTTGGCTATCCTTACAAATCCTTACAAATGATGTAAGGGCCTAGCCATAATGAGTCAAACTTCCCATGACCTAGGACATCATGGGCCTGGTCATATACTAGAACAAGGTCGTCTTCGCGAAAAGTGCGAGGTTGGACTTTTTGGTCATACTGAGCTTTGGTGCGTTTTTTGGCCGGTTCCATGGTTTGCAAGGCAACACGGCGGTCTTCGGCGGCACACTCAAGCATGATAAGTCATTGTTCTAGCGGTGGGGTGTCAGGGAGAAGTTCAACGGCTAGTTGTAGAGAAGGAATTTCACACTCGATTGGTAAGACAACCTCCTCTCCAAAAACGAGGTGAGGAGGGTTATGGTTGGGGGCCGAGGTGCCCCCAAGCATGGTGTGGTCATGCCAAAATGTATCTAGAAAAATGGGAATCTAAACACATTTTAATGATGTGGTGTGCCATTTGTTCTGGTTATGGTTATGCAGTTTGAGAAAGGGAATGGAGGATTACCAATCTCTTTTGGTACTGCATATGGGGATCAAATGGACTTTACGTTTCCAAATTGGCATACCTGGTGTCACTATCCCAAAAGGAGGATTTGGAGATAATGAACTGATGCTCTCGTAGAAAAGCTATAGGTTGGTCAACAATAATGTCTAAGAGACTGGGTTGCTGATGTAAGATGAGGGAACGATAAGGGGTATCGTCCCGAGAGTGATCTGAAGTGATATGGGACTCTAGAGGTTCTTCTAAATGTGGAAGAATACCGGGTCTAGAGTCAACACGACCAGATACACTAGGAGAGTGGTGGAGAATGGCGTCTCGTGGTCTCTCAAATGTGGGTGCCCCCTTACCCAAACATTGGGTTTTGATGTAATGGCCACAAGGTGGATGTGGTGTCAACGCATGGGTTCGATGTAAGGGGGAATCGATAAAGTCAGGGGTGGGAATTTCTTCCATAATGTCGTCATCGTGATAGAAGATGGGGTGACTGGTGGAAGAAGAACCACCTGACATGGTGAAGTGGCCCGAATCATCATCATGAGAAGAGAGGTTCACATGCGCATCGTCACAATGGGTGACCGAAGAGTAAGTAGATAACGGATCTACCGATGTTGAGCCCAAGATGACCGCTGAATGAAGGTCAAGCGAAACAACAGGGGAGGATTCAGATGGAACGTTCCCCAATGGTCTCATGGATGATGACAGGTACAAAATGGTGACTGAGGGCTCCGTTAGCTTAAAAGCGGGAGGCGGAATGTGAATGTCCTCTGGTCCGATTGAAGCGGCCTTGAATTGGCGGTACAAGTCCAAGGAGGATCGGTACTCGTCAAGGCGGGACAGAGGTGGGTGTAATGGCCGTGAAAATCGCACAAGGCACAAGGGTGGTTTGTGCGCAAGTGTTTGAGTTTTGGGAGGGAGTCGGGGATAGTGAGATGGACTTCTGGGAGATCAGAGTCGGGGAATGTCTCGTTGACCAGAAGCTTGAGGTGGGGCAATTCAGGACACATGTGAGTGGCATGGCCGACGACATCACACAAAGCGCATCGAATGGCGGGCTTTGGTGGTCGTGGGGGGGTAAGGGATGTCGGGGGGGCCGGATCGTGATGGGTTGCTCCCCTTCGGGCTTTGCCTGTCTTCCCAGGAGCCGTCACAACAGGAGAAGGGTCCTGTGGAGGTGCTGGGGGCACAGTGGCTATGGAGGAAGCGAGGGGGATCGGTTGAACCGGTGTCAAAGCCATATAAGGTTTGGGGTGACCAGGGGGGGTGGCGGCTGGGGGGTTAAGGTACCAGACCGAAATGCCTAAGGTCAAGTTAGGGAGAGAGAGGGTGGCCATGACGGGGACCGAATATACTCCGGGAGGGGGAGCTAAGAAGGGGATCTGTCCAGCAGGGTAATGACCAGGAGGTACGGCTCCAAGATGGTTAAGGCCAGGGGGGACCGAGCCTGGAGGATAAAGAGGTTCGGGGATACCAGCTGTAGGGGGAGGGCCAGGAGGAGGAGGTCTGGCTGGCGGAGATGAATGGCTAGGAGCACGTTGCGGAGTGCGGGGAAGAGGTGGCTGACTAGCCGAGGCAGGCCGTTGATGGGCAGCCTGAGACGATTGCATCATGCAAACATTCGACAAGCTGGGATCAGTAACAGGAGGGGGTGGAAGATGAGGAAAAGTACCAAGCAGGGTGGAATCTTTATAGACGCCGGGGGAGACACTGGTCAAATAATCGACGGTTTGCTTGTTGGCTACAGAAGAGATGGTCGTCTCGGAGGAGGTCTGAGATGGCGGCTCATGATAAGATAGCTGGTCAATGGTGACTATCTTCCCATTATGTGGAAAAGACATCTTGCGGAAAACCGCAGATGGGACAGCAGACATGGCGTAGGTGTAGCTTCGCCCCAATAGAATGTTGTAGTCGAGAGGGGCGTCAATGACTTCAACGTCAACGCAAACAGTCTTACCGGCGAGGGTGATGGGACAGTTACGAAACATGCCAATAGGCTGGGAGGCATGACCGTCCCACGCTCGAAGGGTGATCGTGGAAGGGGCCAGCTCAGGGGATCCGAGTTGCTTCCAAACCGAAGCGGACATCACACAGGTGGATGCCCCCTCATCAATTATACACCGGGATACCGTGGCCTTCCGGATTTTGACTGGGATTTGGAAAGCAACGGAAGGAGGAAGAGGAGGGTGATCCGATTGAGTGGCGTCGAAAACAATCATCTGGTCATCAGCAGGATCTACAGCGCCCACGGCAGATAGTAGAGCCTTCTTTTGGGAAGGGCATGACTGGAGGAGTTCCATTGTGGAAATGGCAGCAGGGGACTGCGCCAAATCATCTACTATGCTATACGACTGAGCGGCTCGATCGGAAGCAGCATTTCGGCGTAATGGTCCCTTTGGAATCTTTGGATGAACCTCAACTGTGGGTTGAGGGATGTGTAAGGGGCCATTGGATGTCAAAAGAGGCTCTGCAGAACCTGAAGAGGGGGGCTCGGGAGCAGACTGAGCAGGAGGCTTGGGGTACTGGCGAGACCGAGTTTGAAGGTTAAGGTCGACGGTTAGAGGCGGATCAGAGTTCATCATGAGGATCTGGTAATTGGAGGAACCAGAAGGGGAAAGTGGAGTGGCCACCTGTCCGTCAGGTGGTTGGGTAGCCATGAATCCCTGCTGTGCATCCACCTGCGCTTGAGGGGGCGGGGAGCGCTGTTGCAGGGGTTGAGAAGGCAAGGGAGGCGAAAGTGCATATGCTGGAGGAGTTGGCGCGCCAGGCTGTGGATAAGGGTAATGGTTAGGTTGGGCAACATTGAGGTAAGCAGAAGGTTGGGCAAAAGGATGAGGCATGCCGTATCCTGGATGCATGCTACCGGGAGGGGGAGAAGTGCAGGAAGTGGTGCCCCCTCCCCCAGGAAAACCATAGCTCATGTGAGGTTGAGCGGATGGATGAGAGATAGGTCCAATGATACTGTTGGCGGCATGAGGTGCCCCCGGTGTATGGGCATCATTGGGTTTGGGAAGATCAGGTAGGACAGTAGGATCATAACCTGTCTGAGCGTAGATCAGGTCATACTTTAACGCCATTTGGACGGCATCTTCTTCGGTTTGAGGAAAATGGGATGCGACATCTTTCCCGATAGGGGACAAAAGAGATCTAAGGAACCAGTCCATGTAGACACGGTCTTCGAAGGGAGGAGATTGGCATAAGCTACGTCGTCTTCGCCATTCCTGGACATGGGTAGAAAGGCGTGTCGAAGAGGTTTGCTTGAAGGAAGTCAAGAGTTCGATTCCAGTGTCATAACGAAGGGGAAGCTGGAAGTAAGATAAAAAAGCCCGAGCAAGAGTTGCAAAGGTGGTATGGGAGGAAGTGGGCTGGTCAACATACCACTTAGAAGCTTCGCCTGTAAGCGTGCGTTGGAACAGTCTAAGACGAACAGAGTCATCGATAATGGAGGTAGATGAACACCACATGTGGAAAGATCGAACATGATTTGAAGGATCTTCTCCCGCACGACCTTCAAACTTTGGGATGTCGGAAGGGAGCTTTGTCGGCATAGCGGGCCAACTAGCGTCATGATGTATAGGGTCGTTTATCAACCGGTCCAGATCGGGGAGGCTGAGGCCTGCCAAGAAGGGGAGCACGGGTGAAGCCGAGGTAGTTCCCGTGGTGGTTCTGCTAGTAGTAGTCCCGGCATTAGGGCTGGGATTCCCGCTAGTGTTAGGCCCTGGACCAGACATAGTGGAGGTGACAGGGGGGAGAACCAGAAGGAAAAGGAGAACCCAAAGAATCAGCGAAGGACTGGCTCGACGATGGTGGGACGGAGCAGGTCGATTGACCGGAGACAGAGGGTGAAGGCCAAGGAGGCTCCGGGAAAGGTGCCTTGGGGGCGCAATGATGACAGGAAGAAGGAAACCGATAGGGGCAGAAAGAGACAGGATCAATTCAGGTCAAGGGCAGAAAAGGTGCAGTGACGATTGATTTTAGAGTCTTTGCTTGGCGGTGTTAACCAGGCGCTTCTTCACTTAGGGTCAGTGTGTGGCGTGCGTTAATTTTAATTTTTAAACCCTTTCCGTTGTGAGAGCAAGAAAAAAGTGTGTTGCGTGGCTGAAAATAAACCTACAGAGAACAGAATAAAATGCTAAAATAACAGAAAAATAACAGCTACGTATGCATCTATTTAACCCAAGAAGGTGGGTCTCTCAAAACTATGCTGGAAAGAAAGGGAAAAACTATGGAAACACACACAAAGGAAGCTCAACAGATCTAGGGTCAAAGGGGACAGAGATCTGGAGGATAAAGCTGCAGACAATGGGTGCAGATCACAGCCAAGAGACAGAGGCAAGGTGGCTGGAAAAAGGGAAATCAGCAAAAACCGGGGGGGGGGGCAAGGCAGAGGCCTTTAGAAGAGGTCCAAACAAAACGACAAGAGGTGATTTGAAAGGAAAAGAGGCTGATTTCAATGGATCTGGAAGTGAGGTAACAGATCTGGAAAAAGAGGGGGCTGAAGCTCTGAAACCGACGGCTGAAACAGCTGAAACTCTTCCACAAAAAGTGGAGGGTACTAAAGCCCCAAGGGGCTGGGTTCCCACTTAGATGAGTAAAAACAGATCAGATCTTGGTCAAGGCGGGCTGAGACAGAGGCTGGAAAACCCTGGCAGAGGCTGCAGCAGAACCCAGAAAAATTACAGAAAAAATGCTGGAAAAAAGGCAGGTCGCAGGTTCTGACCTGATCCGAGTTGAGGTCGCAGGAAACAGGCCAAAAGGTGCGTCCAGGTCGCAGGTTTTGGGCCAAAAGGTGCGACCCCCCCGTTCCGGCTGTTTCGGCGGCAGATTTTCTGAAAAGTTGCCGTCTCAGTTGCGGCTGGTGTCGCTTACCTGCGCAATAGGGCCAGAAACACACGGAGGTTAGAAATTTTAGGTTTTTTAGGGTTTTATGTGAGAAAAATGACATAAAAAGAGAAAAACTAAGCAGCTAAAAAAGAAGCCCTAGGGCCTGAAGTAGCTGGATATGCAGGAATATGAAAAACGACAGCGGTCGTAATTTAAAAACCCGTGTGGAGTCGCCATTTGTTAGTATGAATTCTTTGTCGAAGCGTACGAAAAAGAACCACTTTAGCTACGCATAACTAATAGCCCTAACAACAATAATGGCTGCAAAACATCTTCAGATCTGCAATTAGTAGTTGAAGTGCTGCAACAAACAGATCTATAAATGGAAAGACATTAAGCAGTAAAGTAAAGAGTTTGCTCCATGCATCCAACAGACAAGACAAGAACACGATTTTGAATGAATTTTTATATTACAGGGCACCTGGGAGGAAACAAGAAGGTGTATCCAGATCTCCTCAATGGGATGGGTTCTTTGTAGTCCTCAGCACTTCAGATCTAAGCTTTCTCTCTTGTAGATGATTGTCTCCTTCCCCAAAATTTAATGCTTCTATTTTCAACAAGCCTACACAATGGAATACATTTATTTCTCATAAGTGGGATACTTTCGAACTGTGTCAGAAAATGTCTCACTGTGATATGCCACTGGATGCCCCTGTTGAGTAATAATTACCCCAATAGCATAGTGAGAGGCATCTATCTCGATATCAAATGGTTGTTGCAAGTCTGGTAATGTGAGCACTGGGGCAGAAAAGAGGCGATGTTTCAATTCTACGAACGACTTCTATTGAGATTCCTACCAACAGAATTTTGCTTTCGCTCCTCCCTTGGTGACTTGACTCAAGGGCCAAGTGATATGAGAGAATCCCAACACGAACCTGCGGTAGAAATTAGCAAGACCCAGAAAGATGTGAAGCTCTGTTAGGGTGGTTGGGGCTGGCTAATCCTGAATGACTTGGATCTTGGTTGGATGCACATGCACCCCCTTTTCATCAATAATGTATCCCAGATATTGAACTTGGGTCATGCCAAAAGTGTACTTCTTCAAATTGGCACACAACTTGTGTTGTCGCAGTGTTTGGAGGACTTCTCAGATGTGGTGGAGGTACTCTTCCCAAGTTTGGCTGAAGATCAGAACATCATCCAAGTATACCACTAAAAATGAGTTGGTAAATGGACGCAAGATGTCATCCATCAACATCATGAAGGTTGCGGGAGAATTTGTTAATCCGAAAGGAATGATAAGCCATTCGAAAAGGCCCTCCTTGGCTTTGAAGGCAGTCTTCCACACATCTGAGGGTTCGATTGGTACTTGGTGATACCCAGACTTCAAGTCGATCTTGCTAAAATATTTTTCCGCTTTGAGTTGGTCTATAAGGTCATCAATCCATGGGATCGGGTACCTATTTCGGATAGTTATCTTGTTCAGCGCCCGATAATCAATACAGAGTCTCCAAGTCCCATCCTTCTTCTGTACCAACACGATGGGGCTCCCACAGGGCGATGAACTTGGACAGATGTGACCTTTCTGTAGCAGCTCCTGAATCTGCCTCTTGATTTCATCATTGTCCAAAACAGAGCGCCTATAGATCAGTCCATTGGGTAGCGGCACACCTGGGGTCAGGTCAATGGGGTGCTTGACCTGACAGTGTAGAGGCACCCCTATGAGTGAGGTGAAGATGTCCCCATACTCCACCACAACCTTGTCCATTTTTTCTTGTCGTGTAGAGGAGCCATGTCTGGAGGTCGTGGCCACAATCTTCTTCTTTCCCTGGGGGTGGATCATTAGGATAACAAATTTCCTGGTTTGGGAAATGAGCTTATGGCATTTTTTTGCAGTAGCTAAAGAGATAGTGGGAGGCGATGGTACCTTTGGTATCCTGTACAATTTATTTCCCAAAGTAACAATAATAGCGCAAGGCCGAGACTCATACACAGCATGTCGCTTCCACAAGTATGGTTGGCCTAATAATACATTAGAAACATCAATACGAGCAATGTCACACAATACCTCATCTGTGAAGGGCTTGATGCTATAGGGAAGGCGACACTGCTGGCTAACGCGGAGATCCCATCCTTGGTGAAACCACCCGATGGTGTATGGTTGTGGGTGCGTTGTGGTCAGCAAGCCCAACCGCTTCATGAAATCTGTTGAAATGAGGTTCTTTTGGCTCCCATTGTCGATAATGAACCGTAGCGGGGAACTCTTTACCCACATTTGGGAGTGGAAGAGACGCTCTGCCTCCTCTGGATCTTCTGGTTCCTCCTTTTGGATCTTTGTAGTGGTAATAGTGGCGTTCGGCTCTGCATCAATAATCTGCTTCACTTTGTCATTCACCTTACCAGGTTCTGATTCAGAGTCAGAGAATGCATCGGATTCAGAAGCCCTCATCTCAGCCACCAGTGACTACTTGGCCCGACACTCACTTGTGTTGTGAGTGGAGCTCTTATGGAACTCACACCACTTTCCCGTGTCCTTCTTTGGCTTCATGATGTTTTTCTTTTCTTGTGTCTTTGGCAGTTTTTCTTGGGCTGTCATGCCTTGGCTTTTTCCTTTGTTCTGCGGTTTGGGGGCACCTTTCCCTTGATTTTGATTCACAGATCCAAAGTCTCGCTTCTTCTGTTTGAATGTATGCTCAATCTTGGCAGCATACCGGTATGTCGTACCAAGAGAGGAGATGTCGAGGAGCTCCATTTCCTCCTGAATGTATCTGTGCAAACAATCGCGATACTTTAGCACCAAATGTTTCTCTAAATCTTTGATACCCAAATTTGTGCACAGGGTATGGAATAGATTCGTTAGCTCATGCACATATTGATCCCTTTGTTGCCGCAGTGTGGTCCATTGTATGTACTTGTCCTCATAGCTCCCCACGGGATAGTATTGTTCCTTGATGCCATCTAGGAAAGAATTCCAATTGGGTATGGCTGAGAACAGAGAGTGTTATGTCTCGTCCTTTTTCTCACGGTAGGTTTCCCACCAGTCCTTAACATGGGGGGTAGCTTTGAGGAGTGCAAAAATAATCTTCTCCCGGTCAAAAAAGTCATGAACCGAGAAATATCCTTCTAATAGATTCAACCATCTATCTACGGTATCTGCATCGATTTGACCCTCAAATATGGGAATGTCAAAGTTTAATTGTACCTTAAAGGGAGTCGCGCCTCCAGAGTGGCTGCTGGATGCAGATGCGTCGCCGGTGGGCAGTCGTTGAAGGATCTGGGCAAAGTTATCCATCATCGCGTTCCTTTGTTTTTCGAGGGCCTCCTCGAGTAATATTTTGATAGGATCTTCTGCTCCCTCATCTTTCTTTTCATCCCCCATGGGCATTAGTTGGGGCTTGCGAGGCTGATCTTGCAAAGGTTTCACCAAATCGAGCCCTAACTCCTTATACCCCGACCTCGTTGGGGACATGCAAAGAAGGATCAAGAAAAAGCAAAACGCTCTGATACCACTGATCCAGATTTATGCAGGAATGTAACATAATATATAAATAACCATAAACATAGAAATACAACGGAAATAAGGCTTCATTTCATTAATATCAAATCACAGAAATATACTTACAAACATGATGGAAATAAAATAGCTAGGGTGCTGATAGAAAATCTCTGACAAGATATGTGGTGGCTACAGACCTCTGAACTTTGTTACAATGAGGCTCGAGGGCCTATTTATTATGGAGAAACAATGGAGAACTCTAAACGTCCAAAAACCTAATCCTAGGAGACGAAGCGCCAAAACTATGGGCCCTGTTTGGGTAAATTGGTGTTTCAACTTCCCGAAGACGTAACTTTGGCATACTATCTCTGTTTGGGGCTTCGAAACGGCTCAGGAAGTTCAGGACCCGAAAAACTACTAAAAATAGTAAGTTGTGAAAAAAAAACTGAAAGAGACAATGGTGGGGTCCCAAGTGGAATAGGAGGGTGGCCACCAAAATCCACCTGGATAAAAATGAAAGAGCTCAAAATTGCACCAAACTAGAATGACAGCAACCATTCCATCGCCACGAATCCAATGCAACTCATTTTGTCAAAAAACGAGTTCAGATGAAGAAGTTATGGTCTGTTGATCGTCGTTTAGAACATTCAATTAAAAAAAAAATTGCAAAAGAGGTACAAGCTGATGACATGGCAGTCCAGTCACCATGCAAAGAATTTTCTTCAGTTTGAGCCCAATGGGACTATGACAACTTTCACTGTGGGATTTGCTAGTTTGTTTTGTGAAGGTAAAAATTGCCCAATGAACTCCAAGGTTGAATGTGGGTTCATGATATTTATGTGTTGGAAATTTTTTTTTTTAATGTATTAAGGTTGGGTTAATGTATATATAATATTTTATATGATTTTAAATATCATATATTATTATTATTATTATTATTATTATATATTAAATTACAACCTTATATACATATTAAATTTCTCCACATTCTATATAATCTGAATTATCATATGGCTTGGAGCATATATTAATGGGTTGTTACATATTTAGACATGGCAAAGGTTTTCAAAGTCTGCAAACTATATTGGAGCTTATATATTAAACGTTGGCATATAACCTATGGGTGGAGCACATTTCAAATAGTTGGAACCATAGTCTGATTACGTTGGCTAACCAAAGTTACAATTTTAATACAGTTGGCATATTCATATTCACGGTGCATTTTAATTATATGAAAATTCCATTTGATAAGGTTGGAGCATGTATTTAAAATGGCATTCAAAGGTTTTAAACTATTCCAAAAGTGTGTATGAGGGGCGAGGTCATGGCTCAACCCCATGACCTCCCCCACTAGGGGAAATTTTAGGGGCTAATATTCGCAGGTGGGCTAATTTTCCATGTTTTTTTCCAAAAGAAAGATTCGCCAATTTCCATTTTATTTTTAATTTATCTGCCCAAATTTTATAGTTAAAATTATTTTACTCTAAAAATTGAAATTTTTTTATATATACTAATATAAAATGATTAGAAAACTAAATATTTTTACAAAAATAACATCAAAAATTTTACAATTTACATATTGGGGACTACTAAGATTCGCCAAGGTTTCTAAACTTTTAGATAAACGTCCATCCTTAAAATTTCCCCTATCCCCCACTCCACTACCGCCTGTTAAAAATGGGCCATAGCCTTATAACTTGAAAGGTGTGGCACCCAAATGACATTTAAATTGCAGCGGATTCTGGGATGGAAAAACGAAGGGGACCAACCCGCCTTGCATAAGACCTTCTCATATGCCCAAGAGTTAGCGCTAGTTTAAAATTGCACTTCGTGTGTGTTAATCCACTAGTTAAGCACATTTATCCCATAATTAATACATAGTTAACAGTTGGTGGCAGTTTCGGCAGATTCCCCAAAGTTAGTGCCACTTCCAGATTTGTTAGAGCTAGTTGGCAGTTTTCCAGATTTAGAGGCAGAATCTAGGGGAAACTTTAATGGATCATATCTTGAGATATTTTCCACCAATTTTGGCTCAGGATTAGTGATTCCTAGCAGATTTACATGCTCTGAATCCATTAGAACAACTTACAGAGGGAGAGGAGAAAATCTACAGGCGTTTTTGGTCACTTGAAGAATTGTGAATCCTAGGGCCATGAGGAAGGAAGGTCATGCTCAGATCAGCTGAAGGCCAAATGGAATGAATGAACAATCATTTTAGGATGTATTTGATGTTCTGAACACAATGGTACAATTTTCAGAGGCGTTGGAGAATATCTGAAGCTGTTTTTGTCACTTTGGAGATTAAATAAGCCCATGGCCACCAAGATGGGAGGTCAAGCCTAGATCAACTGGTAACCAAATTCATAGATTGAATAGTCAATTTTGGGGTTTTTATATCTTATGAAGCTAATGGAGTAGTCAAAAAAATCCATTAGAGTATCACCAATGCTTGTAATCACACATTTGACTCATAATCCCAAGAGGGCCTATCTAGTTAAAGTAGGTCTACGGAGATGTAGCCCAGGAGGGGTGAACTCCATTATCATCCATGTGATTGGTGTGAGTTATATTTCTACATTACAGTTGTTGTATATGAGTTATTTAAAAAATAATTAACTCATAATTTGATCATAAAAAACACATGAAACTACACACATAAACCCCTTCACAAGTGGTTAACATGAGCCGATCATTAAACACATTTTTAATACTAATGAGGGTGCTAGCATAGCAATAACTAGTTTTCCCATATTCAGATCAAGTTGTTATCAGAGCTTAGGCTGAAAATATTAGGTTTAATAAGTTGGTATCAGAGAAAAATATTAGCTCATTTTAGCCAAGGTTAGATTATTCTTCTATAGCTATCAATTTTTGAATCTGTGTAAGGAGAATTTAACTGTAAACTTGTACACAGTGAACCTGCAAGTTTATGTATGAAGGAAAAGAAGTCAATACTAAGAGTTCAGATCTCAAATCACAACACAAAAGATTTGTATGCATTTCATGTGTGATGGCATCTTCATTAAGTGATGCTTGTAGTCAATCTTCCTTAGAAAAACTCTTTGATAAAGATATGTTGCAGAAACTCTACATCATGATTGATAGGATGAAAGAGAAGTATGAAGATAAGAGGGAGAGCATTAAATTTCAAGAGAAGTTGGTTTCCATGAAGGAGGAGAAGCAAGATAATCTTGAAAGGATGCATGAGATGGAGACTCAGCTCCATATTGCAATTGAAAACCTTGAAAAGATGCATGAGATGGAGACTCGGCTCCATGATGCCAAGGAAGCCTTAACCAAGCATGTACTTGAAAAAGAGGTATGCAATTCAAGTTTATCTTCAATTTACTCTCAAAATTAATGTGTAGGTGCTTTTGAAAGACACACTACAGGAATAGGGTCCAAATTATTGATGAAGATGGGCTCTGAAGGTAAAATATTTGGAAAACATGCACAAAGCATAGTTGAGCCAATTGTTTTTGAGGAAATGCCTAGGTATTTGGGTCTTGGTTATGGGAAACATGTTGCAGAAAGATCTAAATCCAAGGAGACACATGAAGGTGTTCCAAGAAGGAAATTCATTTCACGTTCATTCCCTCAAGCTTGTGAATATTGTGTTCATGAGGAATGCAAAAATTTTACACCCACTTTGCAAGAAGGTGCTCATAAGCATGCAGCTAATAAGAATGGCAAACAAGAGAATGTTGAAAGCTCTAAAGTATTTCAATGAATTGTTGGTATTCTAAAGAGAGCCACTACCTCATCAAATTCACCTCCTCAAGAAGGCAAAAAAGGTGAATTTTCAAATTATAAATATGCTTTTAATCAAGTTTCTCATGATTATGATAAACATGGAAAATTCTCACATAAGATTTGGAGAAAAGTTACATGTTCCTTTTGCGGTTTGAATAACCATAATGTTTCAAGATGTTGGAAGAAGATAGACATGCATAGGAAACTTTTGAAGCAAAGGAGGTAGAAAGCAAAAGACAAAGAAAACCATGTTGAAAAGAAGAGGAAATTATTTTGCACTCATTTCCATAAGAAAGGTCATCTTGTAGACAAGTGTTGGACTTTGTATCTAGCAAGTCATCCACATGATTTGAAGAAGGTGGAAAAAGAGAATGGAGAGAATGGAAAAGAAGATTCCATAATCGATGTAGGTCAAGATGATTCACACGATGATGATGTGCAACTGAAAGAAGTGCCATTGAAATGGTTTGGTAAGAGATGGTTAGATTTCTTATCCAATTAAGACTTTGCATGTATTTTGATGTTGATGCATTTCTTTTCCAATGGAATTCATGTTGTATGTTTATGCAAAAAAGGTGTTTGAAAGTGGAGTTATGTTGACTCACTTTATTGCAGCAAAATTTATTTATTTCAGCTTTAAGTACATGTACATATGAATGGGGTTCATGTAATTATGATTGTACTTGTGAGAGAGTTGAAGAATTTTATACATGCATGAGAGTTTGTGTGTATTAACAGTGGAATTTCAATGGTTTCATTGTGCTTGAACATGCATGAGTAATTGACTTGTGTTGGTTGATTGCTTTGTTTAACATGTATGTTGTCAACTTGAGAGTGTTGATCATTTGTACGTGCATAAGTGTTGACTTGTGTTGATCAATTGTGTGTTGCATGCATGTCATATCGACTTGGAAGAGTTTATTTTGTCTCCAAAGATGAAAAGGAGATGTTGACGAAGTGTTTCATGAAATGTGAAATTATTTTTGTTTTTGGAAAATAATCGTCACATTATTACACATGCTTATTCTTGACTTGAGAGTAAGTTGTTTGAAGAGCTATGTTTTTTCGACTTGTGTTTGGTCAATAAGTTTTGACATCAAGATGTGAGAGTACATGGTGATGTTCATATGTTGTGAAATTATTTGGTTTGAAGGAGAAAGAGGATATGTCATCAAGTTGTTTCTTGGATGATGTTTTTTTCATATTAATGGTTGAATATGAATATCTTATGTTTGAGACAATATGTCAAGAGAAGATTTGCAACCATTGTATACAATTTTATGTGTTGATGCCAAGAAGAGAAGGAGATGGTGAATTCATTCTTCCAAATGTGGAGTTTGGAACTGTGGAGGTAAAAGAATGGTCATTTCTTTTCTTGCTTTTATTGAAGTTGGAACTCATTGTTGTAGTTCACTCATTGTGAAAAAGAGGAACATGATTCTCAGTGGGAAGGAAAATCAGTTAGTTTTCCAAGCACCGAGGAATAAATTTTGTTCAGAAAAGTGTTATATCAGAAAAAAAGTGTTGGATTGGGCTAGTAGCAAAAGGAGAACAGTGGTTGAAGAGCCAAGCCATTTGAAAGGCAAGGAAAGGCATGTCAGTGACCCAAGTGGTTTTCATAGTGATTTTTCCAAGTAGAATCAAGATGATAGAACTTGGGAAATATAACAGTGTTCAGCACTCATGAGATAACCAAATTTTGTGGGTCAAAAATCATGTCAGTGGGAAGGAGTGATCAGAATCTGGATCAAGGGAAATTTTTTTCTCAAAAATTAAAGTTCTAAGAGTTGCACCAAACTAGAACGACAACGATCGGCCCATTGCCAGGAATCTAACACAACTTGTTTCGTCGAAAACCGAGTTTGGATGAAGAAGTTATGGTCTATTGATCGTTGTTTAGAACATGCAAATTGTTTTTTTAATTGAAGAACAAGTGCAGGCTGATGACATGGTAGTCCATTTGGCATGCAAAGGATATTCTTCAGGTTTTTTTCAATGGGACTGTGACAAGTGTCACTGTGGGATTCGTCAGTTTGGTTTGTGAAAGAAAAAATTGCCCAGTAACCTCTAAGGTTGAATGTGGGTTCATAATATTTATGTGTTGAAAATTATTTCTTCTAATATATTGAGGTTGGGTTAATGTATTCTATATATATATATAAAATATTTTATATGATTTTGAATATCACACACACACACACACACACACACACACACACATATATATTACAACCTTATATACAAATTAAATTTCCCCACATTCTATATAGTCTGAATTATCATATGGCTTGGAGCATATATATTAAATGTTGGCATATAACCTATGGGTTCATCGCATTTCAAATAGTTGGAACCATTGTCTGATTACGCTGGCTAACCAAAGTTGCAAGTTTAATACAGTTGACATATTCATATTCATGGTGCATTTTAATTATATGAAAAGTCCATTTGATAAGGTTGGAGCATATATTTCAAATGGAATTCAAATGTTTTAAAACTGTGCCAAAAGCATGTATGAGGGGCGAGGTCGGGGCTCAACCCCATGACCTCCCCCGCTCCACTACCACTTGTTACCAATGGGCCACAACCTTAGAACTTGAAATTTGTAGTGCCCAAATGAAATTTAAATTGCAATAGATTCTGGGATGGCAGAACGGAGGGGGCCAACCCCGCGAGTGAGCCCGCCTCCCATAAGACCTTCTCATATGCCCAAGAGTTAGCACCAGTTTTAAATTGTGCTTAGTGCACGTTAATCCACCCGTTAAGCACATATATCCCATAATTAATCCATGGTTAACAGTTGGTGGAAATTTCGGTGGATTCCCCAAATTTATCACCACTTCTAGATTTGTCGGAGCTAACTAACAGTTTTCCAAATTTAGAGGTGAAATCTAGGGGAAACTTTAATGGATCATATCTTGAGAAATTTTCGACCAATTTTGGCTCAGGAATAGTGATTCCTAGAATATTGGCATGCTCTGAATCCATGGGATCAACTTGAAAAGGTAGAGGAGAAAATATGCAGGTGTTTTTGGTCACTTGAATAATTTTGAAGCCTAGGGCCACCAGGAAGGAAGGCCATTCTGAGATAATCTGAAGGAAAAATGGAGTGAATGAATAGTAATTTTTAGATGTATTTGATGTTATGAACACATTGGTATAATTTTTAGAGGTGTTGGAGTACATCTGAAGGTGATTTTGTCAGTTTGGAGATTAAACAAGCCCATGGCCACTAAGATGGGAGGTCAAGCCTAGATCAGCTAGAGAGATTGAATAGTCATTTTTGGGGTTTTTATGTCTTTTGAATCCAATGGAGTAGTCATAAAATCCATTGGAGCATCACAGATGATTATAATCAAACATTTGACTCATAATCCCAAGAGGGCCTAGCTAGGTAAAGCAGGTCCATGAAGATGTAGCTCAAGAGGGGTGAACTATATTATCATCCATTGTGTTATGTGCTTTCTGCGAGTTACATTTCTACGTTTCAGTTGTGTTGAGGAGGTAAATCCCCTCTGCAGACAGAGGCGATCCCTACTGGCCTAGATCGGGTCTAGCAACAATCAAACACGCTACAGTGCAGGTTCCTAATTGTAAATAAACCGACTTGCGAGGAAGGCTTACCTAGAATCCAATGCTATCGTCTGTACAAGAGGTGGTGCTCCCGTTCCTTTGCCCTGGAAGATCACAATCCTCACGATCTCCGTGATCGGACACCTGCACATGTAAGAAACAACACAAACGCAAGCATAAAATCTAGTGCATACAACTATATATTAGTCGAAGAGGATATAACTCATGAACATGATCAAGAACAAGAGTGGAACCATAACCGATAGTCGCTTATCATTAAAGAGTCAAAAGAAGAATACAACCATAGCTTCGACGCAACACTCTCCTTTAGCGGGTCGTCATCACAACATGTCTCGAAAAATCCTGTCAGGGATGGGACAAGCCTCTCTCTCCGAATACTTGGCAATAGTCTCCTTGCTTGGATTTGGCCTTAGGGAATCAAGAAGGCTTTTGCAGCATGAAAGCTCTTGGGAACTTAGAAATTCTGCCACTCTTTGGAACTAGCTTGCAAATGGAAATGGGCAAGCTTTTATAGAAGGAGGAAGGGGAGTTGGGATCCCTATAATTATGGGATTGGCCCTATCATCAAGGAAGCTTCCATTAGAGGTGGGAAACCACTTCCTCTCCATGGAAATCCGTAGCCAAACCTCCCAACTCAAGATAGAAATCAGCCCAGTAATTTGTTAGGATGAAACTTCCGCCTTTTATTTTTAAAAAACACCTCTTAATATGGTTGGCGCGGGTACGACTCTATGACAGAGCGCCAATTGGTGCGCCCTCTTTGGAGGATTTCCCTCTTGGCGCGAGGACTGAACTATGGAACCGCGCCAATGGAAAAAGAGCTATTTTTATGGTTTTTTGCAAGGAGATGTCTTCAGGGCAATTAAAGCTCATCTTCAGAGGGATGCAATGAAAGTATTTTCAAGCCTTAACTCTGCCCACAGGTCACGGAATGAGCCCTCCAATTTGCGAGATGGGGATTGTAGGGACAGTGACAAATTGATGTGAAACAGATGCCCCTTAAAGCATGAGGCCCGAAAGAGAGAGAGAGGGGTGAAATGCTTTACGAGAACATGTCGACCGAAAACACCGCCATCGGAAAACCTGCGGAGCGAAGTACAACTGATGTCTCAAATACATGATATATATGCGTGGTATGGGCGCAACCATCCATAACAGAGTGTATAATAATCTAGATCCAAGGCATGGACGCAGCCATCCAACGAAGATCGATAAATAGACTCAGGTATGGTCGCAGCCATCCAATCAGTGAGTCATGTAAATAATCATAATAATCCACAATGTCGCAGCCTGGATTACAACAGACACAATCCAAGGTCTTGCGCTCCATCTCGACCCGAAAAAAGTACAAGTTCAATCATGCGAATAAGTGAGCTGAAGTCGAACATGCAAGAACATCGTCTGATTACCAGCCAATGATGAAAGCTGTTAACAGACGCGAGAGGAACAACCAATAATGACAATGGCCCTCAACGTACTATAGGTAAAATCTACGGTGTGTGAATCAATGAGCTGGTGTCGAACACCCGTAGAATCACTCGATCGAAGGCCAATGATGAAAACCTCACGTCGAATGCGACGAACCTGCCATTGAGACATGCAGGCTCCAAGGTACCATGAAAGAGTCTCTAGACCATCTTCCTGGATAATGAGATGAAGTCGACAGGAAGTGACCTTGATCGAAGGTGGGCCATAATGTTTCCCACATCATCGACACGAGATAGAGGAACATGATGTTTTTTGTGAATCAGGATCATATGAGAATCAGAGGAAGGTTGATACTTGCAGAGGTCAACTTCTCTTGAACATGTAAACGGCACGACAGTGGACTTGGCAATATTTGACATCAACGGATCAAAGGTCATGGTGACGAGGCCATGAGCAGATGAGAGGTCAAAAGGGATTATCCAAACCCACGGAGGCAAAGTGAAGAAAGAGATGAGATGTCCCCAACCCGACACGAATGCAGACAAGTGCCATGTTCAAGAGCGACATACTGCCGACACGACAACGATGTTGGTTCCATTTTCCCCCACCATTTCTGGCGAGTACCCCAATTATGTTTGATAACAAGCTTGAAGGGGATAGCATATGCTTGTAATATAAGTCTGCCCTTCGGGCGAATCCATCCTAGTACATTTAACGAGCCCTAGGAAGGAGCGACTCGAATAACGTCATTTCGACTGAATCTGATGTCATCAGGGTTTAACGAGTCTGACAAAGGAAGAAATCGGCGTCTTTTCATATTTAGAGAGTTTGAAAAGAAAGCAAAAAAGTAAACTCCAGTGGTCCCTTTTCGTAGATAGTTCCTCGGACCCAAAAAGGTAGAAAACAATACTCGAGAAAACCTCCTAGTCACGATAGGCTAGGGTATTCCTTTTTCGTAAATAATCCATCCCAGCCCGAAAAAGGGGCAAACGTATACTGGGTAGATGTCGATTCGTGTCCACTTTAACGAGATCGAAACGACAAGGGCCTCTGCAATATTTTCATGTTTAGAGAGTCAGAAAAGAGCTGAAAGATGACTCCAGAGTGACTTTTTCGTGTATTTACCGAGTCCGAAAAAGTATAAAATACAACTCGTTTCACTGTTTCAGTTGCGTGAAAGACCTATTGCTGAACAAAAAGGCAAGTGTAAAACCCATTTTCGACACAAATATATTAAAATATTTAGAAAAATAACTTTCAAAACCTATTTTAAGTTCAAAAAGTTATAAATATGTCAAATGGTGAAAATAAAATTACTTTTTACTATTTACCTCACCGAAGAGAAGCAGTGGTCCAGTTTGGTGTGCGAACTTCTGACAATGATTACGACCGATCCGGGCTACCATTCAGAGTTTCGTCAGTTCCAGGTAAGAGGCGCTTCTTTGTACTCCATTTCAATCTATTTTTTAATAGTTTTCCATCACGCATTAGACTTCTGAGGCCACTTTTTAAATTTTTAGGGCTCCGCTCATTGGCGCGGGTATTGGGCACGGACCCGCGCCAATGAGATCTTACATGCAAAGGGCTCGCGCTAGCTGGCGTGATTGTTCAGGAAACAGCCGCGCCAGTGGCAGAACCTCAATTTTCGCCTAAAAATTCGAGATTTTAATCAAATTGAATGAAATTTGAAGCTCATCAGAGATCTAATTAAGGGTTTTGATCATGTTGATGTAGTGAACCGAGCAAAATGGTGATTGAGTGGAAAGAAAGGGAGCACGGTGAAGAAGATGAAAAAGCCATGGAAAATGAAGTTTGCATGAACGCCCTCAGGAACTGTGGGCTAAAAAAGTTCTTCTTAACACCTTGTTTACGAGCTCAGCCCGAGCTTCTACAGTACTTGATCAATATGTGGGATGCAGATGAACAAGTATTCAAACTGCGGGACCAAGTGTTAGAAATGGAGGTTGCTGACGTGTACTTCATAACCGGATTATCATGCAGAGGTCCGGTGCCCATACTGACAGGGAGCAGACCCTCTGGTGAGAGAATGGAGCAAGTGATGGCACGAGTGTGCCGAGGGGCACAACTAGGATCTGGAAGTGGAAAGGTGGACATCCATACCATTCCTGATTTGGCACTGAGAGTGGTGCTGCATACCATCACGCGGGCTGCGGGGTCGCAGGCACCGCACGAGGCCACAAAGGCCCAACTTTTGTTGGCCTCAGAGTGTATGACTCCTCTATTGTTCGATTGGGCCACAGCAGTGACGATAAACATAATGCAAACAAGCCAAGCTGAAATAGTTCGGCTATGGTTCTATCTTGGTATCGTTCATTCTGGAACGATTACCAATCTTCCAGGGCCAAGGGGCCATAGTAGCTGAGTCTATTCCATGAGAGCCAAAAATGGCTCGCTGGGAAGAGCTGATGCCCAGAGCTGGAGGGGGCCAACAGATGTCCTGGAGGCCGGATTTTTTTGGGTGGTTGCGGCGTCAGTTGATCGTAGTGGAAGACTGGCCATATGCTGGTATCGATTTCACTGGTGATCCAGATCTCCCACTGCCGGAGGGAGATGATTGGGACGAGGAGTTGGGTATGACCCCTTCTCTTTTTGATTTTATATTTTATGATTTTTTTTGTTAATACATGTTCTTCCTGACACATTTTATATGTATGCAGACGTGGGTCCAGAGAGACTAGCCGGTATGTCTCCTATTGCACGGAGGACTCTTCCCGCACCTGATCCTCAGGCAGAGGGTGCAGAGGGGGGGCAGTTAATCCAGAATCTCAAGGGCATCGCCCGAGGGATCCTAGACTACGCCCGGCTGGCGGATGTACCAATGGCGTACCAGAGACACACGGTGGGAGTGCCCAGTCGCCTCCACTGAATTCTGAGACGCTTAGTGCGTGCAGTTACCTGTTATCATGAGCATCATGTGGATTAGACTCCTAGGACTTTTATCATGCATATTTTTTGAGAGACATGTTGTCTCCGGATGTATTAAGACGAACATATATATTTTTTGATTTAATGTGATTCATACTATGTAAACATTTCGATATATATATACATATCTATTTCTGGATGGATCTTTCTCTTTCATGTGACAATGATTTACAAATTGCGCAAATGCCTATTTAAAACCAAATTAGCTACTGCATCAGTTAACGCATTCATATGCCTGGGAATATGTTGGTATGTAATATAGTCAAAATTTCTTTCCAATAAACGAATACGCAGATACAGACGTAAGATGGATGGGTTTCTGACCGAATAATGACCGTTCAGTTGTAATTCTACAAGTTGCGAGTCTAGATACACAAGTAATTCACGGATACCAAGGTTCACATCCTCGGTTAATAATTCTAATACAGCACTATATTCCGCGATGTTATTTGTAGTACGTCCCAGACACACACCTTGCAGGTTGACCAACTCACCAGCAGGATCGTAGATTACCCAGGCTGCTGAAGACAGATTCCTGGTACTGCGGGAGGCACCATCCGCGAAACCAACAAACGAATGAATGGACATCTGCACAATCAGGAAGACCCGATCTGCAGAAAGATGTTTACATTGCAAACCACACCACACATGCAAACAAATGAAAAACACACACTTATGTACACACAAGATGGGCATGCCCCCCAGCATGGTGTCTCAATTCGAGGCGCATGCCCCCCAAGCTTCAGTCCATAGGAAATGGAGTGAAGGTTGAAAACAAAAGAGATTTGAACTAAATCTATCAAAATTCGAATTGAAAATGATCGTGTTTCATTATTTTAATGAGGTTGACACACTTAAAAGAACTATCCTCGTAGCAACTTGTTTTATTGTTTTAGGAGCTTAACACAAGTGGAAGAACTATGCTCTGACGAGCTCCAAGGAGGAGGCTCAGGAGGGAGATGATCATGTACGTTCCCAACAATCCCCGGTGTAACGGAGATGTTAATCGGGATGGTTTGAGTGATATTACTCAGGTTTCCCTCCGAAAAAACCTCGTGCATCAAGATGGGCATTTGAAGAGGAGGAGTAGGAACTTGAGATGCATAACGCTCTAGAAAATCTGACATTGCCCCCAAGCTAGCCATAAAAGAGGAGCGATGATGTCCATCACCCCAAGGCAGCTCCTCGAGAGACATAGTTTCAATGATGGCTTCATCGGAAGGAAAAGTCTCTTTGAGAGGATCAGGCGAATCGGCCTGACCAAGCCAGGGGGATTGAGAGTAAACATCTAGAGCCATGCTCAAATGAGCATGCTGAGGAGGTGGAGGATCAGATGCAGCAACAATTTCACAATAGCTGATCTCTACTGGAGTCAAGGGCATTGATTCTCCAAACTCAAACACCTGCTCAGGCGTAGGAATAAGCCAGGGGTCATCGGACCTGGAAATCATGTTAACTTGAGCAGTGTGCGATGGTGGTGCGGGAAAGATACCCATGAGGAAGGGGTCCTTGAAGAGACCGAGTCCAACACTGTCAGGGGGATTTGGAATCTGATCCACGTATGGTACGTTGTTCTCGGAAGTGGAGGTGAAGAAGGACAACTGATCCACCGTGACGATTTTGCCCTCGTGAGTGAACTTAAGAAGTCGAAAGATGGTGGATGGCACACAAAGCATGGCATGGGTCCAGCTGCGGCCAAGAAGTATGTTGTAGTTGAGCCTGGCGTCGACTACTTCTACTTCCACGTTGACAGTCTTCCCCTGTAAAGTGATCGCTAAACTCTCGAGAACACCCAGGGGTTTGGATTCCTGACCATCAAATGCCTCGAGGGCATTGGGAAATGATGCAAGGGCTGGAGAGCCAATGGCCTTCCAGCAAGCGGATGACATGACGCAGGTAGAAGCACCTTCATCCACAACGGCCCTATGGATGTTAAGACCATTAATCCCGACTTGAATAACAAGAGCTATTTGATGTGGAAGTCGGGGGGGAAATTCTCTAAATCGAAGGCGAGAAGACTCGAATCGGCGGGATCAATGCCATCGATTGCAGACAATAAAGCCTTTCGTTGCGAAGGACAGCTTTGAAGAACTTCTAGTGCAGACATAGCAGAAGGTGCCTGTGCCAAATCCTCAACAATGTTGTAATGTTGAGCGGCACGAGCATTCGGATTATAAGAATATCTTCGAAGAACACCTTTAGAAGGTGGCTTCACAACAGGTTCAGGAGTAGGCTTCTCGATTTCCAACGAACCAGAGACAGGTGGGGGAGGTGGTCCATCCGCAACTGCCTTCCCGGTTGCCTGCCGCAATTCGTTGTAATCCTTCGAACGCGTAGCGACAGAGATAGGTGCAGCAACCTTCATCATGAAAACTTGGGACCCAAATGGTGCAGATGGTGACGGTTGTTCGACCATCTGGGTCTGCTGAGACGGGAATGGCTCCTTAAGAACTTCCGGAGGCCCTTTTGAGCCCTTGAGAAGTTGACTAACTTCGGATCGTCGTGGAAAATCCTTAGTATAATGGTCTCCTTCACAAATGAGGCAAGGGTACTTCGGTTTACGCTGAGAGCCATCCTCAGTGCGAGATTTGGATTCTGGCCTCGGGGCATCGGGTTTGGATTTACCTTTGCTCTTCCTTTTCCCTTTGGAGGCTTTCTCCGTAGGATTGGCCTGAACGGCGTTCACCTCCGCGGTTTTTCCAGAATCTGATGGGGCGGGACTAGCAGGAGTATTGTTGGAATAATTAGACTTCTGCTTCCCATTCGAAGATTTCTTCAAATTCTGAGATACAGAACCAATGACACCATCCACTGCGGGGGTAGGTGGAGCCTTAGAGGTTCTGGACCGTGGGGCATCAGGCAAGATATCATAAAGTGTGCCGAACTGAGAATATACAAGATCCAGATATTGGGCACGCGTAATGGCTTGTTCCTCCGTCACACACACTCCCATCGCAATATCTTGGGCGATTTTGTTCACGAAGGAGGTGGTGAACCAGTGAGTCAGTATTTGATCAGGTATATGAAACTTGATCAGTCTATGACGGCGCCGCTACTCATGAATGTGATCAGAAATGTGAGTGGCTTTGTCCTGCTTCAAAGAAGTCAGGAGGTGCGTCTCGGCTTCATAACGAACCGGTAACTGAAAGTGCGTCAGGAAAGCCATGGCTAAGGAATTGAAATCTTGGAAGATACCACGGGATAACTCGATGTACCACTTAGCAGCAGCTCCAGTTAAAGTGCGCTGGAAAAGGCGCAGACGAATCAAATCGTCGACCCAAGAGTTAGACGAACACCAAAGATGATACGTCATCACATGCGCTTGGGGGTCTTCTCCAGCTTTTCCCTCAAACTTGGGGAAATCACCTAGTATCTTGGTAGGAACCGGAGGCCAATATGGATTATGTAAAATCGGATCATTGGTCAATTTTGAAACATCCGGCAACTCCATGGTGGCCATGAACGGCAATGGTGGATTAACTGGCATGCTAGGCCCGAGATGAGGACCGGTACCTGTACTCCACAATGGTTGTGAATATCCTTGCCCCCATGGGTTCTGTCTCGTAGGATTCTGACCGTACGGGGTGTAGGTCATATAACCAGACTGATTTGGACGTTGGTAACCAGTGTGTGGGGCTTGATAACCAGGGTGTGGACCCTGGTTAGGATTCGGCCCTGTATAAGCAGCATTTGGATTTGGCTGCTGAGTATAGGTTGACCCGACTGAGAAGGCTACCCTGAATGAACAGGTTGACCCGGATAAATAGGCAGCGCCGGTTACGCAGGTTGACCTGGCTGTAAAGGAGCCCCAGGTTGTACCGGATGGGCCGGTTAGTCTGGAGGCGGAACACCAGGTTGTACCAGATGGGCTGGTTGGCCTGGTGGAGTAATAGGGCCAGGTGTTTGCTGGTAACCGGCTTGGCCTGGGGAAAAACCATGGGATGGTCCCGGCTGATATGCAACGTTAGAAACAATAGGATACTGCGGTAGCATTGGTTGAGAAGGATGGATCTGCCCCCCAGGACCATATACCGGTCCGAGTTGGTACCCCGGATGAGGCTGTATAGGTTGACCGAAAGGGCTGTAATACTGTCCTTGCGGACTGTACGATGGCCCTTGCTGGCCCGCAGGATAGCCCTGCACGGGCTGCCCTTGTGGGTCATAAGGATAGCCAGGTTGGCCCGAGGGTTGGCCTTGGAAAGGTTTCCCTTGCGGGTTATAAGCCTGGTTATAAGGTAAACCTTGAGCATGGAGGTAAGCCTCAGGAGCAGGTAGATGCAAAATGTCCCCGTGTTCATCATACTGACCTGGAAAAGCATACACGGGTGTACCATCCTGTGCATAGTGCGAAAAGTAAGAGCGGTTGGGATCTTGGGAGAATGGTCCAACCTCGGGGTTCGGCTGTAGCAGGGACAACCGATACTCCTCCGGAGAGATATTCTCCAGTACAGCAGTTTCTAGATAAATGTCTTCAGGAGACGGCATAGCCCTGGCGGAGGGTGCCGTGACAATGGGTGTAGAGGCATCCACACAAACAGTGGGCCGAACGGGTACAGAAGTAACGGGCGTCTGAGGAGACACCCCTGGTGAAGGAGCAGCTGGCCTCAGAGAAGGAGCTGACACTCCCATAGAGGCAATAGCGGAAATGATCTGACCCAAAGACCTGTACCCCGGTGGTAATGAGGGACTAGCTGTTGACATAACAACTGTTTCAGAGTTGTCTCCTGGAAACAATCTTCATGGGAAGAGCTGATAGTCTTCACCAGACGTTGGAATTTCCTCACCAGAATCACTCATGGTTGAGCCTGCCGCTAGATCTCGCAATAGACAGCGAGGACTAGGAGGAAAAACAGCAGCTATAAAAGGCAAACCCGATGTAAGAGAAAGGAAATCAGCTCCTAATCTCAATTCAGACACAGGGTCCGAAAAGGGCCAATCGAACTCAACTGGTCCCCCAAAGGGCTGCTCAGAAAGAACCGGTCCCCCGTCAGGAAACTCGGAAACAACGAGCTGCTGTGGTTCAGCAGAGGATTGGGACACCTCTGATGAATCGTCCGTGTAAGGACTACCAGTAGACAAAACCAAGGGTTCCGCCACTGTGAAAAAAACGACAAGAGAAAAGATCAAACACACACACAGGTTGAAAAAGAGTCAAGACACATGATCAAACGGTCAACAAGAAAAATCTAACAGGGCGTGTAATCGTGGGTGATTAATTTTTACCACATTGAAAAATAAGAAACTTCACCGTTTCATGTTTTAAGAGTCTAGAAATGGTAAAAAAGGTGACTCTATCTCTTTCATATTTGACACAAGCGTGAAAGGACAAGCGCTTGGTGATCCTTTCAAATTTAGGGAGTCAGAAAAGATCAAATGACTGCTCAGGAATACTAGGCAAAAGGGTGTACCAAATAACCGTGAACTGCAATATACACCTTGGTTTCAATAATGAAAGAGAAATCAACCATGGACTTTCCGTACGTGCAGGCAATCTCCCCGAATGCTGTGTTCGGTGTATCATGGGTATAGGGCAGCAGACTCGGCTTCCTACGGATAAAGGATGGAAACCTAGTGGGGTCTCACAAGTCCGTACTAGCGCTGTCTAAATCCAAAAGGCGAACGACAGCTACTAGGCTTAAAGACGCCGGAACACGTCTCTAGCCTAGACCTCTAAATGTGTTTCATTAGATTTCAATGCTGCCTTAGTGTAAATTGAGTATATTTTAAAGTTAATCTTCAATTACGTTTCAGTTTTCAGGCCCTAACGAATGTGATGTTTCAAAAATCCCTTAAATGCAAAACTACATGCCACAGTACACCATTTTGTTCGATGAAAACTAGCTACGGAAGAGTTGAGAGTTTTTACACAAACAAAATGATCAGAAGACAATCAATGACATCTCTAATGCAACTAATGAAACTAAAAACTTTTCTCTCAAATTCACTGAATACTAGTAAAATGGAAAATATTTCAATTTGCACTAATCAACCAATAAGCAAAAGATATTTTTTTATTTTCAATGTTTGATAGCTAGATGCACTAAACAAACCGAAAACAAATAAGAAGAAATTCGAGAAATGATATTAAGAGAGAAAAACAAACAAATTTCACTCAATGACACAAACAATCAGATCTCAAATCGACAAAAGGTCTCTCAAAACCAAGAAAAGTCCCAAAGACACTAATGAGCCATGTGATCTAGGCCCAAAATTAAGCGAGGCGTAACTCGAATGAAAATGAAATCAGTCACTCAAAAAACACGACAATATGATAGACAACTGTCAAATGAATGCAAGGAAGCAATCCCACAGCCGACTGAACGAACGAAAACCAAAAACTCCCAAGGGAGGCTCGACTCACAAAGGCACATAGATGCCCTAGGGCTCGTATGCAAAATCGAAAGAAATAGGCAAACAACCAAAGGAAGGAGGCTCCAATCAGTCAAACCAGGCTCCAGTGCACTCAAACAGCTGAAAAAAAAAGATCAAAATCACAAGTCAGCCTCAGAAATCTTGAAACACAGCAAACCCTAATAGCTCACAGGATTGGCGCGACTGTGAGCTTGAAATTAGCGCTAGAAATGCAATGGCATGGGTGATACACAGGAAATCTGCGCCAATTGGCATGACTGTTACGCTAAAAAGCGTGCCAGCCAAGTTTACTATGGAAAAAATAAAAACAAGCAATCTCAGACCCAGACAAGTGAAAATAAGGCTAAAAGAAAGCCAAACAAACAAGAAAATCCAGTCCAAAGAGTTGACCAAGCAAGCAAGACCAAAAAGTTAACCGGAAAGAGAAGACAAAACTCCAAGTTGTTCAGTCCGTAAACCAAACCGGAGATCGACTGAAGCAGCGTTGATCTACTCTGCTAATGCAGAGCAAAAGCGTTTCGAAGGCTATCTGGCTGTGCTTCAGGCTCCGTCTATAGTTTACAAATCAAACAACAAGTTGAATCCCCAGCGGAGTCGCCAAATTGTTGAGGAGGTAAATCCCCTCTGCGGACAGAGGAAATCCCTACTAGCCCAGATCGGGTCTAGCAACAATCAAACACGCTATAGTGCAGGTTCCTAATTGTAAATAAACTGACTTGCGAGGAAGGATTACCTGGAATCCAACGCTATCGTCTGTAGAAGAGGTGGTGCTCCCGTTCCTTTGCCCTGGCAGATCACAATCCTCACGATCTCCGTGATCGGACACCTACACATGCAAGAAACAACACAAACGCAAGCATAAAATCCATTGCATACAACTATATGTCAGTCGAAGAGGATATAACTCATGAACATGATCAAGAACAAGAGTGGAACCATAACTGATAGTCGCTTATCATTAAAGAGTCAAAAGAAGAATACAACCATAGCTTCGACGCAGCACCCTCCTTTAGCGGGTCATCAGCACAACATGTCTCGAAAAATCCTGTCAGGGATGGGACAAGCCTCTCTCTCCAAATACTTGGCAATAGTCTCCTTGCTTGGATTTGGCCTTAGGGAATCAATAAGACTTTTACAGCATGAAAGCTCTTGGGAACTTAGAAATTCTGCTACTCTTTGGAACTAGCTTACAAATTGAAATGGGCAAGCTTTTATAGAAGGAGGAAGGGGAGTTGGGATCCCTATAATTATGGGATTGGCCCTATCATCAAGGAAGCTTCCATGAGAGGTGGGAAACCACTTCCTCTCCATGGAAATCCGTAGCCAAACCTCCCAACTCAAGATAGAAATCAACCCAGTAATTTGTTAGGATGAAACTTCTGCCTTTTATTTTTAAAAAACACCTCTTAATATGGTTGGCGCGGGTATGGCTCTATGACAGAGCACCAATTGGTGCACCCTCTTTGGAGGATTTACCTCTTGGCGTGAGGGCTGAACTATGGAACCACGCCAATGGAAAAAGAGTTATTTTTAGAGTTTTTTGCAAGGAGATGTCTTCAGGGCAATTAAAGCTCATCTTCAGAGGGATGCAATGAAATTATTTTCAAGCCTTAACTCTGCCCACAGGTCACAGAATGAGCCCTCCAATGTGCGGGGGATGGGGATTGTAGGGACGGTGACAAATTGCTGTGTAACAGATGCCCCCTAAAGCGTGAGGCCCGAGAGAGATAGAGGGGTGAAATTCTTTACGAGAACATGCCGACTGAAAACACTGCCATCGGAAAACCTGCGGAGCGAAGTACAACTGATGTCTCAGATACATGATATATATGCGTGGTATGGGCGCAGCCATCCATAACAGAGTGTACAATAATCTAGATCCAAGGCATGGACGCAGCCATCCAATGAAGATCGATAAATAGACTCAGGTATGGTCGCAGCCATCCAATCAGTGAGTCATGTAAATAATCATAATAATCCACAATATCGCAGCCTGGATTACAACAGACACAATCCAAGGTCTTGCGCTCCATCTCGACCCAAACAAAGTACAAGTTCAAGCATGCGAATATGTGAGCTGAAGTCGAACATGCAAGAACATCGTCTAATTACCAGCCGATAATGAGAGCTGTTAACAGACGCGAGAGGAACCACCAATAATGACGATGGCCCTCAAGGTACTACAGGTATAATCTACGGCATGTGAATCAATGAGCTGGCGTCGAACACCCATAGAATCATTCGATCGGAGGCCAATGATGAGAACCTCACGTCGAATGCGACGAACCTGCCATTGAGGCATGCAGGCTCCAAGGTACCATAAGGGAGTCTCTAGATCAGCTTCCTGGATAATGAGCTGAAGTCGACAGGAAGTGACCTTGATCGAAGGTGGGCCATAATGTTTCCCACATCATTGACACGAGACAGAGGAACATGATGTTTTTTGTGAATCAGGATCATATGAGAATCAGAGGAAGGTTGATACTTTGCAGAGGTCAACTTCTCTTGAACATATAACGGCACAATAGTGGATTTGGCAGTATTTGACATCAACGGATCAGAGGTCATGGTGACGAGGCAATGAGAAGATGAGAGGTCAAAAGGGATTATCCAAACCCACGGAGGCAAAGTGAAGAAACGAGATGAGATGTCCCCAACCCGACACGAATGCAGACAAGTGCCATGTTCAAGAGCGACATATTGCCGACGACAACGATGACGGTTCCATTTTTCCCCCACCATTTCTGGCGAGTACCCCAATTATTTTTGATAACAAGCTTGAAGGGGATAGCATATGCTTGTAATATAAGTCCGCCCTTCGGGTGAATCCATCCTAGTACATTTAACGAGCCCTAGGAAGGAGGAACTCGGAGAACGTCATTTCGACTGAATCCAATGTCATCAGGGTTTAACGAGTCTGACAAAGGAAGAACTCGGCGTCTTTTCATGTTTAGAGAGTTTGAAAAGACAGCAGAAAAGTAAACTCCAGCGGTCCCTTTTCGTAGATAGTTCCTCGGACCCGAAAAGGTAGAAAACAATATCCGAGAAAACCTCCTAGTCGCGATAGGCTAGGGTATTCCTTTTTCGTAAATAATCCATCCTAGCCCGAAAAAGGGGTAAACGTATACTGGGTAGATGTCGATTCGTGTCCACTTTAACGAGATCGAAACGACAAGGGCCTCAGCAATCTTTTCATGTTTAGAGAGGCAGAAAAGAGCTGAAAGATGACTCCAGAGTGACTTTTTCGTGTATTTACCGAGTCCGAAAAAGTATAAAATACAACTCGTTTCACCGTCTAAGTTGCGTAAAGACCTGTTGCTGCACAAAAAGGAAAGCGTAAAACCCATTTTCGACAAAATACATTAAAATATTCAGAAAAATAACTTTCAAGACCTATTTTGAGTTCAAAAAGTTATAAATATGTCAAATGGTAAAAATAAAATTACTTTTTACTTTTTACCTCACCGAAGAGCAGCAGTGGTCCAGTTTGTGTGCGAACTTCTGACAGCGATTGCGACCGATCCGGGCTACTATCCAGAGTTTCGTCAGTTCCAGGTAAGATGCGCTTCCTTGTACTCCATTTCAATCCGTTTTTTAATAGTTTTCCATCATGCATTAGACTTCTGTGGCAACTTTTTAAATTTTTAGGGCTCCGCTCATTGGCGCAGGTATCGGGCACGGACCCGCGCCAATGGGCTTTTATATGCAAAGGGCTCGCGCCGACTGGTGCGATTGTTCAGGAAACAGCCGCGCCAGCGGCGGAACCTAAATTTCTGCCTAAAAATTCGAGATTTTAATCAATTTGGATGGATTTTGAAGCTCATCAGAGATCTAATTAAGGGTTTGTGACCATGTTGATGCAGGAAACCGAGCAAAATGGTGATTGAGTGGAAAGAGAGAGAGCACGGTGAAGAGGATGAACAAGCCATGGAAAATGAAACTTGCATGAACGCCCTCAAGAACTGTGGGCTAAAAAAGTTCTTCCTAACAACTTGTTTACGAGCTCAGCCAGAGCTTCTACAGTACTTGATCAATATGTGGGACGCAGATGAACAAGTATTCAAGTTGCAGGATCAAGTATTAGAACTGGAGGTTGCTGACGTGTACTTCATAACTGGACTATCGCGCAGAGGTCCGGTACCCATATTGACAGGGAGTAGACCGTCTGGTGAGAAGATGGAGCAAGTGATGGCACGAGTGTGCCGAGGGGCACAACTGGGATCAGGAAGTGGAAAGGTGGACATCCACACCATTCCTGATCTGGCACTGAGAGTGGTGTTGCATACCATCACGCGGGCTACGGGGTTGCAGGCACCGCACGAGGCCACAAAGGCCCAACTTTTGCTAGCCTCAGAGTGTATGACTCCCCTATTGTTTGACTGGGCCACAGTAGTGACTATCAACATGAAGAGACAACTCACAAAGTGCAAGCAGGCCAAACTAAAACAGTTCGGCTACGGTTCCATTCTGGTATCGTTCATTCTGGAACGATTACCAATATTCCAGGCCCAAGGGGCCATAGTAACTGAGCTGATTCCATGAGAGCCAAGAATGGATCGCTGGGCAGCACTGATGCCCAGAGCTGGAGGAGGCCAACAGATGTCCTGGAGTCCGGAGTTTTTTGGGTGGTTGCGGCGTCAGTTGATTGTAGTGGAATACTGGCCATATGCAGGAACCGATTTCACTGGAAACCTAGATCTCCCACTGCCAGAAGGAGATGATTGGGACGAGGAGTTGGGTATGACCTCTTCTCTTTTTTATTTTTATGTTTTATGATTTTTTTTTTAATACATATCCATCCTGACACATTTTATATGTTATGCAGACGTGGGCCCAGAGAGACCAGCCGGTATTGCTCCTATCGCGCGGAGGACTCTTCCCGCACCTGATCCTTGGGAAGAGGGTGCAGAGGGGGGGGAGTTAATCCAGAATCTCGAGGGCATTGCCCGAGGGATCCCAGACTACGCCTGGCTGGCGGATGTACCGATGGCGTACCAAAGACATACGGTGGGAGTGCCTAGTCGCCTCCACCGACTTCTGAGACGCTTAGTGCGTGCAGTCACCTGCTATCATGAGCACCATGCGAATTAGACTCCTAGGGGTTTTTATCATGCATATTTTTTTGAGAGACATGTCGTCTCCGGATGTATTAAGACGAACATATATATTTTTTGATTCTATGCGACGCACACTATGTAAAAATTTCGATATCTATATATATACATATCTATTTCTGGATGGATTTTCCTTTTACATGTGATGATGATTTACAAATTGCGCAAATGTCTATCTAACACCAAATTAGCTACTGCATCTGTTAATGTATTCATATGCCTGGGTATATGCTGATATGTAATATAGTCAAAATTTCTTTCCAGTAAACGAATATGCAGATACAGACGTAAAATGGATGGGTTTCTGACCGAATAATGACCGTTCAGTTGTAATACTACAAGTTGCGAGTCTAGATACACAAGTAATTCATGGATACCAAGGTTTACAACCTCGGTTAATAATTCTAATACAACACTATATTCCGAGATGTTATTTGTAGTACGTCCCAGACACACACCTTGCAGGTTGACCAACTCACCAGCAGGATCGTAGATTACCCAGGCTGTGGAAGACAGATTCCTGGTACTGCGGGAGGCACCATCCGCGAAACCAACAAACGGACGAATGGACATCTGCACAATCAGGAAGGCCCGATCAGCAAAAAGATGTTTACATCACACACCACACCACTCATGCACACAAATGAAAAACACACATCTATGTACACTAAAGATGGGCATGCCCCTCAGCATGGTGTCTCAATTCAAGGTGCATGCCCCCCAAGCTTCAGTCCATAGGAAATGGAGTGAAGGTTGAAAACAAAAGAGATTTGAACTAAATCTATCAAAACTCGAATTGAAAATGCTCGTGTTTCATTATTTTAACGAGGTTGACACACTTAAAAGAACTATCCTCGTAGCAGCTTGTTTCATTGTTTGAGGAGCTTGACACAAGTGGAGGAACTATGCTCTGATGAGCTCCAAGGAGGAGGCTTAGGAGGGAGATGATCATGTACGTTCCCAACGATCCCCGGTTTAACGGAGATGTTGATCGGGATGGTTTGAGTGATATTACTCAGGTTTCCCTCTGAAAAAACCTCGTGCGTCAATATTGGCATTTGGAGAGGAGGAGTAGGAACCTGAGATGCATAACATTCTAGACAATCTGACATTGCCCCCAAGCTAGGCATAAAAGAGGAGCGATGATGTCCATCGCCCCAAGGCAGCTCCTCGAGAGACATAGTTTCAATGATGGCTTCATCGGAAGGAAAAGTCTCTTTGAGAGGATCAGGTGAATCGGCCTGACCAAGCCAGGGGGATTAAGAGTAAACATCTAGAGCCATGCTCAAAGGAGCATGCTAAGGAGGTGGAGGATCAGATGCGGCAACAATTTCATAGTAGCTAATCTCTACTGGAGTCAAGGGCATTGATTATCCAAACTCAAACACCTACTCAGGCGTAGGAATAAGCTAAGGGTCATCAGACCTGGAAATCATGTTAACTTGAGCGGTGTGCGGTGGTGGTGCGGGAAAGATACCCATGAGGACGGGGTCTTTGAAGAGACCGGGTCCTACACTGTTAGGGGGATTCGGAATCTGATCCATGTATGGGATGTTTTTCTCGGAGGTGGAGGTGAAGAAGGAAAACTGATCCACCGTGACGATTTTTCCCTCGTGAGGGAACTTAAGAAGTCGAAAGACGGTGGATGGCATGCATAGCATGGCATGGGTCCAGCTGCGGCCAAGAAGTATATTGCAGTTGAGCCTGGCGTCGACTACTTCTACTTCCACATTGACAGTCTTCCCCTGTAAAGTGATCGCTAAACTCTCGAGAACACCCAGGGGTTTGGATTCCCGACCATCAAATGCCTCGAGGGCATTGGGAGAGGATGAAAGGGCCGGAGAGCCAATGGCCTTCTAGCAAGCAGATGACATGACGCAGGTAGAAGCACCTTCATCCACAACGGCCCTATGGATGTTCAGACCGTTGATCCCGACTTGAATAACAAGAGTGATTTGATGTGGAAGTCAGGGGGTGAAATTCTCTAAATCGAAGGTGAGAAGACTCGAATCGGTGGGATCAATGCTACCGATTGCAGACAGTAAAGCCTTCCGTTGCGAAGGAAAAATTTGAAGAACTTCCAGTGAAGACATAGCAGAAGGTGCCTATGCCAAATCCTCAACAATGCTGTAGTGTTGAGCAGCACGAGCATTTGGATTATAAGAAGACCTTCGGAGAACACCTTTAGAAGGTGGCTTCACAACAGGTTCAGGAGTAGGCTTCTCAATTTCCAAAGAACCGGAGATAGGTGGGGGAGGTGGTCCATCCACAACTGCCTTCCCGGGTGCCTGCCGCGATTCGTTGTAATCCTTCAAACGCGTAGCGACAGAGATAGGTGCAGCACTATTCATCATAAAAACTTGGGACCCAAATGGTGCAGATGGTGACGACTGTTCAACCATCTGGGTCTGCTGAGACGGGAATGGCTCTTTTAGAACTGCCGGAGTCCCTTTGGAGCCTTTGAGAAGTTGACTAACTTCAGATCGTCGTGGAAAATCCTTAGTATAATGGTCTCCTTCACAAATGAGGCAGGGGTACTTCGGTTTAAGTTGAGAACCATCCTCAGTACGAGATTTGGATTCTGGCTTTGGGGCGTCGGATTTAGATTTACCTTTGCACGTCTTTTTCCCCTTGGAGGATTTCTTCGTAGGATTGGCCTGAACGACGTTCACCTCCGCAGTTTTTTCAGAATCTGATGGGGCGGGATGAGCAGGAGTATTGTTGGAAGAATTAGACTTCTGCTTCCCATTCCAAGATTTCTTCAAATTCTGAGACACGGAACTAATGACACCATCCACTGCAGGGGTAAGTGGAGCCTTAGAGGTTCCGGAGCGTGGGGCATCAGGCAAGATATCATAAAGCGTGCCGGACTGAGAATATATAAGATCCAGATATTGGGCACGCGCAATGGCTTGTTCCTCCGTCACACATGCTCCCATCGCAATATCTTGGGCGATTTTATTCACGAAGGAGGTGGTGAACCAGTGAGTTAGTATCTGATCAGGTATATGAAACTTGATCAGTCTACGACAGTGCCACCACTCATGAATGTGATCAGAAATGTGAGTGGCTTTATCCTGCTTCAGAGAAGTCAGGAGGTGCGTCCCGGCTTCATAGCGAACCGGTAACTGAAAGTGCGTCAGAAAATCCATGGCCAAGAAATTGAAATCTTGGAAGATGCCACGGGATAACTCGATGTACCACTTAGCAGTAGCTCCAGTCAAAGTGCGCTGGAAGAGGCGCAGACGAATTGAATCATCGACCCAAGAGTTAGACGAACACCAAAGATGATACGTCATCACATGCACTTGGGGGTCCTCTCCAGCTTTACCCTCAAACTTGGGGCAATCACCTGGTATCTTGGTAGGAACCGGAGGCCAATACGGATTATGCAAAATCGGATCATTGGTCAGTTTTGAAACATCCGGCAACTCCAAGGTAGCCAGGAACGGCAATGGCGGATTGACCGGCATGCCAGGCCCGGGATGAGGACCGGTACCCGTACTCCACAATGGTTGTGAATATCCTTGCCCCCATGGGTTCTGTCCCGTAGGATTCTGACCGTAGGGGGTGTAGGTCGTATAACCAGACCAGACTGATTTGGCTGCTGGTAACCAGTGTGTGGGGCTTGATAACCAGAGTACGGACCCTGATTATGTGTCGGCCCAGTGTAAGCAGCATTTGGATTTGGCTGCTGAGTATAGGTAGAACCGGGTGGAGGAGGATAATACTGAGAGCCTCGGGGTTGATTATAATTCGGTTGAGATTGACCATGAGGATAATAACCACCCTGAGGATGAGTCGGTTGCTGATAGGTGGAACCCTGCGGAGCCTGATAACTAGGGCGCAGCTGTTGATTTGGCTGCGGCATCGAATGAATCGGTTGTTGGGCAGGGTTAATGGAATGGGCGGGCTGCCCTGAATGAACAGGTTGACCCGGCTGAGGGGGCTGTCCTGGGTGAACAGGTTGACCTGGATAGACAGGTTGCGTCGGTTGCGCAGGTTGACCTGGCTGTAAAGGAGCCCCAGGTTGTATCGGATGGGCCGGTTGGCCTGGAGGCGGAACACCAGGTTGTACCGGATGGGCCGGTTGGCCTGGCGGAGGAATAGGGCCAGGTGGTTGTTGGTAACTGGTTTGACCTGGAGCAGAACCATAGGGTGGTCCCGGCTGATATGCAACGTTAGAAACAATAGGATACTGCGGTTGCATAGGTTGAGAAGGCTGGATTTGTCCCCCAGGACCATAGACCGGTCCCGGTTGGTACCTCGGCTGCGGCTACCCAGGTTGAACGGAAGGGCTGTAATACCGTCCTTGTGGACCGTACGATGGCCCTTGCTGGCTCGCAGGATAGCCTTGCACGGGCTGCCCCTATGGGTCATAAGGATAACCAGGTTGGCCCGAAGGTTGGCCTTGGAAAGGTTGGCCTTGGAAAGGTTGCCCTTGCGGGTTATAAGCCTGTTTATAAGGTAAACCTTGAGCATGGAGGTAAGCCTTAGGAGCGGGTAGACGCAAAAT
The DNA here is from genome assembly GCA_034641835.2 of Pinus albicaulis. Lineage (NCBI taxonomy): Eukaryota > Viridiplantae > Streptophyta > Pinopsida > Pinales > Pinaceae > Pinus > Pinus albicaulis. The sequence continues at coordinate 766,362,738 of CM076572.1, forward strand.
GTCCCCGTGCTCATCATACTGACCTGGAAAAGCATACACGGGCATACCATCCTGTGCATAGTGCGAAAAGTAAGAGCGGTTGGGATCTTGGGAGGATGGTCCAACCTCGGGGTTCGGATGTTGCAGGGACAACCGATACTCCTCTGGAGAGATGTTCTCCAGTATAGTAGTCGTTAAATAAACGTCTTCAGGAGACGGCATAGCCCTGGCGGAGGGTGCCGTGACAACGGGTGTAGAGTCGGCCACACAGACAGTGGGTCGAACGGGTACAGAAGTAACGGGTGTCTGAGGGGACACCCCCGGTGAAGGAGCAGCTGGCCTCGGAGAAGGAGCTGACACTCCCATAGAGGCTGCGGCGGAAATGATCTGACCCAAATACCTGTACCCCAGTGGTAATGAGGGACTAGACGTTGACATGACAGTTATTTCAGAGTTGTCTCCCGAAAATAATCTTCGTGGGAAGAGCTGATAGTCTTCACCAGACGTTGGGATTTCCTCACCAGAATCACTCATGTTTGAGCCTGCCGCTAGATCTCGTAATAGACGAGGAGGACTAGGAGGAAAAACAACAGCTATAAAAGGCAAACCTGATGTAAGAGAAAGGAAATCAGCTCCTAATCTCAATTCAGACACAGGGTCAGAAAAGGGCCAATCGAACTCAACTGGTCCCCCAAAGGGTTGCTCAGAAAGAACCGGTCCCCCGTCAGGAAACTCGGAAACAATGGGCTGCTGTGGTTCAGCAGAGGATTGTGAAACCTCTGATGAATCATCCGTATAAGGACTACCAGTAGACGAAACCGAGGGTTCCGCCACTGTGGCAGAAACGACAAGAGAAAAAGATCAAACACACACACGGGCTGAAAAAGAGTCAAGACACACGATCAAACGGTCAACAAGCAAAGTCTAACAAGGCGTGTAATCGTGGGTGATTAATTTTTACCACATTGAAAAATAGGAAACTTCACCGTTTCATGTTTTAAGAGTCGAGAAACGGTCAAAAAGGTGACTCTATCTCTTTCAGATTTGACACAAGCGTGAAAGGACAAGCACTTGGTGATCCTTTCAAATTTAGGGAGTCAGATAGGATCAAAATGACTACTCAGGAATACTAGGCAAAAGGGTGTACCAAATAACCGTGAACTGCAATATACACCTTGGTTTCAATAATGAAAGAGAAATCAACCAAGGACTTTCCGTACGTGCAGGAAATCTCCTCGAATGCTGTGTCCAGTGTATCACGGGTATAGGGCGGCAAACTCGGCTTCCTATGGATAAAGGATTGAAACCTAGAGGGGTCTCCCTTTATATACGCGACGGTACGGGGAGCACAAGTCCGTACTAGTGCTGTCTAAAGCCAAGAGGCGAACGACAACTACTAGGTTTTAAGACGCCGGAACACGTCTCTAGCCTAGACCTCTAAATGTGTTTCGTTAGATTTCAATGCTGCCTTAGTGTAAATTGAGTAGATTTTAAAGTTTATCTTCAATTACGTTTCAGTTTTCAGGCCCTAACGAATGTGATGTCTCAAAAATCTCCTAAATGCAAAACTACATGCCACAGTACATCATTTCGTTCGATGAAAGCTAGCTACAGAAGAGTTGAGAGCTTTTTACACAAACAAAAATGATCAGAAGACAATCAATGATATCTCTAATGCAACTAATGAAACTAAAAACTTTTCTTTCAAATTTACTAATTACTAGCAAAATCGAAAAGATTTCAATTCGCACTAATCAACCAAAAGCAAAAGAGATTTTTTTATTTTCAATGTTTGATAGCTAGATGCACTAAGAAAACCGAAAACAAATGAAAAGCAATTCGAGAAATGATATTAAGAGAGTAAAACAAGCAAATTTCACTCAATGGCACAAACAATCAGATCTCAAATCGACCAAAAGTCTCTCAAAACCAAGAAAAGTCCCAAAGACACCAATGAGCCGTGTAATCTAGGCCCAAAATGAAGCAAAGTGAAATTTGAATGAAAACGAAATCAGTCACTCAAAAAGCGCAACAATATGATAGGCAACTGTCAAATGAATGCAAGGAAGCAATCCCAAAGTCGACTGAACGAACGAAAACCAAAAACTCCCAAGGGAGGCTCGACTCACAAAAGCACCTAGATGCCCTAGGGCTCAAATGCAAAATCGAAAGAAATAGGCAAACAACCAAAGGATGGAGGTTACAACCAGTCAAACTAGGCTCCAGTGCACTCAAACAGCTGAAAAAACAAGATCAAAATCACAAGTCAGTCCCAGAAAGCATGAAACACAGCAAACCCTAATAGCTCACAGGATTGGCGCGACTGTGAGCTTGAAATTAGCGCCAGAAAGGAAATGGCGCGGGTGATACACAGGCAACCTGCGCCAATGGGCGCGACTGTCACACTGAAAAGTGCGCCAGCCGAGTTTACTATGGAAAAATGAAAAACAAGCAACCTCAGACACAGACAAGTGATGACAAGGCTAAAACAAAGCCAAACAAACAGGAAAAACCAGTCCAAAGAGCTGACCAAGCAAGCAAGACCAAGAAGTTGACCGGAAAGAGAAGACAAAACTCCAAGTTGTTCAGTCCGTAAACCAAACCGGAGATTGACTGAAGCAGCGTTGATCTACTCCGCTAATGCAGAGCAAAAGCGTTTCGAAGGCTATCTGGCTGTGCTTCAGACTCCGTCTATAGTTTACAAATCAAACAACAAGCTGAGTCCCCAGCGGAGTCGCCAAATTGTTGAGGAGGTAAATCCCCTCTGCGGATAGAGGCGATCCCTACTAGCCCAGATCGGGTCTAGCAACAATCAAACATGCTACAGTGCAGGTTCCTAATCGTAAATAAACCGACTTGCGAGGAAGGCTTACCTGGAATCCAACGCTGTCGTTTGTAGAAGAGGTGGTTCTCCCGTTCCTTTGCCCTGGTAGATCACAATCCTCACGATCTCCATGATCGGACACCTGCACATGCAAGAAACAACACAAACGCAAGCATAAAACCCAGTACATACAACTATATGTCAGTCAAAGAGGACATAACTCATGAACATGATCAAGAACAAGAGTGGAACCATAACCGATAGTCGCTTATCATTAAAGAGTCAAAAGAAGAATACAACCATAGCTTCGACGCAGCATTCCCCTTTAGCGGGTCGTCAGCACAACATGTCTCGATAAAGCCTGTCAGGGATGGGACAAGCCTCTCTCTCCGGATACTTGGCAATAGTCTCCTTGCTTGGATTTGGCCTTAAGGGAATCAAGAAGGCTCTTGCAACATAAGGATGTGAAAGCTCTTGGGAACTTGGAGATTAGCTTGCCATGGAGAAGAACAAGCTTTTATAGGAGGAAGGGGAGTTGGGATCCCTATAACTATGTGATTGGCCCTATCATCAAGGAAGCTTCCATGAGAGGTGGAAAACCACTTCCTCTCTATGGAAATCCGTAGCCAAACCTCCCAACTCAAGATAGAAATCAGTCCAGGAATTTGTTAGGATGAAACTTCCGCCTTTTATTTTTTAAAAACACCTCTTAATATGGTTGGCGCGGGTGCGGCTCTATGACAGAGCGCCAATTGGCGCGCCCTCTTTGGAGGATTTGCCCCCTTGGCGCGAGGGCTGAACTGTGGAACCGCGCCAATGGAAAAAGAGTTATTTTTAGGGTTTTTGGCAAGGAGATGTCTTTAGGGAAATGAAAGCTCATCTTCAGAGGGATGTAATGAAAGCATTTTCAAGTCTTGTCTCTGCCCACAGGTCACGGAATGATCCCTCCAATGTGCAGGACGGGGAATGGTAGGGATTCCGTGACAAATTGTCGTGTAACATTAACACTTAGCCATGAAGTCGGCCTACAAGCCAGCCTAAATGTCTACTGTGTGATCAGCCTAAAGAAAGGAACAGATGCACTGTATGTAACCTAATTTGCGGCCATTTGAGATGGAGAATGAGCGGACCAATCTGTGGACAATTTCTGTGGATTCAAGAAGAGAAATAGAAGCGGATTTCACAAGTTATATAAATGTGGATTACAGGAGATACAACTTGCGGAAAGCTTTGAAATAAAAGTGCGGATAAGCAAGGATATACGGACTTATCTGTGATAGAAACAACGTGACAAAAATGTGAAGTAAATATGTTTTAAAGTAGTGGATGCAGATCTGTCTTGTGAAGCATCCTGAAGCAGCATATACGGATTAATATAAGGAGTTGCGTTCTAGTCTGGGTTTAAGTGCGGAAGACCGAGGACAAGAGAATAGTGCGGATTGAGGTGTTGATATCGCAGCGTTGTAAGATCTATATGCAAAGCCAAGGCTACAACGAAGTTTGTCTATCCAAAGTTAAGTCAACAGTAATATCATATATTGTGATATGTATTGTGAAGTTAATAGCTTGAAGTTTAATGTATTGCATATTGAAAATAGAAAGTGAAACAATAAGAGGAAGGTAAATCTCAGATTTACCTTCCTATCTTCAGTGCTCCAAAGACAGTAATATATCTCAAGTGAATATCAAGGAAGAAGGAGGTTTGATAAACGAAGAATCAAGGAAGATAAAATTAGAGATCGAGTTCTCTAATGTTGGTGCAGGTCAGTTCAAGTTGTTGCAGTGGAGAAGGATCAGCGTTTGAATATACAAAGAAGTGTTGACAAGGTCTTGGAAGCATCTCTAGGTCAAGGGTCTGAGTCTTGGTCATGGCACTTGTCATTTGAAGATCTATAAGAAGAATTCTTTGTGGGTTTTCCTCTCCAAGACGGAGAGGTTGTGCCCTGGCTCTAGGAGCCTAATTTCGTGTCTTGTGTATTATGATAATTGACTTGATGAAAGACTAAATCAGATAACAAAGAGAAGACATAAGTAACTCAAGTAAGCTCACAAGCAATTTATCAAGAAGAGAATTTGAATTAATCTCTAGCCCTATAAATTCTCAACATTGCAGACATGTCCAGGAAGAAAGGAAGATTCGGAAAATTTGGTCCTCAGTATAAAAGAAGAAATATGGATGAAGTACGATGCTTTGGATGTAATGAACTTGGGCATTATAAAAGGGATTGTCCTAAATTTGGAAAGGATAAGAGGAAAAAGGAAGAAGCCCATGTCACAGATACAAGGGAAGAACCTGATACAAAGAAATCTAAAAAAGAAGAAGCGAAAGATCTCTACTATGACTGACATCATCTTTCTATTTAAGTGATTTCTGTTGGGTGTAAAATAGTAGGATAAGAAGCAATGTATATTAAAAACATCATGATAGAAACATCAAAGGAGAACTAGAAGAAGGTGATCCTGGAAACCTCACTAATAATAACATTGATGGAAGGCAGTCATCAAGATCGAGGGTCATCATTCAATAATCAGTATGGAAACAAGTGCTGACATTTTCTAATGGAATTCTTTATGGATTCATTGGTTAGAAAGAAAGCAGAAAGGTTTCATCGAGAATTCTATGCTATAGAATTTTGGGATTAGGATATGATGGCATATTGATGAAGCAAGTCAAAAGAATGAAGTTCTTCATTCAAGTAAAATTGCTATAGGATGACTCAAAGGAAAAAGGTATGAGGTATATATATTTATATCCTGACAATGGATGTTGTGAGGTCATGTCATATGGTTGCAGGTAATATCTTTAGAAGTGTGATATATGGTGGAGGATCTCTTACGGTGCACAGGTTACCACTAACAGATGAAATTAAATATGTCCTCGTATCGAATATGAGGTAATTGTATACAAACAGGGAACTGGATACTGGAAGTTCCTGGGTATGAAGTTGTGCGTAGAAAGAATTGAAGAGATCATGAAGTGCAACCATGTAAAGAGACGGTTATCATCTGGAAGCCAAGAAAATGTGACTAGGAGATCTCCTGGGAAGATATGTTAAACTCTAATAGAAATATGGTAAACAAGAAGACCCTTGACAAGACATATCTTTAAGAGATGTGTCAATCTGAATAGACAATGTCGATGCCTACAAGAAGATGTCATGGCGAAAGATCATCACTGTTTACCCAATTTAATGTCTTAAATTTTTCAACATAAATTATCAACCGAAGTTTGTAATCTAATGAAGTGTGGTGCACTATATGTGCTTAGTTAACCTTCTTCTTACTTCGTTGTATGTATTTTTATGTTGTTTTGGGGATTTTGTTCTTTATGTCTAAATGTTAATTTTAAGAAATGAATCAACTGAATCTAGTGAAATTTAAATGTGTAAAACTAACTTTGAAAGAAGGAAGAAAAGGAAGTGTTCTTAAACTATTCTGACTTGCATTAAAATGAATCAAACTTGTAAATGGTTAGAATCTGATCTAAAAATAGAGTGCCTATTCTAACGACCTTAAAAATTAAAATTAATCCTACTCCATGGATTGAAATATGAATCTTATGACTGAAAATTGAAATTGCAATGCTATTCTAGATGAAAGCAAATTCAAAAAAGTAACTAATGTATGATCAATCACTCCAGCATTCAATATGGAAGTATGACATAGTCACCCTCTTGACATGATGTACAAGCAACTGATTATACGTTAGTTTTGAAAATTAAATCTAGGAAAGCATTTAAATAACATGTAAGGAAAAACTCAATTACTGTATAGCTTAAACACTCAAGCATCCAATTTGGAAGTATAACAAGGTTACATTCTTGGTATGATTTACAAGCATTCAATTATACATCTAACTGAGGATCTTAATCTAGGAAAGCAGTTTTAAAGAGCATGTAAAAGAAAACTCAATAATTGCATAGGTTAAACACTCAAGCACCCAATTTGGAAGTATGAAAAGTCACCTTCTTGGTCCGATCTTTAAGAGCATCCAATTATACAATTAACTGAGGATCTTAATCTAGGAAAGCAGTTTAAAAGCATGTAAAGGAAAAAAACTCAATGATTGCATAGGTTAAAAACCCGAGCACCCAATTTGGAAGTATAACAAGTCACCTTCTTGGCATGATCTTTAGGAGCATGCAATTATACAATTAACTGAGGGTCTGATCTACGAAAGCAATGTAAGAACATGAAAGGAAACTAAACAATTGTGAGCTCTATTGCCTCAAACATAATCCAATTGGAAAATAGATGAATCTACCTTCTTGAGATGTTTTTGGAAAGCAAAGATTACACAGTCATTCTAACATTGATGCTAAGAAAACATTCATAATTTGAATCTATGATATTAATCTAAAAGCTACAACACAGTATTAATCTACTTGTGAATTGACAAAACAGAGCAAATAATTAAACTAAAATAACTAATGAAAAACCTCCTCCTGTGCAGGGGCCCTCTGCGACAGAATAGGTCGAAATCCTAGCTGACTATATGCGCATTAAGCAGAAACTGGAACCACGAACACGATCCTTGTATTACGAAAAGAACAGAGTTCAAAGCATACACAGCATTTTCAGAAATTAAGACTGTCTTCGGTCTTTGCATAACCTGTATTTAAACAAAATAAAATGTAACTGTGAGGAGCTAATTACACCTACAGATGGCGATTCTAACCGAAACATTGAATTAAATTCTAACAGGTTAAGTCTTGATTTGCTACATTAGAGCAAATCAAGAGTTCTTCGCTCTCGGCTTACATCCATTGACAGGAATTTGACCACGATCATAGGCACCCTTTTCTGTCGATTTCAACCAAGTGGATAGGACGAAATCCATATGTGGATCATTCTAGAGATGCCCATGTGGCTCGTTCCTTTATTTGCTACTCGGAACCTATCAAACCATAAAAGTGGTTGCGGAAACAAAAATTAGCTATAGAATAGGTTGCATTCTGTAGCTGAGTTACAAAATCCATTCAAATAACAAGAACATCAGAATATAACATAGAAATCATTCAAATGCATTCCCTGAGATAAAACATGACATTTATCATTGATTGGAGTGTATGGACTTTGAAAAGGTAAGGAAAAGAAATGAGAAAGGATGTCAGAGAAAGGACAATTATGAGGCTCAACATACCCCCACTAAGAAGTCATTGCATGTCCTCATGCAATTAACCAAAAATGTGAACTTCCTTCTCGTATTGCATTTGTTCCGACTCTTCTGCTAATATATCCAGTTTTCTCCTCTTGCTTTTCTTTGAAGTGACTGCCATCCTGGGCTTCCTCATAAGGAGTTTGTATTTGAGATTGATGACTGCTTTGTTCAATGATTTGTTCTTTCTCTTTAACTTCCTGTTCTTTTTGTACCACTAGTCCCAAGCGTTGGACGATATTATCACAAGTGACTTCCTCCAATTGGTTTTGTTGCTTTAAAGCTTCATTCTCCTATTTAATATGCCTATTCAATATCTCTAGCTCATAGATTTCTTGTTTAAGGGTATCAACTAGAGGTTGTTGTGGATTGATAGGTGGTTCTGCATTCACTGTTGCATTTCCCTTTTCCAGTGACTCTATGTAATCATATATCTCTTGCTGTATTAGGTCTATGCCTCGAGATATTCTGCTGGGATTGCCTTCAGAATTATGTATAGGAGAATTTTCAGGGCTATGTGGAGGAGAATTATTGGTGGGAGATGGTATTGGAGGTTCTTCCTCTAAATTTATAGACTTTGTCTCTTGTGGTAGTGATTTCTTCATTGAACCTCGGAGTCTAGAGCTCCTTCTCAATTGTAGAGGGTTTAAGTTTTCTTCACTTATAACCTTGCTCTTCTTTTCTGTTTTACCTCCTGTCTCAACTTCACCCTGCTTCTTGTTCCTCATCCCTTTGCTGTAGTGGAGATGCAGGTATGTCTTCAATGCTTGTGTCAATCTTCTTTCTTCTACTTTTCCTAGTCTTGTCTTCCTTAGGCTGCTCTAGCTCCTCTTGAAAATGGTTTCTGATCATAAAATTCTCCCAAGAATCTCCTATACTTTTCAAATGAAATCCAAGAAGTATTTTTACCAACCCATGATGGTGCATCGTGTTGTCTATAAACTGAATTCTCTTATGTGCATTTGTAGACATTCTTTTTAAGCTATTTAGTAAAAAGAAAGGAAGATTAATTTCACCATCCTCTAAAAAGTTCATCAACAATCGAATATGATATACATACATGCAGCCAAATCTGCCTTCACAAGTGATAAACTTCTGCAGAATTAAAAGCGTGTTCCTCCATTTGTTCTTGAGTGCTGAGCTAGGAATACCCTTTATATAGACAGAAGTATCCATACCTGGATTTTTGAGGACAACTTTCCATGATTCACTATGAAATTCTTTGTTTTTGAACCACCTTTCGCCAACTCTTGGGAGCTCTGTGGCTTCAGCTATGAATGCCTCGGTGTTAATTTTGGACAACTAGGTCCAAACTCCATGTTGTTATGCTCAGATGAAGATACCAATATTTTTATTGGACTCCTCTTTCGGAGAGGTGCAAGATCGATCTAAAGATCATCTTAATCTGATGAGCAGAACATTTATTTTGAATTTATTCAAAATATGTGTAAGTCAGCCTTAAGGTTTTGTGCCCCAGCTATTGTGTCACACACCCTCATTGATGGATATATATTAGTCAACGTTGGAGGACATTTTCACTCATCTCATCCTCACATTTCTCTCTCCTCATCTGATTGGTTCAATGTCCTTGGTGGCTCTTCTCTCCACACATGGGAAATTTCCAGCCACAGCACATTTCTGATTTCGGTCTAGGGTTTCTGCAGCAAACTTTGACTAGTGTTGACTTTGGTCAACGCAAGGTCAAATCGACCAGAAACTCTCCCAAAATTTCGATTTTCCTAATCAACATTTTCTGGCACTATTCCCGACGCAAAATGTTGACTTTGACTTTTCAGCGTTGACCTAACTGCTATTGTTGTCTGTGTTGATCGTTGACTTTTTGGGTTGACTTTTGAGTTGACCGTTTGGGCATCCTAGAGGGTTGTGTGACATTGCTAGTTGGCTAACCATATTGAGACTTTGCTGGTTGAAGCATCCTGTTGACCATCGTAATGCACCAACACACTTATATATTTCTGTTTTGTTTTATGTCAATCTACTGGTATGTTCTATCAGCGTTTTACTTTATTGTTTATGTGATTGATGTTTGATATTGCAGAAAAACTAAAGTTGCATCAAGCATAGAACATCCACATAAATTTACATGGTATCGGAGCTGAGGTGAAGACAAAGCCCTAGTTTGTAGCAATCACCGAAGAAGAGGATGGGTTCCTCAAACTACAGTGGCTTTAACGTTGATGACAAATTGACTGGGAAGGATGACTTTCATGCTTGGAAGATGACATGGATCTTAACTTGGAAGACCAAGATGTCATGGACTATGTGCAGGGTAAAATCCAAGAGCCTCCATCCACTTTTGCTGCTGCTGCCAAAACAAAGTACAAGAAGGGAGAGATCAAAGCAAAGCTAATGATTAGGGACACAATTCACAAGAGTCTGGTTGCCTACATCTCTAAGCTGGGCACATCCAAAGAGATGTATGATAAGTTGGTCCACATGTTCAAGGCTAACAATGCGAATCAAGTCCTATTCTTCAAGAATCAATTGAAGAATCTGAAGAAAGGCAGGGATGAGTCTGTTCAATGATACTTTCTGAAGCTGGTCGAGAACAGGAACAATCCACTGGCTATTGGGGAGACAATAGTTGATCGAGAGATGGTTCTCACCGCACTTGGAGGTCTCTCATCCGAAAGGCATGTGTTCAACACTACCATTCTCAATAACAATGTGATACCTGACTTTGACGAAGTACTATCGAGATGCGTACAAGAACAAACAAGAATGAAGGAGTATGAAAACGAAGGAATTGTTGCCTATGCTGCTCATTCTAGAAAGAAGAACTTTGGTGGTCCAAAGAATAAAGTAAGAACGAGGGCCCCAGGAAAGAAGGGCAAGTGTTACAATTGTCATAGGCCAGGTCACTATGCTAGAGAATGCCCTTTCAAGAAGGATTCTTCCGATGATCATGACAACAACAACAACCGGAGGAATGGCAATCAAAGGAACAACAGGTTCAAGGGGAAGAGGAAGGCTCCCTGCGGCGGAAATGGTCAACCTTTCAAAAGGACGAGAAATCCAGGTATGAGGAATCAAATGTTGTTGATAAAAAAAATGAATTCACTCTTGTATCTTCCCTCTCTGCTGCATCTCCACCTGACACTATGGATATCTGGTTGATAGATAGTGGTGCCTCAAGGCACTAGGTTCAAGGAAGCACTTTCTGATATGGTTGAGAATGATACTAATTTGGAAATTATCCTTGGAGATAATGCCACATATCCCGTGAAAGGGACAAGGACTGTGACCCTCCACTTGTCTCAAGGTCAAGTCCTCTGCTTACAGGATGTACTTTATGTACCTGATTTGAAGAAGAACCTTGTGTCTATATCAGCCAGGAAGACAAAGGTTTCAATGTGGCATTCATTGATGGGAAGGTGCATATCTGGAAGAAGAGCTTCAAGGAAGCTATCACGGTTGGGTTTAGAGTTGATACACTCTATCAGGTTGGAGGAAGTCCACTGGGAGCAATGACACGTGATACTATCCGACAGGCCGATAATGGCACTGAATATGAGACAAATGAGTTCAAGAACTTTTGCAGAGAAGCTGGCATCAAGAGGGAGACCACAATTGTTTATACTCCTGAGCAGAATGGCTTGCTGAATGAAAGAATAGAACCATTGTGGGAGATGCCCGTGCCATGCTATGTGACCAAGGTCTACCGAAGTTTCTGTGGGGAGAAGCTGCGAACACTGCTATGTACATACAAAACCGATGCCCACATTCTGCTATGGACTCCAAAACTCCCGAATAGGTTTTCTCTGGTAAGAAACCTCACATCTCACATTTCAGAGTTTTTGGATGTGTTGTTTATTTTCATGTGCTGAAAGAGAAGAGGAGCAAGCTGGATGCTTCTGGAAAGAAGGGAATGTTTGTGGGCTATAGCAAAACTTCAAAGGCTTATAGAATCTATATGTCTGGTCAAAGGGAAGTGGAGATATGCCATGATGTCACCTTTGACGAAGATGCTTCCTTGAGGAAAGTAGTCAATCTTTCAAGATCTGAGGAAGATCATGAAGTAAGGCCTAGAAATCAAGAAGAACCGAAGGATAAGATGATGCCCGATGCTAAAGGACCGATGGACCCGATGAATCCACCTCCTTTAATAGGGAAGAGACCATCATGGATCGGGGACACTCTTGAGGATGCCGAGGGACATATGGCCCCAAGTGGGACATTCCATGAAAGCAAGAAGCCGAATAGATGCCAAGGGTATCTAGCAGTTATGAGTACTATTGTACAATATGAGCCTGGATCTTTTGAGGAAGCCGTAAAGAATCAAGTCTGGAAGGATGCTATGGACGAAGAATATGAGTCCATATTGAAGAATGATGTTTGGTATGTGGTTCCAAGACCGAAGGACAAAGCAGTTATCACCTCGAAATGGCTCTACAAGATCAAGCATGGATCTGGTGGAAGTACTGAAAAGTTCAAGGCAAGATTCGTTTCCTATGGCTTCTCTCAAAAGGAAGGCATAGACTATGATGACATATTTGCACCTGTGGCCCGATATACCACCATCCGATCTATCATAGCCCTTGCTGTTGCACAAAGATAGAGTCTTCATCAGATGGATGTGAAGACTGCATTTCTGCATGGTGCGATAAAGTAAGAGGTGTGTGTGGAGCAACCTCTTGGGTTTGAAGTCCAGGATTGGGACACCCATGTCTGCAGGTTGAAGAAAGCCCTCTATGGCTTGAAGCAAGCACCCAGAGCTTGGTACAAGAGGATAGATAGCTACCTGATGAAGCTGGGTCTCACTCGTAGTAATGCTGATCCAAACCTTTACTTCAAATTTGATAGAGAGAAGCCTCTCATTCTGGTGTTGTATGTGGACGACCTCTTCCTGACAGGTGCTGACCCTCTCATTCATCAGTGCAAGAGGGAGCTTGCTGCTGAGTTCGAGATGAAGGACCTAGGACTGATGCATTACTTCCTAGGCCTGGCCGTCTGGCAGAGACCTGGCGAGATATTCCTTTCTCAAGGAAAATACATAGTGAAGCTTCTGGAAAAATTTGGTATGGTGGACTGTAAGTCCGTGTCGACACCGATAGAGCTCAAATTTAAGAAGTTGAGTGGCAGCGCTATTGGGCCCGTGTTAGCAAATCCCACTAAGTATCGTCAACTCATAGGGGCCCTGATGTTCTTAGTGAACAGCTGTCCAAACGTATGTTGTGCAGTGAACACTTTGAGTCAACACATGGTTGATCATAACATTCACTGGGTTGGTGCCAAGAAACTCTTGAGATATCTTTGTGGCACGATAGACCATGGGCTGAGATACACTGCCGAGAGCATGACACTCCTTGGATATACTAATGCCGATTGGGCTGGTAGTGTGGTGGATCGCAACAGCACATCTAAATGCTGCTTCACACGTAGATCTGCTTCGAGCAGGAAACGGAAGTCAGTAGCCTTGAGAACCGCTGAGGCCGAATACATTGCAACATGTATGGCCCATTATGAAGTCACTTGGTTGTGAAAGCTCTTCAGTGCGCTGTTCGAGCATGTGCCACCGTTATCCTTTGTGATAACCAGAGGGGGATTCGTTTGTCAGAGAATCCCGTGTTCCACGATCGATCCAAGCATGAAGATGGTCGGTACCACTTTGTTAAAATTGGACAACTAGGTCCAAACTCCATGTTGTGATGCTCAGATGAAGATACCAATATTTTTATTAGGTTCCTCTTTCGGAGAGGTGTAAGATCGATATAAAATTGATCTTAATCTGATGAGCGGAACATTTATTTTGAATTTATTTTTAATAATTTCAAATATCTGCAAGTTGGCCTTAAGGTATTACGCCCAAAGCAGATGTGTGTCACACACCTCAATGATGGATATATATACAATAACGTTGGAGATCATTTCACTCACCATCACTCACTTCTCCTCTCTCCGATTTAGTACGCAGCTCCTTGGAGGTAAATTCGGTCTACACGTGGAAAGAGGACGACCATTGGCGCAAGGGTTGACCTACGACGTGTACCACCACGCCTAGGGTTTCCACGCTAGTTTGACCATCGTTGACTTTGGTCAACGCATGGTCCAAAAGGGCTGAAATTTGGTGGAGAATTCGAATTTGGAAGGCCGTACTCATTGGCACAAAAACTGAGGTCAAAAGGTTCACCGAAGCCCGAGCTGTGTTGACTTTATTGCTGCTGCCCTGCGTTGACTTTTCTGGATAGCATTGACTTTTCTGGGGTTGACTTTGGGTTGACCGGGTGACTGTTTTGAGGGCTGTTGTGACACATGATGGGTTGGCTGACCAAGGAGACTTTGTTGGTTGAAGCATCCTGCTGAATGCCATAACGCATCACCACATTTTTCTGTTTCTAGTTTGTCTTCTATAGATCCACTGGTATGTTCTATCAGCATTTTACTTGACTGTTTATGTGATTGTTGTAATAAGAAGTAAAGTTGCATCAAGCATAGAACATCTACATAAATTTACATGGTATCAGAGGTGAGGTGAAGACAAGCCCTATTTGTAGCAATCACCGGAGAGGATAATGGGTTCCACAAGCTATAGCTTCAAGGAGGATGACAAATTGAATGGGAAATGATATTGGATCTCAAATTGGAAGACCAAGATGTCATGGACTATGTGCAGGGTAAAATCCAAGAACCTCCATCCACTGCTACTGCTGCTGCCAAAACAAAGTACAAGAAGGGGGAGATCAAAGCAAAGCTGATGATCAAGGAATCCATTCATAAAAGCCTGGTGGCCTACATCTCTGAGTTGGGCACATCCAAAGAGATGTATGATAAATTGATCCTCATGTTCAAGGCCAACAATGCGAATCAAGTACTATTCTTCAAACCAATGTTGCAGGAAACGCCCCCCCCCCCCGGCTCCAAGGCAGGAACCGCGTCCCGTACGGAACCGTACGGGATCCGTACCCGGAACCGCGGTTCCTTAAAAAATTTACGATTCCTGCCAAATCGGATCCGTACGCAGGGAATTGCGGTTCCGTACAGCGGATCCGCGGTTCGTACGGCGGATCGCTGTACGGAACTGCCGCGGTTCAGGTACGGATCCGTACGGATCGCGAACGGTTCCGTACAGTGCCGTACGGATCCGACTAATGTAGGTCAGAAAAATGATTTTTTTGATTTTTTTTTTAAATTTTTGTCTTTGGTTGGGTTAGTAGGTGAGTTAGTGCTGAGTTAGGGATAGGAGGAAAAAAATATAAGCTCTCTTTTACCTCCTTAGATATTTCTTAGATGCTCCCTCATGGTAATGTTAAATTCTTAAAGTAAAAGTGACATTCTCATTTATTTTTCATTTTCATCCTCTTACTTAAATTTTTAACATTACCATGAAATGACTCAGGATGTTTGAGAGTGGTTCCAGCCTGATCGGACTTCATATGGAGAAAATAGAATTTCATATCCTCTTCCAAATTCAGCAGACTTAACAGTTTTCAGGAATTCAGGATCAGTGGTATGGTGGCATGTCATTAGATTATATCATGTATGAGGGTATGTGATTAGCATTTAATCAAGAGCACCAAGCCCTATATGTACCCTAATGTTGGTGGTGTTAATTGTTGAACTCCTTTGTCATGTCGTTAGCAAAAAATTACATTTCAATCAAGTCAAAATAATCGATCAAGCATGTTAAGTTCTTTCTACCATTTTTTAAGGCTTGCATTAGGGTTTGATCAAAATTGGGCAATTTTGACTAATGTCCCTAGATAATCGAGGTAGAGGCAAAGGCTAGATAAGAGGAGAAGAATCTATATTATAGATTGTTGATGCATCTATTCTAAATGGTTGATGCTCAAATAATTAATCATTAATGTACAATGGATGTCATATCTATCTTGATTTATGTACAAATATGCATGCTTCCATGTCTTCTACAATTAATTTGGTATTTTGGATATTTTTTTAATATAAATGCAAAAAAATAAAAATAAAAATATATATATATGTTAGACGCTTCCGAGACGCTTCGCTTCCTAGATTTTTTGGAAATGACGCTTCCGCGTCCCCGCTTCCAAAAAACGTCCCCGCTTCGTCCCCGCTTCGTGCAACATTGCTTCAAGAATCAATTGAAGAATCTGAAGAAAGGCAGGGATGAGTCTGTCCAATCATACTTTCTGAAGCTAATTGAAATCAGGAACAATCTACTAGCTACTGGGGAGACAATAGTTGATCGAGAGATGGTACTCACCGCACTTGGAGGTCTCCCATCCGAATGGCATGTGTTCAACACTACCATTCTAAATAATAATGTGATAACTGACTTTGACGAAGTATTATCAAGATGCGTTCAAGAAGAATCAAGAATGAAGGAGTATGGAAATGAAGGAAATGTTGCATACGCTACTCATTCTAGAAAGAAGAACTCTGGTGGTCCGAAGAATAAGGGAAAAGCAGGGGCCCAAGGAAAGAAGGGCAAGTGTTTCACTTGTCATAGGCCTGATCACTATGCTAGAGAATGTCCTTTCAAGAAGGATTCTCCCGATGGTGATGACAACAACAACAACCGAAGGAATGGCAATCAAAAGAACAACAGGTTCAAGGGAAAAAGGAAGGCTTCCTCCGGCGGAAATGATCAACCTTTCAAAAGGTCAAGAAACTCCAAGTATGAGGAATCACATGTTGTTGATAAAAGAAATGAATACATTCTTGTATCTGCCCTCTCTGCTGCATCCCCACCTGACACTATGGATGTCTGGTTGATAGATAGTGGTGCCTCAAGGCATATCACTGGGTTCAAGGAAGCACTTTCTGATATGGTTGAGAAGGATACTAATCTGGAAATTATCCTTGGAGATAACGCCACATATCCCGTGAAAGGGACAGGGACTGTGACCCTCCACTTGTCTCAAGGTCAAGTCCTTCACTTGCAGGATGTACTCAATGTACCAAATTTGCAGAAGAACCTTGTGTCTATATTGGCCATGGAAGACAAAGGTTTCAATGTGGCATTCACTGATGGAAAGGTGCTCATGTGGAAGAAGAGCTTTAAGGAATCTATCTCGATTGGATTTAGAGTTGATACACTCTACCAGGTTGGAGGAAGTCCGCTGGGAGCAATGACATGTGATACTATTCGACAGACTGAACTATGGCACCGAAGGTTTGGACACCTTCACTAGAAAGCCCTTCCCGAAGCAAGGAAGGTGGTGACAGGGATGCCCGAGTTTCCAAATAATCATGAAGGCGTATGTAAGGGTTGTGCCGAAGGAAAGCATACAAGGGGACCTTTCCCCTCTAGTGGATCACAAAGACATCTGATGTCTTGCAATTGATCCATTCTAATCTATCTGGTATGTTGCCCGTGACATCCTTGGGAGGATGTTCATATTATATGACATTCAAAGATGACTTCTCTCGCAAAACCTGGATATACTTCTTAAAGAAGAAGGATGAGGCTTTCATGTGGTTCCGTACATTCAAAGCCTTGGTGGAAAATATGACAGGGAAGAAGATCAAGATTTTGAGAACTGATAATGGCACTGAATATGAGACAAATGAGTTCAAGGACTTTTGCAGAGAAGTTGGCATTAAGAGGGAGACCACAACTGCCTATACTCCCGAGCAAAATGGTGTTGTTGAACGAAAGAACAAGACCATTGTGGAAGCTGTCCGTGCCATGCTATGTGACCAAGGTCTGCCGAAGTTTCTATGGGGAGAAGCTGCGAACACTGCCGTGTACATACAAAACCAATGCCCGCATTCTCTCTAGAATCCAAAACTCCCGAAAACGTTTTCTCTAGTAAGAAACCTGACATCTCACATTTTAGAGTTTTTGGATGTACCGTCTACTTTCATGTGCCGAAAGAAAAGAGGAGCAAGTTGGATGCTTCTGGGAAGAAAGGAATGTTTGTGGGCTATAGTGAAACTTCGAAGGCCTATAGAGTCTATGTGCCTGGTCAAAGGGAAGTGGAGATATGCCACGATGTCACCTTTGACGAAGATACTTCCCTAAGGAAAGTAGTTAATCTTCCAAGATCTGAGGAAGACAATGAAGCCAGGCCTGGAAATCAAGAGGAACCAAAGGACGAAACGATGCCTGATGTTGAAGAACCTATGGATCCGATTGATCCACCTCCTTCACTGGGAAAGAGACCATCATGGCTCAAGGACACTCAGCATCCCCAAAGGATGAAACGACGCCTGATGTTGAAGAACCAATGGATCCTATTGATCCACCTCCTTCACTGGGAAAGAGACCATCATGGCTCACGGACACTCTCGAGGATGCTGAGGGACATGCTGCCCGAAGGGGGACATTCCATGAAAGCAAGAAGCCGAGTAGATACCAAGGGTATCTAGCAGCCATGAGTATTATTGTACAATCCAAGCCTGGATCCTTTGAGGAAGCCGTAAAGCATCAAGTCTGGAAGGATGCTATGCACGAAGAGTATGAGTCCATTATGAAGAATGATGTCTGGGATGTGGTTCCAAGACCAAAGGACAAAGCAGTTGTCACCTCAAAATGGCTCTACAAGATCAAGCATGGATCTGATGGAAGTGCTGAAAAGTTCAAGGCAAGATTCGTTGCCCGTGGCTTCTCTCAAAAGGAAGGCATAGATTATGATGACATATTTGCACCTGTGGCCCGATACACCACCATTCGATCTATTATAGCCCTTGTTGCTACACAAGGATGGAGTCTTCATCAGATGGATGTGAAGACCGCATTTCTGCATGGTGTGATAAAGGAAGAGGTATATGTGGAGCAACCTCTGGGGTTCGAAGTCCAGGATCGGGACACCCATGTCTGCAGGTTGAAGAAGGCCCTCTATGGGCTGAAGCAAGCACCTAGAGCTTGGTACGAGAGGATAGATAGCTACTTGATGAAGCTGGGCTTCACTCGAAGTAATGCTGATCCGAACCTTTACTTCAAGGTTGTCAAGGGAAAGCCTCTCATCCTGGTGCTGTATGTGGATGACCTCTTCCTGACAGGTGCTGACCCTCTCATTCATCAGTGCAAGAGGGAGCTCGCTGCTGAGTTTGAGATGAAGGACCTAGGACTAATGCACTACTTCCTAGGCCTGGAGGTTTGGCAGAGACCTGGCGAGATTTTCCTTTCTCAAGGAAAATATATTGTGAAGCTTCTAGAAAGATTTGGTATGGTGGATTGCAACTCCATGTCAACACCAATGGAACTCAACTTCAAGAAGTTGAGTGGCAGCGCTGCTGGGCCCGTATTGGCAAATCCTACTGAGTATCGTCAACTCGTAGGGGCTCTGATGTTCTTAGTGAACACCCGTCCAGATATATGTTTTGTAGTGAACACTTTGAGTCAACAGATGGTTGAGCCTCATCACTTTCACTGGGTTGGTGCCAAGAATCTTCTGAGATATCTTCGGGGCACGATAAACCATGGGCTGAGATACACTGCCGGGAGTGTGACACTCCGTGGATATACTGATGCCGATTGGGCTGGCAGTGTGGTGGATTGTAAGAGCACATCGGGATGCTGCTTCAATCTTGGTTCTGCTTCGATTTCATGGATGAGCAGGAAGCAGAAGTCGGTGGCTTTGAGCACCGCAGAGGCCGAATACATTGCAGCAAGTATGGCCTGTTGTGAAGCAGTTTGGTTGTGAAAGCTCTTTAGTGAGCTGTTTGGACATGTGCTAGATACCACCGTGATACTCTGTGATAACCAAAGTGGGATTCGCTTATCCGAGAATCTAGTGTTCCACGATCGATCCAAGCATATAGATATCCGGTACCACTATATCCGGGATATGGTACAACGAGGCGCCGTAAGGATCGATCATATAGGAACTGATGAGCAGGTCGCGGATATTCTCATAAAGCCCTTGGAGAAGGTCAAGTTCCTAACCTTCTGTGAGAGTCTTGGTATCGTGGAATGACCCTATGATGTGGGTCCTGTTGGACGATGAGCTCTGGGAGCTCTAGGGGGCTTTGGGGATAGCTTCTCGGAGCTATAAGCACTCACGGGGCCAGGCTTGCCAAACCTTGTGGTGCTTCTGCCCCACCGTTATGATGTTTGAGTTGGTTCACCTCTCATTATCTGTGCCCCGTATGCATCCTACCCATTGAGTCCAGGGCTCATGGGAAGTACCTCTCATTTGGCCAATGAGGTGGGAAAAGCTAGAGACTAGTAGCAAAGACTGATGGACGCATCAGAGATTGCTGTACTCTCTATCTAGGATGGCACGGTCCAACCACTTGATCTGGGATCAAGTCTAGTGAGGTCTCGGACCTCCGCCTGACTTCGGGTCAGATGAACCAACTTCGGGTTGGTTGGAGACTCTTTGTGAGTCTGATAGAGGTTTCGGACCTCTAGGTTGAATTTGTCAGCCGGGGGATGATGTCTTTGTGACTGACCCACTCCTGTTCTGAAATAAAGAGGCCAGCAAAGCAAGTTACGGCGGGATGACGCACGATGTTTGTTTGCACAGGTGGATGGAGTTCTCCCTAGTTGAGAGGGAGTGTTAAAATTGGACAACTAGGTCCAAACTCCATGTTGTGATGCTCAGATGAAGATACCAATATTTTTATTGGGTTCCTCTTTTGGAGAGGTGTAAGATCGATATAAAATTGATCTTAATCTGATGAGCAGAACATTTATTTTGAATTTATTTTTAATAATTTCAAATATGTGCAGGTCAGCCTTAAGGTTTTACACCCCCAGCAGATGTGTCACACACCTTAATGATGGATATATATATAGTCAACGTTGGAGATCATTTCACTCATCTCATCACACATCATCTCCTCTTCTGATTTAGTATGAGCTCCTTGGAGGCAAATTCGGTTCACACGTGGGAAAGAGGACGAATTACTGCAGCTAGGGTTTGAACGAATTTACTGCAGCTCACTGCAGCTAGGGTTTCCACGCTAGTTTGACCAGCGTTGACTTTGGTCAACACATGGTACAAAAGGGCTGAAAATTGGTGGAGACTTTGATTTTGGAAGGCCGTACACATTGACACAAACGGGTCAAAAGGTTACCGGCGGCTTGAAAGTACGTTGTTTTATTAACAACGCCCTACGTTGACTTTTAAGGACGGCATTGGCACTTTGGTCGACTTTGGGTTGTCACAGTGGCCCACATTTTGAGGGCGGCATTGTGACACATGCTAGGTTGGCTGACAAAGGAGACATTGCTGGTTGAAGCATCCTGCTGACCACCGTAACGCATCACCACATTTTTATGTTTCTGGTTTGTCTTCTATAGATCCACTGGTATGTTCTATCAGCATTTTACTTGATTGTTTATGTGATTGCTGTAATAAGAAGTAAAGTTGCATCAAGCATAGAACATCTACATAAATTTACACACTTTATCCGGGATATGGTACAGCGAGGCGCCGTAAGGCATGATCATATAGGAACTGATGAGCAGGTCGCAGATATTCTCACAATGCCCTTGGGGAAGGTCATGATCCTAACCTTCCCTGAGAATATTGGAATCGTGGAACGACCCTATTCTAAGGGTCCTATTGGATGATGAGCTCTTGGAGCTCTGGGGGACTTTGGGGATAGCTTCTCGGAGCTATTAGCAACCACAAGTCTAGGCTTGCCAAACCTTGTTGGTGTGCTTCTGCCCCACCGTTGTGATGATTGAGTTGTTCACCTCTCATTATCTGTGCCCTGTATGCATCCTACCCATTTGAGTTCCGGACTCATGGGAAGTACCTCTCATTTGGCAATGAGGTGGGAAAAGCTAGAGACTAGTAGCAAAAACTGATGGACGCATCAGAGATTGTCGTACTCTCTATCTAGGATGGCATGGTCCAACCACTTGATCTGGGATCAAGTCTAGAGAGGTTTCGAACCTCCAATTGACTTCAGGTTAGTATATGACTCTCTTGAGTCCAAGTGAGATTTCAAACCTCCTACTAACTTCAGGTCAGGTAAACCAACTTCGGGTTGGTATGAGACTCTTTGTGAGACCTATAGAGGTTTCAGACCTCTGGGCTGAATCTGTCAGCCGAGAATGATGTCTTTGTGACTGACCCACTTCTGTTCTGAAATAAAGAAGCCAGCAAAGCGAGTTACGGCGGGATGACGCATGATGTTTGGATTGCACAGGTGGATGGAGTTCTCCCTAGTTGAGAGGGAGTATTAATTTTGGACAACTAGGTCCAAACTCCATGTTGTGATGCTCAGATGAAAATACCAATATTTTTATTAGACTCCTCTTTCAAAGAGGTGCAAGATCGATCTAAAGATCATCTTAATCCGATGAGTAAAACATTTATTTTGAATTTATTCAAAATATGTGCAAGTCGGCCTTAAGGTTTTGTGCCCCGGCTGTTGTGTCACACACCCTCATTGATGGATATATATTGGTCAACGTTGGAGGACATTTTCACTCATCTCATCCTCACATTTCTCTCTCCTCATTTGATTGATTCGATGTCCTTGGTGGCTCTTCTCTCCACACGTGGGAAATTTCCAGCAGCAGCACATTTCTGATTTCGGTCTAGGGTTTCTGCAGAAAACTTTGACCAACGTTGACTTTGGTCAACACAAGATCAAATCGACCCGAAACTCTCCCAAAATTTCAATTTTCCTAATCTGCATTTTCTGGCACTATTCCCAAGGCAAAAACGTTGACTTTGACTTTTCAGCATTGACCTAGCTGTTGCTGTTGTTTGTGTTAATCGTTGACTTGTTGGGTTGACTTTTGAGTTGACCATTTGGATGTCCTAGAGGGTTGTGTGACATTGCTGGTTGGTTGACCATATTGAGACTTTGCTGGTTGAAGCATCCTGTTGACCGTCGTAACGCACAACACACTTATATATTTCTGGTTTGTTTTCTGTCGATCTACTAGTATGTTCTATCAGCGTTTTACTTTATTGTTTATGTGATTGTTGTTTGATATTGGAGAAAAAGTAAAGTTGCATCAAGCATAGAACATCTACATAAATTTACACTTGGTTACTAAGAATTTGATGTCTCCTATTTCGACCTCCATTCCATCAAAAGATCTCGCAAAAGACTTAGTGATCTCTTTGTGTAAACCATCAAATTTTTCTATAAATTTGAGCCACTTAGCCTTCTGCAACATTTCTTTGATCTGAGGATATCCCTCCATATATTTAGCTCCCACCGGTTCAATCCTGACTATCAAACCCATGTCTTCTGTTGTGAAGAGTCTAGCCTTTAGAATTATCCTTCTCTGTATGAAGTGAATTGAGTTACGGATTTGATGAAGGACGTCGAGGGTTTGTTAGGAATGAATGAGATGGATATTTGATGGGGTTTTAAGAAACGTAGATGGATAGGTTACGGCAACAGGTCATGACCGTTAATCATAAATGGGGGAGTTCGTTGTGGACCGTTATGAAACATAATGCGGATGATGTGGCCGATCTATGACATGATAGGAGTCCCAATCAAATCAAATGATGACATGTTGAGGTAGCATATGATCATCTACGTTATACATGCTGATGTTTTTGACCTTGTTATTTAAATAAATTTATGTAACTTACCTTTAGAACTAACCTTATGTTGTTATTTCCTTGGTGTTGATTCTTCAGGTATCCTTTAGCATGATGGTCTTCAAATGGAGTCCTTCAATTTCCTATGCTCACTATTCTTGCTTCAGTAGGCTGTACAAAATGTGACAGAGCTACAGAATGTGAAATCAACTGCAGAATGGAATGTCAGCTGCAGAATGGAATGTAGCTGCAGAATAGAAGTAGTTTTGTACTACTTTTTATTGCTTTTCAGAAAAGAAAGGGAACAAAGATTTTTGGGATTTTTAGAAATGGAATGGAAAATATAAGATGTCAGAACCTCTGATTTTCATCCTATATTTTCTATATAAAGATGATGCCAATCATTGATTGGTTTTCACACTTATACAATTATTATTATTATTTTTTATTTTTATTTTGAATTTTATATATATATATATATATATATATATATATATATATATATATATATCATAGTATTAAAAACCTGAACCAGTGACCGGACCGGCGGACCTAATGAACCTGTAACCAGACCGGAACCGGTCTAACCGGTACTGGTCAGGTCTAAACGAACCGATTTTTAAAAAAATACATTAAATAATTATTTTTTAATAAAAAAAACTATTTTAATGATTTGCAACCATGATTCCAAGCCAATAGAGACAAAATGTGCAAAGTTTGCTCATTTATATGCTGTGTAAAGGTGAGTATATCAAAATGGCATTATGGCACCGAGTGCAATACATATCATCGAAAAAATACATAAGCAATGAGGCTCCAAATGACCCATAAAGTCCAAAAACAATGCTACAAGCTATGAGCATTGAGGCCATTGGCCTACATAGTATAGTGACAATCTACTACAAATCTACATATATGATATTACTAAATTCTAATTAATGATCAACATTATCACTTGAAAGTTGAAACTTCTAATCATGATCAAAGTTCAAACTCAGTTGGTTGAACTTGAGTCTCCCGACTCTCGACTGCCAAACTTTGCAAGTGCTACAGTCACAAACTTCTCTATTGGTTCAGTGACTTGAGTTTCAAACTTCTGAAGGTATTCTACCCTAATATGCCCTATTACTTCATTTGGTGCTCCACATGGCTTTACATGGCCTCCTATCCCAGCGAAGTGTTGCTGGAACATGTAAATACCCACTCCTGCAATATATTTTTGGCAATATTTGCAAATCATTTTGCCATCAATCATATCACAATGAGCCATGTAGTATCCTTGCCTTTTGGAGGCATGATGGCTACTAGCACTACTTAGCTCAAACTCTATGTTGTTCCACTACTCCAGCAAAAACTCAACTCTCCAAGCTCTCAATCAAACTCACAAAAGCTCAAAATGAGATGTGTGAGACAAATGAGAGGGTACCCCTGCCTTTAAAGGATTAGGGAGGGTGTTTTTGGAGGGCAAAAACCCCCCTTTTCCCTCCAAAACCACCCATTACTGGCCAAATCAACTTCTGTGGGTCCTTTTTGTGGTCGTGGCAGCTAACCAGCCAGTTAGACCGGTTTGACCGGGAAAAAAAGAGAAATGGGGTGCCTGACCAGGTTTTTTGACCGATTTGGACCAGCTAGGCACCTGACCGGTGGCGAGCCTTATTTCCACTGCCATAGGCCCATAAATGCGCCCAGGTAGGAAATGCCCGCCGCACGATGATCTACAGCTTTAATCTGACGGCGGGCATTTCCTGCCTAGGCGCATTTATGGGCCTATGGCAGTGGAAATAAGGCTCGCCCCTGACCGGTTACCGGTTCAAACCGACCGGTTTTTAATACTATGATATATATATTTCTTTTTTTTTATAGATAGAAAAAATAAAAACTAAGTTGGGGAAGAAGGATTCTTCTTCACTAACTTCATATCAGTATTATCTTGGGAAATTTTGATAAACTCTTCTCTTGAAATTGGCTTATGATAGACTTTTAATCGATGTCCATTCACAAGAAGAGGTACCTTTTCTTCATCAATTGTCCTTATCCTGATTGCTCCATTGTCAAATAACTTTTCAATCTCATAAGGCCCAAGCCAATGAGTCTAAAATTTTCCTTAAAATTCTTTGAACTTTGAATCAAACAAAAGTGCCCAATCCCCTGCTTGAAACTTTTTTCCTTGATATGTTTATCATGCCATTTGGACCTTTCCTGTTGGACTATACTGGTTCTTTGAACTGCATCTTGCCTGATTTTATCAAGCTCATTAAGTTGCTCCAATCTATGCTTCTGAGCTTCTGATAAGTCAAGCCCAAACTGGACTGCCATCTTGAAGGTTTGGATCTGAAATTCTATAGGAAATAGGACTTACTTCCCATAAACAAGTTCATCAGGAGTATATCATGTTGTATTCCTCCATGTGGTTCGGTAGGCCCATAAGGCCCCAGGAAGCCTCACTGCCCAATCTCTTATGTGTAGATGTACAGTCTTAGTGAGCATTCCTTCAATCACTTTATTGGTAGATTCCACTTGACCATTTGCTTGTAAATGATAAGGAGTAGATTTTTTGTGCTTGATCTTGTAGTTCTCCACAAGCTTTTCCACCAACTTGGATGTAAAATGGGATCCCTGATCTACCACAATTTCTTTTGGGACACCAAAACGAGTGAAGATATCCTCAAAAATAAATTTAACTACAGAATGTTCATTAGTTAAAGGAAGTGTTTTAGCTTCTACCCACTTAGTGACATAATCAGTACATACTAGAATATATTTCTTTTGATTAGATGGTGGATTGATTGGTCCAACAAAATCCAAAGCCCATTTTTCAAATGGTTCGATGAGTACCTTAAGTTGTAATGGCATTTCATCTGAAGGAACAGGTTTCCCCATTCTTTGACAGTTGTCACACCTTTTGACATACTCCTTGGTATCTTTAAAGATGGATGGCCAATAATATCCTAAATGAAGGATTTTATAGGATGTCCTCTTATCAGCAAAGTGTCCAACACAGGGTTCATCATGACATGCTTTAAGAATCTCAGGCATTTCACCTTCTCAAAAACACCTTCTGATAATGAGATCTGGACCTGTTTTATACAATTCATCATTAATCCATGAGTACAGTCACTTATTTGAATAATTCTTCTTTTCTCTCTAGGAAACAAGTGTGAAGGTAACTTTCCTGTGACTAAGTAATTAGCAATATCTGCAAACCAAGGAGTTTTAGTAGTTATTGCAAAAAGATATTCATCAGGAAACTTATCCTCAATTGAAGTATCATTTTTGACATTTTGAATTCTAGACAAAAAATCAGCAACTGTGTTTTGTTTTCCAGGTCGGTCTAGAATGGTGATATTGAATTCTTCCATGAGTAATAACCGTCTTGTGACTCTGCCATTAGTAACAGATTTATTCATTAAGTATCTAATTGCAGAGTGATTTGTATGAATAAAGGTTTCATAGCCGGTAATATAATGTCTAAATTTGTTGATAGCATGGACAACAGCTAAGAATTCTTTTTCAGTTACAGTGTAATTTAACTCAATAGGAGTCAAATTCTTGCTTGTGTAATAGATGGCATAGGGGATCAAGACTTTTTGTCCTAATACAGCGCCCAGAGTTGTATCTGAAGCATCTGTTGAAATATGAAAAGGTAGTTTCCAATTTGAACTTCTAAAGATGGGTGCTTCAAAAAATTTTGTTTTTAAAGTTTCAAATGCCAATTGGCAATCAGGATTCCAACTGAATTCACAATATTTGGTAAGTAACTTGAAGAGTGGGGATGCCATTTTAGTGAAATTTTCTATAAATCTTCTATAATACCCTAAGGTAACTTCTGATTTAAAAGTTCATATGCATATGTTTATCTGGATGAGTTTATGCAGGGCTACCAATAATGTGGAAGGATGTAAGATCCTTGGGAGATGGTTCGAAGGAAAGTAGCATGGAATAAATGTCGACCAGATAAGGAAATCTGATTAATCACTTTCTGATAGTTGACATAACTCGTGGATGAAAGTGATGCATGATTTGTGCCCTATGAAGCCAAAAGTTGAAGATTCCTCAATATCGAACATCGAGGGGAACAATTCTTCATGAGCAGCTGGGTGTCTCACCATCATTGCTGCAGGTCCGTGGTTGAGAGGGGGCTTCGTGGTAAGTTCCTTGCTTGGAAGAAACTTTAAGTATGTCCTTCCTGAGTTAAGAGGGAGTGACGTATATGATTCTCTATTACATGTGTCATGCACTAGGCCAAGACTAACAGTCGTAAGTCTTAGTTAAGGCCATGTGGAGAGAATGGATAGACACATCATTCTTGTCTTCACCTGGAAGACAGAATGGAGGATTGGGTAATCCTTTGGCATTCAATACTCTTTGAGAATGTCATAGGGCATTCAAGATAAGAGTAGTCGAGGACAAATATTATTTAATGGTTGGCTACCCAAGAGAAGAATAGTCAAAGAAGTTCATACTCTGGGAACACCTAGGTGGAGTATGTACCTTGGAGAGACAATGACTATGGTGTCTATAAGTCATGTGTCTCGCCAGCATTGTAGCCCATTGTCTCGTTGAGAGATGGGGTTGTTAGTCAAGCCTTGCACTAGGACAATGTTGGTTGATATGATGTTATACAGATGTGATTACCAATCCGATTCTTCTTATGAGATTCTTCAGTTTGAAAGTCACCATGCACCTGTATAGATACCTCCCTAGTTAAGAGGGAGTGTTGAAAAGTGTAACTAGGATTGGTCTTCATATTGACTATGTAATTATGTATTTATGTAAAGAAGAAGGCAAAAGATAATAAAACATGTTTTTGATATGCTTGCCTCATGGGTTTCATGAGCAAGGTTTTATTATAGGTCAATAGACTTCTTCTTTATGTCTATTAGGATTTGTCTTCTGGTTATAAATGTAATTAGGAGTAATGTATATGAAGAGTCTAGTCACACAAATATGCCTCAAGACCTTGAAGAAAATGGCTCCAGAATGATGCTCAAAGCAACCCTCAAGACATCCTCCTTAACGCTGGAAGATCAGCTCTACAAATCGGCTTGAAAATGCTGGAAAGGTCGGCTCAATAATATGTCACAACAGTTCAATGATAGGTCGGCTAATTATAGGTTTGATCAACTATAATAGCCCAGTAAATTTCGCAGAAATCACAGAACAGAAATTTGGACTTCTGTGATTTTTGGTCAAGGTTTAACTGATAAGATTTCGGACAAGTCTGTGGTGAACTCGAGATATACACCTGCAATTGATGCGTAGGAGGAACAGAGATATATCGCCTCAAGATTTGTGGATGCCTCTGTGACATAACAGCGTGAAGAAGTCTAAGGTAAATGCGAAGTTAGGGCTACGTTCAATTGTGTTAAAGTGCAGATAAGGGCTGCGTTCAACTGAGTTAAGGTGCGGATTAAAGTGTTGAATAAGACTGTGTTAAGGTGCGGAATAAGTCTATGGTTAGTTGTTAAAGAACACTATGTAAAGGTGCATTGAAGTGTGAGATAAATCATTGTGTTAAGGTGCAGTAAATATATGACTTTGTTAAAGGACTGCTAATAAGTAAAAAAGGGGATTATGCTAAAATAAGGGTTGTGTTAAGCGGAGGTCTGGTCATTGAAGAAAATAAGACAAGGATATAGTCGGCAAAGTTAAGTAAAGGTTCAAAGGAAGAAGAATACAAGTAGAGACCGAGTTCTCTAAGGCTAGTGTTGATCAGTGCAGGTAGGTGCAAGAAAGAAGGATAAGCTCAAGGATTCATTGAATAAGCAGCGACAAGACCTTGAAGGCATATTAAGGTCTAGGGTCTATGTCGTGGTCATGGTACTTGTCATTTGAAATTCTATAACAAGAATTTCTTGTGGGTTTTCCTCTCCAAGAGGGATAGGTTTTGCCCTAGCTCGAAGAGCCTAAATTTGTGTCTCCTGTGTTTTGGTAATTAACTTGATGAAAGACTAAATAAGCTAAGAAGAGAAGACATAAGTAAAACAAGTAAGCTCACAAGTAATTATCAAGGAGAGAAAGTGAATTAATCACCACCCCTCCACATTCTCAACATGGTATCAGAGCTAAGGTGTTGAACACAAGGGCTACTTGACAAGAAGGAACTCAAGGAAGCAAAGATCAAAGTTTGGGTTAAAAGGTCAGATCAGTTTGCAAGGAAGATTCTTCAAAAGATCCACTAATCAAGAAGATAATCTTTGCCATCAAAGATTTATATTCAAGACATTGTTGGAAGAGACATCATCTTTTTGGAAGACATCCTTTATCATCAAGGATTCAAGAACACCTACATTAGAAAACTCAATCTGAGAAGGAGTTCTTATCTTCATCATTATCAAAGACGCTACAAAAATGAGGAAGTCACTCTACTCAAGTAAGTATCTATGACCTTATTTAAATTTGTCAAAATAACTTATTGCAAAGAGAGCAACAAATTGTTTGGGTCATCAAACTTTAGTGCATGGAAGAAGAGGACAGTTTTTAATCTAATTAAAGATGAAGTTATAGACTACATCGAAGGATCTACAATTCAACCCTCAAAAGAGGATGCTCCAACTCATGCCAAGTACATGAAAGGAGAAATCATAGCCCAGAGGATTCTCATAGAATCCATTAAGGACTCACTCATACCCTATGTATCAAAACTGAAAACTACAAATGAAATATATGAGAAACTGGTGGAGTTGTTCTCTGAGTACTGCAAGAGAAGCAATCTCTCTCAGAGAAGAACTATACAAGATGAAATTATCAAGGGAGGAAGGAATCACTTCATATTTTATGAGGATTTATGAAATAAGAGACCAACTGCAAGAATTGGGAGAAGTAATGTCTAATAATGAAATGACTACAGTGGTGTTGAATGCTCTACCAAAAGAATGGGGAAACTTCACATTAAAGTTTATACGGGAACAAAGAAGCAACACCATTCTAAGATCTATGGTCTCTATGTAAAATAGAGGACAAAAGATTGAAAGCCAAAGCTGATACATGATCAAGTGAAAGGAATCGAGCCTTTGCAACCATGTCCAGGAAGAAAGGAAGATTCGGAAAATTTGGTCCTCAAAATAAAAGAAGAAATATGGACAAAGTACGATGCTTTGGTTGTAATGAACTTGGGCATTATAAAAGGGATTGTCCTAAATCTGGAAAGGACAAGAGGAAAAAGGAAGAAGCCCATGTCACAGATATAAGGGAAGAACCCGATACAAAGAAATCTAAGAAAGAAGAAGCGAAAGATCTCTACTATGACTGAGATCATCTTTCTCTTTAAGTGATTTCTGTTCAGTGTAAAGTAGTATGCTAGGAAGCAATGTACATTAAAAGCATCATAATAGAAACATGGGAGGATCACTTGAAGAAGGAGATCCTGGAAACCTCACTGACAACAATATTGATGAAAGGCAGTCATCAAGATCAAGGGTCAGAATTCAGTAATCAATATGGAAATAGATGCTAACATTTTCTAATGGAGTTCTCTATGGATTCACTGGTTAGAAAGAAAGAAGAAAGGTTTCATCGAGAATTCTATGCTATAGAATTCTGGGATTAGGATATGATGACATATTGATGAAGTAGGTCAAGGGAATGAAGTTCTTCATTCTAGTAAAATTGCTACAAGATGACTCAAAGGAAAAAGGTATGAGTTATATATATTTATATGCTGACACTAGACGTTGTGAAGTCATGTCACATGGTTGCAGGTAATATCTTTAGAAGTGTGATCTATGGTGGAGAATCTCTTACGGTGCACAAGTTACCACTAACAGATGAAATTAAATATGTCCTCATATGGTATATGAGGTAGTTGTATACAAACAAGGAAATGGATACTGGAAGTTCCTGGGTATGAAGTAGTGCCTAGAAAGAATTGAAGAGATCATGAAGTGAAAAGAGGAGGTTATCATCCAGAATCCAAGAAGATGTGAATAGGAGATCTCCTAGGAAGATATGTGAAACTCTAATAGAAGTATGGTAAACAAGAAGACCCTTGACAAGACATATCTTTAGGAGATGTGTCAATCTGAATAGAGGATATCGATGCCTACAAGAAGATGTCATCGTGAAAGATCATCACTAAGGTAACTTTTGATTTAAAATTTCATATGTATATGTTTATCTGGATGAGTTTATGCAGGGTTGCCAATCATGTATAAGGATGTAAGATCCTTGGGAGATGTTTCGAAGGAAAGCAACATGGCATAAATGTCGACCAGATAAGGAAATCTGATGAATCACTTTCTAATAGTTGACATGACTCGTGGATGAAAGTGATGGATGATCTGTGCCCAAAGAAACAAAGGTTGAAGATTCCTCAATATCGAAATCCATGACATCGAGGGGAGGAATTCTTCACGAGCAGCTGGGTGTCTCACCATCGTTGTTGCAAGTCCCTGGTTGAGAGGGAGCCTGGTGGTAAGTTTCTTGCTTGGAAGAAACTTGAAGTATGTCCTTCCTGAGTTAAGAGGGCGTGACTTATATGATTCTCTATTACATGTGTCATGCACTAGACTGGGACTTACAGCCATAAGTCTTAGTGAAGGCCATGTAGAGAGAATGGATAGACACATCATGCTGGTCTTCCCCTGGAAGACAGAATGGAGGATTGGGTAATCATCTGGCATTCGAGAATCTTTGAGAATGTGATAGGGCATTCAAGATAAGAGTAGTCGAGGACAAATATTATTTAAGGGTTGGCTACCCAAGAGAAGAATAGTCCAACAAGGTCATACTCTAGGAACACCTAGGTGGAGTATGTACCTTGGAGAGACAATGACTATGGTGTCTATAAGTCATGTGTCTCGCCAGCATTGTAGCCCATTGTCTCGTTGAGAGATGGGGTTGTTAGTCAAGGCGTTGCACTAAGACAATGCTGATTGATATGATGCTATACAAATATGATTACCAATCTAATTCTTCTTATGAGATTCGTCAATTTGAAAGTGACCATGTACCTGTCTGAATACCTCCCTAGTTAAGAGGGAGTGTTGAAAAGTGTAATTAGAATCGGTCTTCATATTGACTATTTAATTATGTATTTATGTAAAGAAGAAGACAAAAGATAATAAAATATGTTTTTGATATGCTTGTCTCATGGGTTTTATGAGCAAGGGTTTATTATAGATCAATAGACTTCATCTTGATGTCTATTACGATTTGTCTTCTGGTTATAAATGTAATTAGGAGTCATGTATATGAAGAGTCTAGTCAAACAAATATGCCTCAAGAACTTGAAGAAAATGGCTCCAGAGTGATGCTCAAAGCATCCCTCAAGACAGCCTCCTTAACGCTGGAAGATCAGCGCTACAAATCGGCTTGAAAATGCTGGAAAGGTCGGCTCAATAATATGTCACAACAGTTCAGTGATAGGTTGGCTAATTATAGGTTTGATCAACTATCAATAGACTAGTAAACTTCGCAGAAATCACAGAATAGAAATTTGGACTTCTGTGATTTTTCGTCAAGGTTTAACTGATAAGATTTTGGTCAAGTCTGTGGTGAACTCGAGATATACAACTGCAATTGATGCGTAGGAGGAATAGATATATATCACCTAAAGATTTGCAGATGTCTCTGTGACATAACAGCGTGAAGAACTCCAAGGTAAGTGCGAAGTTAGGGTTGTGTTCCACTGTGTTAAAGTGCAGATAAGGGTTGCGTTCAACTGAGTTAAGGTGCGGATTAAAGTGTTGAAGAAGACAATGTTAAGTTGCAAAATAAGCTTGTGGTTAGTTGTTGAAGAAGACTATGTGAAGGTGCACTGAAGTGCGAGATCAATCATTGTGTTAAGGTGCAGTAAATATATGATTGTGTTAAAGGCTTGCTAGTAACTGAAAAAGGGGAATGTGCTTAAGTAAGGGTTGTGTTAAGCTGAGGTCTGCTCATCGAAGAAAATAAGACAAGGATATAGTCGGCAAAGTTAAGTAAAGGTTCAAAGGAAGAAGAATACAAGTAGAGGCCGAGTTCTCTAAGGCTTGTGCCGAATGGTGTTGATCAATGCAGGAAGGTGCAAGAAAGAAGGATAAGCTCAACGAGTCATTGAAGAAGTAGCGACAAGGTCTTGAAGGCATATTAAGATCTAGGGTTTGTGTCATGGTCATGGTACTTGTCATTTGAAAGTCTATAAGAGGAATTTCTCGTGGGTTTCCACCGCCAAGACGGAGAGGTTTTGCCCTGGCTCGAAGAGCCTAAATTTGAGTCTCTTGTGTTTTGGTAATTGACTTGATGAAAGCCTAAATAAGCTAAGAAGAGAAGACATAAGTAAAACAAGTAAGCTCACAAGTAATTATCAAGGAGAGAATTTGAATTAATCACCGCCCCTCCACATTCTCAACACTGGAAGCCTAGGGGACGCATTAGATCTTATACAGGATTGTAGGTGGTTTCCATTTGGGTTTGGTCTCCCTATACGGGGTCCTAACCCCCATAGGGCTACATTGGCACATATAGGGTATGCATAGAGAGCCATGGGCCTCCACAGCGACAGACAACACTCCACGGATCCCCGACGATTTTTAGAGACTACTAGCGATCCACTTTTGGGATGATGATGATGTGTTTGGTACACTATGCCCAGTAGGCCCCGCAGGATCCCCACACTCTTGGCAGGTGTCCCAGGACTTGTACGATGTCATGGCAACGTTCATTCCATCACTCGAGCCCCTACAGAGGATCTACAGGCATCTTCGACTGATATGGAGACCCATGGGGTCATTTATGTGCCCCCACACCCACTAGGAGCACCACAGGTCTACTACTTGGAGAATAAGGGGCCACCCCCTTGTCCATCATATTTCGAGTTTATTCCTCATTATCGCACTTCAGGATATTATTAGGCCTTTGGAGGGCCCCACGACATGTACATATTATTATTTGGCCCCCTTAGAGGCTTATTTTTCCATTTATCAGCTAGTTTGGTCGGTTTGTCACAAATAGGGGTCTTTATTTGCACATAATTTGATCATTAGGGTCTAATGTAGGCTCATAGGCTAATTCGAACCCCTAAGATGGGAATAAATTGATGTTAGCTACAATCATGTGTATTATCACTTTACTTGGGATCTCTATATCTTTAGAGAACTTCGCATTTCTTCTTGGAGGATTATTTTGGATGATGGATGAATTTTAATGCATGGATTTGGGCCATTTTTTATCTTGAAGCTTCATTTTTGCAAATGTGATGCTTATTGTATATACTCTCTAACATTGTAAGTAAATTTTAATGATATATTCTTGTTTTTGCATATTGTTGAACTTCGTTATGATTAGGGCTAATTGTTGCATGATTGGAATGTGGAATTAAGTGTCTATTTAGCTCGTTTAATGTATGGGCCATTGTTAGATGAATGACATGTCCTAGAGATGTTTCAATAAGCTTGCACCATTTGTATGAAGTATAAATGCTCGAAGGTCACTTTTGTTCTCTTTCCCTTAACAATGGAGGAAGTTGACTTTTGAAGCCTCCTTGATCAAGAAACTAAATTCTCAATCATTATCATCCTTGACTCCATATCCCCAAGGGAATCAGGCACTAGTCCCTCAAAATGGTAGCCATTTTCCCCTTCTTTCTTACCTTTTTCCCCTTTTCCCTAGGTCTAGCCCTAATAGGTCACCTAGTGCATCAATTTCCCGAGAATTCGCCCATAGGAAAACTTCGACCTCTTAGAAGCTACTGCAGTGGTGGGTCCCTTCACTCTCCTCCAAATTTGAGGAAATTCCAACAGTGGAATCTCCGGGAACCTCAAGCCCTAGCTCTAGGACCAAGTTTTCCTAGATATTCCCAAGGCTGGAACCTAGTAGGATCAATTTGACCTTTGAAACAAAATTTCTTGTTTGATCCTTTCCCCTCACCTCGTCTAGGTTAGGAGCATCATTGGTTGTTATATTCCATCCCCGAACCTGGGTTGGGTCCACTTGGCCCCGTGTGGTCCCTTTTCCTATCAAAGACTATTCATCAAGGACTATTTGGGAATTTAAGTTCTCATAGGATTTTAGGGATTGGGAAGCACTTCTACAAGTTTTACTCTTTATCCTTACCCTCCAATCCTCACCCCCTTCTCCCTAGAAAGGAAAGTCCCTTGCTTAAAGAGCAAGCAATCTCCATTCTTCACCTCCTCCTGGGAAAGGGTTTAAGTGGTCACTTCTTACCTATCCATTGCTATATCCTTTATAAAGTGGCTTCCCAAAAACATCAGGACTCCTCCCATAGCTGAAATTCCATAAAGGGTAGGCAGTCTTAGCCATGGTGACAGTGGGCTAAGCCTCCACCGTTGCCCTTAGCCTAGTAGTTTCTCTCTTCGGAACCCCTTTTAGGTCCCCTGCTCGTTTGATTTGTAATAGACCCACCAAATACTTGAGTACATTTGGGTTCTTTGGGGACATACCCAACATTATGGCCATCTTTCTAAATTTTGTGGTGAACTCTTTTACACTCTGTCCCTGTTTCTACCTGAAGTAATGCCACTAGATCCACTATTCCTCTACGTACCCGATAAGGTAATATTGTGACTTTATGAGAGTTTTAAAGTCCTCCCACTTAGTCACCAGAGGATCTCCCTCCAACCTCAATGTCTTTGTGTGGCTTTCCCACTAGGTCAAGGCATGGTCTAATTTTAGTCGCACAAATGAAATCTTGTGTTCTTCCTCTATATCATGAACACTGAAATAAACTTTATAATTATTGGAACCTGTCATTTAGCTTCAAAGCATTGATCTAACCTTGATACGACTTGATATCAACCTTTGCTTCCATTCTGAACAAGAATTGTGAATGGTTCACAACACTCTAACTAGGTTGATCCTTTTCGGATTCTTTCTTCGGCTCCTCTATTTCTTCCTGATCTCCTAATCTCCCCTCTAACCAGACTTCTGCGTTAGAAGCCACATCTTCTTGGGGCCGCCATGAGGAGGCTCACATTACCAATTATATTTGTAACTTGTGCTTCCAGCTGCGAAAACCTCTCCTTTGCGGGATCAGTAGGGTTATTCACAAATCCATTGGCCATGACTAGGGTTTTGTGATTTTCACCTTAACCGATCTGGATCCCCTGCAACTCCCCGCAATATACCCACAGAACCCTGCTTTGATACCAAAAATATGATATGTAAATTGTCATGGATATTCCACAGAAAAATTTGTCACAACAAATCTAATAAAATTATACTTAAAAATCAAAATATACACTATGAGGGTTTCTTTCTCTTTAAATTTATGGATGTGTAATTTATTGTTTAACACTATGAGGATTTATTTATCTTTAGATTTTTGGATATATAATTTATTGTTTATTGCATATGCATGCAAATTATAATTATGCAAAAAATAGAGAACAGGGAAATAAGAACTCACAAACCACAATTGACACGAGATATATCCTGTAAAACCCTTTCGAGAGAAAACCCCGTTGGAGGGTGAGTTCACTTTGCCCTCTTTCTCTAAATAAAAATGGATGCAAGTACAAAAAAGTAAGGTTTGTGTCTTGTTACTCACCAAAATTAGGTGACCCCTAGGAGATACTTTTCTCCTATTCATCTCTTCAATCGACAGCGAGGAGCCCCTAACAGCCACCTTGTAGCCAATGTGATGTGCCATTCATATATACGTTTCCTCGCACATTTTCCAAGAGCACATGTTGGAAGGTGTGCTTCTGATCAAAAGGTACTTTATTCATTTTGCAATCATGTGCTTATGCTTGTTTGTATTTGAGCATTTTGGCATGGATTATGGGGTAACTTGGAAGAAAGAATGGTCTCGATCATTATCTTGTTCGCTCACCTTAAATGGGGGGTTAATTTTCAACCCTAGTCCAATGGGAACTCCCTGAATGACCCATGGATTTAGGAAGGGGCACTACTTGGGAAACAATGAATGAGATAGCATAGCCTCATCTCTCCCTATTCCATACTTACCACTTTCCATCTTACATTATGAGCCCTTATTCCACCACCCTTCTTCGGGTTCAATTGACCACTAGTTCATTGGGATTTGGCACCCACACATCCTCCTAAGTGGGTAGGGCTTGGAAACACACCCTGGGAGGTTGATGTAGCTTAAAAGAAACAAAAGAGCATATGACGGGCACAAGAAAAATCAAAATGCAAAAGATGGTCGGGACTTACAAATTAGCACGTGGGCAAAATCCAGGCATGAGCTCTACCTCTTTCATATGGCCATCACCCAGTTCCTAGACCAATGTTTCCCTATCTCATAGAAGACAAGGAACCCTTGTATATCCCAACCCTTGGTGGGCAATGAACTACCCGACCACTAAGGGGGTAATAACTACTATACATCATACAAAGCAAGCTCCTATTCCTTGAGCTACAAGCAATAATACAAAGAAGAATCAAGCAAAAGTAAAAGGCATAAAGAGGGATGGAAAAACAAAGGCTGAGATAACTCATGCATCCATGATTGAACCCTCCTCACACCTATACACCCAAGATAAGGTATTCCATCATAGTCGATCCATTTGACCATGGCAGTTAGCCATGACGTGTTCTCCCCTTCGTTCCATCACTATTCACATGGCACCTACGACTGAAGGGTGGACCAAGGGCATCTCACTTCCCCTTGGGGGTTGGCAACACCTAATAGGATAGTCTATTAACCACTCCTACCTAGGGAGGTACACCATTACGTGACTAAGGCCCCAATTTTGGAAGAGAAGCCTCACATGAAGAGTCATTTTGCCCATTTATTTCAAGCTTGGTTCACTTAGATGCAGTAATGATTAAGATACCTGATGGCGAAAGTTGCAGCATTGGATATTGTGTGTAATTGGCAAGTGGTTCCATCTATAGGTTTAGGCAACTTAACTAGGGTTTGGCTCCTCCAGAGGGGCATATTGACACCCACAGGTGATGTGTTGAGAGCCATGTGAATCCAAAACGTTGTAGAGCATCATTCACAGCCATCGATACCTTCAGCACCCACAACGTTCCTGCATTTTTCTTTCTTATTCATGGGATGATGCACCCGGACCTGCATGCTTCATCTGAGTTAGCAGTGATCACATGGTTTGGCAGTTGATCCAAGGCCCATATGAGGTTTGTCGTTTGTCTTGCACCTTGAGACATGGGAAGGTTAGCACCAATTTTAGAGCCCTCAATGTTGGAGAAAAATCAGGCATTCACACCAATGTTGCACAAAGTAGTAACGAAGTGGGGACGTTTTTTGGAAGCGGATCCACGGAAGCGTCCTTTCCCAAGAAACTAGGAAGAGAAGCATCTCGAACGCGTCTACTATATATATATATATATATATATATATATATATTACTTTTTTGCATTTATATTCAAAAGAAACATCCAAAATACCAAATTAGTTGTAGAAGACATGAAAACATGCATATTTTTACATAAATCAAGATAGATATGGCATCCATTGCACATCAATGATTAATTTTTCCAACATCAACCATCTAGAATCTAGATTCCTCTTCTCTTGTCTATCCTTTGCCTCTACTTCGATTCTCTAGGGATATTAGTCAACATTTCCAAATTTTGATCAAACAACCTAATCCAAGCCTTATAATATGGTGGAAAAAGCTTAACATGCCTGAACAATGATTGACTTGCATGAAGAGTACATTTTTGTTAAGGCCATTACAAAGGAGTTCAACAATCAACACCACCAACACTGGGGTACATATAGGGCTCAGTGCTCTTGATCAAATGCCAATTACATGCCCTCATACATGATATAATCCAATGAAACGCCACAATCCCATTGATCCTGAAAAGAGTTAAGACTGTTGAATTTTGAATGGGATATGAAATTCTATTTTCTCCATATGAAGTCTAATAAGGTTGGAACCACTATCAAACTTCCTGAGTCATTTCATGGTAATGTTAAAAATTTAAGTAAAAGTATGGCAATACTTTTACTTTAAGAATTTAACATTACCATTAGAGAGCATCTAGGAAGCGTCTAGGGAGCATCAAGGGGCACCTTGGGAGTATTCGGAAAGCATAGTTCCTCACATAACAGTTTGAAATTTCCAAAAGAAAAACAAAACAAAAAAACGCTACAGAATCGTGTGAACCAGCCACCTTCTCTTGGATCCGCTCGTGATTTGCAGTGGATACACGCCCGAACCTTCATGGATCCGCGGATTGGGTAGCCGGAGCCACGGAACAGGCCCTCGCGGATCCGATTTTCCATGAATCGCCAAAAAGTGGCAGAACTACAGATCTGATTTTCAAATTCGCGGTTCCGACGAAGGATCAATGGAGGATTCGTACGGGACACGGTTCCGCCTCCTGACCCTTGGGGGGGGACGGTTCCTACAACACTGGTTCACGCCACTAGGAGACCCATTTTTCTGCCCAAAACCCACATTTGGGGGCTACAAGATGATTTTCACAAAGATTTAACGGCCAACCCCTAGATTATCATTTTAGAGGCGATCTACACTTACCATGGCACTTGAGG
Organism: Pinus albicaulis; assembly: GCA_034641835.2. NCBI lineage: Eukaryota > Viridiplantae > Streptophyta > Pinopsida > Pinales > Pinaceae > Pinus > Pinus albicaulis. Next base: position 766,402,544 of record CM076572.1, read on the forward strand.
AGCCCAATGCATACCCTAGAAGGGAAAACTGCTAGCATGATGTCATCATTTTGCTCACTTCGGCTCACACGTGTGCAGATATTTATGTTTTAATGAAAGCTACAAGGTCGGCCTGTGACCTTGCTTGTAGTTTACCCATTATTTTATTGTTTAACGGGCTTGTAGGCTAAAATAGGCCTTAGTTAGTCACATACAAATTAGAGATCACAATAGTGATCTCTCATCATTACACATTGGAATTTTGGCATCCTTAGAGGAACTCGCACTTGATCTTTTGTGGATGTTTGGAGATCTTTGGATGCATTTTGATGTTTGGAGCTGATTTTAGATATTATGTGGAACCATTCTTTGGTCTAATGGATGGAAATCTTGCATGTTATCATGTAAGCGTACTTTATTGTTGAATATCTATTGCTTGAATGTCTAATGTATGGAATTATTGATTCTGGGTTATGCTGAATTATGCCCTAATTTGTTAAAGATCAATTTTGAATTGTTATCTACATGAATATTGCCCCAAAAAGTGTCTTTTAATGCCTCAAAAATGCTCTCGTAAGGTTTCAGCCCCCAATTTGCCAAACTGGGTCCCACTAGTAAAAATGGTCCTATGAACTGATTCCTTCACTTTTTCCATTGCGAAAGCTTTGAGATGGATGACAAACAATATAATGATCTAACCCAAATCATTCTCAGATTTCAATGAGACAACACCATTGGATTCAGAACATAATGGGCAACTCAGATGTGCAAACAAACCTGACATGCAACCACTACTAAAAATAGAAAGTGCTTGAAATCACATGTAAGTATACTCATTGGATTCATCTTTCAGTAAGAAATCCAAATCCGCAATTAGAATCATCATGCAAGCATTGCTAAAAATAGAAAGTACTTGAATGTCACCTGGAATTAGCTCATCATACTCAAAATCTCACAAGGATTCTAAATATATCATTATCTTTAACACGCAAGCCTCCAAAGACAACTTGCTAAAAATACTAAATGTCATGCATGTCGCCCTGAAAGGCCTCACTAGAATCCTTTGCTCATAAGGACTCTGAATATGTGATCCATACAATTGTATCATCCTTGGAACTCCCTCTCCTAAAAAGTAGGGAACCTGTTGAAAATAGTGACTCTCTTGAAACTGTGCAAAAAATGTGTCTCAATCATCATTGAATCAATCTTGTAACTAGTCATCTTAGGAACCTTCCCTAGCCTGTATCTGTATCAAATTGTGATCCTCCAGCTGAGTGAAATGTGTTGGTCCTTAACCCTCTAATTTGAAAGGGGAAAATTCAAGGGTTAACAAGTACCAATCACAAAGGGAAAACCCAAGGGCAACTTAGAGGGGCTACCCACTGTCACCTCAATAATTCCCTCTCTAACTTTAGGCTAGCTCTTCTCCAACACAAGAGAGGTATTCCTATTATACGATTGCTAAGACTGTGACAAGGAGACTCAAGGTGATGTGAAGAGATAACATCAAGAAACATTATTTTAATAGTATAGTAAAAATAATTGGATGATGGAGGTCAAGGAACTAGTGCCTATCCGATATAAGAAAATGGAGTAAAGGGGCTACATCAAGAGAGCAATTTATAAATAATGAATCCTTAATGTGATGTAAAACAATGAAGAAGTATACATGGAGGGGCCATAAAGGTGCCACACTCAAACTGTGCTATGATGGTGGTCCTAAAATGAAGCATTGGACTAGCAACAACAATTTCATAGAAGCAAGCTAACACAATAATTAATAGAACAACATAGGAAAAAGAGGGAAATTCATACCATAAATCCCTTCCAACATGGTAGATATACTCTTCCCCATGGTCTCCGAGGCATGTTTTCAACGAGTGTTTCCAAACATACATCAACAACAATTAAAGATGACAAATATTAGCTTCACATATAAAAGGACTAGCCCAATAATCTCCAAAAAAATATTTCCATTAGATATTCAATAGAGCTCTAAAAGGAGAGACACCTCACAAATCCAACCATGCACTCAAAAGGAGAGAGCACACCCTTATATAGGTTTGAGGCCCAATCCCTTTTACAATAAACAAGCAATGGTTTTGCTAGACCCATTAGTTCTCCAAGGAATACAAGAAAATATTACATTAAAAACCACTCAATAAGCTCCATACTAAAAGTAGAAATGAGTTGTTGAGAACTTGAGATCCACTTTGCTCTACTAGAAGAAACTATAAAATAATCATACCCTTCTCCTTGAATAATAATATAAAAGTGTTCTTATCTAACTCACTCCATGAGAAATTTCAACAACAATAAAACAATGGAGTTAGTTAGTAACCGCCTCCAAAAATAGCTACTAGAATGTAAGGAGCCTCCTCCAAGTCCTAACCTTCATAGGAGAGCCTAGAAGCTACTATTAGGAAAGCCACATTGTCACATTTGTGGCCTTGCCTTTCGCTTTAAGGCTAAGAAAGGGGCTTCCTAACCTAAGGAGGGTATTCTTATGGTCAATTAGCCTATAATCACTGTGAAATTGCTTTAATCTTAGATTGACAACATATCAAGTGGCTATTTCAATGTCTTGAAATAAAAAGACAAATAAAGCATGCAATACTATACTCCAATTTAAAAAAGTCTTTAAAGACCATGAATGTATTGTGTCGTTGTTATTTTGCTGGAAAATTAAAGTGACAAGTGAGATGAAACTTAGAACTTGTTTATTGTACATTCAACAAGTGATAAGTACTGCAGTTTTTTTTTTTTTTTTCTTAAAAAAATGAAAATTTTAAGTTTTTTAAAGAAAAATCAAATTAAATAGTAAAAAAAATACCTTTTCCAAACAAAAACAATTTTTAAAAGTTATAAAAATTATTAAAAAACATTTTTTTAAAGCAAATCAAGAAAAAAAACTAAAACTAATTATTATAAATAAATAATAAAAAAATTTAATATATATATATATAATTTAATTTTTATTATTTTATTATTTACTTATAATAGTTCAATATAAAAAATAAAGAAAACAATAAGACAATAATTTAAAAATCTATATTTACAAACAAAAAAACCTTAACTAAAGCAAATAACATTAAGAAAATTAAAAATATACATTAAAAAAATTAAACGCAAAAAGTTTAAATATTAAAAAAAATTAAAAAACAGAAAATTTTTCAGAAAATTAAATAAATAAATTATATTTAAACCCTAGATGGGGTGTCAGAATTACGAGAGGGTGTGGGGTGGGCTACACTGTCCCATCAAGCCACACGCCAATGGGACGTGGCAACATGCCCCCATAGTGTTGGGATAGGTTGCATGCAGCACACATGGGAGAGTCTTAACACACACCGCCTAATGGTCTGCATGGATTTCTCCCTTCATCGTGACAATTGTCGCTCAATGCGAAGCGATACCATCAGGTTGTTGGAAAATCCGAAAGGCACAAAGATTTTCTCATCTTGATAATTACTTGTAATTTCCTTGATTTATTATTATCTTTCTTATGTTCTTATTTTATATTAGTTCATCAAGCAATTACCAAAATCAAAACATGAAGATCAAGGACACCAGATGTAGGCGCACAGCCAAGGCAAAACCCCTATATAGGGGAAAAACCAGCCAAGAACTCTTCCTTCAGTAATTCAAATGAGATAGACCAAGACCTTAAACCAGTAGACCTTCCTCCTCCACCAAGTCAGGCCTCAAACTATTCTTCCAAACTTCAAGGATCTACTGCAATGATACTGCATCAATGACATATTTTTGACCCTACTGCTTCAGAATTTCAGCCCAGCTTCAAGACTGCAATTTCAGCCCTCCAGCAGCTTCAGTTCCTTCGCACGTGTGAGACAAGGGAGAGAGAATTTTGACTTCCTTAGCAAAATAAGGACCTCCTTCTCCTCTGCTAGCCCTTTCCTTCTTCTTCCTTGGAATTCATAACTTTTACTGCTTCCAGCTACTGCAATTTGAACTTGCGTATATTCTCCTTCAAATGAGTTGAGTTGTTGCTTATATATATTCCTTCTAGGTGATCGAATTCTTCCCTTGAAGCCAACTTGTCCTTCCTTGAGGCCAACTTGGTGGAGGAGGCCTAATTGACCTAATTTACATTAAAATATTTTCTTTCTTAACAAATAATTCCCAAGAAGGGTTCTTTACATTGTGAAATGGACAAGGCCACTTGACATAAACCCTAGAAGTCTTCAATGGAGACTTTGACATACAAACAATTGACCCAAGCATAAAACCCATGCTTTAATAAGTCAATTTCTTTGATAATAAAATTTCTTTTCTTTCTTTTGATAAATACATTTCATTATGACTCAAGTACAATTATGAAGACCGACACTAGTTACATTCTTCAACACTCCCTCTTAATTAGGGAGGTATTCATAATTATCTATATTTATAGAGGTACATGGAAGATCTCCATAATGAACTACGAAGAGTTCTAGCACACTCAGTGTTGCGGACTAGATTCCTGACCAGGGTAATCTATCCAGGTGGGACTAAGATGGACTAAAGCATTCAACCAGTCTAGGTACCATCAAGCTTACTAACTAACCATCAACCTAGGGATCTAGGTGCATATCCAAGGTCGGAGCTCCATGACCAACGCCACCCTCCCTCTTCGAGATCTAGGCATCAACACATAGGCCGACCTAATGCCTTCTCAAGCATCCGCCGTTAGATGCTACATCGCTCCCTAATAAACTAGATATATCCATTTTTCCAAGCATGATTCCCAAGTGTTTATCCTTCTTTATGGAGAGATTTACTTGTTCAAACACAAACCTCAATCAGCAATAAACTTTCAAATATACATATACAAGTAAACACAAACCTTCGGGGCTCTTAATCATCGTGATGCCACTTAGTTATTTATATTCAAATATTTGGAAGCTCTTCTTCTTTCATTTCTTCAGCAGCACCAAGACATCCTCAATATATTGCAAATCTAATTATTCTTTGATTACTTCTATAGGTATCCATCATGACTATAATAATATGCCCTCCCTCTCAACTGGTGAGATGTATTCTTTTCTTCTAACCATGCTCCCTTTTAACTTAGGGAGATCAACTACTTTCTTCTTCTATAACATTAGAGAAACTTTTATGGCTTCATTCCCTCTTACAGTATCAAGGTCATCTCGATATATAACTTCCTTCATCATGCTTATATGAACATCTTCATCATCTTGAAGATTGTGTACCTGCAAAACCTTCAATAGAAAGTACGACCAAATACAAATATACAAAAGCATGAAGTTAACTATACCAAAAATTATGTCAACATAATGGAAGCATCAAAACATTTAAACTTCAGATATCAAATACCTAAACCTAGTTAGGTTCATAAGAGTTACATATTTGACTTCTTGCTAAGGTTTTGTCACAAACCCTAGATTATATCAGCAACTCAATCAAGATATCAATCTCGTTATCTATTACTTTCAAGGACATATGACAGACTCTACTATGATTTATTGTAGACCCTAGACTCCATCTTCAAGACACAAAGCCTTAGATATCAACAATTCAATCAAATAACAATTTTATTATGCATCTAAGGTTTCAACAAATTTTCAGAAGTTACATGTAAGACATTACTAGGGTTTGTTGCAAAACCTAGATTTTATCATCAAGGCTAAATCACATCAATAATCGAAAACAATATCATCACATGCCCTAGAATATTAATCTCTACTAGATTTTTGTTACAAAGCCTAGAATTAACAAACTAAAACATGAGTATTAACAATTAAGTTAGCATTCTTGCATATACATATCTAGGATGCACTAGTAAACCCAAGACACAAACATTAATACATTGAAGTTAGATATACAACAGTTTCATTTAGACTGGGTTTCATGCCTAGGATATCATTTAATATGAGGGTCTTGCTTATAAACCCTAATTTACCAAACCCTAAAGATCTAGGGTTTCAATACATAACATAGACATTAACTTTTCTTTCTCTCATTCATCTGTAAACTTCTTGACTTTTCCTAGAACTAGATCAAAAATTTTGTTTTTTTAAGGATGAGATCTATTCTCTTTTTCCAGGCTCTATAGTTGGAGGTTCCTTCTAATTTGTTTTCTCCCTTCATTGAGTTTGACGTAGTTCCTATAGATAGTAGGTTTATCTCCTTAAATGATCCTTTAATAACCTTCCTTCAATCCCCTTTTCTTCAATAGATCTTCAAGCTGCCTTTTTCCCTCTTCTTCACCTTATAGCTCTGATACCATGTTGGAAAATCGGAAAGGTAGAAATATTTTCTCTCATTGAAAATTACTTGTGATTTCCTTGACTTCATTAGATTATTAACCTATTTTTTTAATGTTTCCTAAGTCTAAACTTCGGAAAACTGGTTAATTAATCATAATTAATTAAGTCAAGGTGAGAGTAGTCTAGAAACTCACACGAATCGACATCAAGATGATCCTAGCCCTTGATTAAGATTTAATCTTCATCATTGGAGTCCCAACAGAAAATTATAAAAAGAAATCAATGAGAACTTTGAGAAGACACATGATTTCCTTGGCAGATAGATTTCCAGAGAGCAGTAACAGTTGCCGGAGAGCCAGAGATCGAAGCAGAGTCAGTGAGGGGCAGAAACAGTGATCCAGAGGATGTTTTCCAGATCCAGAGAAGCAGCAAAGAGGATGAGTTATTCATAGTGAGACAGCACGGAGGACTATGCAGTTGCTTCAGAAGAGCTATTCGATTTGGTTGGAGTAAAATTGGTTTTCACTTCCAAAGGTCGAGTAGAAGTTCCAGAGTGTCGGAGAGGCGATTTCCTAATCAAAGACAGGCAGAACAACTTCATCAGAGACAGTTCAAAGGCTAGACATCATACGATGTGCGCAAGCACTGCACATTGGCTAACGCAGAAGGTCCAAGAGGACGAGTTTTCTGAAGGAAAGTTGTGGTTGCTTGTGGAAGAAGGGAAATTCCCTTAAATAATTTTGCCCAGATTTTCTTGTTGTTTGGATTACCAGTTGGGCAGCCATAGATTGTACTCACATTTCACTGCTGCTTAATAATAAAAACACTCATCTGTTGCACCGGTTTTCCCAAGTTGGGTTTTTTCGGGGACATTTGTCCAAAAATAACAGTGTCATTTTTATCTGTATGTGCTAGTATTTTCTCAGTTTCCAATGCTATTATTTTCCGCAGTTTTATTTGTAAAGGTTGCAGTGTGATTAATTTGGTATTTGTCGTAGAAAATAAATTGTTAAACGAATTAATAATTAGAAGAATTAATTCCAACTGCTGCAATAGGATTTCAGTTTTGAAATTTTCACATGGTATCAGAAAGTGAGTGATCAGCTGGGAAGCTCAGAAGCAGAGGAAAGAATTTTGCTACTCAAAAGTAGTAGCAAGCCGAAATTCTTAGAGGTAGCACAATGCTCAGACAAGCAGGCCGAATTGTTGGGGCAGGATTTCGATTTTCAGTTGCAAGGTTGCAGAAAAGTCGAGTTGCCCGGCTTACTAATTTCAGCAGTCGGAGGGAGTTGTTGCAGCCCAGATTTTCGATAAGCAGACTCCTTGGTTGGATGTAGAGGGTTTTACAGCAGTGAAACCAGCGTCGAGTGGAAGAGAAAAGCACACACAACAGGGGCGAAATTTTTCTTAGGGAACTTTGAGTCTCAAAATTTCGATTTTTCCAAGCAAGTTAACAGTAACAACTCGCAGATTTGTGCATTCCAGAAGGGAGTGCGAGTAACAAAGTAGCATCCAAGTAGAGGGTAAGAGAGAGTTTTCGAATTTATCAAAGATTGCCACAGCAGGAATTAGAGATCATAATAGGTTGGATGGAGCTTCCAACTATGTCATCTGGAAGGCTAGGATATCCATCCTTCTAGATGAATATGGCCTGAAAGCCTACATAGATAATGTGGTGGCAGTTCCCCAAGATGTTGATCAGCGGAAAGAATACAGGAAGGAGATGGCGAGGGCAAAGTGGTTAATCTGGACAGAGTCTAAGATCATATAGTCTCACAAGTGGCAAACAAGGGTAAAGCCAAAGAGATGTGGGATACTCTCTCAACGCTATATCAAGGTACTTCCGAGCAACGGAAGATGTTCCTGGAAGAAAAGTTGAGATGCATAAGGATGCAAATGGGAGAAGGCATAGATCCCTTCCTCACCAGAATTCAGGATGTCCGAGATCAGCTTGCAGCTGTTGGGGCAACACCTCAACCATCAGAGCTAGTGTGATTGGCTCTAAACAGTGTCTCGGAGGATTGGCAAGTATTCGTCCAAAATATATTGGGCAAAGACACTTTGCAAAGATGGGACAGGATGTGGGTTGATTTGCAACAAGATGAGTTGAGGCGGGCTCTGTTAAAGAGCTCCATCAGCGGCAACAGTAGCAGCAGATCGAAGGGGGTGAAGGAGGAGGAGAATGTGGCCCTAGCATCTACGGGTCCCAGTCAGGGGTAGGGGGTGTAGAGAAAGAAGAAGAAGGACCTGTCAAAGGTCAAGTGCTTCATATATGGTGAGCTTGGTCACTACAGCATGCAGTGTCCTCTCAGAAAGAAGGACAAGGAGGAGAAGCAGGACCAACAGGCAAGGTCAGTTGTGATCGACAAGTTGTCCTCCAGGTTGGAGGAAGACTTCGCAATGTTGGCAGCCATACCTCTAGGAGCGATGTGGGGTGACTTGTGGAGTTGTAGCCCTAGAGAGCTACAGATTTGGGCACCCACTGAGAAGTCCACCTCATGGATCATTACATAGCTACGGGGGCCCACAGTATTCAATAGCAGGATGGATCAGTGTCAGGAGATCCAGTCAGATATCAGAGTGACAGTTGCAGACTAGTAGCAGTCAGGTGTTGAGGAGGGTAGTGCAGTTTTGACAGCAGAACAAGAAGCTCAATAGCAAAGTTAGTAGCAATGCAAATTCTTCAGTGACACTGTAGAGGCTAGTAGCAGTCAGAACTCAGGAGACAGATGCAGCAAACACAGTTGATTCAGTATTTCGGATGCTTCTCAGTTGCAGGTGTTGCAATTGCAGGAGCAACAAATGAGAGGGAGTTGCAATGCAGATGTAGTGTTGGCAGCAGTACAGCAGGGTCAACAGCTGTAACAACCCACACCCTAAGTTCCTACTTCCTAATATTTAACTAATAGTTTAAATATAATATACAAACATAAAGAAAACAAACTTTAAAGAATAATTAGAAAAATTTATTAAAGGTTCAAAGCACCATGATTAAATCCATTCGAATTTGAATTTCATCTCATTAATACAAACCTTATCCTCTTACATTTGAATAGCAGCTCTTTAAATACAACCTTATCATCTATCATTCGAATGATAACTCTTTCAAAACATTCATTTCTACATTTATGGAGGTCTTAGCTGGGTGGTGTTGTGGCGGTGGGGCAGATTGCTATTTAAACAAGAAGATATGAAGGAGGAAGGGGTCCTTTTGTTTTGGTTCTGAGATGAAAGGGGAGAAAGGGGAGGAAGGCTGTTGTGATGAATTTGAGAAGGTTGTTGTGGTAAAATTTATCAAGGGTGGAATGGAGACTCACTGTTCTCGGGATTCTGGGCACGGGGGCAGAGGAGGCGTCCTCTGGGTTTAGGATTAAATTCTAAATTGGCTGGGAGGAACATTTTGGTTCTGTAATCTGTCCGATCAGCTGGAGAAGAGGATCACGGTTCCAGGTATTATGGTTTGGATCTCACCATTTCCAGGTATTTCTCCTCTTAGGTTCAGTTAATTATTATGTTTCAGCATCAGCTAGTCACTGTGAATTAGCATTAGCTGGTTACTATGATTTTACTTAGAATTAACTTAGAATCATGTTTAAATTCTCTTTCAAATTAAATCCTGCTGAACTGTTAGGAATCAGATAAGTCTTTTGTTTTATAAGATAAACAGGTAGACCTTACACTTGGTATCACAAATCTACGCTGGTCGCATTTAAATTCAGTTTAAATTGGAAATTTTAATGGGTAATATACCCAAACTATACGGCGGAGATCTCAACGCTAAACGGAATGTTATGCGGTGTCAACGCTAAACAATGGACATACGTTTAGTGTACAGGTTATATATATATATATATATATATATAAATCTCATCACTGACCGTCTTCTGAAACTTTAAAAGTAGGGCGGGAATGAATTTTAAATTCTATGAATGTACAAACGTTACGCCAATATAGGTAGATCTGACGTGACCTAAAAAAATCTCCCGAGTCTCACAAGGTAGACCTTACAACAGCAACAACAGATGAGAGGGAGTTGCAGTGCAGATGCAATGTTGGCAGCAGTACAGCAGGGTCAACAGCAACACGGATGCATCATCAGAGTTCCACAGTGGTTAGTGGGCAGTGGCAAGCGGTCAAAGTGGCCAGACATCAACAGCGTAACAAAGGGATGATATAGAGACAAAGTGTTCTAAAAGGGTGTGCAACGCTATAATACAGTCCTCACTAAGAGAGAGTGTTAGTTTTTTGTAGCATTGGATGTGTTCTAGTCACGAAACTTGGTGGAAAGGCTAGAATACATGAGATCTCCATAACCCAGAAATCATTTATGAAAAAACCACCTAGAGATGACTTAATTAGATTATTAACCTGCTTCATTAATGTTTCCTAAGTCTAACCTATTTTTTTAATGTTTCCCAAGTCTAAACTTAGGAAAAGTAGTTAATTAATCAGAATTAATTAACTCAAGGTGAAAATAGTCTAGAAACTCACGCGGATCGACTTTAAGATGACCCTAGCCTTTGACTAAGATTTAATCTTGGTCGTTGGAATCCCAACAGAGGATTATAAGAAGAGGTCGATGGGCACTTGGAGAAGACAAACTAGTAGTTTGATTTCCTTGGCAGATCGAATTCCAAAGAGCAGCAGTAGTTCCTGGAGAGCCAAAGATCGAAGCAAAGGATGTGAGGGGCAAAGACAGTGATCCGGAGGAAGTTTTCCAGATCCGAAGAGGCAGCAGCAAGGAGGCCGAGTTATTCCCAATGAGGCAGCACAAAGGACTGTGCAATTGCTTCAGAAGAGCAATTCGATTTGGCTGTGAAGCAATTCGATTTGGCTAGAGGAAATTCGTTTTCAATTCCAGAGGTCGAGCAGAAGTTCCAAAGTGCCAGAGAAGTGATTTCCTCAACAAAGACAGGCAAAACCACATCATCAGAGGCAGTTCATAGGCTAGACGTCATAGGAAATGTGCACGCACTACGCATTGGTTGACGCAAAAGGTTCAGGAGGACGAGTTTTCCGAAGGAAAGTTGTGTCGGGGTTGCTTGTGGAAGAAGGGAAATTCCCTTAAATAATTTTGGCCAAATTTTCTTGTTGTTTGGATTGCCAGTTGGGCAGCCATAGATTGTATTCACATTTCACTGCTGCTTAATAATAAAAACCTTCAGCTGCTACAATGGCTTTCCCAAGTTGGGTTTTTCCAAGGACATTTGTCCAAAAATAACAGTGTCGTTTTTATGTGTGTGTGCTAGTATTTTCTTAGTTTCCAATGCTATTATTTTCCACAGTTTTATTTGTGAAGGTTGCAGTGTGATTAATTTGGTATTTGTCGTAGAAAATAAATTGTTAAATGAATTAATAATTAGAAGAATTAATTCCAACTGTTGCAATAGGATTTCAGTTTTGAAATTTTCACATGGTATCAGAGCGTGAGTGATTAGTCAAGAAGCTCTGAAGCGGAGGAAAGAATTTCGCTGCTCAAAAGTAGATTTGATTTTTTGGTAGCATCGGATGTGCTCTAGCTCTGAAACTTTGTAGAGGGGATAGAACACACGAGATCTCCAAAACCCAGAATCGTTTGGAGAAATTCCACCCAGAGCTTATGTTATTCAAATAATTAATTATTTTAATGGAGACGCCAAGTCTAACTTAGGGAAATTAAATAATTAAAGTGAATTAATTTAACATGTGGGTGAGAATGTCCTAAGTGACGAGGATCAAGTCTTTTCTAATCTTAGCCGTTGATTAGAGATTAGATCACGGCCATTGAATGTTCCACAGGAAAAGTATTAAAGGAAGACTTGGGGTCAGTTGGAGAATAGACATAGAGTGGCAGCACTTGAGCTAAGTCGAAATTCTGGGGCGTAGTTTGCTGAGAATTTTCGCGTGAGCTTGCAGTGCAACGAGGGGCAGTTCGACAGTAGGATTTCAGATTCGAGGCCGAGAATACATTAGCAAAGAGGCAGATTCGTACCAGAGGAGCAGCGTAGGTCTAAGAGGGGTGACGCAGACACAACAGGGGTGACGCAGGCCCAGCCAGGCTCACACAAGCCTAGAGAGGTGACGCAGAGCAAGATGAGCTAACACAGTGCCATCAGAGGCAGCGTTGGGGTTTCAGTGGGCCAGATAGGGCTCGTATTCAACGAATCTAAAAGGGTGACACAGTGACTACGTAGGCACCTGTGGAGTTCTTCATCCTCAATTGAAATGCAGTGTGTTTACTTCAATGTTTTTCTGAATATTTCTGAAAATAACTTGTTAATTTAAATATACAAGTAGGAGAAGTAAACCAGATTACTGTTGTAGGATTTCTAAATAGTAGATTCAGAAATTTTCACAAGGAGCAGCAGGCCGAAATTCTTAGAGGCAGCGCAGTGCTCAGACAAGCAGGCTGAATTGCTGGGGCAGAATTTCGATTTTCAGTTGCAGGGTTGGAGAAAAGTCGAGTTGCCCGGGTTAGTGATTCCAGCAGTCAGAGGGAGCTGTTGCAGCCTAGATTTTCACTAAGAAGATTCCTTGGTTGGATGCAAAGGGTTTTGCAGTAGTAGAACTAGCGTCTGGTAGAAGTGAAAAGCACACACAACAGGGAGAAAATTTCTCTCAGGGAACTTCGAGTCTTAAAGTTTCGATTTTTCTAGGCAGGTTGAAAGTAGCAACTAGCAAATCTACGCATTCCAGAAGGGAGTGCAAGTAGCAGAGCAACAGCCAAGCAAAGGGAAAGAGGAAGTTTTCGACTTTATCAGAGATGGCCACAGCAAAACTTAGAGATCAGGATAGGTTGGATGGAGATTCCAACTATGTCATCTAAAACGCTAGGATATCCTTGCTTCTAGATGAATATGGCCTGAAAGCCTACATAGATAATGTGGTGTCAGTTCCCCAAGATGTTGATCAGCAGAAAGAATACAGGAAGGAGATAGCGGGGGCGAAGCAGCTGATCTTGGATGGAGTCCGAGATCATATAGTGTCACATGTGGCAAACAAGGGTATAGCCAAAGAGATGTGGGATGCTCTCTCCACGCTATATCAAGGTACTTCCAAGCAGCGGAAGATGTTCCTGGAAGAAAAGATGAGAAGGCATAGATCCCTTCCTCACCAGAATTCAGGAGGTCCAAGATCAGCTTGTAGTTGTTGGGACAACACCTCAACCATCAGAGCTAGTGTGATTGGCTCTAAACAGTGTCTCGGAGTATTAGCAAGTATTCGTCCAAAATATATTTGGCAAAGAGACTTTGCCAAGATGCGACAGGATATGGGTTGATTTGCAGTAAGAGGAGTTGAGGCAGGCTCTGTTAAAGAGCTCCATCAGGGGCAGCAGTAGCAGTAGATCGAAGGGGGTGAAGGAGGAGGAGAATGTGGCCCTAGCATCTAAGGGTCCCATTAAGGGGCAGGGGGGGTAGAGAAAGAAGAAGAAGGACCTGTCAAAGGTCAAGTGCTTCAGATATGGTGAGCTTGGTCACTACAGCATGCAGTGTCCTCTCAAAAAAGGACAAGCAGGAGAAGAAGGACCAGCAAGCAGCGTCAGCTGAGATCGACAAGTTGTCCTCCAGGTTGGAGGAAGACTTCGTGATGTTGGCAACCATACCTCCAGGAGTAAGGTCGAGTGACTTGGAGTTGTAGCCCTAGAGACCTACAAATTTGGGCACGGTCCACTGAGGAGTCCACCTCATGGATCATTACCTAGCTACACGGGCCCACAGTATTCAGTAGCAGGATGGATCAGTGTCAGGAGATGCAGTCAGATATGAGAGTGACAGATGCATACTAGTAGCAGTCAGGTGTTGAGGAGCGTAGTGCAGTGTTAGCAACAGTGCATATTCTTCAGTGACAGTGCAGAGGCTAGTAGTTGTCAGGACTCAAACGCAGTAGACACAGTTGATTATGTATTTTGGATTCATCTCAGTTGCAGGTGTTGGAATTGCAGCAACAACAAATGAGAGGGAGTTGCAATGCAGATGCAATGTTGGCAACAGTACAGCAAGGTCAACAACAGCAATAGATGAGAGGGAGTTTCAATGCAGAAGCAGTGTTGGCAATAGTACAACAGGGTCAGCAGCAGCACAGATGCATCATCAAAGTTGAATAGTGGTTGGTGGGCAGTGGCAAGCAATCACAGTGGCCAGACATCATCAACGTGACAGAGGGATGATATAGAGACAAAGTGTTGTAGTAGGGTGTGCAGCACTCCTCGCTAAGAGAGAGTGTTAGCTTTTTGTAGCATTGGATGTGTTCTAGTCACGAAGGTTGGTGGAGAGGCTGGAATACATGAGATCTCCATAACCCAGAAATCGTTTCTGGAAATTCCACCTAGAGATGACTTAAGTAGATTATTAACCTATTTTTTAATGTTTCCCAAGTCTAAACTTAGGAAAATTGATTAATTAATCATAATTAATTAAGTCAAGGTGAAAATAGTCTAGAAACTCACACGGATCGACTTCAAGATAATCCTAGCCCTTGACTAAGATTTAATCTTGGTCGTTGGAGTCCCAACAGAGGATTATAAGAAGAAGTTAATGAGCACTTAGAGAAGACACGCCAGTAGTTTGATTTCCTTGGCAAATCGAATTCCAAAGAGCAACAGCAGTTGTCAGAGAACCAGAGATCGAAGCAAAGGATGTGAGGGGTAGAGACAGTGATCCGGAGGAAGTTTTCTGAATCTGGAGAGGCAGCAACAAGGAGGCGGAGTTATTCCTAGTGAGGCAGCGCAGAGGATTGTGTTGTTGCTTCAAAAGAGCAATTTGATTTGGCTAGAGGAAAATCCATTTTCAATTCCAGAGGTCGGGCAGAAGTTCCAGAGTGCCGAGAAGTGATTTCCTCAACAGAGACAGGCAGAAAGATTTCATCGGGGGCTAGACATCATAGGGCCTACGCAAACACTACGTAGAGGCTGATGCAGAAGGTCGAGGAGGACAACTTTTCTGACGGAAAGTTTTGCTAGGGTTTCTTATGGAAGAAGGGTAATTCCCTTAAATAATTTTGGCCATATTTTCTTGTTGTTTGGATTGCCAGTTGGGCATCCATAGATTGTACTCAGATTTCACTATTGCTTAATAATAAAAACCCTCAGTTGTTGCACCGGTTTTCCAAAGTTGGGTTTTTCCGGGGACATTTGTCCAAAAATAACAGTGTCATTTTTTATAGATAAATGTCTTTCGGATTAATCACATCATTTTTTTTTGTATGCTAGAATTTTCTCATTTTCCAGCGCTATTATTTTCCATAGTTTTATTTGTGAAATTTGTAGTGTGACTAATTTGGTATTTGTCGTAGAAAATAAATTGTTAAATGAATTAACAACTAGAAGAATCAATTTCAGCTACTGCAATAGGATTTCAGTTTTGAAATTTTCAAATGGTATCAAAGCGTGAATGATCAGCCGAGAAGCTCAGAAGCGAAGGAAAAAATTTCGCTGCTCAGAAGGAGCAGCAAGCCAAAATTCTTAGAGGCATCGCAGTGCTCAGACAAGCAGGCCAAATTTTTGGGGCAGAAATTCGATTTTCAGTTGCAGGGTTGCAGAAAAGTCAAGTTGCCGGGGTTAGTGATTCTAGCAGTCAGAGGGAGCAGGTGCAGCCCAGATTTTCACTAAGAAGATTCCTTGGTTGGACACAGAGGGTTTTACAGCAGCAGAACCAGCATCGAATGGAGGAGAAAAGCACACACAACAGGGAGAAAATTTCTCTCAGGAAACTTCGAGTCTCAAAAGTTCGATTTTTCCAGGAAGGTTGACAGTAGCAACTAGCAGATCCATAGGGGAGTTCAAGTAGGAAAGCAGCAGCCAAGCAGATGGACAGAGGGAGTTTTCGACTTTATTAGAGATGGCCACAGCAAGGCTTAGAGATCAGGATAGGTTGGATGGAGCTTCCAACTATGTCATCTAGAAGGCTAGGATATCCTTCCTTCTAGATGAATATGGCCTAAAATCCTACATAGATAATGTGGTGGTAGTTCCCCAGGATGTTGATCAGCAGAAAGAATACAGGAAGGACATGGCGAGGGCGAAGCAGTTGATCTTGGATGGAGTCTGAGATCATATAGTCTCACATGTGGAAGACAAGGGTACAGCCAAAGGGATGTGGGATGCTCTCTCCATGCTATATCAAGGTACTTCCGAGCAGTGGAAGATGTCCCTGGAAGAAAAGTTGAGATGCAAAAGGGTGCAGAAGGGAGAAGGCATATATATCTTTCTCACCAGAATTCAGGAGGTCTGAGATCAGCTTGCAGCTATTGGGGCAACACTCCAACCATCAGAGCTAGTGTGATTGGCTCTAAACATTGTCTCACAGGATTGGCAAGTATTCATCCAAAGTATATTGGGAAGATACACTTTGCCAAGATGGGGCAGGATGTGGGCCGATTTGCAGCAAGAGGAGTTGACGCGGGCTCTGTTAAAAATATCCATCGATTGCAGCAGTAGTAGCGAATCAAAGGGGGTGAAGGAGGAGGAGAATGTGACCCTATCATCTAAGGGTCCCAGACAGAGGCAAGGGGAGCAGAGAAAGAAGAAGAAGGACCTGTCAAAGTTCAAGTGCTTCATATGTGGTGAGCTTGGTCACTAAAGCACGCAGTGTCCTCTCAGAAAAAAGGACAAATAGGAGAAGCAAGACCAGTAGGCAGCGTTAGCTGAGATCAACAGTTGTCCTCCAAGTTGGAGGAAGACTTTGGCAGCGATACCTCCAGGAGTGAGGTGGGGTGACTTGGAGTTGTAGCCCCAGAGAGCTACAGATTTGGGCATGGTCTACTAAGGAGTCCACCTCATGGATCATTACCTCGCTACGGGGGCCCACAGTATTCAGTAGCAAGATGGATCAATGTCAGGAGATTCAGTCAAATATCAAAGTGACAGTTGTAGACTAGTAGCAGTCAGGTGCTAAGGAGCGTAGTGCAATGTTGACAGCAGAGCAGGAGGTTCAGTAGCAGAGTTAGCAGCTACGCAGATTCCTTAGTGACAATGCAGAGGCTAGTAGCAGTCAAGGCTCAGGAGACAGATGCAGCTGACACAGTGGATTCAGTATTTTGGATGCTTCTCAGTTGCAAGTGTTGCAATTGTAGCAGCAACAGATGAGAGGGAGTTGTAGTGCAGAAGCAGTGTTTGCAGCAGTATAGCAGGGTCAACAGCAGCACGGATGCATGATCAGAGTTGCACAGTGACTGGTGGGAAGTGGCAGGCAATCACAGTGGCTAGACATTAGCAGCATGACAGAGGGATGGTACAAGGAGTCAGGACTGAGTGTTGTAGCAAGGTGTGCAGCACTAGAACATAGTTCTCACTAAGAGGGAGTGTTAGTTTTTTGTAGCATTGGATGTGTTCTAGTCACAAAACTTGGTGGACAGGCTAGAATACATGAGATCTCCCTAACCTAAAAATTGTTTCTGGAAATTCCACCTAGAGATGACTTAATTATATTATTAACCTATTTATTTTATGTTTCCTAAGTCTAAACTTAGAAAAAATGGTTAATTAATCAAAATTAAATAACTCAAGGTGAGAATAGTCTAGAAACTCACACTAATCGACTTCAAGTTGATCCTAGCCCTTAATTAATATTTAATCTTAGTCATTGGAGTCCCAACAGATAATTATAAGAAGTCGATGGGCACTTAGAGAAGACACGATTTCCTAGGAAGATCGATTTCTAGAGAGCAGCAGCAGTTGTCGGAGAGCCAGAGATCAAAGCAGAGTCAGTGAGGGGCAGAGACAGTGATCCAGAGGAAGTTTTCTAGATCCAAAGAGGCAATAGCAAGGAGGCCGAGTTATTCCTAGTGAGGCAGCGCAAAGGACTGCGCAGTTGCTTCAAAAGAGATTCAGTTTGGCTGGAGGAAAATTTGTTTTCAATTCCAGAGGCCGAGCAGAAGTTCCCGAGTGTCAGAGAAGTGATTTCCTCAGCAGAGACAGGAAAAACAACTATCAGAGGCAGTTCAAAGGCTAGACGTCGTAGGGCCTACACAAAGGCTGACACAAAAGGTCCAGGAGGACGATTTTTCTAAAGGAAAGTTGTGTCGGGGTTGCTTGTTACAGAAGGGTAATTCCCTTGAATAATTTTGGCCATATTTTCTTGTTGTTTGGATTGCCAGTAGGGCATCCATAGATTGTACTCAAATTTCACTGTTGCTTAATAATAAAAACCCTCAATTGTTGCACCGTTTTCCCAAGTTGGGTTTTTTCGAGGACATTTGTCCAAAAATAATGGTGTCATTTTTATGTGTGTGCTAGTATTTTCTTAGTTTCTAGCGCTATTATTTTCCGCAGTTTTATTTGTGAAGGTTACAGTGTGATTAATTTGGTATTTGTCGTAGCAAATAAATTGTTATATGAATTAACAATTAGAAGAATTAATTCCAGCTGCTGTAACAGGATTTCAGTTTTGAAATTTTCACAACTAGTTACATTCTTCAACAAAAGTATGGATTCATATTTGCTCTAGATCCTAGCTCGCTCAATATGCCTATCATTTGGCTCGGTCCAATTAATTTTGTATTCATTCAGGAGCAGGTGAAGAAGCTTAGCTTAGGTACTTTGCTCTAGGTTTTTATTATGTATTCTCTTGGGGGGTCTCCGGACGAATTTCAAGTCTCGGGGTGGTTATGCGAGGAACACTCTTAGGCACATTCAGTCTTTCTCGTTTATATCTCTTAAGGAGAAGGTTATGGATTATGTTTCTATGGTGATGCAATCTATGGTTATCATGGATCTACGCCCAAGATAGCAGCAAGGTTAGAAATTACGGCCTGCCTTGACAGTTTACTAGTGACCTCTTAGTCTACTATCAACCCCTCCACAAACTCAACAATACAGGAAAAGGAAACAGCTGAGCCAGTTGGTGCACACAGTCCAAACTTTGCTCAACTTGCCAGGTGGGGAAGATGACCAAATCCAATTTTACAGTTCTAAGGTCTTTTCCTCCGACTAATTTCTTATATTCATGGTTGGTGTTTTTGCATGGCTCGCAGCTTCAAGTCAAGGGGCTAGCAACAGTCTCACCCTTGGGTCTAGGCTTGTTCGTTCCCTTGTATCTATCGGTGACACCCTAAGTGATGGGAGTTTTAACCCTCCTCCCAAGGTAGTGTCAACCCTCCTCGAACCCTCTCGTCATGTCCCAAAACTCACTGGGCATTTCGACCCCTAGTTTGCAACACTTGCAACTCCAATCAACTCATTCATTTCGTTTAAGCAATAAGGTATGCCACGCCAACGTGCCTGAGTTTGCTAAGGTGTGACCTATTACAAAGATCGTGGGTGCACTAGGGCCCAACTGAGAGCAGAAAGCTTTGTGGCCAGATTCAAGGAACTGACTCAGGTGGAAAGAGAATTGTCAAACAAGCAGTGCACTCTTACTGACTCGAAAGTGTTGGTTGCGGTTGCGAAGTGGGTGCCCCATGTTGGTCAGACCCAAGGAAGATACAACCAATATATGTACACTATGGACATCTACTGGCACCTTAAATTTGTCATTGGAAAATTTCTACTCGACAGGAATGCAACCAAAGAGGACATGCTTCTCTCCATGGATTGCATGCAAAGACAAGTAGCAACTATGGCTCACAGGCTTAGATACATCGAAAGGCACATGGGAATCCCTCCTAAACCAGGTTGCTCTCCTAGCAGCAACAAGCTGCCCATCCACGTAGAAGCCACTGACTTTGATCACTCATCCTAATGGTCTTTTCTATTAGTTTGTTTCTCAGTATGCATCAATTTTGTATATTTCTATTTATAACAGGCCCTAGAAGCTCAGCTATCTTTCTTACACTTCTAGATATAGATGATAAGGTTAGTTTTTTTTACTAAACCTCTTTTGAAAAGGCTGAAATTTTGCATCTAGTTAGGCTTGTCCAGTGGCAGATTAGATCAGCTTAGTCACTGATATGTAACCCTCTGTTATCAGGCAATACAAAACTTCAAAAAAAATTACATTTAAAAATTTTAAACAATATATATATATAAACAAAAATTTAAAAACAACTAAAAAACAAACAATTAGAATTTAAATAAATAAATAAATATATATATATATGTATATAAACAAAAGTTAAAGGAAAAAATTATAAAACTTACAAAAAAAAAAAAAAAAAACATTGTGTATATAGTGGCTAACGCCCACCTCTTGTTTTGGTTGTTTTTCTTTGTTTTTTATTACTTTTATAATTATTTTATTTTATTTATGGTTTCTTTTATTTGTTCATTAAACTATATATATATATATATAGTTTTTTTACTTTTTATTAAAAAATAATAATTTTACATTTTACTTTTTATTAAAAATAATTATTTTTATTTTTATCTTTTTAACTGTTTTTCAAATTACATTAATCATGTTTGAAATTATTTTAATTTTAATTTTTGGTGCTTTTTTTTTAAATTTTGAAGATTCTTCTTTTCTGTATTTTTGAGTTTTGAAGGGTAAGATTTTTATTTTATTTTTTTTGCATTTTAATATTTTATTTTTCCTTTTTTACAAAAAATTGTTTCTTTTTTTTTCAAGGTTACTAGTCATCAAGGCCATAATGCCAATTAATTTGTCATCTTAACCCCAAAAATAAAACAAAATAAAATAGAAATTAAACAAACTTGAAAAACACTAAAAAAGCAAAAATTTGATTTAAAAAAAGGACAAAAGAAAAGAACACTAGACAAACTTTGGGTGCTAATTTTTAAGGTTTTAGGCAGTCATGATACTTGGTCTTTAATGCCATGGTTAACCCTCAAAATAGGGTGACGCTGCATCATCACTTTTGCATTACAGGGTGTATTTTCATGTCTTTTGTAGTCATGATAAAAGGTGTTGTTGCATCAACACTTTTCAAAACGAGCATAAAAATCAGTGCTAAATGCAACCTCTTCAAAAAAGAGAACTCGGTCTAGTTCTCGTTAAATTGGTAACTTTGTTAAAGAAGTGTGTGTCACTTGAATCATTTCCTATCCATGGTAGGAAGCATGATTGTTCCACCAAAACCCCTCATTCTGGGTGAGAAGCCTAGTAATAATAATAGAAAAGCATAGTAAATTTTGGAGTGATAATGAAGGTCCGACTTGACACAACCTTTGTGTTTCCTCCACTGTTTCAAATTCTTGTGTGGCACCTGAAAGTGGTTGCCCCATTCTATACCCTTCACACTCGTGCAGTTATCTAGAATACCATTCACGGAAATTATGGGAAGCTAATCAAAAGAGCGTATGAGTGCTTCCAACATATCCAATGGAATGGAGGACTAAGTCTAAAATGGATCCAAGATGCATCGAAAAGAGACTATAGATCATAAGATCAAAGTCATCATCCCCCATGAATAAATAGTTCAAAAATTGGGGCACCATATTAGCCAAATAAAAGTGGATCACTTTTCATTCCATAATTGAAATAATCAACCTTCTAATTAAAAACCCTTTTTAATTATGAGAATAATGAAGGACATTTCAATTGGAATTCAAGTGAAGGATTGGGACTCTCCCTAGATAGATCTCTTTAATGACTAATCATGCTTCGGAAAATCAACCATATAGATAATAAAGTGAAGGGAAATGCTTAACCGCTGACATAAAATCATAGTCTAATTTGTGGGACCAAGTAATTTATTGTGCCCCGAGAAAGGAATAACTCCATAGACATAAGAACCACAGCCTACCTAAAGCCCAGAAGCTAAGTCACCAGGAAATGGAAACGGATACGGATACGGATCTACCAGATTTTTGCAAAGCCAGGATCCGGATACAGTGGGTAAACACCACGAATACAAAATACACTAATATTTTTTTTATTTTAAAAAACATATTCAAAGTCAAAAATCAAAACCATTCATAAATGACAACATTAAAACTGAAATCATTAGTTAATTCATAAATCTGAAGAATAGAATCATGATGCACCATGCTTTACACAAAAAGGATAACTGTTGACACAAAATTGAGTGTCTTATTAATGATCACTCTATTGATATGATGATGTACAGTAGGTCTAACTACATGTCAAAAAATGGCTCTATATGTTCATCAATTGAAGATTTCAACTCTATATCTTAATCAACCTGTCATCTCCCTTGGCATTTCGCTTAAAATCTAAAAATTCCATCTATTTACAGTAGTAAATGAATATTGTACATTGCTTGAGAACATGCTATAGTCTATGTACCATATTGTTCTAAGAGGACTCTTCACCTAGAGTTGGATGGGATTAATCTAATTAAATTATTAATGACACAGCCATCCTTTGTACACTATATATTATTATCTATGTATTGTCATAAAGCTTTCTTGTTAGCATTATCAAAAATTGAAAATTAACATTTTGATGTGTCAAACCTTTCCTAGTAGTATTATCATGTGCTATACAAGCTATACGTATTCAATAACTTATACAACTATACAACCTACAGATTATTAATAAGTGATCTAACTAAATATCTAAATAGAATATTTTGAAAAAGCCAGAATCTCCAATGTTATTTGCTTGGGATTCGGCGTGTGAGAGCTAGTTGACACAGGATCCATTTCAATAGCATGGGATCCGTTTGCCAGGTTTGAAGGATCCGTTTACATGGCGGATCCTACGTGGATCTGGGTGGATCTATATCCGTATCCTTATCAGAAACAGGGATCCACGAATTCTGCATCGAGGCCCCGTGGATCCAGTAACATAGCCCAGAAGGTGTTTCACGCTTTACCATGACTCATATGCTTTCAGTAATTTTAGTGCTGACTTGTATGCTTTATAACAGTGACTGACTATGGAGCAGTTACGGATCAAATTTCACATTAGAAAAATATGCTTCCTTATCTACTTATTTTGGATTAATGAGATAATATTGTATCTTAACTTTAATATCATGATCAAATGTTAAATGTCAAATTTAAAAAAGATAATCCTTCAAAATAAAACAACGAACCATCCAAAACATATATCAAAAAGATAGTACCTTAAGCAAAGAAATACAACCTTAGAAACAATAGTCCCTCCATCACCCTTCACTTGTTTAAACTTAGGAGTGTTTGGAAAGGCACAAACTAAAAGAGTGCACTTAGGATTCCAATCAGGTTGATATTCTGCACCCATCTCCAGTGCTTGTGATCGTAAGTTCCCTCGTTCAGGATTCACCAAACCAGATATGGCAATGACTATTCCCTCCTGTTATGAAGATAATCTGTTAGCAATGCTCACTGCAACTAAGGTGTCTGAAAAGAAAAACAAGCTAGAACACCATTGAAGCAATCCTCAATTCAGAAAGTATCAGCTACTAATAGAAATCTCTACCCTCTCACTGATACCTTACCATAAGACATGAGAAGGATACATGGTCTAGTTTGTTATGGCTCCCCAGCATACCATGACCTGTTTCTTCCTCCTGTGCAGTGGAACCAGACATGGGTCCGCCACTAGAAGGGCTGGACACCTTTATATTACCTTTTGCAGGCTTTTTCCTATTGTTTGAATTTTCATGTTTTTTCTCTCCTGCTGTAGTATTTGGAGAACTTGAAGAATTTGGCTTGTTCTCATCTCTTGACAAAATACTACCTTTAGACATACTATGTGGATCCTTTCCAGTATGGTTATGTCTTGAATCACTTGCAGAATTGTCTGAACTTGCTGATAATCTTTTGCCCTTCTTCTCTTTGCTAGGACTGACATTTTCAATCATTTTTGGTTGAGGGTTTTCAACAGGCTTCTCACTAGTGCCACTCCAAGATGGAAGCTTTCGTTTTTTGTCATCACTCTTTGTATCAACCTCTGTTTTACAAGTGATCACATTAATTCTTGAAAGTCCAATACAAGCTCTATGTTCTGAGGTACCAAAGGGCTGGCGACAGATAATTCGTAGCCGTTTCCACCTGACCATGACAAACCAATTTCGCCTCTTCAGAAAATAGATATTTATGATCATAATCAATACCTATGACCTCAATTCAGCAATAACGAGTTATCTGGATTCAGTCAAAATTTCTACAACTAGCATAATTCCTACAGAAATTTATAAAAACAATAAATCATTTTCTATGAAAAATCATTTAACCATAGAGAAAAGACCAAAATAAAGAAACAGGAGTTCATTGGAAGAAGAAGATATGGTGTTGATGCTACAAGGAATCTGAAGAGCATAGATGAATCTAAATTTCTTTACAGGGAGGAAATTAAGTACAAGAATGAGGGATACATATTATGAGAGGAAAAGAGAACAAACATTAAACAGGACACAATTAAATCATATAAGCATAAATATTTCAAACTGAAGGCTACCAAAAGAGAAAACTGTAATGAATCATACCATGGAATGTAAATTGGAAATTGACCTGCAAGCTATAGATAGGGAATAAAGGCATCCTTTTTGTTGATTTTTATAGCATCGGGAAGTGTTCTAAGTCTCATTTTTGGTAGAGAGGCTTGGACAACAGTTATCCAGAGAACCCATAAATCGTTTGTGGAAATTCCACTCGGATATGACTTTATTAAAATAATTAATTATTTTAATGCAGACCCTAAGTTTAAACTTAGGGAAATTAAATAATTAAAGGGTATTAATAGAGCAGAGTGTGAATCTTCTAGAAAATGAAGATCAAGTCATGTTTTAATCTGAGCCATTAATTAACGATATAATCTTGGCCGTTGATTCATCAGTGAGAAGACTATAAGAAGAGACTTGAGGGCCATTTGGAAATTAAGTCGGGGACACTCTCAGTACTCGAAGGAAATCGATTCTGAAGCAAGAGAATTCGATTTCAGTGGGTGAGATTATAGAGGCAAGGTTGCAGAAGTAGGAGGGAGGAGTCAGTTATCGGGAAGCAGAAGATAGGAGGATGAAGGGAAGGGTGAGCTGATCAACAACAAGACCCCCTCCACGCAGAATCACGCAGTCTAGGGAGAGACTGCACAAACCTCTCACGTTGGATGACGCAGAGGGTGAAGGAGGTCACCCTGAGGGTCTGAAATTTGTCTGGAGTTTCCAGAAAATTCAGCCAGGTGTTTGCTAATTTTTCGCTACTCATCAGACTCTTGTAAATGTACTTTCGATTTCTGAAGATAAATGCAAAACCCTCATCTGCTGCACCGATTTTCCCACATTGGGTTTTTCCGGGGACAATTGTCCAAAAATAACTATGTTCATATGTTGTTTCTATTGTGCTACTTGTGTAATTTATCTTTCTGTTCTTATGCTCTTGATGATAGTGAAGATCTGCAAATGTGTTTATTTCATAATTCACTGAAGCATCTCGTAACAAACTATCTCACAAGTTATTTTAAACAGATTGAAGATACACCGGAAAAATTAGCCAAGTGCATGCTAATTTTTTCTCCTGCTCATCGTACTCTTGTAAACGTACTTTCCATTCTTAACATAAATACAAACCCTCATCCGTTGCACCGGATTTCCCACATTGGGTTTTTCCGTGGACAATTGTCCAAAAATTAACCGTGTTCATATGGTTGTTTCTATTGTGCTACTTGTGTAATTTTCTTTCTGTTCTTATGCTCTTGATTAAAGTGAAGATCTACAAATGTGTTTATTTCAGAATTTACTGAAGCATCTGTAAATAACTTATCTCATAAGTAAGAGAAACAAACCGAGTATTGCAGTAATAAATTTCAGTTTTGAAAATTTCACATGGTATCAGAGCAAAGGGCTAAATATAGAAAGGGAGGATCTACCATGGACCAGAGATCCATCATTCGGAAGGGTTCACGCAGTCCTCCAGAGCACGCAGAAATGCAGAGGGAACACGACATGAAAGTGCTGGCATCCAGACTAGAGGAGGATCTTGCTTGTGTGTCGAGCACAGCTCCTGCAAGTGTTTGGTATATTGACAGTGGAGCATTTGCACACATGACGGGGGTTCGAGAATGTTTTTCGAGCAACCAAGAAGAACAGATGAATTTCCGGATAACTATGGGAAACAAGGAAAAATGTACCCCCATTGGGAGAGGTACCATAAAATTTCAGACCGAAGATAGCAACAAAATTCGAGCCACAAATGTTCTACATGTACCAGGGTTGGGGATGAATTTACTCTCAGTATCTCAACTACACAACAAGGGTTATGATGTATACTTTATTAGAGATAAGGTGTATGTCAAACACCCTAGCTAGAGCAAAAAGGCACAAATTGGAGTAAGGAGTCACAAGCTATAAAAACTCCAGCTTGAATCTCCAGTGGCCCTGATTGGCAGTACAGACGACAGTGATCTGAATGAGTTATGGCACAGAAGGATGGGTAATCTACATCATGGAGCCTTGGGAATTCTCAAAAATATTGTCATAGGAGCTCCTGAACTCAGCACGAAGAAAGATGAAGTTTGTAGGGGATGCGTACTAGGGAAGGATGCTAAGGCAACGTTTCCAAGAAGCAGCAGCAGAGCCAAAAGTGTATTGGAGTTAATACACTCAGATATTTGCGGTCCAATGTCCACAACCGCTCTCAGTGGTGCAAAGTATTTTGCTACCTTCATTGTAACGACCCATTCCCCTGTTATACCCAAAACAATATTAGCGTGTGAACGATATAGGCATTTGATAGCTACACCTGCCTATACCGTCCACATCGCACTAGTACGCCCACCTAATATCAAGATTTCAAAGATTGGGGACTTAATATTAAGATTTCAGATCTATATATATATTACGATCATCTAAGTATAGATTTTATGAAAAGAGGTAATAAAAGAGATGTTATAATAAAGTTAATCCTTAAGTTAAAATAAGTATGCAATATAAAAATATAAAAATAAATAAATTAATATTAAAGGAACTTAAAATAAAGCCCCAAACTCTATAAATAAAATAGTGATATAATCTCACCTTCATAATTATATAGTCGTACTCATCTTAATATGGATCACCCACCTTAAAAAGAAACATTTAATATGAACTTAAGGATGGATAAGGCCTCGGGAGGTTTGAGGCGGTGGGGAGGATTGTTTAAAATATATTCCTATCTCAATTAAATGAAAGGTACAGCACATAAATACAGAAAATATCACAATTAATAGGGGAAAAGACCTCGGAAGTTGGGGGCGGTGGATGGAACTTATTTAAGGGAGGTAATATGGAGGTTTTGGGGGGGAAGGAGGGGGAATTCTGCTGAAATTAGACTGAATTGTGAGATTTAATTGCTGGGAGTCTCTGTTCTTCTTGGATATCTGGGCACGGGGGCAGAGGAGACATCCTCTGGGTCTGGGATTATTCCCGGATTGGCTGGGAGGACTTGGTTGTTTCGATAAACTGTTTATCTATCTAACATCATCTGCATCACGGGAGGAGAGCCATCATCAAAACCATCAAACCATCAACTGTGTACCAGGTATTTCTTGTATGTATAGAACTGCTTCTCAATTAAATTTCACCGTTGATTACTGTAAATCTTCATTTAAATACATTACTACTGAATCTCTACTTCGATTAATAGTTGTCTGCAAGTAAATTTCTGCGTATAACCTTACTTATGCTGTCTGAAATTAATTAACTGTGTTAGGGACCTTACATTTGGTATCAGAGGCAAGTTCAACCCTTTTTCGACCTTATAGGCTCATTAAGTTTCATTATAAAGCTTCTGCATGTTTAAAACCAGTCTAGGGCTGTTCCAATTCCAATTTTTAAAGTGGACAAAGCATTATAAATTACCCTGAACTACAAAGGATACCATTCCAAAATTCCTGCAGACTGTATGAACGTATTGTTTCAATCTCTGTAAAATTTATCCACGACATGAAGGTTAGTATTATGAGGCTGTAGAGTTCTGATGTATCCTATCAACTTACATGCCAAATACATGTTTTGAAAGATGTCAAATGTCTGTTATTTAATCTAACATGTTCACAGTACAATAAGAGTGAAGGACGTTATAAGATTAAGATATGAAACTGAATCACATTACACAAGACCAGCAGATTAAATAACACGGAAAACCTGGTGGTGAACGATTAAAACTAAAGTAAGCTAAACCAGGAGCGTGAATATACAACCTTAGTTGTTTTCTACTCTGCTCACTATACAATGCTCAAAATATCTTACTGACATATTAGCAATGTGTTCAGACTTTTAAACTTAGCCATACAACGAGATAATAACCCCTCACAGCGATCATTACAAAATATTAATAAATAAATTGGTTGCACAATGTATGAATACTCTGTCCAGCAAACCTGATCCTTCCTGCAACTCAACCTTTATTTTTCAGCACTTTGACCCATAACCATACAAAATAGCAGTGGCAGGCAAACTCTAATTACAATTCTTTTGGAGGCAAATTACATCATTTTAGTACAACATACTCGCCCAAGGTGCACATCTCAACTTGGATACAACCCTTACACATCTTCTTCAGAAATCTCACTGTGGTGGCATTGAATCTCGGGTTCTTGACCTTACAAACTCAGAGCAATTCCTAATTTAGAATCTCGGATCACCTACAGAATTTAAAACCTACCTCAGATTCGACATACCAGGTCGTGGTCACTTTGATCAATAATGACACTCATCAATCTTAGATCACTAAGACATGATTCTGAGGTACCTCTAGAAGGGAAACTTATAGCCTTAGTATTTTCAATGTGTCTGCAGTCTCGCAGAGACAGAACCTCACGGATCATATTCTTGATTTTGACCTCAGAGATAAACTGCAGAGTCAGTGAGTGAAAGATGGATTTAAATATCAACGAATCATCACATACAGAATGTAGTGTCATAAAGCTCGCACAAAACCACAGTGCTACTCGAGTCTAACATGAAAGGATGTCACTAAGATCGCACACAACACTTCAGTGAAATGCTATAAAGAATAATGCCACACAGAGAAGATTTCATAGAGAGCCCAAATGATAAGCTACAACGACTTTGGTTGAAATTTTGTCCTACCTCAATGTAGTAACCTTAGGTTTGCAAGAATTTGGAGAATTGTCACTACATGACTTAGAATAGATCAACGCAAATTCTTCAGTATTTTCTTAAACATGATCTGAATATCACAGAGATGCTTGGATGACCACAGAGTTAAGAATCACAGGCTGGACCTTTCTTGCACGGGAGTTCGGCCTGCTCTTACCATCCTTCTGTAGATTGCATTCTCACATCACACAGTGTATACATAGGGAGCCAGAATCCACTGTCATTTTAGAGAATCTGGGGCTGGGAGCCGGAGACCAGGAACAGGGGTGTCTGCTGTGAATACCAGGAACAGGGATGTCTGCTGTAAATGCTAGCAGACGAGCCTGTGGCCGAGTAGGAAAAGAGTCAGCATCTTCACAGAAAACAGTAAACTTGACTCAACGAGCAGAGCCATATCTTGCTTTAAATGTTGCATGTGGTAGGCATGTCTTTTGAACACAAGACAGATTTCAAAGTGCGGCACCTAGAATTTGTGGACAGCGTACCTATAACTCAAAAGCCATCAATCCTGAGCACAGTAGAATTTGTCTGTACATTATGAGGCAGATTCTGGGCACAACAGAATGCAGCCACACAATGTTGAGACAGAATTTGAGCACAACAAAACCTTGGCATTCATATTGAGATGTTGAGGAACCTTACATTTTCAGCCGTGCCTGTCTTAAATTGATTCTCAGGCAGGAGCAATCAAACGTCGGTGGGCTGGATGGGTCTGTCTATAACACGATAGAGAAGGCATTGGATGATCGCACTATAGAACTTAACCCTGAGCGTTTGAACTTATTAAAGGGAGGTATTGTGTACAGTAATGCACAATTAAATATATATATTATTAAACAGTAGTTAAACATCAAAAATCTGGGCATGATTTTTTTTTAACGAGTACCTGTTTGGAGGGGACCGACCGAAGCATTTAGCGATCCTTCTGTTCATACAGCTGTTAATAGCCCGATATCTGATCAACAAAGACACCAACACCGCACGGCGTGACTTGCCGAAAATTGACAGAGGTGTCGTATCCGACTGAGGTTATGTGTCGTTGTCCGTGGTACCCTGTTAACGGCGTGACTTTTCAAACGTTTCTTCATACGTTGGCAAGTGTTTTACTTTATGGTTCGAAAATGATATGGCATAAATTAAGGTATGAAACGGTGGCAAATAGACGGAAGGGATTAATTATATGCATCCGATTGTTAACCAAGAGTTCAGATTGCAATTTATTTAAATGGCGTATTATTTGATTTTTAAATGCATTTCAAAAAGGGTGACGAGGCGGTCGAGGTCGGCTATTAAGTCTTTGAATTATCAAATTTTTATTTTTGAAATTTCCATATGTACACACATAAATCGTATCCACACAATTTTATTTCCATAAACATTCGATGAAGTTCGGAAAATATCCAGTTTTTTTTTGGCGAGGTACAGTCAAACGAAACATCATTAGCAGTGTTAAATAAAACAAATTTCTGAGGACAGTCAGACGAAATATCGGTATTATTATTAAATAAGAGAAAGCACATAGTTTTTTTTTTTATTGTAAATTCCAACAAACTGTTACAGAGACACCATAATAATTACCTAGAGGACCAGACAACAGCGAGAGGTGAGCACGTACTCGTATAGTATGTTGTGACGGGATGACTGATTCCTTGCCTCTTGATTTAACTGTATACAAATCTCCAGTCAAATATATATATATACATATATGTCGTAATGGTGAAATAGATATGTATAACAACGCCTTCGCACAGTCAGAGAGACCGGTTACACTATGCTAATTTGAACCTGGACCATCTGTTTTGAACAAGTGTGCCAACTTGTCCCTAATTCACAGCGCTATGCACTGGATTTAAGGGTCTATTTAAACGCGCATTCTCTGATTTTGGATTAAGTAGCTTCGTGGAACATTTGCAGGTCAGTTTTTTTTTTTGCTGAATATGTCTAAACTTTTGACATTTTAATTTCACTCATCTGTGAAGCAATGTATTCTTAGGGGATTTGATCCTTGTTGATAAGGCTGATTTCATCAATTGTAAGCATTCATAGTCCATAGTTGTATTTGCTATTACTGTACTGCGTTTTTTTTTGTTGATTAAAAATTTCATCCAGTGACTTGCAAGTAGCAGTAGGGGTTGATGGCAAGGGTACAGTTGCATTCCATAAATGTTGAACTTGTAAAAAACCTTATCTGTGAAAACTTTCTCATGTTTTCTGCCATTTTACTTAAACAATCTATTATTAAAGCTCAAATGGTATAGTCGTGTCAAGCTTCTATTAAAAATTGTATTCAACGGAGAGAAAATATGTAGCAGCTGACAGCTAATTTCTGTTCAAAGTTTCGAGCTAGCAGGGTCTCATGAGGAAGAAAGACAATTTGTATATTTAAGAGCGATTAAGATACGTTTCTTACTGCTCCTATCCTTCTTGTACCTGAATGAATGTTACGAATTGTTACATGATTAGCTTTTGATACCTTGAAGTTTTGAACCTGTATATGTCAAGGACAACTATTGGTACAAGTGTTGTTGATCAGGGGAGGACCGCTGTACCCAACAGATGGCAATCACAATATACAGTGGTGGTATTTAGGTTTTTCTATTTCTAGGAATCCCTTTATAGGAGAGACCCCTTGAACCGAAGGACGGTTGGCCTTAATTGTGAAGAGGTTTGGTGAGATGGCAATGTCCATTCCTCTTAGTTTCTCCAAGTCCTTGCTTGAGCTTTAGGACTTTATCTAAAAGTGAAGGTTTGAAAGGTAAGGTATTTGATGTTATAAGTTAATGTTTCAAATTCAGACCAAAATCTGAAAGTTCATAGGTAATAATAGATCTAGGAAACCCAAGGTCGAGGTGAAAATTTTGAAATTGCATTAATTGCGTACAAACAGAAATTTCTACATATTGTTTAAATGCATCTTTATATGAGTATGCCATAGTTACCACCAAGTTCTACAGATATGTGGCAGTCTCATAAACTTGAAATTGTCCTTCTCTCTCTTCCTGAGAGATAAGAACCTGTAATTAAGCCTACATTTTAAATATCTTAATATTAATTATATGGCATTCTTAATCTTTTCTCCAAGGTGATTAAGGTATCAAGGGATCCGCATTACTTGCAGGTCTTTACTCTTAACTTTAGTTTCCTTCAATTTTTATACTTTAACCTTGAATTTGAGACAACTGCGATTTCTTGATGGTTTGATTAGCTTTACTGTCAGCCTAAAACACCTTCCTTCCCGTGGCATTAAAGGAAATTTGTCTAGGTTATATTCCGAGTTAGTATGGCTGCTTCGAGGTGACTTTGAATGGGCAGATATCATAGTGAGTATAGCAACTCCAATAGATTACCATTGCCCAAATTCCCTGTTTCCCGGAGCTCCATGGTAAGTTTATATACAGTGTGATAGTTGATGTCCTGCCTATATGCTCCAAAAGTTTTAATCTTGAGAGTAATAGCTCAGCCAAGCCAAGATTGCTTGTAGTTGTAACAAATCTGCAATATCTTGACAGATATTTTGGTATCCTCTGTTTTAAGTAGGAGTTTTGATTCCATGCGTGTCTACACCTTGGCTGGTCATTGAAGGGTTATGAACCTTGATGACTGATCATTATTGTTATTATTATATATATAAGTATTTATGCACATTACATTGGAGACTCCCCTTCCATAAGCTTAAGCTTGATGCGGCGTCCAGAGGTAATCCCCAAAAGGTTGGAATGGTATGTGTATTATAAAATCACCAGAGAGATACAATTTCTCTTTATGCACTACGTATATGAGACGCTTCCACTTTGGCAAGGCAATAGCAGCAAAGGAAGAGCGTAAGATAGCATTAAATCAGCATATAGCAGCGAATTTAGGAAGGAAACTCAAAATTAATAATAAATAAGGTTATGAAACTCGATACTGAGCGATATAAAGCTAATTTTAAGTTTGACAATGTGATTCATCAAAACAAAACTATTTTCCATTTTGAATGTTGCAGAGAAACATACTAGGACACAGGAAAGAAAATCTATGAGTGCATTTATCATGATAAAGCACTCAATGATCAAGCTGGGACAAGAGGAGAACAAAAGAAGAAACATTCATCAATTTTGTAGCTTTCTCATGAACCTGAACATCGATCAGCTTTTGAGTAGCTGCTTGCAGTGGCTATCTCTTTTAGGCATTATCATTTAGAGAGAAATTTTATAATAGTCGTGCTTGGCATTGTAGAACTACTCAAAAATCAAAACATTAATAGAAAGTCTATCGATTCTGTACAAAAGTTATCTGTTTCAGGTACAAGGATGAATGGTGCAGAGATCAGGCCTGAGAGACGTTGATATCAACTCTACTTGATGAAATGTACTATTCTATGCGTGGTGATATAATAATTATTTTACTTACAAACAGAAAGAAAACAATAAACAGCATGCAGAGAGATAACAATGATGCGAAAAGTGCCGACACAAGTTTTGATGAAGTCAAAAAAAAAAAAAAAAAAAAAAAATCAAGTATAAGATTAAATTGCTCACCGATGAAGCACAAAATTGCCCTTTCTTGATATTCACAATTTTCCCTGTCTTTGCACTCATTGTACCTCATGTAACCAATAAGGATACAAGCTCATGTTCCTGGAATAGTGGTGACTCTATTTTCTTAATGACCTTAGAACTACCTATCTCTACCATTGACCGAGTTCCATATCACGGATTGATCGAACGATTCTATGCATATAGAGGAGGTAAAGGAGCATTCACTATGCTCATATAGGAGTATTTAGGCATGTATGGATACGAAGGGCATAGTAATTATGATTTCATGGGATTTTCTCATAATAGAGCTTATCATAACGGTGTAATGGGTTTACTACTACATATATATAAGTGATAAGATTGGGATAACATAATCATTTCCATTGCTTGGTAGTTATACTATCTGCCCATTTGTCCAGTACCATTATGAAATTAACGGTGATTCCATATCTAGGGGAACAAAAGGAAGCGATAGGATGGATACTCACAAATGGCACTCATTATCCGAAATACAGGTATTCTAATAACATACATATCTGCTTATTACTAGTACAAAAATTGCGACCTACTTGACTCTGTTAATTACAGTTGTGATTATAACAATAGTTATAATTAATAAGAATCCATAATAAATAGTGATCAATAAGCTTAAAGTAACACGTCTATTTGGTAATAACAAGGAGTGTATAACCATAATCAGAGTAAGTGCAATATATGAGTGACAGTGAACCATATGATCTTCATAAGCTTACTGAGTGTAATACCATATCTATTTGGACTAGAGCTTACATATAAAAGCATGGTTTCTAGTGCTCTAAGTGATTCCGTAATAAACCTGTATCATATATGTATGGGACTCGTGTATCTCGTGTTCATTTACTGATATATCATTACCTATAAGCTAGTTTCATAATAGAGAAGGTGGTAGTGACGCGTATTATGCCTAAAGACATCACCCTATCTAAGTAGTTACGCTACTTACCGGTCGTAACCTCATATCTTGCTAGCATAGTCTGTCTGAATAGGGTTCCAATCATAACCTAACATGTAGTTGATCTATGTGTTTCCACATCAATAAAACCGTATATGTATCTGCTTTAACACATTACGATTGTTTCCATCTCTATTAGTAACACCTGTACCATTCACTAGTTAAGTAGGAATAAGGATAGAAGTAATGACAATCATAGGCTTTAAAAAGGTTGAATCCTATCTGATATAGCATCTACTCGTATATAAGTGAGACCTTCTTGCTTCACCTATTTCACATGGTGATACTCGGGCTTACTATAAGATTGTAGTAGTCCACATGTTCGTAAGATCAGTATTATATAAGCTATACTATTCAATGGATTCACATGGTTAACCTTTTATAAGGGTAATAAAAGCTCTATTAGTATAGAGGTTCATCTCTCACTATGTTTACATAGAATGCTACTTCACTTTACTGATACAAGATATATGCTGTTAGTTTAGAATTTACAGGTGCGTGGACACCGATGTGCGAGATGTCATTTAAATTAACATTTGCAAGAATATGAAAAGTGAAATATATTGATATATAAATTGACAGGGGTAAAGCAATGCATCATAAATAGAACATGTATGAACTCAACAGAAGCAGTGTCTGAAATGAGAAATTTTATGGGACATATTGATACCTATGTAAACAAATTTTCTTTTTATAAGTTCTAGGATTAATATCCTAGATATCAAAGTATTTGAATATGTAAAGGTTGTTATATGGGTAACAATTGGTTATGAGCAATATAGATACATATGCTGTAATATGTGTACGAGTGTTTACATTGCAGATTATGTACCGGTGAATACCATGCTGCAGAAAACAGAAAACAGATTACCGAAACAATCTACGTGATGACAGATATCCAAGAAAGAGGAGACTCCCCGAGATTCCACGATAGGGTGTTGACCCTGGTCCTACTGGGAGGAGTGGAGGTGTTGCCCACTAGTTATCCTCCAATACCTGGAGTCATGGGAGGACTGTGCGAGTCACGCTCCCCTAGACGTGTGATGATGACTACCGGATGCCTACCAACATGTCAGGTCGACGTAATCGACGCTGATATCATTGAGGTCTATGAATGGATCAGTAAAACTGATGCCATGACATATTCCTGTAGAGGACGGATAGGATGGGAGTGGAAGAGATTAGGAAGGATCGGATGATTTTAGAATAGTTTGGAGACTTGGTGAAGATGGGAAGTAACAATTAAATTACCAATACATACTTATTTTAAAACGAAAATTCAATCTTAAAATACAGGCATTCTACAATCACCCTAATCTCTAAAAACACAATATGAATCTGAGTATATAAAACCATAAACTTCGGGACGAAGTTTTCTGAAGGGAGGAAGTATGTAACGACCCATTCCCCTGTTATACCCAAAACAATATTAGCATGTGAACGATATAGGCATTTGATAGCTACACCTGCCTATACCGTCCACATCGCACTAGTACGCCCACCTAATATCAAGATTTCAAAGATTGGGGACTTAATATTAAGATTTCAGATCTATATATATATTACGATCATCTAAGTATAGATTTTATGAAAAGAGGTAATAAAAGAAATGTTATAATAAAGTTAATCCTTAAGTTAAAATAAGTATGCAATATAAAAATATAAAAATAAATAAATTAATATTAAAGGAACTTAAAATAAAGCCCCAAGCTCTATAAATAAAATAGTGATATAATCCCACCTTCATAATTATATAGTCGTACTCATCTTAATATGGATCACCCACCTTGAAAAGAAACATTTAATATGAACTTAGGGATGGATAAGGCCTCAGGAGGTTTGAGGCGGTGGGGAGGATTGTTTAAAATATATTCCTATCTCAATTAAATGAAAGGTACAGCACCATAAATACAGAAAATATCACAATTAATAGGGGAAAAGACCTCGGAAGTTGGAGGCGGTGGATGGAACTTATTTAAGGGAGGTAATATGGAGGTTTTGGGGGGAGAAAAAGAAAGGGAATTCTGCTGAAATTAGACTGAATTGTGAGATTTAATTGCTGGGAGTCTCTGTTCTTCTTGGATATCTGGGCACGGGGGCAGAGGAGACATCCTCTGGGTCTGGGATTGTTCCCTTGACAGCCGGGAGGAGTGTCATTGTTTCGATAAACTGTTTATCTATCTAACATCTGCATCACGGGAGGAGAGCCATCATCAAAACCATCAAACCAGCAACTGTGTACCAGGTATTTCTTGTATGTATAGAACTGCTTCTCAATTAAATTTCACCGTTGATTACTGTAAATTTTCATTTAAATACATTACTGCTGAATATCTACTTCGATTAATATTTGTCTGCAAGTAAATTTCTGCGTATAACCTTACTTATGCTGTCTGAAATTATTTGAAATTATTTGACTGGGTTAGGAACCTTACTTATGCTGTCTGAAATTAATTAACTGTGTTAGGGACCTTACATTCATTGATGATAATTCCAGAAAAACTTGGATCTATTTTCTGAAAACCAAAGATGAAGTCTTTGATCGATTCAAAGATTTCAAAGCCTTGGTGGAAAACTCTACGGGAAAGAAGATCAAGAAGTTGCGGTCAAATAACGGTGGAGAATATATCGATAAAGACTTCAAAAATTTCTGTGCAAGGGAAGGCATCAAGAGAGAATGGACAGCTCCATACGATCCAGAACAAAATGGAGTTGCAGAACGGAAGAATCGGACCATAATAGAAGCTGCAAAGGCAATATTGTACGACCAAGATATGCCCAAATTCTTATGGGCAGAGGCTTGCAATACAGCAGTATATATCCAGAACAGAGTTCCCCATAGAGCCTTGGGGAAGGTGACTCCCAAGAGTGTGTTCACAAGCAGCAAGCCATAGGTGAGCCACATCAAGATATTCGGCAGCATGGTGTACTGCCATGTTCCAGATGAAAAGAGGAAGAAGTTGGATCAGACTGCAGAAAAGGGCTTCCTTATGGGCTATAGTGAGAATGCAAAAGCATATCACATCTATATTCTAGAGAGTAAGAAAATCGTGGTAAGAAGGGATGTAAAATTCCTGGAGGAGTGAGCCTTCAGGAAATCTCGGGAAATGGCCACAGATACACAGATTGAGGAGGATCCACTAGTAGAGCCTCAATGGCCTACAGAGGATGAGTCAAGTGCCTCTCCAAGGCACGAGGATTCTGAGGAGAGCTCCTCCGAAGAAGAACATGAAGGACAGCAGGTGAGACTACCCACCACTGATGGGAGACCGAGCAAAGAACTTCAACAAATTCTTAAGGATGCAGAAGAATTTGTTGGAGCCCCTGGAGAAGGAAAGAGGATAAGGAAGCAGCCAGATAGATATCAAGCACTAGTAGCTCAGGTTGGTGAATCGTCCACCTCTCGGGAAGCAGCTCAGCATCAAGTATGGGTGTATGCCATGGTAGAGGAGTATAGCTCCATCATGACAAATGATGTCTAGGAAGTAGTCCCTAGACCACAGGACAAATCAGTAGTAGGATCCAGGTGGATCTACAAGATCAAATATGCTGCAGATGGCTGCATAGAGAAGTTCAAGGCAAGATTTGTAGCTAAGGGGTATGCACAAAAGAAAGGAACTGATTATGAGGAAACTTTCGCCCCTGTAGCTCGCAACACTTCTATCAGATCCGTCATCTCTCTGGTTGCGCAAATGGGATGGGAGATTCACCAAATGGATGTCAAGACAACGTTCTTGAACAGGGTGATAGAGGAGGAAGTGTACCTAGAACAGCCAGAGGACTTCGAGACACATGAACAAAAGACTCATGTTTGCAGGCTTAAGAAAGCCTTATATGGTTTAAAAGAAGCCCCTAGGGCATGGTATGGGCGAATTGATAGCTACTTGCAAAAGATGGGGTTCGTCAAGAGTGACGCAGACCCTAACCTCTACTACTTGAGAGTAGGGGATGAGCCGCTTATTTTGGTACTATATGTGGATGATCTGTTTTTGACCGGATCAGCCAAACTCACCAAGGACTACAAGGAGAATCTGGCTACAGAATTCGACATGAAGGACCAGGGGCAGGTGCCCTATTTTCTTGGATTAGAAGTTTGGCAACAGAAAGGGGAAATCTTCCTAGGACAAGGAAGATACACGACAGAAATCTTGAAAAGATTTCAGATGGAAGATTGTAGACCCGTGGCCACGCCAATGATTACTAACTGGAAGAAGATAGACACAACGGAGGATGATGAGGTTGATTCCACCTTGTATAGACAGCTCATCGGATCATTGATGTATCTGGTTAATACTAGACCAGACATCTATTATGTAGTGAATACCCTCAGTCAGTTCATGGTGGAACCAAGGAGGGCTCACTGGACAGCAGCCAAACATATTCTCATATATCTGAGAGGGACAGTCGAGTATGGGTTGAAGTAAACCAAGGGCAATGAGGTCCAGTTGAGTGGGTTCACAGACACAGATTGGGCTAGAAGCACAGTGGATCAGAAAATTACCAGTGGATACTGTTTCAGTCTCAGATCAGGAATGACCTCCTAGTGTAGCAGGAAACAGAAGTTCGTAGCACTAAGTTCAGCATCAGCAGAGTACATGGCGGCAAGCACAGCTTCATGCAAGGACATATGGCTCTACAAGTTACTCTTGAACCTGCTCAAGAAGCGGATGGAACCAATCGAGATTATGTGCGATAATCAGAGTTGCATTAAGCTCTCTGAAAATCCTGTGTTTCATGACCGGTCGAAACACATTGGCATTCGGTGCCACTTCATCAAGGACTATGTCCAAAGAGGAGCAGTACAATTGCGATATACTCCTACAGGAGAACAGGTGGCAGATATCCTCACAAAGGCTCTAAGTAAGATTAAATTCACTTACTTTAGAGAGAAAATGGGGATGGTCAAGAACCCTTTCCATTAGAGGAAGGGGTGGTCTTCAGAAACAGAGGCAGCTGCAGTACGGATGAAGCAGTGGCAGAGGCAGTATCACAAGGCAATAGTACAAGAGGCAGCAGCACTGAGATGAGGGGTAGTAACCAAGACAGCATCAACGCAGCATGTGTTATAGAGTCAGAGTAGTGCAATGGTATCTTGCTTGAACACTTTCCTCGCTAAGAGGGAGTGTTAATTTTTATAGCATCGGGAAGTGTTCTAAGTCTCATTTTTGGTAGAGAGGCTTGGACAACAGTTATCCAAAGAACCCAGAAATCGTTTGTGGAAATTCCGCTCAGGTATGACTTTACTAAAATAATTAATTATTTTAATGAAGACCCTAAGTTTAAACTTAGGGAAATTAAATAATTAAAGGATATTAATAGAGCAGAGTGTGAATCTTCTAGAAAACAAAGATCGAGTTATCTTTTAATCTGAGCCATTGATTAACAATATAATCTTGGTTGTTGATTCATCAGCGAGAAGACTATAAGAAGAGACTTGAGGGCCATTTGGAAATCAAGCCAGGGACACTCTCAGTACCCGAAGGAAATCGATTCTAAAGTAAGAGAATTTGATTTCAGTGGGTGAGATTGTAGAGGCAGGGTTGCAGAAGCAAAAGGAAAAGGGAGGATTCAATTATCGGAGAAGCAGAAGTCAGGAGGATGGAGGGAAGGGTGAGCTGATCGGCAGCAAGACCCCCTCCACGCAGAGTCACGCAGTCCAGGGAGAGATTGCGCAGAGCTCTCACACTGGATGACGCAGAGGGTGAAGGAGGTCACCCTGAGGGTCTGAAATTCTTCTGGAGGTTCCACGAAATTCAGCGAGGTGTATGCTAATTTTTCTCTACTCATCACTCTTGTAAATGTACTTTCCATTTCTGAAGATAAATACAAAACCCTCATCTGCTGCACCGGTTTTCCCACATTGGGTTTTTTTGAGGACAATTGTCCAAAAAATAACTATTCATATGGTTGTTTCTATTGTGCTACTTGTGTAATTTTCTTCTGTTCTTATGCTCTTGATTAAAGTGAAGATCTGCAAATGTGTTTATTTCAGAATTTACTGAAGCATCTGTAAATAACTTATCTCATAAGTAGGAGAAATAAACCAAGTATTGAAGTAATAATTTTCAGTCTTGAAAATTTCACACTTTTTAAGATCCCACACATCAATCATTGTTTAAAAGTTTATTCCTCTCATATTAATACCACAGATTAATATCATTACACAAAGCAAAAGTGTAATGAATCTCGGTACATCTTTAGTAAAATAGCTAGCATATATGAGTAGATCAACAAATAAAAGAGCCATACTAAATGAGTGACACATTCAATCTCTTATATCTGGTTAGATGTCCCTCAAAGACACCTGCTTGTGCTTGTTCTGTAACTGCCAGGACAATGATGCAACAAGAAGATTGTAATCAAGTGTTGTCAGCTAACAATCATAAAATACTTATATGCATATGTATGTTCGCCATTATCCTAACAATATGCGTCCACAAAATCACTCGCATCATACGTGAAAGTCTCTTTCAGCTCTAATTAAGCCATGCATACAGAATGTAAGAGCTGCCTGAGTCAGAGAAACAGCTTGTGCAACTACAACATCCTTTTTAATATTCCTTTGATATTGCATCTTCTACGAAATGTTTTCTAGCAATTACATGCCTCGGGATGGCAGTTCGACATAGTCCCATCTATGCATCTAGTAATATTGTCTCTGTTATGGATAAAATATATATAAATAATATAAATATAAGTAATGATGATCATTGTAATAATGATTAGTTGATTAGTAATTAGTGCTGAAGAGGCATGTCTAAATGGGACATGACCTTCCATGAAGAGGCACCTGCCTAGGGTATATAAGCAGGGCCCTCACTCTCATTTGTAACATCATATTCTCATTCATACATTTTAATATATATTCTTGTATCTTAAATGGAGATCTACATTTTCCAAGTCTTCTGGAGTATTTAACTAGAAGAACGAATTTTGTTCGTTCCAGTATCCCTTGGACAACACACTATAAATTGCTGCAATTAAATTGCAACCTGCACTATACTGCAGAGCTTCATTCTCAGGGTTGTAGGCCAAACTTTTCCTTGAACATTATTTCTGCTCAAAGAATGCAAACACGTTTATGTAAGTAATCTGCCATCATCTCCTACTTCCCATGAAATGTCTATTACTGCAAAATCTAACACCTTAGTGCAAAGCCTGACTAAGCAAATTAGGTTGAAAATAACAATGGAATAATTTACCACTATCACCTCAGCAACTACTCCACTGCTTTTTGTGGTTGGATACAATCCCCATAAGGGAGGCTTCCGTGGTAGATCTTAGGGATTAAGTAACCCAAGTGCTTTTCGGCTGAATTCCCCCTAAAGGTTCTACTACAGAATTCACCCACAGAAAAAGATACAACGAGTAGGGTGTGACTTAAGGTATAATTTCAAGAAAGTAAGTTCAAAAGTCCCTATGGCTAAATCTAGAAGGTTTAAACTTTAGTTAGACCAAAAGAGGCTCAAATAGGCACCCACTACACAAACACATGCAATCAAGTACATTTACTTTGCTGTTATAAACTAGGGTTTAAATCAACGATTTAGAGCATGCAAAAGCTTCATAACAGCAACAACAAAAAACAGCCCAAAACTCTATGATAGACACGTGTAAAATCAAGGCTGATTTATGAGTAAATCAGAAAAGAAATTGTAGCAAATTTCAATGGCTGAAACACATATAACAGGAATAGAAACTCTAGACGTCAGCCCTAATTAATGGGTGAAAATTGCATGTAAAATGATATTTTTAATTTTCCAAATGAATGCATACAAATTCTAACCCTAGGATAATATGGTCCAAGACAAATAACACTGAAAAATGATGATTTTGCTGTAACCTAACCCTAATACCTTAGGAAAGCATAAAAGATAAAAATTTAGGGATATATTTTTATTTTATGGGGTTGGCACAAGCGATAAGACTAGTGCCTTTTCTTAATCAGGCGATAACGCAGTGTAAGAGAATAAATCTACATAAGAGGGCCAATGGAAGTGATTTCAAAGCGAGAGAGGGAGGGAGAGAGAGACAACTTGTGTTTCTCACTAAGTTACGAGCAAACGGAAACAGATACAGATCCAAATTCGAATACGGATAGGGATCCACCAGATTTTTGCAAAGCCAAAATCCGAATATGGTGGATAAACACCAAGTATACAAAATACACTAACATTTTTTTAATTTTAAAAAACATATTCAATGTTAAAAATCAAAACCATTCATGAATGACAACATTAGAACTGAAATCATTACTTAATTCATAAATCTGAAGATTGAAATCATGATGCACCATGCTTTACACAAAAAGGATAACTTTTAATACAAAATTGAGTCTCTCATTAATGATTGCTCTATTGATATGAAGATATGCGGTAGCTCTAACCACATGTAAAAAAATGGCTCTATATGCTCATCAATTGAATATTTCAACTCTACATCTTAATCAACCTGTCATCTTCCCTGACATTTGGCTTTAAAATCTAAAAATTCCCATCTAGTTATAGTGGTAAATGAATATTGTACATTGCTTCAGAACATGCTATATAGTCTATGTACCATATTGTTCTCTGTGAAAAATCCACGATTGCAATAAACTGGAAACTATTCTTCTAACTAATGCAGTTTATTTGTCTT
The DNA here is from genome assembly GCA_034641835.2 of Pinus albicaulis. Taxonomy (NCBI): domain Eukaryota; kingdom Viridiplantae; phylum Streptophyta; class Pinopsida; order Pinales; family Pinaceae; genus Pinus; species Pinus albicaulis. Next base: position 766,445,764 of record CM076572.1, read on the forward strand.
TTGTTATTTAATTAATGGCAAATAACGAATAGCTCACTACTGCAATCTTCACAATTAAAATAAATGTTGCAGAAATAAATCAGGAATTGAGAAATAGAAGCACACTTAAAATGACACCAATGTTTTTGGACTAACGTCCCCGGAAAAAACCCGAAGGGAAAACTGGTGCAGCAGATGAGGGTTTATATTTTATTATCTTCAACAAATTAGAGAGTACATAGATCTGCTTGCCAAACACTATCAAAGCTAAGAAAAAATTTCTCCACCACTCCAACTAGCAGATCAGCCTGGAAACCCTTTGTTTCCCTTGCATAATCAAACGTGGCCTCCCCCAGTAAATGTGCACAAAAAACACTGCTACTAGAAATACAAACTAGCTAGAAACTAAGGTTTCAGTGGTCTTGCACTCTTTTGGTGATCTTGCACTCGCACTAGGCAACTCGTTCTATCCTCCGGAATTGATTCCCAGCAACTGTAAATACGATCTGCTACCCATATTTGTGCACTAGAGAACTTGCACCCACTGGTACAGCCTTCCTGCAGAAGAAATAGGCCTTCCTTCTGACTCTGGAAATCTATCAAAAATCTCCACTGGAAATCTCTCTCCAATTTCTACTGAACCCTCTCACTGATGCTCTGTTGGCTAGAACTCTTCCCTTGTTGAATACATTGCACTGGGAAATTCGCACTGCCTTGCTCCCTTACTCATTTGATGTGTCTTATAATTCTCTCACTGGAGCACCAACGGCCAAGATCTAATCGTGATCAATGGCTCAAATCATCTTATACTTCGTCAAATTACTTTTGAGAAGTCTCTAAAGCAAAAGTCGATTTCCTTAATTAATACACTTTAATTAACTAGTTTTCCTAAGTTAGGCTTGGGAAATTTTAATTATTTGGTCAATTAATTTAATTAAGGTGTTTCAGATCCATATCTCGCGAAACCATTTCTGGGTATTGGATATCTCATGTTCCTTAGCCTCTCTGACACCTTAGAGACTAGAAAACTAACACTTCCTCTTAGTAAGGAAGGCATTCTCTTCTCTTCATCAATCTACTCTACATATTGTAGCCGGACTAATCATGTTGTCGGTGCCTGACATATGTGATACAACTAGCTCTCACTGTCAATCATGCACATTGACAAAGTGACACACAAGGATTCTCTGGACAACTGTCCCCAGAAAAACCCAATGCAGGAAAACCGGTCTTCTGGCTGCTAGAGGGTTTTATTATTAAGTAGAATCTAAGTAAAACAAATCTGGGCACCAACTGGTTAACCCAACAGAGAAATAAAATTGCAGCTATGCCTATGTTCTGGAGACAGAAAAATTGACTGATTCACACCCTCAAACGGGATTTACAGAACTCAGCCTTTTTCAGTCTTCAGAAACCATAGCACTGCTTTGAATCCCTCTGCGTCAGCCCCTGCGCTGCTCAGGAAGGGCCTGCGTCACCCCAGACTGGGTTACGCTGCTATTGCACTGCTCTGGCTGGGCCTGCGTCACCCCAGACTGGGTTACGCTGCTACTGCACTGCTCTGGCTGGGCCTGCGTCAGCCCTACTGGCCTCCTATTGCCCCTGTGCTGCTCTGGTTGGGCCTGCGTCAGCCCTACTGCCCCTACGCTGCCCTTTCTGGGCCTGCGTAGCCCCTGAAGCCTCTGCACTGCCTCTGCTAGGCTATGCCTGCTCTGCGTAGCTGCTGCTCCCTCTGCGCTGCTCAGCCTGTTGCTTCTCTGCCCTTGTTGCACTCTTGGTCTGGGATCAAACCATCCCTTTCGCCAATACTACCCCTCTCTGCAACTGAAACACTTCTGAAATTCTTAGCAAACCACGCCCTAGAATTCCAGCGTAGTTTCAATGCTCTGCTACTCTGTGTGTTGTTCAACTGACCCCAAGTCCTCTTCTTATACTTTTCTCGTTGAAACATCAACAGTCGTGATCTAATCTTGAATCAACGGCTAAGATTAGAAGATGTTTGATTTGTGTGACTTAAGTCATTTTCATCACATGTTTAATTCAATTAACTTTAATCTTTTAATTTTCCTAAGTTCCTTAATTAAAAAGATTAATTAATTAAATATCTCTTAAACAGGATGGAATTTCTTAAATCGCTTTCTCAGTCTTGGAGATCTCATATACTCTAGTCCCTCCACAAAGTTTGGGAGCTAGAGCACATCCGATGCTACCCCAACACCCCAAAATCTCAACACTCCCTCTTAGCGAGGAATGTGCTCTAGCAAAACACTTCACCCCAAAGGCTGCACTGATCTCTGGTGTGGGTCTCTGCACTGATGTTTGAACTGCTGCCCTTCATCACTGCGCTGATGCTGCTCTGTCGTGCTGCTGCCCATGACGCTGCCACCGCCACTGCTACATCTGTATTGCAGCTCCCTCTCAATTTGCTGCATCGTGTTGCCAACTACTACACTGCAACTCAGTTGCTGAGAGTAAGCAACTGAAGTACTCCTGCCCAATTTTTTACAGACAAGTCAGTTGGGCTGCATCTCATCACTGAAGCTCCATAGGCTACTGCTCTGTGCTATCATCTGGAGGCTGCTGCATTGCTACAACTCTTCACTCTGTAATTAGACCTCCTCTGCGCTGCCTCTGCGCTGAAGTCCCCTAAGTTGCTACTCTACTGCGTTGTCCTCCTGAAGTCTCTGCGTTGCTGCAGCTCTGCACTGCGTAAGAAAGCTTGCTGTGCACTGCTAAATTCACATCAGCCCCTCTCCGTTGTTGTTGTTGCATCTGCACTGCGCTGCTCCCTCTCAACATCCAACTCTGCCTCTACTCCATCTGTGATTCTCTACACCCACTGCTCTACTTGCCCCGCTATTGTCTTAAGGCTCCCGTAGCTCGTATATGATCCAAGAGTTGAGCTACTCAAAGATCCTGTCCACACTTTGTAGCTATTCTACAGATCAAGATCGCCCCACTTTCGTGGTTCATGAGCGCTCATGGCTACGTCATCTCTAGAGCCATCGTTCATCACAGCAGCCTTGGAGCTAGAAGCTTCCTTGTCCTTTTTCTTCTGAGGACAATTGTTGGCAAAATGTCCTAGTTCGGCGCATTGGAAACACTTGATCTTCAATAGATCCCGCTTCTTTCTCCCTTGTTGCCTCTTTGATGCAAGGGCTGCATCTTCCTCTTCTTCCTTCTTCACTCTACTCGAACCAGTGGTGTATTGTCTTTTCATCATCCGATGGATTTCCTCTTGGCGGAGGATAGTCCACATGTTGTCCCAATTGGGAAGGTCCGCTCTGCCCAATAGACTTTGGACAAAAAATTCCCAATCCTCTATGATTGCATTGAGGGCAGTCCTCACCATGACATCGTCGTCTACCTTGACTCCCATGCCAGTCAACTGATCCCGGATCGATTGTAGTCTGGATAGAAAGGATATATCTCCTCTCCCTTGGCCATCATGAATAACCTCAGTTGGTTCTCCAGAAGCATCTTCCTCTGGACGGATCTTCCTTCATATAGTGTGGTTAGAGCTACCCACATCTCATGAGTCGTTGCCTTCTTGGCTATGTGCAGGACCACATGATCTTTGACCCCGTCCATAATGAAGCACTTGGCATGTGTCGTTGCTTCTTCATGCTTCTCCAAAAGCTTCGCATCGATCGGCGTGGCCAAGACTTTCTCTGCATGCTCCCTCATGTCGTATGCCACCATGACTACCAGTATTTTAGCATTCCAAATTGCAAAGTTGGACAGGTCGTCCAACCTATCCTGATCACGTAGTCCATGGGGTGCCATCTGCTTAGAAAATGTGTCGGAACGAATCCTCCTCTCTATGCTAGAGACTCGGATCTAGGGTCCCTGGCGAGACAAGAACCCTCTGCTCCCTCTAACAACTGACTCCTCTCTTGGAAGTATGCCAAACAATACGAATAAGCTCTCTTCAATCCTTTGATAGATCTTCAGACTTCTTTGGTAGGAAATCTTCTGAGAAGTTGTTCTCCTCCCGCACTTTGTCAACTTCACTTAGGCTAAATTCTGCACCGACCGAATTTTAACCCCACCAGCAACTATTGAATGTCTGCAGCTCAGCTTTCGGCACTCCGAACAGCAATCAACTTCTGGACTGTGTCACCCTAGCTGGCCTCTACGTGAGCAGGCAGTCTCAGCGCAGCTTCTGCGCTACCTTTGCTCTGCTCTGCTTCCTTTAGTTGTTGCGCTGCCTTCTCTGGTCCGGTTTACTGTTGATGTTGCTGCTTTCTCTGCTACTTTCTGCAGCAAATATTCTTCAGTCTTCTTGTTGGAGATCCAAGCTAGATCTACAATCGCTTTGATACAATGTGAAAATTTCTAAATATCTCAAACAGAAACCCTACTATTAATTTTCATATTTACTTCTCCTACTTACATTAAGTTATTAATGTGAAATATTCATCGAAGTAAATACATTAACAACCTACATATACAAATCTAAACTGAATACATGCACAATGACAAAGTGACAAAAAAGGATTTTCTGGACAACTATCCCCAAAAAACCCAATGCGAGAAAACCAATCTTCTGGCTGTTGGAGGGTTTTATTATTAAGTAGAATCTAAGTACAACAAATATGGGCACCAACTGGTTAACCCGACAGAGAAATAAAACTGCAGCTATACCTCTGTTCTGGAGACAGAAAAACTGACTGATTCACACCCTCAAACGGGATTTACAGAACTCAACCTTTTTTAGTCTTCAGAAACCCCAGCGCTGCTCTGAAGCCCTCTGCGTCAGCTCTGCTAGCCTATGTCAGCCCCTACGTTGCTCAGGAAGGGCCTACGTCACCTCGGACTGGGTTACATTGCCCCTGCCCTACTCTCGTTGGGCCTGCGTCAACCCTGCTGGCCTTCTATTGCCCCTGCGCTGCCCTTCAGGGCCTGCATCGCCCCTGAAGCCTCTGCATTGCCTCGTTGGGCTATCGTTGCTCTACATAGCTGCTGCTCCCTTTGTGCTGCTCAGTCTGCTGCTTCTCTGCCCTTGTTACACTCTTGGCCTGGGATCAAACCATCCCTTTCGCCAATACTACCCCTCGTTGCAGCTGAAACACTTCTGAAATTCTTAGCAAACCACGCCCTAGAATTCCAGCTTAGTTTCAGTGCTCTGCCACTGTGTGTGTTCTCCAACTGACCCCAAGCCCTCTTCTTATACTTTTCTCGTTGAAACATCAACGGTCGTGATCTAATCTTGAATCGACGGCTAAGATTAGAAGATACATGATCTGTGTGACTTAAGTCATTTTCATCACATGTTTAATTTAATTAACTTTAATCTTTTAACTTTCCTAAGTTAGACTTAGGATCCTAAATTAAAAATATTAATTAATTAAATATCTCTTAAACAGGATGGAATTTCTTAAATCGCTTTCTCGGTCTCGATATCTCATGTACTCTAGTCCCTCCACAAATTTTGGGAGCTAGAGCACATCTGATGCTACCCCAACACCCCAAAATCTCAACACTCCCTCTTAGCAAGGAATGTGCTCTAGCAAAACACTTCACCCTGAAGGCCGCACTGATCTCTGGTGTGGGTCTCTGCGCTGATGTTTAGCCTGCTACCCTTCATCACTGCGCTGATGCTGCTCTGTCATACTGTTGCCCATGACGCTGCCACTGCCATTGCTACATCTGTACTGCAGCTCCCTCTAAATTTGCTTCATCGTACTGCCAACTGTTGCACTGCAACTCAATTGCTGAGAGTAAGCAACTGAAGTACTACTGCCCAATTTTTGGCAGACAAGTCAGTTGGGCTGCATCTCATCACAGAAGCTCCATAGGCTACTACTCCATGCTGTCATCTGGAGGCTGTTGCACTACTACAACTCTGCACTCCGTAAGCAAATCTCCTCAGCATTGCCTCTGCGTTGAAGTCCCCTACGCTGCTATTGCGCTGCGCTGTCCTCTTGAAGCCTCCACGCTATTGCAGCTCTGCACTGCGTAAGCAAGCCTGCTCTGCGTTGTTTAAGTCACATCAACCCCTCTGCATTGTTGTTGCTGCATCTGCACTGTGCCACTCCCTCTTAGCATCCAACTCTGCCTCTATTCCATCTGTGATTCTCTGCACCCACTGCTCTACTTGCCCCGCTACCGTCTTAAGGCTCATGTAGCTTGTATGTGATCCAAGAGTTGAGCTACTAAAGGATCCTGCCCACACTTTGTAGTTGTTCTACAGATCAAGATCGCCCCACTTTCGTGGTTCATGAGAGCTCATGGCTACGTCATCTCCGGAGCCATCGTCCGCCACAGCAACCTTGGAGCTATAAGCTTTCTTGTCCTTTTTCTTCTGAGGAAAATTGCTAGCGAAATGTCCTAGTTCGCCGTATTGGAAACACTTGATCTTCGACAGATCCCGCTTCTTTCTCCCTTGCTGCATCTTTGATGCCAAAGCTGCATCTTCCTCTTCTTCCTTCTTCACTCTACTCGAACCAGTGATGTACTGTCTTTTCGTCATCCGACAAATTTCCTCTTGTCGGAGGATAGCCCACATGTTGTCCTAGTTGGGAAGGTTCACTCTGCCCAAGAGACTTTGGACAAAAGTTTCCCAATCCTCTATGACTGCATTGCGGGCATTCCTCACCATGACATCGTCATCTACCTTGACTCCCATGCCAGTCAGCCGATCCCGGGTCGATTGTAGTCTGCATAGAAAAGTATCGATCTCCTCTCCCTTGGCCATCATGAATAACCTCAGTTGGTTCTCCAAAACCATCTTCCTCTGTACGGATCTTCCTTCACATAGTGTGGTTAGAGCTACCCACATCTCATGAGTCGTTGCCTTCTCGGCTATGTGTGGGACCACATGATCTTTGACCCCGTCCATAATGAAGCACTTGGCGTGTGCCGCTGCTTCTTCATGCTTCTCCAGGAGCCTCGCATTGATCGGCGTGGCTAGGACTTTCTCTACATGCTTCCTCAAGCCGTATGCCTCCATGACTACCAGGATTCTGGCCTTCCAGATTGCAAAGTCGGACAGGTTGTCCAACCTATCCTGATCACGTAGTCCATGGGGTGCCATCTGCTCAAAAAATGTGTCGAATTGAATCCTCCTCTCTATGCTAGAGACTTAGATCTAGGGTTCTTGGCGACACAATAACCCTCTGCTCCCTCTGACAACTGACTCCCTCTCTTGGAATTCTGCCAAACAATACGAATCAGCTCTCTTCGATCCTCTGATCGATCTTCAGACTTCTTTGGCAAGAAATCTTCTGAGAAGTTGTTCTCCTCCCGCTCTTTGTCAACTTCGCTTATGCTAAATTTTGCACCGACAGAATTTTAACCACACAAGCAATTGTTGAAGGTCTGTAGCTCAGCTTCCAGCACTCTAAAAAGCAATCAGCTTATGGACTGCATCACCCTAGCTGGCCTCTGCGTGAGCAGACAGTCTCAGTGCAACTTCTGGGCTGGTTCTGCGGAGTAAGTACGTGGGCTTGCGTGAGTCTGTGTGGAGACTGCGTCACCCTTGCCTCTGCTCAGCTCTGCTTCCTTCTACTGTTGTTGCTGTTTTTCGCAGCAAAGATTCTTTAGTATATTGCTAGAGATCCAAGCTAGATCTGCAATCGCTCTGATACCATGGGAAAATTTCTGAATATCTCAAACAAAAACCCTACTATTAATTTTCGGATTTGCTTCTCCTACTTACATTAAGTTATTAATGTGAAATATTCAGCATTAACGTCCAAGTAAATACATTAACGGCCTACACATACAGATCTAAACTGAATACATGCACAATGAGAAAGTGGCACACAAGGATTTTTTGGACAACTGTCCCCGGAAAAAAATGCGGGAAAATCGGTCTTCTGGCTGCTAGAGGGTTTTATTATTAAGTAGAATCTAAGTACAACAAATCTGGGCACCAACTGGTAAAAGCGATAGATAAATAAAACTGCAGTTGCAGCTCTGTTCTAGAGACCGAAAAACTGACTGATTCACACCATCAAACGGGATTTACAGAACTCAGCCTTTTTCAGTCTTCAGAAACCCCAACACTGCTATGAAGCCCTTTGCGTCAACTCTACTAGCCTGCGTCAGCCCCTGCGCTGCTCAGAAAGGGCCTGCGTCACCCCGGACTGGGTTATGCTGCCCCTGCACTGCTCTAGTTGGGCCTGCATCAACCCTGTTGGCCTTCTGTTGCCCCTGCGCTGCCCTTTCTGGGCCTACGTAGCCCCTGAAGCCTGTGTGTTGCCTCTGTTGGGCTATGGTTGCTCTCCGTAGCTACTGCCCCTTCTGCGTTGCTCAGTCTGCTACTTCTCTGCCCTTGTTGCACTCTTGGCCTTGGATCAAACCATCCCTTTCGCCAATACTACCCCTCGCTGCAGCTGAAACACTTCTGAAATTACTAATAAACCACGCCCTAGAATTCCAACTTAGTTTCAGTGCTCTGCCACTGTGTGTGTTCTCCAACTAACCCTAAGCCCTCTTCTTATACTTTTCTCATTGAAACATCAACAGTCGTGATCTAATCATGAATTGACGGCTAAGATTAGAAGATGCTTTATCCGTGTGACTCAAGTCATTTTCATCACATGTTTAATTTAATTAACTTTAATCTTTTAATTTTCCTAAGTTATTAATTAAATATCTCTTAAATAGGATGGAATTTCTTAAATCGCTTTCTGGGTCTTGGAGATCTCATGTACTCTAGTCCCTCCACAAAGTTTGGGAGCTAGAACACATCTGATGCTACCCAACACCCTAAAATCTCAACACTGTAATATCCCCTTTCAGGGATATCTCTCAAACACAGTCAACTCTAAACCAGAGATGGACTGGAGGGGCGTTTACTAGATATTTCACCTCTTGAAAAGAGGATGAGATCTGGAGGCTACCTGGCCCTCACCAGACTCCGTCTATAGAGTATGGGCAAAACACAACAGATGGTATAGCAACGGGAATGTCTCAAACGGAAAATAAGCAGCGATGCAGATCATACAACAGTACATGAAATGCTAGAAACAGTATATGCAACAGATACACATAAAATAGAGAGAATACTGAGCCATTTTATTATACTGAGAAATAGCAATGAGTACAACAGGTGATCAGAGTGATGGCACCTCGACTTGCACCAGGCAAGTGTAGGAATACTCTCAGAATATCGATGGAATGGCTGCTCTCTGATCTGCGTCCAAGTTGCTAGAAAACTGCAGTGTAGCTGCTACTGCTGGAACAAGGTGGGTATTTGGGGTTGCTCCCCTACTTGGAATGAGCTGAAACTCTGGAATCAGCCTCTGCTCACAAAACCCAGAAAAGCCAAGAGAGCGTTTCTGGAATGGACAACCTCCGAAAATACCTCCCTTGAGGATCTATGCTATCCTCCTAAGGGCCACGCTGAGACTGAATGGAATCCTCCAAAATATGGCCTCCCGCTCAACCAAAAGTCTCCAATATGCAAGGGTTGGCCCCTTGCTCCTCCCTCTCAAGACTGCGCAGTCTATGAATGCACTGCTCCTCCACAAATGCCAAACACCAATCCTCCTGCAAAATACTAATGAGACAACCTCACCCGAGCAAGCACTCGAAGTCTCCCGGGGCTGAGGGTGAGATCTCCGAATGGAGACACTCAATGCACTAAACAGTGCTACAGACAAGCTAAACAGCCAGCGTGCTCAAAGTCGAAGTGACCAACTCAATATGCACAAACTCCAATAATCAAATGAGGATGCTCTCCTCCTTTTTATAACAATGGGCCTCTCTCAACCCTAGGCCCCACCATCTCCTACGTAGCCTTCATTTGGCCCACGTTGCCAACTAAGTTGCGCTGTCACGGCCCACGTGGTCTAAGTGGGTCCCCCTCTACGTGGTCTCTTGGCCCCCCTTGGCCCACTTAAGTCACAACGTTGAGTCTACTAGGGAGTGCACTTTATTTTAGTGAGTTATGTCCCCCTCTCACTCACTTTATTTATATTTCTAACTATAGAAGGCAAAATTCATCAAAGTTAATATTTCCAATTAGTTATCGCTAATTGGGAATATTACAGTCTCCCCCGGCAAAATGTTGCTTGACCCCAAGCAACTGTAGTGATGAATGCTGCAAGATCTTCTCACTCTCCCAAGTGGCATCCTCATCCGACAAATTCTTCCACCTCACCAAGAATTCTCGGACTGTCCTGCTCCGCAACTGCCTCTCTCTGAGACATCAATGATGGCCTCCGGCTGTAGCACCAAATGCCCCTCATCATCTATAGGCGAGAGCTCCTCCGTCACTGTCACCTGCTATCCCAAAGCCTTCTTCAAGCATGATACATGAAAAATGTTATGAATCTTGTTGCCTTGGGGCAGCTCCAACTCATAGGCAACCTGTCCAACCCTGCGTATCACCCTGTATGGTCCATAAAAGAGGGGCTTGAGCTTTTCAGCCCCCTTCTGCTTTAGAGTCGACTGTCGGTATGGCTGCAAGCGTAGGTAGACCAAGTCCCCTACCTCAAACTGTCTCTCCACCCAACCCTTGTCGGCATACAGCTTTTGTTGATTCTACGCGGTAGCCATGTTATCCTTGAGAGCTCGGAGGATGTCCTGACTCTCTTGGATCCAATCCTTGGCTCTCAGAGCCTTGCTGGCACCACACATCACATCAATGAAAGATAAAGCATGATAACCATACAATGCATAAAACGGAGACATACCGATAGACATGTGATGTGTGGTGTTGTAGCAGTACTCTCCTAGGTGCAGCCACTTCAGCCACGCTCTCTGCTGCCCACTGACATAGTTACGCAAGTAGCCCTCTAGCCACTTGTTAACTATCTTTGTCTGCCCATCTATCTGTGTGTGGTAGCTGGTACTCGGTGTCAACTTTGTCCCCACCAACCGAAAAAGCTCCTGCCAAAATCCACCCATGAAGTAGCTGTCCCTGTCACTGACAATGGTCTTGGGAAGACCATGTAACCTGAAGATATCTCGGAAGAATAGCTCTGCCACCTTTGCTGCTGTATAGTGCGCGGATATGGCGAAAAAGTGTGCATATTTTGTCAGTCGATCAATGACGACAAATATACAGTCCTTGCCCTGCACCGCAGGCAACCCTGTGATGAAATCCATCGAAATACTCTCCCATTTCCCCATTGGAATGGGAAGAGGCTACAACAACCCTACTGGATGGTTCATCTCCCCCTTGTTGCGCTAGCAAACTTCGCACTCCCTGACATGCTGGAGTACGTCCTCCTTGGGGCCCTTCCATGAGAACCTCTCTCTGATGGCCCTGTAGGTTTTGGTAAACCCCTGGTGACCAGCCAATGGTGAATCATGAGAAGCCTGTAGTATCTTCTTCTTGAGCTGAGAGCCCTCAGTCAAGAAGATCCTGTCCCTGTAGTAGATGATCTCATCCATCACCCTGTATTGATCATCTGTCACCTATCCATCCAGAACCTTGCAAGCAAACCTGTCCTTGGAGTACTCCACCAAAAATCGAGCCCTCCAATCTGCATCCAAACTCATCAAGGAAAACGCGGCTGGTCTCCGTGAAAGTGCATCAACCACCACGTTTTTTTTCCCTTTGACATACTCTATGTCAAAGTCGTAGGCCTGGATTTTGCTGACCCACTTCTGTTGCCTCTCCTGTAGCTGCTTCTACTCTAAAAATAACCTAAGGCTGTTGTGGTCAGTCCTCAGCCTGAACCTGTTACCCACCAGGTACTGTCGGAATTTGGCCAAGGCATGCATGATGGCCAACATCTCCTTGTCATATATGGCATATAACCGCTCATGTGGAAGGAGCTTCCGGCTCTCAAAAGCTATCGGGTGACCTCCCTGCATCAATACTGCACCGATCCCCTTTTCTGATGCATCACACTCTAAGACAAATGGCTGCGTGAAATCCGGCAATGCAAGTACTGGGCAACTGCTCATCACCTCCTTGAGCCTGTCAAAGGCCAGCTGCACTGTATCTGACCAACTGAATGCCCCCTTCTTCGTCAAATCTGTAAGGGGTGCAGCAAGCTGAGAGAAACTCTTGACAAACTTCCTGTAATAAGTGTAGATACCAACAAATCCTCGAAGTTTCGTCACGTTTCTCGGCTCTGGCCAATCTCTGATGGCCCTGATCTTCTCCTTGTGGACCCTCACTCCGTCCACTCCTATGATGTGTCCCAAATATAGCATCTCCGTCATCCCAAACTCGCACTTGGAGAGCTTAGCATAGAACTGCTGCTCCTCCAAGATATGCAGCACTGCCTCTATGTGTTGGAGATGCTCCTCCCAAGTCCTGCTATATATCAGTATATCATCAAAAAAGACCAACACAAACTTCCTTTGGTGACTGTGGAAAATATGGTTCATGCATGACTGGAAGGTGGTTGGTGCGTTGGTTAGCCCGAAAGGCATAACCAAAAACTCAAAGTGGCCATAATGGCACCTGAAAGCGGTCTTGGGAATGTCCTGTTCCCTCACGCGAATCTGGTGGTACCCGGATCTCAAATCGATCTTCGAAAAGAACTGTGCTCCTCTCAACTCATCCATCAGCTCATCGATCCGCGGTATAGGGTACATGTTCTTCATGGTCTTTTTATTCAGGGCCCTATAATCAATGCACATTCTCAATGTGTCGTCCTTCTTCTTCACCAACACCACCGAAGAAGCAAAAGGACTGGTGCTAGGCCGAATGTGTCCAAGAGCCAGCAACTCCTAGATGGCCCGCTCAATCTCGTCTCGATAGGCCTTGGGGTGCCTATAGGGTGTGGTGATAATGGCCTGAATGCCCTGCTCTAACTCAATAGTATGCTCAAATCCCCGATCTGGTGGTTGTCCTGGCGGTATCTCCCCAAACACCACAACATACCTGTCAAGGATGGTCTGTATCTCAGGATGAACTGACTGCCCGGTAGTCCTTGCCTCTGATGCACGCAGCTCTACTGCCCACTCTATGTCTCCCTTCCCGAAGTTTGCCTCCATCCAGTGAGCTGAAACAGTCTGGAGTGGGTAAGTGTGCATCCCACGTATCTTCTCATGCTTCCTGGTCTTCTTATCATCCCACTCCATCTCCAAGGCCTCCCAATCTGTGGTGACCTTCCCTAGAGTAATCAGCCACTGTACACCCAATACCACATTGGTATCCGGTATGTTAACCACAAAAAAGTGGTCAGTCACTGTGTAGGTGCCCATCGTCACAGCGAGCTCTAGAACATATCTGGCACATTGCATCGTCTGATCTCCTGAGACCAACACAGAAAATCCATCGAAGCTCTCTGTCGGTATGCCTCTCCGCTCAACCATTTGTGCATCGATGAAGTTGTGGGTTGCCCCACTGTCTACCAGGACTAAAACTCGCTGCCCACGTACTGTCCCTCGGACACGCAGCGTCAAATACTTGGGTACTCCCCGCAATGCTGCAAGGGTCCCCCCTGTGGGTGCAAAAGCTGCACCTCCTGCTCCTGGAGGTGGAGGCGGCAAATGGTCCTGCACTGCCTGATTGTCTCCTGCCTCCCCATCCTCATACTCATCCTCTTCCCCGCTGCTCTCGAAGAAGACCTCGATAAAATGTGCTTTACCAGCAGCACATCTGTGTCCCGGTGCCCACGACTCCTGACAGGTAAAACACAACCTCTTCTTCTTCAACTCCCTCCTGGCATCATCATCTAACTATCCCCTACCCAGATTCCCCTTAGGAGGCGGAATCCTCACATCCTTCCCCTTTGGCTGGAAAGCCTGTCTCTAGGGGTAAGGTGTCCTGGTCCGAGGTAAAGCATCAAATCCCAGGTCCTGCCAACTGCGTCCTGGAGTGTGGCTGGTCTGGCGAATCTGACCAAACCTCGAAGCGGCTCTGCTAACCCCTCAATGAATATGTATATCATCCGTGCCGCGGATAGATCAGTCACCATCACTGAAAGTCTCAGGAAATCTGCAATATATGTCTCCAGGTTCCCGGTCTGTTTGAGCCTCGTCAGCTCCTCAAAGTGCTCCTCCGGATCCCTCCGATCAAACCTCTCTATCAATCTCTGTGTGAACTCGGCATATGTGGTCACTGTCGAATGTCCGAGTGTAACCATCACATGGAACCACCAATCCTGAGCCTCACCATCCAAATGCAGCGTCGCCACCTTGATGGCCTCCGTCTCTACCATCTGGTTGAGCTGGAAGTATATGTCCAACTTCTCCACCCAAGACTTTGCCGAACTGTTTGATGAACCATCAAACGTAGGCAAATGGAACCTGCTCATTGTACGTTGGGTATCTCCGTCGTGATAATGTCGATGCCCTCTGTGATGGTCACGGGGCCTGCTGTCCCGCTGAAGCTGAACAAAATCTCTGAATGAAAGGGCATCCTTGAACTCCTGCCCATATGCCTGATACTCAGCAAAATAATCACCCATGTGGCCAGGCTCTGGCTCCTGCTGTGCTCTTGCCCCAGTGTCTGCACCCAGAAAAGTGGGCATAGTGGAACGAATGGGGGCATGTGATGCCTAATGCGGAGTGGCACCCCGCTCCTGCAAATGGTGGGATGTGCCCGACCCCTCACCAACCTGGAAAACCCTTCGGGTTTCACGTTGTCTAGCCTCCACAACAGTGAATCTCTGACCCATCATCTCGATCTGCCTCGCCAAATCCTGCACTGATTTGAGGAGGGCTTCCCCAAACTGTCTTGCATCACTATCATCTGCCATTGGCTCCCCCTGTTCTGCGTTCACTACTGGATCCTGTTCTGCGTCCTCTACTGGAAAGCAATCCCCCTCTCCGTAGGTGACCTGCAAGCTACGTTCTTTGTCACGGTACTTCCTACCCCTGTAGCAAATGTACAGCTTTTCTCCCGGTGTCATAGACAACTTGCTCCACAGGCTGAGCCAGGTCTATGAGCTCTGATACCACTGTAATATCCCCTTTCAGGGATATCTCTCAAACACAGTCAACTCTAAACCAGAGATGGACTGGAGGGGCGTTTACCAGATATTTCACCTCTTGAAAATAGGATGAGATCTGGAGGCTACCTGGCCCTCACCAGACTCCGTCTATAGAGTATGGGCAAAACACGACAGATGGTATAGCAATGGGAATGTCTCGAAGGGAAAATAAGCAGCAATGCGGATCATACAACAGTACATGAAATGCTAGAAACAGTATATGCAACAGATACACATAAAATAGAGAGAATACTGAGCCATTTTATTATACTGAGAAATAGCAATGAGTACAAGAGGTGATCAGAGTGATGGCACCTCGACTTGCACCAGGCAAGTGTAGGAATACTCTCAGAATATCGATGGAATGGCTGATCTCTGATCTGCGTCCAAGCTACTGGAAAACTGCCGTGTAGATGCTACTGCTGGAACAAGGTGAGTATTTGGGGTTGCTCCCCTACTCGGAATGAGCTGAAACTCTGGAATCAGCCTCTGCTCACAAAACCCAGAAAAGCCCAGAGAGTGTTTCTGGAATGGACAACCTCCGAAAATACCTCCCTTGAGGATCTACGCTATCCTCTCAAGGGCCACGCTGAGACTGAATGGAATCCTCCAAAATATGGCCTCCCGCTCAACCAAAAGTCTTCAATAGGCAAGGGTTGGCCCCTTGTTCAATCTCCCGACCAAAATCCTCCGAAACAATGCCCCTCCGGAGCTCCCTCAAAATGGACTGCGTCCTCCCTCTCAAGACTGCGCAGTCTATGGATGCACTGCTCCTCCACAAATGCCAAACACCAATCCTCCTGCAAAATATTGATGAGACAACCTCACCCAAGCAAGCACTCGAAGTCTCCCGGGGTTGAAGGTGAGATCTCCGAACGGAGACACTCAATGCACTAAACAGTGTTGTAGACAAGCTACACAGCCAGCGTGCTCAAAGTCGAAGTGACCAGCTCAATATGCATAAACTCCAATAATCAAATGAGGAGGCTCTCCTCCTTTTTATAACAATGGGCCTCTCTCAACCCTAGGCCCCACCATCTCCTACGTAGCCTCCATTTGGCCCACGTTGCCAACTAAACTGCGTTGTCATGGCCCACGTGGTCTAAGTGAGTCTCCCTCTACGTGGTCTCTTGGCCCCCCTTGGCCCACTTAAGTCACAACGTTGAGTCTACTAGGGAGTGCACTTTATTTTAGTGAGTTATGTCCCCCTCTCACTCACTTTATTTATATTTCTAACTATAGAAGGTAAAATTGATCAAAGTTAATATTTGCAATTAGCTATCGCTAATTGGGAATATTACAAACACACCCTACAACTGAGCAATTCGCACTCCCTTTGCCACTGTAACTAGCTCTACACTGTCTCTCGAGAACTCACTGCAACTAGCTCTGGTAACACTGAACCTGCTACTATGATATTGAGGGCCCTCGTAGCAAAGGTGATGGTCCTATTGCAACAGTTGGAACTAATCTGACTGATCTCCATGTTGCACCTGCACTGGACCCTACCCCTCTTGATACGCTAAGGTATCAGGCTCCTCCTCCACCTAGAGATATTGCGGTTATCAATGCAAACTCCTCCAAACTGGCGGTTAACTCATCAATCTTTGTCGAAGTTTCTATTTGCTCCAGCTTCTTGTCCTTCTTCCTTTGAGGACGCTAGGAAACGTAGTGCGTGAATTCACCACACCCAAAGCACTTGGCCTTCGATAGGTCTTTCTTCTTCTTTTCTCCTCCAATTGAGCCGTGTCCCTGACTGGGACCCTTCTTTGCCTTTCCCTTACTTGCAAGGGCTACGTTCTCCTCATCCTCATCCTCCTCCGGTCCCTTGTTGTTGCAGTTGATAGTACCTGCTGCAAGACTAAGCCTCAGCGCCTCCTGAGTGAAGTCACTCCATAGACAATCCCATCCAGGAAGCGTATCTCGCCTAGAAATAACTTGGACTAAAGTATGCTACTCCTTGGTGAAACCGTTGAGAGTTTTCCATACTAGCTCATTGTCTTTCGGTTTCTCTCCCACTACTACGACTTCATCTCTGAATGTTTGAATTCTAGTGAGATAGGTGTAAGTTGTAACTCTTTCTCCCTTCTTCATCTTGGTGGTCCTTAGCTTCTCCTTGAGAATCATCTTTTGATTCGTTAATGGATTGTCATACAGCGTTATGACGGCATCCCACATGTCCTTTTCCATATTCTTATCTGCAATAAGCGAGACAATGTGATCCTGAACCTTGTCTAGGACCATCCTCTTAGCTTTGGCCATTTCTTTCTTGAAGGTTGCCAATTGTCGTGCATTTGTTGGCTTTGCCATGACATTTGTCACGAATTCCTTCAAACCATGTTCATCCAACAAGAATTGCATTTTGGCCTTCCAAACACCAAAGTTAGAGGCTCCATCAAGTTTGTCTCGATCCCCGAGTCTTGTCATAGCCATCTCTACAAAACTCAAATACGCTGGAGGTCAATAAACTAGGACTCCCTTTTCTCCTTCTGACAATTGGATATGGCCTCCTCTGCTACTCACACTCCTCCTAGAATGTGCAGATCTGATCCTGCACTGGCAGATCTGTTCCTTCACTAGCCTCTGATGACCTTCCCAGAACTCGCACTACCTGCAATTTCCTTTTGGGCAACTCACTATACTACCCCTGGAACTCGCACTGACTGGATTGGCAAGTCTATACAGCCTCCTACTACTTGAATTTCGATCTCCTTTCCCTAGTTGGAAAAACAGGAAACCCTCTAAGAAATTATTCCTGTATGCTTTTCCTCTTCCTTCCTTGTGCAGATCTGCTACTACAAACCCCCATTGTAATTTTCGGCACCCAGATCTACTCTACGAAATAACTAATCTGCTCACCAGAATTACTTACCAGCAATACCACTGCCCGTTGCCACAAATTTGAAGCGAAGTCGAATTTTTCCTCCTATATCTAAAAAATCGATTTTCTGCTCCTTTACAAATCAAACCCTAGCTTGGCCTACACAGATTTGGATCCTGTGTTTTAGATCACCCTCTGAAACTACACAAACTTATTTCTTCTTCCTTTGAGCCTCAGGATCTGATCAACTACTACTCTAATACCATGTGAAAAATCCACGATTACAATGCTGAAATTTGGGTACCAGAGGACAAGTGGTTTCCTAAGGCTTTGATCTTTGGCCTAG
This sequence comes from Pinus albicaulis, assembly GCA_034641835.2. Taxonomy (NCBI): domain Eukaryota; kingdom Viridiplantae; phylum Streptophyta; class Pinopsida; order Pinales; family Pinaceae; genus Pinus; species Pinus albicaulis. The sequence continues at coordinate 766,463,765 of CM076572.1, forward strand.
GGAAAAGTGTCCAAAAGTATTTAACGTTTTCTCCTAAAGTGACTTTATAAGTGGTAAAGTCAAATCTAATTTAAAAGTGACTTTATAAGTGATAAAGTTACAAATTCTAATTTTAAAGTGACTTTAACAAAGTCAATGTGAAATTAAAAAGTGAAAAGTGACTTTGGAAATAAATGACTAAGAGGGTCTTTATTAATGTGGGGTGGATTAAAAAATAGAAAGTGAGATTTAAATGCACATTTAATCTCAGCCTTAGATCTAAAGCTATCTCAACCATTGAATTTAGGGATTCCCCAAAAGTCACTTAGACTTAGGTTAAAGAAGGAAAAGAAGAGAAAAGATCATTCAGTCTTTCATGAGCAGATTGAAAGAAGAGGAAGAGAAAGCAAGGAGATATTTCTGAGCAGAGGAGGAGGAAGAACAGTACCTTGGCACGCATACCGAGGTAGCTAGATTCAGTAAATCCGTACTGCAAGGTGCAGCACGAAGTTCAAGGCAAGTGGCACAAATTTCAAGTGCAAAACAACATTTATTGCAGCATGTTTTTCGAGGTCCATACAGCAGCAAGGAGGCATGGATATCGAGGTCCGTACAGCAGCGAAGGAGAATTGTTTTTCTAGAATTTGTACAATAGCTAGCAGCACACAAAACGAGGTCCGTACAGTAGTTGTACAGCACGAAAATAGAGGCAACAAGTGGCACAGTTTTCGAGGGAGGTCGTACAGTTGTTCTGGCACTATTTTCGGTGATGTCTGTACAACATTTAAGGCTGTACTTTCTGCTATAATATTTCTGTTTGCATTTGGCACGGAAATCAAGGCAGAGTTTGTGCACGGTTTTCAAGATAAGTAAAATACTAGTTGCTGGAATTTTTACTATATTTTTCATTTCTCTGTAAAAGCAATATTCAGAAATAAAGAGGACCTTTCAAACTGGTTTTCCCCAAGAGTTGTAGGGGGTTTTTCCAGGGTCATGTTGACCAAAAATCAGCGTGTCATTTTCTGTGTGTGTGGTTGAAATATTTTCCAAGTTTTATTTCTGCATTTTCCAGCACTTTGAAATTTCCAGAATTTGTGTTTTCAGAAATATTTATTATTCCCAGCTTGTTGAATCTATGGTTATGGAAATGGGCATTTAACTACATGGGAGTAATAAGGAGAAATTGATAACCGGAGTTGGGTCAAAATTTCTACATGGTATCAGAGCTTGGGTGGCTGAAAAGTGTAGTTTGCGACAACAAGTGAAAAATTACAGCAAGCTTATATTTCACACAGAAAACTGAACCTTTACCACAGCATTGAAATTTTCAGTTTGTTAGGACAGCAAGCATGTCTTTGGGCTTGAGGGGGGAGGATAGGTTGGATGGGCATAGCAACTACAGTACATCGAAGGAGAGAATCCAGAACATCTTTGAGGAGGCAGAAGTCTGGGGCATAATGGTACATACCCAACAGCACCCAGTAGCAGTGCCTACTGACGTTGTTCAGTTGGTTGAGTTTAATAAGAAGAATGCCAAGGGAAAGAAACTAATTCTGGATGGTATTAAAGACCATGTCGTTCCTCATGTGAGAGGAAAGAGATTTGCACACGAGATGTGAACAGCCTTGACCAATCTCTACCAGAGTACCAATGACAATAGAAAAATGGTCCTAAGGGAGAAGCTGAAGGCCATTAAGATGGAAAAGACTGATAGTATTACTGCATACCTCACAAAGATCACTAATGTGAGAGATGAATTGGCAGTTGTTGGAGAGGTCATTCCACCCACTGAGTTGGTGCGGATTACAGTGAATGGCCTTCCCAGTACATGGCTGAATTTTGTTGATGGGATTGTTGCACAGGAGACCCTTCCCACTTGGGAGAGGTTGTGGGATGATTGCATTCAGAATGAAATCAGAAAGAACCAGCTTGGGGCAGCCAAACCAGTTGAGGAGGATGACAATGTAGCATTGTTAGCAAGGGGCAAGAAGGGCAAAGGAAAGAAGCAAGCTTGTACAAGTGGTGGTGGGGGCAAAGGCAAAGGTAAAGATAAGCAGGTGAACACGCAGAAGGACTATTCCAAGGTGAAGTGTTGGAATTGTCAAAAGTTGGGACACTATGCCGTTGTGTGTCCGAAGAAGAAGAAGAATGGAAAGAACAAGACCATGGCAGCATCAGCAAAGATAGAGGACTTTTCGGAGAGCTTTGACCAGGAGTTTGGGTTCATTGCTTGTGAGTCCACTAGTGCAAGATCACCTACCACGGAAGTTGAGAGGGAGTGTGCATTTCCCTTCCACTAGCGGAGCATCTTCAGGTATTTGGTATGTTGACAGTGGGGCTTCACGTCATATGACAGGAGTCCGTGAGTACTTCTCAGAGCTTTCAGAGAGTGGCACTGATATAGAGGTACTACTCGGAGACGATAGCATTCTTAGAGCAGTCGTTGTGGGGACATTGACATTTGATAGGGAACCCAAACCTCCCTTGAAAGTGTCGGATGTTCTATATGTGCCAGGGATGAGGAAGAACCTTATATCCGTCTCAACATTGGAGTACAAAGGGTATGATGTATTGTTCAGGAGAGGATAGGTGCTTATATATTCTAAGGGCACTCCAGCTTCTTCAGCTAGAGTGATTGGTGTACGCCATGTCAAGGTGTACAAGTTTTCATTTCAGCCCCTTATGGCATTGAGCAGTAGTACCGGCAGCAGAGCTAGCAGTTCAGAGCTGTGCGAGATTTGGCACCGCAGGATGGGGCACATGTATCATGGGGCCTTGAGGACATTGCGGGAGATCACTACAGGTGTGTCAGATTTCAGTTTTGATCACCTAGATACATGCAAAGGATGTGCTATGGGGACGTTTGCCAAATCCCCTTTTCCCAGCACTGATAGCAGATCAACTGGGATTCTTGATTTGATTCATACCGATGTGAGCAGTCGGATGTCTCATGTTTCCTTGAGTGGATATGAGTACTATGTTTTATTCATTGATGATCACTCCAGGAAGACCTGGATTTATTTCTTGAAGACCAAGAGTGAGGTCTTCAAGCGGTTTCAGGAGTTCAGAGCTCTTGTGGAGATTCAGACAGGTCAAAAGATCGAGTCCCTCAGGTCGGACAATGGAGAAGAGTATACCCTTGGTGAGTTTGTTGAGTATTGTGCCGAGGCAAGCATCAGGAGGGAGTTCACAGTTCCTTACAACCCCCAGCAGAACGGGGTTGCAGAGAGGAAGAACAAATCCATCGTTGGGGCTGCCAAAGCCATGCTACATGAGCAGGGGTTACCATTGTTTTTGTGGGCAGAGGCCTGCAACATTGTTGTGTATTTGCAGAACAGGAGTCCACATCGTGCCTTGGGGCATGTGACTCCAGAGGAGGCTTTTTTTGGGAAGAAGCCTGATGTTGGTCACTAGTGTATCTTTAGGTGTATTGCATACTCCTACGTACCCAAGGAGAAGAGGACCAAGCTAGAGCCCACCGCAGAGAAGGGTATCTTTGTGGGCTGCAATGAGACCTCGAAAGCCTTTCGGATTTATATTCCTGCACAGAGGAGAGTTGTTATCATGCGGGATGTGAAGTTCGTGAAGGACAGGGCTTTTAGGAGGTCACAGGAGTTAGAGTATCTGGATTCACCAGACCCTCAGGAGCAGTTGAGTCAGTCACAGGGATCCAGTGGGCAGGGATCATGAGGTACATCGATTACGGTGTCAAGTCCATCAGTAAGCAGTGGCTCGCAGAGTCAAAGGGGTGGTGCTTCAGGCAGCATGCAGAGCAGTCTGCAGAGCAGTTCACTAGGTAGTCCACTGATGGACAGTTCACACGGTACTTCAACATCTACTGGTACACGTTCAGGCAAGAGGACAGCAGACAGACATTCAGGAGTTCAAACTTCTGATGAGGATGAGGATTCTCGCTCTCCGGTGGGAGAAGTGTGCTCGTGGAAGAGGAAGCCCAAGTGTCTTTAGGATACCTTAAGAGAGGCCACATCTGTTGCTGGGCCGAAGAGACAAGTCAGAGAGAGCAGACCACCTAAGCAGTTTTGTAGCTATATAGCAATGGTTGCCAGCATCGTTGACTCCGAGCCTTCTAGCTATGAGGAGGCAGCTAGCCAATATGTCTGGAGAGAGGCCATGCAGGAGGAGTATTCTTCTATCATGAAGAATGATGTTTGGGAGGTGGTGCCGAGGCCTGAGGGCAAACCCGTGGTTACTTCCAGATGGCTTTACAAGGTAAAGCACGCTGCGGATGGCAGCATCGAGAAGTTCAAGGCAAGGTTGTGGCTAGAGGGTTCTCCCAGGTAGAGGGAGTAGACTATGAGGAGACCTTCGCTCCATTATTTCGATAGAAGCAGAGATGGGTTGGAAGATCCACCAGATAGATGTGAAGACTGCATTTCTCAATGGCTTCATACAGGAGGAGGTGTACATTGAGCAGCTGCAAGGCTTTGAGGTGCATGGGAAGGAATCCCATGTATGCAGAATGAAGAAGGCACTTTATGGTCGAAAGCAACCTCCTAGAGCTTGGTACTCTAGGATTGATACGTACTTGCAGGAGATGGGTTTCACAAAGAGTGATGCAGATCTGAAACTATACTTTATTGTGATAGGTGAGAAGCCTCTCATTCTGGTGTTGTATGTTGATGACTTGGTAATTACGGGTGCAGAGAGACTCATAGAGGGTTGCAAGAGAGATCTTGCCTTGGAGTTCAAGATGAAGGACATTGGCTTGATGTATTACTTTTTGGGTTTGGAGGTGTGGCAGGAGGAGGGGCATCTTTTCATGAGACACAGGAAGTATATTGTGGACATCCTTAGCAGATTTCACATGGAGGATTGTAGACCCATGTCGACAGCTATGATCTCTAACTGGAAGAAGCTTCACGCTTCAGATTCCGAGTTGGTGGATCCCACATTGTATAGACCGCTGATTGGTTCCTTGATGTATTTGGTCAACACTAGACCAAATATATGTTTTGTAGTCAACACGATGAGCCAGTTCATGTGCGAGCCCAAGAGAGTCCACTGGGTTGCTGCAAAACACATTTTGCGTTACTTGCAGGGTACAGTGGATTATGGTCTTGATTATAGACAGGGAGATGGAGTGAGATTGGCAGGGTACACTTATTCTGATTGGGCAGGTTATGCTTCTGATAGGAAGAGCACTTCAAGGTGTTGTTTTGGGTTGGGTTCAGCAGTTGTGTCATGGTTCAGCCGAAAGCAACAGTCAGTAGCATTGAGTTCAGCGGAAGTAGAGTACATGGCAGCGAGTCTAGCTAGTTGTGAGGCCATATGGCTTCGCAAGATGTTGTTTGGCTTATTTGGTCAACCGTTGAGACCTTCAGTGATTTACTGTGATAATCAAAGTTGCATTAAACTCACGGAGAATCCAGTATTTCATGACAGGTCAAAGCATATCGGGATCAGATATCATTTCATCAGAGACTGTTCAGAAGGGAGCTGTGAAGCTTGAGTATATTCCCACAGATGAGCAGGTAGCAAATATATTCACCAAAGCCTTATCACGAGGCAAGCATGTCTACTTCAGAGACAAAATCGATGTGGTGAGGAACACTTTCCTCAGTAAGAGGGAGAGTTGAAATTTGGGTACCAGAGGACAAGTGGTTCCCTAAGGCTTTGATCTTTGGCCTAGGGAAAAGTGTCCAAAAGTATTTAACTTTTTCTCCTAAAGTGACTTTATAAGTGGTAAAGTCAAATCTAATTTAAAAGTGACTTTATAAGTGATAAAGTTACTAAGTCTAATTTTAAAGTGACTTTAATAAAGTCAATGTGAAATTAAAAGTGAAAAGTGACTTTGGAAATAAATGACTAAGAGGGTCTTTATTAAAGTGGAGTGAATTAAAAAATAGAAAGTGAAATTTAAATGCACATTTAATCTCAGCCTTATATCTAAAGCTATCTCAGCCATTGGATTTAGGGATTCCCCAAAAGTCACTTAGTGTTAGGTTAAAGGAGGAAAAGGAGAGAAAAGATCGTTTAGTCTTTCATGAGTAGATTGAGAGAGGACAAGGAGAAAGCAAGGAGATATTTCTGAGCATAGGAGGAAGAACAGTACCCTGGCACGCATACCGAGGTAGATAGATTCAGCAAATCCGTACTGCGAGGAGCAGCACGAAGTTCAAGGCAAGTGGCACGAATTTCAAAAAGTGAAAAACAACATTTATTGCAACACGTTTTTCGAGGTCTGTATAGCAGCAAGGAGGCACGGAAATCGAGGTTTGTACAACAGTAAAAGAGGTGTTTTTCTAGAATTCGTACAGCAGCTATTAGCACGCAAAACGAGGTTCGTACAGCACGAAAATCGAGGCAGCAAGTGGCATAGTTTTCGAGGGAGGCCATATAACTGTTTCGGCACTATTTTCGATGTTGTCTGTATAGCATTTAAGGCTGTAAATTCTGTTGTAATATTTCTGTTTGTATTTGGCACGAAAATCGAGGCAGAGTTTGTGCACGGTTTTCGAGATAAGTAAAATACTGGTTGCTAGATTTTTTACTGTATTTTTCATTTTTCTATAAAAGCAATATTCAGAAATAAAGAGGAGCTTTCGAACTGGTTTTCCCCAAGAGTTGTAGGGGGGTTTTCCAGGGTCATGTTGACCAAAAATCAACGTGTCATTTTCTGTGTGTGTGGCTGAAATATTTACTAAGTTTTATTTTTGCATTTTCCAGCACTTTGAAATTTCCAGAATTTGTGTTTTCAAAAATATTTATTATTTCCAGCTTGTTGAATGTATGGTTATGGGAATGGGCATTTAACTACATGGAAGTAATAAGGAAAAACTGATAACCGGGGTTGGCTAAAAATTTCTACATATAATAAAATGGAAACTATTCTTCTAACTTATGCAGTTTATTAGTCTTTTGTTACTTAATTAATGACAAATAATGAATAGCTCACTATTGCAATCTTCACAATTAAAATAAACGTTGTGGAAATAAATCAGGAGCTAAGAAATAGAAGCACACATTAAATGACACTAATGTTTTTGGACTAACGTCCCCGGAAAAACCCCAAAGGGAAAACCAGTGCAACAAATGAGGGTTTATATTTTATTATCTTTAGCAAATTAGAGAGTACATAGATATGCTTCTCAAATACTGGCAAAGCTATGGAAAATTTACTCCACCACTTCAACTGGAAGATCGACCTCGAAACCCTTTGTTTCCCTTGCAAAATCAAACTCAGCCTCCTCCAGTAAATGCATACAAAAAAACGTTGTTGAGGGAAATACGCACTAGCTGGAAACTGAGGTTTTGTTGATCTTGCACTCTTTTGGTGATTATGCACTAGGAAACTTTCTCTATCCTCCATAATTGATTCCCGACAACTGGAAATACGATCTGTTTCCCAAATCTACGCACTGGAGAATTCGCACCCATTGGTACAGCCTTCCTGCAGAAGAAATCAACCTTCCTTCTAACTCTGGAAATTTGTCGAAAATCTCCACTGGAAATCTCTCTCCAATTTCTAGTGAACCCTCTCACTGATGCTTTGTTGGCTCAAACTCTTCCCTTGTTGAATACATTGCACTAAGAAATTAGCACTGCCTTGCTCCCTTACTCATTTGATGTGTCTTCTCCAAGCCCCATCGACTTGCTCTTTTAATTCTCTCACTAGAGCACTAACGGCTAAGATCTAATCATGATCAATGGATCAAATCATCTTAAACTCCATAAAATTACTTTTGAGAAGTCTCTAGAGAAAAAGTCAATTTCCTTAATTAATACACTTTAATTAAGTAGTTTTCCTAAGTTAGACTTAGGAAATTTTAATTATCCGGTCAATTAATTTAATTAAGGTGTTTCAGATCCACATCTTTCGAAACCATTTTTGGGTATTGGAGATCTCATGTTCCCTGGTCTCTCGAACACCTTAGAGACTATAACACCTATCCGATATTACCAAAATATCCAAAAACTAAAATTATAAGAGGACTTTTCACCTAGAGTTGGATGGGATTAATTAAATTAAATTATTAATGACACAACCATGCTTTGTACACTATATATTAATATCTATGTATAGTGTTAAAGATTTCTTGTTAGCATTATCAAAAATTGAAAATTAACATTTTGATGTGTCAAACCTTTCCTAGTAGTATTTTCATCTGCTATATAGCCTATAGGTATTTAATAACTTATACAACTATACAGCCTACAAATTACTGACAAGTTATCTAACTAAAAATCTAAATAGAATATTTTTAAAAACCCAAAATCTCTAAGGTTATTTGTTTGGAATTCAACATGTGAGAGCTAGTTGACACAGGATTTGTTTCAATATCATGGGATCTGTTTTTGGGTTTGAAGGATCTGTTTACATGGCAAATCCTACACGAATCTAGTGGATTTGTATATGTATCCATATCTGAAATGGGGCTCTACGAATTTGGCATCAAGACCTCGTGGATCTGATAACATAGGTTTCTCAATTCCTTAAACCCTAGCATGCTTCTATCTTCTTAGGAGATTAAAAGAGAGGAAGTTAAACCTAAGTTCCTCAATAGAAACTTTATGAAAATGTTGTTCAAGGTGTTGGAAAACGCAAAGTGGCAGCGTATTGAATCTTATTTCCTTAACCTTAATATTTTCTTGTGAGCTTAGTTAATCTTCTTTTTGTTCTTTAGTTAGATCTTCTCATCAAACAAAATATCAAGAACTAAACAACAAGAGAGGATACAGAAATTAGGCTCCAAGCTAGGGCAAAACCCCTCCAAAGGGAAAACCCATAAACTCTTCTCTTCATAGAATCCACTTCAAATGAGACAAAAAGACCCAAACTGTAGACCAAATCCTCCTTCAAGTACCAAGTCAGCCCTCCAACAAGTCCTTCCTTGATTCTGCACCAACCAGCTTCAAACTGCAACTTCGACCCTGTCTACTTCAATACTGCAACTCTTCCTGTAACTTCGACCCTGAAATCTTGGCCTTGCAACTTCTCTTGAAACCCTAATCTAGCCTTCTCCTAAGACCTACCTAGAGCAAGATAGCTATCCCAAGCTCAACGAGGTCAAGGTAAGGCAGGCTTTCTTCCCTCCAACCACAAGATTTTGCACTTCGTCCTCCTGCAACTCCGACCTACAATTTCGGCCTCCTTCTACAACACCAAAAACCTTAGAACTTCACATGTGCGAGAGAGATAGAGCCCAAAAAACAAGAGATTTTGTCCTTCTTTCTTATCCTATACCTTCCTTCTTCTTTTTCTTGCTTCCCAGCTACAGATCGAACACTTGATAGATCGAACTTGTGAAGTGAGTGAGTCACAAATGAGGTTGAACTGCTTCTTTATATAGCCTTCTCAAGGGGTCGAATTCCCTCCTTTAGGCCGACTTGTAACTGTTAGGGCCGACTTGTACTTTTGGAGTTTCCAGGACTTTCTAGACTCAAAAATAATTCTTTTTACAATTACATATTGTTTAAAAGATAAACATGATGTTGACTCCTTTGACTCATGACAATAAATCCTAAGACCTAAAAAACCCTAAAAGCACGACGAACATGCTTTTACCTAGAAGACCATCAATAATGAGCATGAAACCCATGCTTTATAATAATAACTTTTTCTTTTCTTCTTTGTGTTTGTTACATAGGATACATATTGAAATGAATACAACAATTATGAAGACCGAAACTAGTTACGTTTTCAACACTCCCTCTTAACTAAGGACGTATTCATAATTGTACAACCAGTACAACATCACTCTCAAATTGAAGAGTTCTCATAAGAAGAGTCTGAATGATAAGCCATACTGTAAGCATCACCATTATGACTAACACAGTCTCTGAGGCCTAACTAGGCAAGCTCTTCTTTATTCAAGAGCATTATGTTGGGAGGTTTTACATGTGATATCACACTACCTCTACAAGGCACATACCCCATCCGGATGTCCACAAGGTATGTCCTTTTAAGACTATTCTTATCTTGGATCTCTATAACTGAGTCTTCAAAGAATATCGGTCCTCTACGACCACTCTTCTCTTAGATTCCTGTCCCATCCTCAAAGAATGTCAGTACCTTTCCTTTCTTGGATGTTTTATCCTCAAGGAAACCACATATGCTTATCCAATCCTCTGTTATTCTCTCTTCATCACCTGAAGAGGAAAACGCACATGTGATGTCCACCATCACTCTCTCTCAACCAGAGAGGATAACCCTATTCTCTTTGTAGTCAGAGAATAGATCCTTGCTCCTATTTAAGAAGACTTTTTTGCTCCCTCTCAAACCTAGAGGAGTTTCTAGACTTCCTTTGTAATTGGGAAGTCAACACCACAAACCTTACAACTTGCCTTTATGAGAGTACTAGCTACTTGATCTTCATAGCTACATGGCTCCCTCTTTCTTCCGCATCACTTTGCTTTCTGTTCAAGGTATCATGGAGCCATTTCCACTCTTTGTTCCTCTGACAGGATCCAGGTCATCTCTCTTACTCATCACTTTCATCTTCGACATGAAGGCATTGCATTGGGCCTTTCCACACTTCAAGCTGATCATGGCTTCATTATGAAAAGACCTTATTTGACCTTTGGGTTATCTTCTCGCACTACTACCTTTCAAGATGAATGTATCTTGACTTTATAGTTGCCAGGTACCAGATGTACACAGTTGAACTTGCCTCAATTGTCATCGTGTATTCCTGCAACATTCTTTCTGGTAGCAAAATAAAAGTTAACCAGATAACCAACAATAATTAAAATAGACTTACCTCATCGTGATGACCTTCTCATTCCATCAACATCCATATAGACCATCTCCATTTGAAACTTCTTTCATGCATCAAAGTGCCCAAGGATCGAACTTGATTACCAAGTTACAACTTTTTCTTCTAGAGATTATACTTGATGTTAATCATTATTTTATACATTCTAGAGAAAGTTTTAATCTCTTATACATCTTTAAGCAAGTCAAAAATTGCATACAATCATACTAAGCATGTTACAAGATTCTACATGAATCTTATACAAGAGTCACTTTTATTATGCATTCCTATGCTTCTTATCCCATCATCTAGCTATATATATATATATATATATATATATATATATTTCCTGGATGATCAATATTCAAAACAGTCTATCTATATATTCTTAAAGACTAGATGACTTTTACAAAGCAACTTAACCAGGTAGACTCTACATATGCTACTATCACATGCTTCTCTGTATGATGCTAAAAACAAGATTCCTTTAAAATAAACAACAATGCATATTATTCTAAAGGAAAGATCGATTTTAACCAAGAACCAACCAAGATGCCTTTTCTAATAGTAAAGATCCTTCACTTCTTCTTTCTTCGGCTTCTTCTCAGGTTCTCCCAATGCACTTAAAGCATTGAACCCTGGACATGTCTTTCTTCTTGACTTTCCAAACTTTCCCTTCTTCAGCTTCTTGACTCGAGCTAGAAAGGCTTGAGACTGCTCATCTAATCCAATGTCATATTTTATCTTGATCCTTGATCCTTCCAAAAAGCATTGAGCCCACAACTCATCAAAGGGAATTGAATCTTTCTTAAAGTAGATGCTTGTTGCAAAGTTGCTCTGTTCCGGTGGAAATGCATTTAGTACACAAATGGTTACTTCTAAATTAGAAATTGTTTCCCCAAGTCCTTGCAAATGGTCTCTTAGCTCAAAGACTTTTATGAGAAAGGATGCCATATCCTCATCCTCTGACCTCTTCATTCTATATAACTTATTCCGCAAAGACACATTTTTCCCTTATGTACTTACAAAGTACAGATTCACTAGCTTATCATACATAGCCTTGGAAGTTTTCAAGTTTGCAACAAACGGAACCAGAGAATGTTTAATAGATTCAACAATGATCCTTTGAGCCCTTATTTCCCCTTTATTGTACTTTGCTAGTTCTTGTGTCTTGTCTTTTCTTGGTTCAGTAATTTCCCCAGTAACATACTCCATTACTTCTTGTTTTGTGAGTATCAGTTCAACCCTTTTCCTCCATGCTAGCTAATTTGATGCTCCAGCGAGCTTATTGCTCAACTTGCAGAAAGAACCCATATGACTTGTAGATTCAGACATGATGTAATAAAGTCATACTTACTTAAAGACCAAGATTTTCCTTGATGATGTCTTCAACCTTCTTGATGCCTTAAAGATCCTTGAAGAGTCTTCAACCATGTCTTTGAAAGATGTTTTATGGGATTCTTCCAACAACAGCTTCTTTGATCCTTGATGCCTTCTTCAAAGATGCCTTTTAAATATATCTTCTCTCAAGATAGATCAACACCCTTCTTGTACTTTTCCTTTGATGTTGTCTTGATCTTCTTCAATAGAAACCCTCCTTCTAGGTCTTCTACCAATGAGTCTTCAATCCTTCTTGAAATCTTTTACTTCAGTCGTTTCTTGAGAGTTTCCTTTTCCCTTCCCCTTGACAAGTAATTCCTTCTAGTGTCCTTCCAACTGCCTTCCTTGTTCACCTTAGCTCTGATACCATGTTGGGAAATACAAAGTGGCAACTTATTGAATCTTATTTTCCTTAACCTTAATATTTGTTTGTGAGCTTAGTCAATCTTCTTTTCGTTCTTTAGTTAGATCTTCTCATCAAACAAAATATCAAGAACGAAACAACAACAGAGGACATAGGAATTAAGCTCCAAGCCAGGGCAAAACCCCTCCAAGGGTAAAACCCAGAAACTCTTTTCTTCTAAGAATCTGCGTCAATTGCAACACAAAGACACAAAACCTAAAATCCTCCTTCAAGTACCAAGTCGGCCCTCCAACAAGTCCTTCCCTAATTTTGAACCAACCAGCTTCAAAGTGCAACTTCGACCCTGTCAGCTTCAATACTGCAACTCTTCTTGTAACTTCGACACTGCAATTCCGGCCTTGCAGCTTCTCTGGAAACCCTAATTTAGCCTTCTCCTAAAAGCTACCTAGAGCAAGATAGCTCTCCCAAGGTCAATGAGGTCAAGGTAAGGCATTCTTCCTTCCGGCCACAAGATTTTGCACTTTGTCCTCCTGCAATTTCGGCCTCCTTCTACAGCACCAGAAACCCTAGAACTTCGCACATGTGAGAGAGATAGAGCCCAAAAAAAAAGAGATTTCGCCCTTCGTTCTTATCCTAGACCTTCGCTCTTCTTTTTCTTGCTTCTTAGCTACAGATCAAACTCTTCCTTGATAGATCAAACTTGTGAAGTGAGTGAGTCACAAATGAGGTCGAACTGCTTTTTCATATAGCCTTCTCAAGGGGTCGAATTCCCTCCTTTAGGCCGACTTGTACTTTTGGAGTTTCTAACACTTTCCAGACTCAAAAATAATTATTTTTACAATTTCATTTTGCTCGGAAGGGTCTTATAAACATGATGTTGACTCCTTTTACTCATGATAATAAATCCTAAGACCTAACAAACCCTAGAAACAAGAAGAACATGCTTTTACCTAGAAGACCATCAATAATGAGCATGAAACCCATGCTTTATAATAACTTTTTTCTTCTCTTTGTTTGTTACATAGGATACATATTAAAATGAGTACAACAATAATGAAGACCGAAACTAGTAACAATTTCAACACAATGAGATGTTAGAGCCACATAACATCGACACCACAATAAATTAGCACATATCATCATAGAATCACCGATGATCATCTAAGAGAGAGAATCGTCCAACAAAAATATCCTTCCCAATAAGTTCGCTATAACAATGCTCAATAGCGCACCAGAGAAATTAGGTTAGCTAGTGCGCATTGATCTCCATGTTTATGACAATGATCTCTAATAAATTCGACCTCCCTCTACTTATATGAGGGAAACCACGTCGATTTATTTTAATTTTAGTCTAAAATCCCTAAAGTAATATTAAAGTGCGATTACATCCACGGGGTCTTGGATAGACAGTGATCGGGTGCTTTGTTAAGGTAATCCTTGATGTGAAGTCACTGGTTCAATTCCCTTCCCCAATCGGGGTGATATATTGGACACGATGAAGATGTAGTCCTACCAAGCTTACAAAAAAAAAATATTAAAGTGTGATTACAAGTTGGACAGGTCACAAACAAACCCCCAAAGATAGCTAAATCAAAGTTAAAACATAAAAATGAGCCTCAAATAGCCCACATGTATGAGCCGAAATCTCTCCAAGGGTGACGTCATGCTATAAAAGTTGTGTCTCTTTGTCGAAGGTGGGGTGCATCTTATCCCAAACGTCGCATATCCTAATCAAATGGTGTCCAATCATCAAGCATGGCTCCCTCATCAACAAGTCATCCTTAAACCTTCCCATATCATCATTCTAAGCACCATGAAGGGGACATCATGGAGCAATGGTGTGATGTCATCATGCAAAGCAATGTACCATCCACTCTAGAGGGCTTTCATGTCATCATCATTAATTCTCCTCAAAAACAGGACAATGTCCATCAAGAAGGTGCAATGCCAACCTAGGGGCATCCTGTCAGCTCTAGGGCACATCAACTCTCTAATCCACATCCTGGTTCTAGGGGATAGTGTTCAAGGTCTTAAAGGGAGAGAAAATTGTCATCAACTATGTTGAGGTATCCTAAGGTCAACACTCCTCAATAATGTTGAAGAATGTAACTAGGTTCGGTCTTCATAATTGTATTTGAGTCATAATGAAATATATTTATCAAAAGAAAGAAAAAGAAGTTAATTATTAAATAAATTGACTTATTAAAGTATGGGTTTCATGCTTGGGTCAATTGTTTTCAGGTCAAGGTCTCCATTGAAGACATCTAGGGTTTATGTCAAGTGTCCTTGTCTATGTCATATTGTAAAGAACCCTTCTTGGGAATTATCTGTCAAGAAATAAAATTATTTTAATATAAATTAGGTCAATTAGGCCTCCGCCACCAAATCGGCCTCAAACAATATCAAGTCGGCCTCAAAAAAGGTAATTCGACCTCACAGGAAGCCTATATATTGGAGCAACTCGACCTCATTTGTCACATACTCTCATCAAGTTCGATTTGAATTAAATTGCGGTAGTAGGTTGCAGTAAAGGGTTCGAATTCCAAAGAAGAAGGCGGCAAGGGCCAGCAAAGGAGAAGGAAGTCATTATCTTGCTAGGGAAGTCTATTTCTCTCTCTATTATCTCACACGTGCGAAGTGTTGGAGTTTTGCTGGAAGGCTGAAATTATGCAGTTGTTGGGAAGGCCGAAATTCTGGACTACTTGAGCTAAAAATTTTGTTATTGGATCGAAGTTCTGCATTGTAGTTGCACTTTGAAGGGCTAACATTTACAAGGAGGAAGGGTTGACTTGGTGGAGGAGGAACATATGTTGGTCTAGGGTCTTGGTTGTCTCGCTGTCATATGAATCTACTGAAGGAAGAGTTCTTGACTGGGTTTTCCACTATATAGGGGATTTTCCCTAGTTGTCCGCCTACATCTGTTGTCCCTAATCTTCATGTTTTATTTTTGATAATTGCTTAATGGAACAAAGATAAAAGAACATCATAAGAAGTTAATAAGAACATAATAATTTTACAAGTAATTATCAACAATAGAAGGAGGAAAAAGGCACCCTAAAGATCTACTATAAGGAGAACAAGGAGTCTCAAGAAGTTGAAAAAGTGTCATCAAGAAAAGGGATCATATGAGGGGATAAGCCTACTATCTACAAGAACTATGTCAAACTCATTGAAGGGAGAAAATAAACTAGAAGGAGCCTCCAACTGCAGGGCATGGAAAAAGAGGATAGATCTCATCCTCGAGAAGAATAAAGTTTTGGATATAGTCAAAGGAAAAGTCAAGAAGCCTATAGATGAATCAAGTGAAGCAAAAAAAAACAAAGTTTTAGAGAAACAAAAATATTGGCCATAAGCCTAATAGTGGATGGAATAAAGGACAACCTCATTCCATATATATCCAACATAGATTCCGCTCAAGAAATGTATGAGGCCCTATCCAAATTATTCAAAATCAAGAACATTGGTCAAATTGCAAGTATCAAGAATGAACTAAGAACTATAAAAATGACAAAAGATAATATTGTGGCATCCTTCTTTATAAGGATATCTAGAATCAGAGATGAACTCCATGCAATAGATAAAATGGTACTAGAAAAAGATCTCGTGACTACTGCCCTTCTAGGACTACCAACATTGTGGAGTGCCTTTGCATCAGGAATCAACAGTTGGAAGGATACTCCAACATTCAAACAAACATGGAATGCATGTAGTCAAGAAGAAGCCAGAATATCATTAGTAAGCAACAAAGAGAATGAAGAGGAGAACATCTCAAATGCATATTCCGCTCATCACAAGAATAAGGGAACCTTCAAGAATTTCAAAGGACCAAAGAAGAAAATAGACCAATCCAAGATTGAATGTTACAATTGTCACAAAATGGATCATTATAGAAGCCATTGTCCTGAGGATCCAAGGAATAAAAGGAGAGATAAGGATCAAGCAAATATTGCCAATGAAGAATCACCCAAGAAGAACAAGACTGGAGAATCAGAAATCAAGGACTTACACTACTAAGTCCTCTCTCTCTTATCTCTCTTAGTCCTCTATTCTAAGTTTTTGAATTGTTTTCCTCTATGTTTTGATTTCTAGTACTTATTGGTCTAACATGCTTTGGTAGAACATTTTGAATTATTTTTTACAAAGTTATAGGCATCCCTAAAGATTGGATTAAGAGGGAGCCCTCACCATTTTACCAAAGATATGTATCTTACTCCTTGTATTATCCTTATATGTTTGGTTTCCTCTCTTATCAAGATGTGTTTGTATTATATGATAATAACCTTTCTTTTTATATTTTCCTTGTTTAGGAAAGCTTGTTGAATACTCAAGGGTTATGGAAAAGACCTCACAAGATAAAGCATGGTGGAAGCTCTGTTGCAAAGGAAGCTCTTCAAGAATTGATGTCCTACAAGGTTTGTTAAGAAACAACTCAAAGGTATGTCTTAGACCATAAACTTTGTTCTCTTCATAATAAAGGTATATTCTTTTCTTTTAAAATTTGCTTAACATTACTAACATCGTTATGCCTAGAACTTTAAATCACAAAGATTCTTGTTAGGGTGATTATTCATTAGATTGAATCTACCCTCATTAAAATCATCATTTTTGTTGAACCCCAAAAGGTTCTCTATAAAACCCCTAACCTAAGGGTGTATCAATATTGGTTATGAAACCCTAGTCTTCTTAGGGTTGTTGACGAAATCTAGTAAACCTATTCATTTTTAGAGTTTTGGTACTATTATGATAGAGACCCTAGTCCTTTAGGGTTTGTTGTGTTATGTATTGAAATCCTAGACCTTTAGGGTTTTGGTAAATTAGGGTTTATGAGCAAACCCCTTATAATATCTATTTTTTTTTACCATGGTGAATTGGTAACTCTTTAGATTGATCTAAGGGAGGTCCCAGGATCAATCCTCGTGGCTACCTTATAACACCAAGGGTACATCCAGCAACCTGCAAGCCAGATATACCAAATCTTATGATTTAGCAAGAGCCGAGACTCACGGAAGGGGGGGAGTCTACTCCTTGAGCCAAGATCATAGCAGGCCATATACTCAATGGGATTTGAACCGCGGTCTCATTGGTTTCACCCAACAGAACTTACCGTTAAACCACATATCATTGTATAACCCCTTATAATATCTATAATAAGCTCCTTGGAATGAAACCCTAGGTGTATATTTGTTTGTCTGATCAAAACTCTAACCTGATCAAAATTGTTATATGTCTAACTTTAATGTATTGATATTTGTGTCTTGGGTTTACCTAATAGATGTGATATGCTTGTGCATGATTATGAAATTGTTGATGCTCATAGTTCGTAAATTCTAGGGTTTGTAACAAAGCCCTAGTAGAATTTTGATATTCTAGATATTGTTTCCAATATAGAGTTTACAACAAACCCTAGTAGGAGTCAGTCATATTGTTGAAACCTTAGATTGTTCTATGAATGGTTTTTGTTGTCATTTAAGGCTTAGTATCTCAAAGATGGATTCTAGGGTTTGCAATACATCATAGTAGACTCTGTCAAATATTTGAAAGTAATATTGAGGCCCTAGATATAATGAGATTCATATATTGATTGAGTTACTTTAAATGATGTGATCTAGGGTTTATAACAAAACCTTGGCAAGAAATAGAAGTATAGAAGTATGTGTCTCTTGTTGATTATGAACCTAACTAAGTTTAGGTATTTGATATCTAAAGCATAATGCTTCCATTATTGTATGATTCTGATATAGTTAACTACATATGTATTTGGTTGTACTTGCGATTAAAGTGTTGCAGGTACACAATCTTCAAGATAATGAAGATGTTTGTATAAGCATGATGAAGAAAGCTATAAGATCGAGATGACCTTGATAAGAAGGAATGAAGCCATGAAAGACTCTCCGATGTTATAGAAAGTAGTTGATCTCCCTAAGTTAAGAGGGATCCTATCATGATAGTCATGGTGGACACCTTGAAGTGGAAATTGGAGAATAAATGCACTACAAAGTATTAAGGATATCTTGGTGTTGTTGAAGAAATTAAAAGCTTCCGACTAGTTGCATATGAAGAAAGTGGCATCAAGATGATTGAAGACCTCGAAGGTTTGTATTTACTTATATGTATTTGAAAGTTTGTTCTTTATTGGGGTTGTGTCTGTACAGATAAATCTCTCCTCAAAAGGTGGAAGTTTTGGAGGCATGTTTGGACTAGTAATTTAGTCTATAAGCATGCTTGATTTATTTGATGTTACCGATCTAATTGATTAGGAGAGATTTGATGTTACCGATTTAAATAATCTAGAGTGTTGAGGCATCGTGTGTAATACAAAATGACTGGGAGGACATCTAGTCGGCCTATGTGTTCATGTCTAGATCCCGAAGTAGGGAGGGTGTCGTTGGTCATAGAGCTCTGACCTTGGATACGCACCTAGATCCATGGGTTGATGGTTAGTAAGTAAGCTTGGTGGTACCTAGACTGTCTGAAAGCTTTAGTCCATCTTAGTCCCACCCGGATAGATTACCCTGGTCGGGAATCTAGTCTGTGGCATTGAGTGTGCCAGAACACTTCGTAGTTTCATTTTGAGATCTTCCATGTACCTCTCTAGATATAGATAATTATGAATACTTGCCTAGTTCAGAGGGAGTGTTGAAGAATGTAACTACGTTCAGTCTTCATAATTGTATGAGTCATAATGAAATATATTTATCAAAAGAAAGAAAAAGAAATTAATTATTAAATAAATTGCCTTATTAAAGCATGGATTTCATGCTTGGGTCAATTGTTTTTAGGTCAAGGTCTCCATTGAAGACTTCTAGAGTTTATGTCAAGTGTCCTTGTCCATGTCATATTGTAAAGAACCCTTCTTGGGAATTATTTGTCAAGAAAGAAATTTATTTTAATGTAAATTAGGTCAATTAGGCCTCCTCCACCAAGTCGGCCTCAAAGAAGATCAAGTTGGCCTTAAACAGGGTAATTCGACCTCACAAGAAGCCTATATATTAGAGTAACTTGACCTCATTTGTCACTCACTCTCATCAAGTTCGATTTCAAGTAAATTGTAGTAACTGGTTGCAGTAAAGGGTTTGAATTGCAAGGAAGAAAAAGACAAGGGCTAGCGAAGGAGAAGAAGGTCATTATCTTGCTAGGGAAGTTGATTTCTCTTTTTATTATCTCACACGTGCAAAGTGTTGGAGTTTTCCTGGAAGGCCGAAATTCTAGAGTAGCTGGGCCAAAAATTCTATTGTTGGATTGAAGTTTTGCATTGTAGTTTCACATTGAAAGGTTGACATTTACAAGGAGGAAGGGCTAACTTAGTGGAGGAGGAAGGTTTGTTGGTCTAGGGTCTTGGTTGTCTCACTGTCATATGGATCTACTGAAGGAAGAGTTTTTGACTGGGTTTTCCACTATATAGGGGTTTTTCCCTGGCTGTCTACCTACATCTGTTGTCCCTGATCTTCATGTTTTGTTTTTATAATTGCTTAATGGAACAAAGATAAAAGAACGACATAAGAAGTTAATAAGAACATAATAATATCATAAGTGATTATCAACATAAGAAAATCTTTCGGCCTTTATGATTTTCCAACAAATAAGTGGTCAATGTCCTAGGTCAAAGTGCCCAATAGACTCATCAAGTGGGGTTGGGCGTCCTCTTAGGAGTGTTGGCGAAGCATCATACAATCCATCAAGGGATGGCAACTATACTTGGGAGCAAGATCTAGAAACACACTCATAGAATCAAGTGAGATCAACATCATAGGTGCAAAACCATAACAATATCATAGTGGGCCATATTTAATGTTAAAGGCATCAAAGTACATTACACAAGCATCATTTTCAAATGTTTTTCTAACTTCTGACTTGTAAACAAGTTATCTTAATTAGGTATGGGAGGGTCATCACAAAGCCCCATTAGGTGCTTCCAACCCTAAGGGAAGGAATAGCTCTTAGGCCAACCCATCAATCAATAGCTATGAGTGATCAATGACATGATATGGAGCTTACTTCATGTAGGATACCACTGTCTTGTACCAACTTGAAACTCACAATATCCTCGAGTGTTACCATGTGAAGAGGGAGCAATCATGGGGCATGAGTTAACCCTTTCCTCGTCCTATTTTTACCACCCCTCATGTGTGCCATTTTCATCATTTTTTTTTCATATATAGCTAGGGTTGCAAGCTTTCAATGATTAAACTTTGTTCCCTTTAAAGATGAAGTGTTTCCTTGCTTATCAAAGTAGTGATATATAATCTCAATATGCTTAAGCTTGTCGTGGAACACAAGATTCTCTGCTAGTCAGATCCCACTCTTGTTGTCGCAACAGATCATTGTCGCATCCAGAACTTGCTCAAACAGCTCTCCAAAGAGCTTTCTCAACCATACTGCCTCACAGCTAGATATGCTAGTTGCAATATACTCAGCCTCAATTGTACTAAGGGCAACAGACTTATGCTTCCTGCTCATCCAAGATATCATGGCAAATCCAGGACTAAAACAACATCTTGATGTGCTCTTCTTGTCAATAACATTTTCGGCCTAGTCAGCATCAATGTATCCATGAAGTCTCACGTCTCCACAGTATATCTCAGTAAAATATTAATCATCCCATGTAAGTCTCTTAGCACATGCTTAGCAGCAACCTAGTGTGCATGTAGAGGCTTGATCATAAATTGACTCTGGGTGTTACCTGCAAAACATAAATCAGGTCGAGTGTTCACAAGGAACATCAATGCCCAGATCAACTGTCGTTACTCAAAAGGATTTTCCAAGTCAGATCTTGTAGCTTCTCCACATAACTTCTTCAAGTTCATCTCCATCGGTATGGCCATGGACTTACATTCTACCATTCCAAACATTTTCAGCAGTTTCACAACATATTTCCCTTGTGAAAGGAAAATCTCACCAAGCCTCTGCCACACCTCTAAGCCCAGGAAGTAGTGCATCAATCCAAGGACTCTCATCTCAAATTCAACTGTCAGCACCCTCTTGCATTACAGAATCAAAGGCTCTCCACCTATCAAGAACAAGCCATCAACATATAATATCAAAAAAGAGGCATGCCTTGGACAACTTTGAAGTAGAGGTTTGGGTCGGCATTGCTTCTCGTGAATCCAAGCTTCATTAAGTAGCTATCAATATGGGCATACCAAGCCCTAGGGGCTTGCTTCAAACCATATAGTGCCTTCTTAACTTATTAGAGTGATTTCTCTTAACTTGATAGTTGCTTGTGATGTTCTTTTATTTGATTGATTAGATTCTTCTTCTTGTTATTATTATGTTCTTTATCATCAAACAACTACCAAAACATGAAGATCATTAAAGACAAATGGACACAAGATGTAGGCACTCAGCTAGGGCAAAACCCCTCTCCTAGGGCAAAACCCCTCTTAACTTGATAGTTGCTTGTGATGTTCTTTTATTTGATTGATTAGATTCTTCTTCTTGTTATTATTATGTTCTTTATCATCAAACAACTACCAAAACATGAAGATCATTAAAGACAAATGGACACAAGATGTAGGCACTCAACCAGGGCAAAACCCCTCTCCTAGGGGAAAACCCAACAAAATTCTCTTCTTATAGAACCATTTTCAAAGGAAACTTCCAAGACCCAAGACCGAAAGACAAGACTTCCCTAGGATCAAGCGAGACACCACAAAACAAGATCATCATAGATTCAAGAAGGTTGACCTTACCAAGATGTAGCCTTTCAAAATTTTGTCCTTCTTAAATGGGTTTGCAATTTCGGCCTTCTGTATTCGGACCTATAATAGCTTTTGATGCTTAGAATTCGCACATGTGATCCAAGAAAACAGAGATTTTGTCCTTCTTAAATGGGTTTGCAATTTCGGCCTTCTGTATTCGGACCTATAATAGCTTTTGATGCTTAGAATTCGCACATGTGATCCAAGAAAACAAAGATTTCAGATTTCCTTTCCTTGCTAGAGTTCCTCCTTACTTCGTTGATATTATCTCCTTCCTATATCCTCTTCGCATTCCCTTTCTCATTGCAAATCAGATCAGAAATGTGTATGCCAAGTGAGTGTCACAAGAAGTCGAAGTCCTATTATATTTATAGGCTTTGCATGGGCTAGAAGGGCCTCTTTAGGCCGACTTGATTTTGGGGGTCTTCTAGACCTTTCTAAAAATCAAAATAATATTTTCTTCCTTATTACATGTGCCTAATTGGGTCTTTTACATCATGGCTTAGACAAGTTGACCTTACCAAGATGTAGCCTTTCAAAATTTTGTCCTTCTTAAATGGGTTTGCAATTTCGGCCTTCTATATTCGGACCTATAATAGCTTTTGATGCTTAGAATTCGCACATGTGATCCAAGAAAACAGAGATTTCAGATTTCCTTTCCTTGCTAGAGTTCCTCCTTACTTCGTTGATATTATCTCCTTCCTATATCCTCTTCGCATTCCCTTTCTCATTGCAAATCAGATCAGAAATGTGTATGCCAAGTGAGTGTCACAAGAAGTCGAAGTCCTATTATATTTATAGGCTTTGCATGGGCTAGAAGGGCCTCTTTAGGCCGACTTGATTTTGGGGGTCTTCTAGACCTTTCTAAAAATCAAAATAATATTTTCTTCCTTATTACATGTGCCTAATTGGGTCTTTTACATCATGGCTTAGACTTTGACACAAGACACAAACCCTAGAGCACTCAATGGGTGCTTTGACCTAGGACTAAATACATTGAGCATGAAACCAATGCTTTAATAATAATTTTTCTTTTACAAATATTTTTTTCTTTTTCTTTCTTTTGACAAGTACAATAATAATTGCATCAAGTTATGAGCAAAATACAATTATGAAGACCGATACTAGTTACATTCTTCAACACTCCCTTTTAACTAGGAAGTATTCATAATTGACCAATGGTACAAGGACAATACTTCCTTTGAAAAGTTATCATAAGAAGAATATCAGCATATGCAATACTAGGGACACATAATTGACCAATGGTACAAGAACAATACTGCCTTTGAAAAGTTATCATAAGAAGAATATCAGCATATGCAATGTTAGGGATACCAAAACTGCCAAGTTATCCAACACATCAAAGATCCAAGTGTCAATGACATTATTTCAAGGATCCATCGACTCAAGGATCCGAGTGTCATTTCCAAGACACTAATACAAGGATCTAAGACACTAACAGGGACTAAGGTGTCATCAAGGCAACTTGCCACTATAGGTACCATCAGGCTACAACCCTGGCATCAATATAGATATCATCCAAGCCTCCATGCTCTAACACCAACCCTCAAGGATCTAGGTATCTCAACAATGTCAACACAAATAGAGCTTCAGATGACCAAGATACCCTCCCACACCAGGATCTAGACATCATCAAGGCCTAACAACAACTAAGATCTCAATACTAACCAGGCCAAGATGTCCTCCCAAGTACCAACATACTAGCAATTTTATGGTACTCATCTCTCCCTCCTAACCAAGTCAGAGATATCCACCAATCCTTATCAATTATTCAAAATTCTCAGGGAGAGATCCACACAGCTACCTGTTCAACCATTAGAACATCCAGTAGCTTTACGACCCCAACTAGTATCAAACTTCCAATATATATGTTCTTATATGCTAGCACAAAACTCTGAGGTATTCAACGATTCTAGTGATGCTTAGGTTATCACAATATCCAAACACATCTTGACAGAAGCTTCCTTCTTCAATTTCTTCAGCAACACCAAACTCAGCCTTAGCACTTCTCAATACATCCACGTCTTGTTTGCAACTTCATTAATCAGAAATAACCATTTGTAGTGTTGAGATTTTGGGTAGCATCGGATGTGCTCTAGCTCTGAAACTTTGTGGAGGGGCTGGAACACATGATATCTCCAAGACCCAGAAATCGTTTGGAGAAATTCCACCTGGAACCTAAGTTATTCAAAATATTAATTATTTTAATGGAGACCTTAAGTCTAACTTAGGGAAATTAAATAACTAAAGTGAATTAATTTAGACATGTGGGTGAGAATGTTCTAAGTGACGTGGATCAAGGCTTTTCTAAGTGAGATTAGATCACGGTCGTTGAATGTTCAACGAGAAAAGTATTAAGGAAGGCTTGGTGTCAATTGGAGAAGACACACAGAGTGGCAACACTTGAGCTAAGTCGATATTCTAGGGCGCAGTTTGTTGAGAATTTTCGAGTGAGCTTGCAATGCAATGAGGGGCAAATCAGCAGTGGGATTTTAGATCCGAGGCCGTGAATACATTGGCAGAGAGGCCAATTCGTACCAGAGCAGTGCAAAAACCCAGCAAGTGTGACGCAGGTCCAGCCAGAGCAGCGAAAAGGTAGCGTAGGCTTAGCCAGAGTGACGCAAGCCAAGCCAGAGCTGTGCAGAGGCAGCGTAGGCTCAGCCAGAGTGATGCAGGGCCAGCATGTGTTGTGCAGAGGCTTACGCAGGGCTGTAAGGCTAACGCAGTGCCGAGAGAGGCAACGCTGGGGTTCCAGTGGGCCAAAAAGGGCTTGTTTTCAATAGATCCAGAAGGTGTGAAGCCTCCGCTGAATCAACCATATTTTCTGTCTCCGAGAGATAGAGGTACATCTGCCGATATTTTCTCTGTTTGGGCAAGCCATGTCTGGTGCCCTTGAATGTATTCAGAATTCTGCATAATAATAAAACCCTCTAAGAGCTATTGCACCAATTTTCCCACATTGGATTTTTCCAAGGACATCTGTCCAAAAAATATTGTGTCCTTTGTCATGTGGGCTATATTCTTCAATGCTTGATCTGTATGTATGTGTAGGCTGTAGTAGTGTTTACTTTGATGTTCTACTGAATATTTCAGAAAAAATAACTTGTTAATTAAATCAAACAAGTAGGAGAAGTAAATCAGAAAACAGTAGTAGGGTTTCTGTAATTTAGATTCAAAAATTTTCACATGGTATCAGAGCTATTGCAGATCAAGGGGAGTTGAAGCCATCAACAAAGCAACAAAGTCTTTTTGCTGCAAGAAGGCGGTTGAAGCTGCACAGATCCTAAAAGAGGCAGCACAGCACCAGAGGGACAGCACAAACCCTACAGGGGTGACGCAAACCCTGTCTTCTCACGCAAAGGTTGACGCAGGCCTAAGAGGGCAACACAATCCAAGAAGGGGTGATGTTGTGTCCATTGTCGTGGCTATATGTGTAGTTTTGTTCTTCGAAGTTGCTAGCTAGGCATTGTTTTCGCCAGTGCAGAATAGTGTCTAACGAGGATTGACAAAGTAAGGGGTAACAGTTCCTCAGCAGACTTTCTAACCAAGAAGTCTGAGATCCAATCAACGGAGTGATTGGAGAGGGCTGATTCGACCGTTTTGGTGGAGGATTTCCAAGAAGGAAATCACTGGCCAGGGGAAGCATATTCTCTAGAGGGTTTTCTATCGCCAAGAAGACCAAATACGGTCTCTTGCTGAGATCAGTAGCAGAAGAAGGGAGAAGAGCATTTTTTCGACATTTTTTAGCAGAGATGGCCTCTCATGGATTGAGGGATCAGGACAGGTTAGATGGTGCATCTAACTTCGTCATCTGGAAGGCCAGGATCTTATCTGTCCTGGATGAGTATCGCATCAAAGATTATGCCAAGAAGGTTGTGGTTGTTCCAGTCGATGTTGATCCGTTGAAGAAGTATGAGGAAGCGCAAGCAAAGGCCAAGCGCTTGATTATGGACGGGGTGAAGGATCATGTGGTCCCACATATTGCCGAGAAGAACACGGCAAATGAAATGTGGACAGCATTGAGCAGGATGTATCAAGGCACCTCTGTCCAGAGGAAGATGCTTATGGAGAATCAGTTGCGACTATTTCAGATGCATAAGGGAGAGGAAATCGATCCCTTCCTCCTTAGATTGCAAGCAATTCAAGATCAGCTAGTTACTATGGGGGCAACTCCTGATGAGGGTCTCATGGTGAGGACTGCCCTGAATGCAGTCACCGGTGATTGGGAGACCTTTGTCCAAAGTATTTGGGGCAGAGCACAACTTCCAAATTGGGAGGGCATGTGAGCAACTCTTAGTCAAGAGGAGATCAGGAGAATGACCAAGATGGGAAGCAACAGTGGAGGAGCCAAGATAAAGAAGGAGGAGGAGGAAGATGCGGCCCTTGCATCTAAGGGACAGCGACAGCAGCAAGGGGAGAAGAAGAAGGACCTCTCAAAGGTCCAGTGCTTTAGATGTGACGAATTGGGACACTCACCAATACTTGTCCTTAGAAGAAGAACGGCAAGGAATATTCAGATTCCAAGGCTGCAGCAGCCAAGGGGGATGATGACAGTGATGATGATGTGGCCATGAGTGCTCATGTACCTCGAGAGAATAGGTGGGGTGACATTGATCTGTAGTTCTCTTGAACTGCAGATATGGGCAGGATCCTTGAGGTGCCCAAATTCTTGGATCACATACAAGCTACGAGAGCCCTTAAAGACAGTAGCAAGATGACTGAAGTTAGTTGGTGCAGAGGATCATGGAGGCACTTTGGCAGTGTTGGGACATTGAAGACTGGAGCAGCGCAGAGGAGAGGCAGCAGCAGCGAAGAGGCTGATGGGATTTCAACAGCACAGAGGCAGTGCTTACGCAATGCAGAGCAGCAGATAGCGCAGAGCTTCAGAGGGTCAGCGTAGAGAAGCAGCAAAGGGTGCTTCAGTATCGAGATGCAGCCAAACTGACTTGTCTGTCAGTATTTTGGGTGATGTCCTTCAGTTGCTTACTTCTCAGCAACTGAGTTGCAGTGTAGTAGTTAGCAGTGGTAGTGCTATGGGCAGCATGATGCAGCATTTAAGAGGGAGTTGCAATACAAATGAGGTAGTGACTGTGGCAGAGTCATGGGCAGCATTACAGAAGGCAGCAACGCAGTGGATGAGGGGCATCAGGCCGAGCATCAGCAATGCAAGGGACCGATGCCATGGATCATAGTAACGCTTCTAGAGTGAAGTGTTGCTAGAGCACATTCCTCGTTAAGAGGGAGTGTTGAGATTTTGGGTAGCATCAGATGTGCTCTAGCTTCGAAACTTTGTGGAGGGGCTAGAACACATGAGATATCCAAAGCCCAAAAATCGTTTGGAGAAATTCCACCCAGAACCCAAGTTATTCAAAATATTAATTATTTTAATGGAGACCCTAAGTCTAACTTAGGGAAATTAAATAATTAAAGTGAATCAATTTAGACATGTCGGTGAGAATGTTCTAAGTGACGTGGATCAAGTCTTTTCTAATCTTAGTCGTCAATTAAAGATTAAATCATGGTTGTTGAATGTTCAACGAGAAAAGTATTAAAAAAAGCCTTGGGGTCAATTGGAGAAGACACAGAGAGTGGCAACACTTGAGCTAAGTCGAAATTTTGGGGCACAATTTGCTGAGAATTTTCGAGTGAGCTTGCAATGCAGTGAGGGCCAGATCGGCAGTGGGATTTCAAATCCGAGGCCGAGGATACATTGGTAGAGAGGCAGATCTGTACTAGAGCAGCGCAGAGACCCAGTAAGGTGACGCAGGCCCAGCCAGAGCAACGCAAAGGCGGCATAGGCTCAGCCAGAGTGACGCAGGCCAAGCCAGAGCTACGTAGAAGCAGCGTAGGCTTAGCCAGAGTGACGCAGGGCCAGCCTGTGCTACGCAGAGGCTTACGCAGGGCCGTATGGCTGACGCAGTGCCGGGAGAGGCAACACTGGGGTTCCAGTGGGCCAGAAAGGACTCGCTTTCAGCAGATCCAGAAGGTGTGAAGCCTCAACTGAATCAGCCATATTTTCTGTCTCCGAGTGATAGAGGTACATCTGCCGATATTTACTCTGTTTGGGCAAACCATGTCTGGTGCCCTTGAATGTATTCAAAATTCTGCATAATAATAAAACCCTCTAAGAGTTGCTGCACCGGTTTTGCCGCATTAGGTATTTTCGGGGACATTTGTCCAAAAAATATTGTGTCCTTTGTCATGTGGGCTATATTCTTCAGTGCTTGATTTGTATGTATGTGTAGATTGCATAAGTGTTTACTTTGATGTTTTACTGAATATTTCAGAAAAAATAACTTGTTAATTAAATCAAACAAGTAGGAGAAGTAAATCAAATAACTACAGTAGGGTTTCTGTAATTTAGATTCAAAAAATTTCACATGTAGTACTTTAGTCATTCTCTTATCTCATTCTTTCTTCAAGGTGTTCATTATAGCCATCACAATATGTCCTCCCTCTCAATTAGGGAGATATACACTTTTCTTTATTCAAGCTTCTTCTCAACTAGGGGGCAAGTCCATCAACAATTTTATTCTTCCAGCCACACCGGCTCTTTCTTTCGCGTTATCATATCATCAGAGAACTTTGACCTTCCAAAACTTCATTACTTCAAGAACATCATTCTCTATCTTCATATGGTAACAAGGTCATCTATCAATGTAAACTTCAATGTCATCAAGATTCTTACAGCTCACTCTTTTCATCATGCTCAACATCAACATCAACATCAAGTCATCATCAAGTATGAGGTAGGTAAGCATCTTCAACATCTTAAAGACTATGTACCTGTAAATCTTCAACAACAAGTACAACCAAGCACAAATATATAAGTACAAGAGCATGAAGTCATCTTTATCAATCAAGAGATATCGTTTCATCACAATGAGAACATCTAGGGTAATCAAAACTTAGATATTCAAAACATAGACCTAGTTTAGCAATCAACTAGGGTTACATTTTCATGTCCTAGACTTTCACAACAATCTTTGCTAGGGTTTTTCTCACAAACCCTAGATACCATTGTCAAAACTAAACCTTAGATATCAATAACTAAATCAAGTTAGGATTTCAATCATAGCAAAAGCATTTTACATCTTGGATTTCATTATCATTCCCTAAAATCTTATCTCAACCTCTACTAGGGTTTTGTCGTAAACCCTAGATACAATTATCAAAACTTTAATGCAACAACTAGACCAAGTTAGGGTTTCAATACACCTAGGGTTTCATCATAACATCAACAAATCCTAAACATCAAAACCCTATACATGAGAGACAAACAGATCGTACCTTCTTAAACACACCTTGAGTTGCTATACAAACCTTGTAGGGCTTCCTCTTGAAGGGCTCCCTCTACAACAAAATTCTTTCATTGTATATGATCATCATTTCTTCAAGTACCTGCAACATTTACTTAACAAGTACCACCAGAAGTATAAAAGAGTATGATTACAAACTAGGGAATTCATAGAATCTTTAGGGAGGGAGAAAGTTCCTATGATTTTCATATCCAAACCCTAAGATTCTAGACGTTATCTTTCAAAACATCGATTTTATGTTTCACATCCAATTTTGTACTCACTAGGGTTTTCAATTTCTCCCTAGACTATCTACAAATCCTAGAGACCAAAAACTAGGGTTTCTATGAGGGAACAAAATAGAATGGGAATAGGGCTTCTCTACCAACTAGGGTTTCTATTCAAGTTTCATCTAGGGTTTACAATTCCTAGATACCCAAAAATATTTCAACAATTTGAGGTCCACAAACCCTAGATCCAAAACATGTATCAAAACCCTAAAGCATACTTTATGCAGACCCTCTATTCATTTATTCATAAAAACAATTATGCATACCTTGAAGACTAAGTACCTTTTCTACAGCAATGCCTTCTTCAATTTCAAATCCAGGACATTGTTTCTTTCATGATCTTCTCAAATCTCTATGTTTTGATACCTTCTTAAAGTCTTTTCTGAAGCCTCCTCGAACTAGAACTTTCCTTACAGCGTTTTGCTTAAAATATGCATAGAATACTTAAAGCTTTTCTTCTTCAGTCCTCCTAGTAGCCTGTTGTGGGACTTTACAATCCTTTAAAGGATTACAGTCATCTTCCTTTTATTACTTCGTTTAGACTTATTTGGCCCTCTCCAATAGTCACTTGGAGGAGCTTGGTTTTCTCATTGTTGATACAACAATCTCGGCCTTTATCTCAGGTTTGTAGTAGTCCTTGATGTGTCCTTCATTATGTGTTATAGGTCTTGAGATAGCTCGAATTTTGTCCAATCTTTTTATGTGAATTTCAGCCCTGGTTAGGAATTTCTCACTTTTACTATATATGAACTAAGAAAATGCCTATAAAGCCTTTCATACAGGGTGGCCTAGTTCCTCTGTTAGGCATCATTCTTAATGTTGGCACATAAGACTATGTAACCATAAGATGCCTTATGTAACTCAGATCATTCTGCAACCTATTGTAAACTTCGGACCTTCTCCAAGGCTTCTGCAATTCAGACCTCAGAATTTCTTGTAATTTTTGTGTGCCTGTATTATCCTCCTGTAAACGCTGCTTATTCACTATATGGAGCGGAATAGTAGAGGTGGTAGAGATATATTCGTAGAGAGCCAGTTGATGAACCAGTTGATCGAATGGAAGTAGTTTCACCATATCGAGATTGAGTCTTAAGTCTGTGGTTAGGTGACTGTGCTATGTAAAGAAGCAGACTTCTTGAGTTTCAAATCCTTCTACTACTGTAGGTTTCTTATTGTGCTTGTTCTCCAAGAAATGAATTGTTGTTTTGGATTCCTTATTGATATAGGACTGTGGTTTTCAATTTGCATTATTCATTAAGCTTCAATGTTTCATAAATTCCTTCATACCATCACAAGAGTATTCCTCCTTGTAACTTTTTTGGTTTGGGGTTTAACTTATGTACCTTTCTAGAGCGGATATAGTGAAGATAACAAGATTGTTCTAGGCCTTAAACAACCATAGTTTTGATGACCTTATTTTCAGCTTTCAAGGAGAATACAAGCCTTCAAACCATAGTGCTCTTCTAGCTGCCAAAGATACTGACCTTAGCTCTGATACCATGTTGAGAAATCCTTAGGGCAGCTTATTAGGGTGATTTATCTTAACCTGATAGTTGTTTGTGATGTCCTTTTATTTGATTGATTAGATTCTTCTTCTTCTTGTTATTATTATGTTCTTTATCATCAAACAACTACCAAAACATGAAGATCATTAAAGACAAATGTACATAAGATGTAGGCCCTCAACCAGGGAAAAACCACTCTCCTAGGGGAAAACCCAACAAAATTCTCTTCTTCTTATAAAATCATTTTCAAAGGAGACTTCCAAGACCCATGACCCAAAGACAAGACTTCCCCAGGATCAAACCAGCCACCACAAAGCAAGATCATCATAGAGTCAAGAAGGTTGACCTTACGAAGATGTAGCCTTTCAGAATTTCGTTCTTCTCATATGGGTCTGCAATTTCGACCTTCTGTATTCAGACCTGCAATAGCCTTTGATGCTCAGAATTCGCACATGTGGTCCAAGAAAACAGAGATTTCTGGCTTCCTTTCCTTGGTAGAGTTCCTCCTTACTTTGTTGAGATTGTCTCCTCCTATCCTCTTCGCATTCCCTTTTTCATTGCAGATTAGATCAGAAGTGTGTATGCCAAGTGAGTGTCACAAGAGGTCGAAGTCCTCTTCTATTTATAGGGGCTTTGCATGGGCTAGAAGGGCCTCTTTAGGCCAACTTGAAGAAGGCAGGTCAACTTGATCTTGGGGGTCTTCTAGACCTTTCTAAAAATCAAAATAATATTTTCTTCCTTATTACATGTGCCTAATTGTGTCTTTTACATCATGACTTAGACTTTGACTCAAGACACAAACCCTAGAGCACTCAGTGGGTGCTTTGACCTAGGACCAAATACATTGAACATGAAACCCATGCTTTAATAATAATATTTCTTTTACAAATAAATTTTTCTTTTTCTTTCTTTTGACAAGTACAATAATAATTACATCATGTTATGAGCAAAATACAATTATGAAGATCAATACTAGCTACATTCTTCAACACTTGAAAGCCCTGTGGTTGCTCAACATATACTTCTTCTTGAAGTATGCCAGGTAGAAATGCAATCTTCACATCCATCTGGTGAAGAGTCCATCCCTCGCCAGCAACAAGAGCCACAATAGATCGAATAGTCGTATAGTGGGCAACTGGTGCAAAAATGTCGACATAATCTTCTCCCTCTTTCTGGGAGAAACCTCTAACCACGAACCTCGCCTTATATTTCTACATACTTCCATCTACACCATATTTAATCTTGTACATCCATTTAGAAGTCACAATTGATTTTCCTTCGAGTCTTGTAACCACTTCCCATACATCGTTCTTCATGATAGATTCATATTCCTCAGCCATAGCATCCTTCCATATTTTCTCTTTCACTACTTCTTCAAAGGTGTGTGGTTCAGCCTATATGATGTTGCTCATAGCCACAACATAACCCTGATATTGGGCCTCAGCATGGCTTCTTACTTTCTCTGAAGGTTCCTCCAGTAGAAACATGTCTTTCAGCGTCCTATAAGGTGTCACGAATCCATAGAGGTCTCTTCCTAGCAAGAGGATCACTTGGAGTGGGATCCAAGGGGTCCATGGGTTCCAAAAGATCATTAGCAATATCAGTCTCAGGTTTAGGCACAGAAGGACCTTCCAGAAGATCATCATCCTTGTTCTCAACATTGGTAGGAGGACGAGGAGGAGTGTCCCTTGCTTTCCCAAGTGCAGCATCTTCATCGAATATCACATCCTTGTGAAACTCTATATTCCTTTGACCAGGCACATATATTCTATAAGCCTTAGAATTTTTGCAGTAACCAACAAACATACCTTTCTTCCCTGAAGCTTCTAGCTTGTTCCTTGTGTCCTTCGTCACATGAAAGTATATGGGGCAGCCAAAGATCCTTAAGTGTCCAACATCGAGCTTTACACCTGTGAAGACTTCTACGGGGGTCTTGTCACCCAAGGCTTGATGAGGTGTCCTGTTTTGAACATAGACCACAGTATTAGCAGCTTCTCCCCATAGAAACTTTGGCAACTTTTGATCATGCAACATAGCTCGGGCAGCTTCCATGATAGTCCTATTCTTTCTTTTAGCCACCCCATTTTGTTGACGGTTGTAAGGTACAATAGTCTCCTTCTTGATCTCAACTTTCTTGTAAAAGTCAATGAACTCATTCGAAGTGAATTCTCCACCATTATAAAACCTAAAGGCTTTGATTCTCTTCCATGTTTGATTCTCTATTAGTGCCTTGAAGTCCTTGAACATATCAAATGCCTTGTCCTTGTGTTTCAAGAAGAATATTTGTGTCTTTTGTGACAAGTCATCCACAAAGATTATATAGTATAGGTAGCCACCAAGAGATTTTACCAGCACAGGTCCACATAAGTCGAAATGTATGAATTGTAGAGTACCACTGGTCCTACTCCTGCTAGAAGGGAATGGTCCCTTTGATTTCTTTCCACTTGCACATCCCGAGACACGGACACACTCCATCATGATTAGCTTGAACCTCGGGCATTCCAGAAACCATCCTCCTTACTTTAGGAAGGGCTTCATAGTGAAGATGAGCAAATCTTCAGTGCCATAGCTCACTTTGATGATTGCTATCATGTACCAATGCTCGGATTGGTCTTCCATTGATTCTATAGAGTCCTTCAAAAATTGATCCCAAAGTGAATGCATCCCTCATGTGAGATTCCATGGACCAAGTGAGGACCTTTCCTCTTATGAAGGCAACCCTCATCCCTTTGTCTTCCAAGGCACATATAGATACAAAATTCTTCTTCAATCCCGGCACATACATAAAATCATGTAGATGTACGGTTTCACCATAATCCAAATGAAATGAAACAAAACCAAAGCCCTTAACAGGATAAGTAGAATTGTACCCAAGAATTATTTTCAAATTTGTCTCCCTCTCAACCAAGTTTGAGAGGACTTCATGATACCTTGTGAAGTGTCTAGAGGCCCCACTATCTACCAACCCACTATCAAACGAATCTAGAGGGGAGGAGCTAGAAAGTGCAGAAATAAGAAAATATTTCGATTGAGTGGCAGCTACATTATTTCCATACCTTGAATTCCTTGATCTCTTTTGAGCATGGTGGCCTGCATCACGATCATTAGGAGCATCTCTCCTTCTTCTATAGTTAGACTTATTGTTGTTGAAGCCACGATTGTTGTTGTAGGATCTAAGAGCATCACAATCGAAACATTGTATATGTAACAATTCCTTGTCCCTCGTTGCTCTTCTACTAGAGTCCCTAGATGTTGGAGCAGGTTTTCTTGAATTAGATAGTCTTCCCCTTCCTTTCCTCTTCTTGTCTTGAGCAGCAAATGTAGAGGGTTCTCTTTCTTCATGCTTTTGAATTTTCCCTCTAGAAATCATCCTGGTCTCTTCTTGAGTACATTTGCCCACTAGTTCATCAAATGTTGGGAACTTGTCCTTGTTGCTAATAGTTGTAATAAATGTCTCCCAAATTGGAGGAAGGCCTCCAAGAGCAACGAGTACCAGCTCCCTATCAGATATAGATTATCTAGCAGTCAGCAATTGGTCCTTGAGTTGAGATATTCTCATGAAATATGATCGCACAGTCTCTCTCTTGTTCATCTTGATGTCCTTGAGTTGATTCTTCAAGGAAAGAATATGGTTCAAATTGTTGACCTCATACGTCCCAACTAGCTTATCATAGATATCCTTGGACATCTTCAACTTTGAAATATAAGTAAGCAGATGATCTCTTAAAGAATCAATAATTATTTTCTTAGCTTTGATCTCACCTTTTTTGTATTTGGCCTTGACAGAAGCAGAAGCATTTTTCGGAGGTTCAAGTACCTTTCCTTCCACATATTCCAAGACATCAGTCTCATCCAAGGTCACTTCCAACCTGATTTTCCGAGCAGCAAAATTTGATGAGTCATTCAGCCTCTCTCCTTCCTTGAAGTATGAGGTAGACATCTTGATCAAGTCAAATAAGCTTCTTCAAATTTCTTCAAGGGTGATTGCTTTTGTCTCTTGTCTCCTTGGGCTTGTCTTCACCTCAGCTTCGATACCATGTTAATTTTCCAATGTTATATGCTTAACACAATCACTTATTCCAATTCTTCTTCAATTAGCAGTCAATTTCCAATATAATTCAATCTTTCATCAATAATAAGCAATTGTAGATAGAACAGAAATCCAAATGCACAATAGAAGACAGCCAAGAACAATAGAGAAACAATATTTGGTCAAAGACCAAGGAAAAACACTACAAGGGGAAAAACTTTTCCAAATTCTTCTTCTATTAAATTGTCATCAAATGTTCAACAGAGAGATACAATGTTCAAGTTCATCAACAAAGAGTCAAAGGTCAAAGCCTTGAGTATCCGAAATACCAATCCAATATCCAGTCAAAGATGAGCCCAAAAAGTCAACTCTGTTCAAAGGTTAAATCTGCAAATTCTGGTTATAGTCAACAACAGCCCTAACCAGTCCTGGTCAATGGTCAAATTAGCCTCCAAAAGGTTAAATCAAGGCAGCAGAAAACTCGGCCTCTTTATCTCAGTCAAACTTGGTCAAAACAGTCCCAAAATATGCCTTTGAAATTGGTCAATATCAAGGTCAACCCTGCGGTCAAAAGGCAGCTTCAGGTTTGCGGTCAAACAAGGTCAAAGTGCCCAAAAAAGTTTGATATTCTTGCTCCTGAATTCGGCCTCCAAGACAAATCCAATATCCCAAGTCAAACCATGTCAAACCATGCCCAAAATTCCAAAAGTCAACACTGGTCAAAGGCCCAAAACAGAAAATCAACGCAACAAACAAAAATGTCTTCCTTCTCTTCTCACGTGTGAACTCAGACCTGCAATTTCAGAGTTATAAGAACCAATCAAGAGAAGATGTAATGTGTGAATGATGCCTCCAAGTGATGTGACATGTGGTCTATTTATATGTGTCCAAGGAGGTCGAATTTCCCTGCCCAGGCCGACTTGAACTTTTGTGAAGAAGTGGATTTCATATTAAAAATAATAATTTTCCTTCTGCAAATTAAATTCTTCCAAGGGCTAGTAGGGCCTTCTTCGGATGAGGAAGGCTTCCCAATGGAGGAAATTTCTCCCTGAACTGTCAAAATTTAACAAGAAGGCCCAGTTCAATTTAGAAGTTCAAGTTCTGATTGCAAGTTAACTAAGAGTTCTACTCGTCCTCTCTCCAATCAACACTTGGAGACTTAACTTGTTCTCCCTTCAACCAAGACTGAAGACTAACTTGTTCTAACTAAACTTGTAACTACCACTTCGTTGTGAAGTCAAACTAAAGAAAACTCCACGTAACTAAAGCTCCAACTCTATGCATGCTATCTTGATGATCATTCCAGTAAACTAGAAATAAACTCATCGTAATTGAAGTTTATCCCATGAGCTCGCACTCATGTTGAGAAAAAGACAAACTTGAGGTCTTCACTGACTATGGCACAAGCTAGAAGACCACCACTTGCTACATTTTCAACAAACCCACCTTTTTAGCGTGACTTTACGAGTTATTAAAGTCATGTGACTTTTTAGTCACTTTATGAGGTCCTAAAAGTAATTGTACTTATAATATTAAAGTAAAATTATGAGGAAAAAAGGTACAAAAAGTTATTAGAGTGACTAGAGGGGCTCATTAATGAAGCAGGAGACATGAGAGGGGTTCAATGGGAGATTAGATCTCCACCCTTGATCATGAGAAAATGAGATCTAATGTCAGCCCTTGATCTTAGGGATGGGGCTTCTCATCATTAAGGAGATTAAAAACAAGGAAAAAGGCAAGAGGAGAATTCATTCTTCATGTGTAGAGTTGGGGAAGTGAAGAAAGGAGATGAGGAGAAATGGAGACTAAGATAGTCATTTTGCTGAGGGTGAGATCAGACTTACAGCAAGGAGAAATACACACACAGGGCCAAATTCCCAGGCAAGTAGGAATTTCCAAATCTAAAAAGTCTAAATAATGGCACAAATTCCAATGCAAAGATTGTTGGACAGTGACATGCATTTCCAAACAGTGGCACGAAATTCAGGGGCTTGGCCCAAATTTCAAGGGGAGAGATAAGTAACCTGTGATGTAATTAATGCTATGTAAATTTCTCTAAGATAAAAGCAAATAAAACTCCTCTTCAAACTGGTTTTCCCTTCGGGGTTTATCCAGGGCCTGTGATTGACCAAAAATCAGTGTCCAAAATTTATGTATATGCTTGTGAAATTATCAATTGAAGGTGAAAAGTAAGGGTAGCTTCTAGTGTTTCTTTTGAATTTAATATTCAAGTTTGATATCAGCAATTAGCCATGGGGTGTGGGCATTAAACTTGATGAGAAAAACAAACTAAAACCGAGCGGGGCTATAGGACAAATAAATTCTACATGGTATCAGAGCAGAAGTGAACCTACACCTGATAAAGTGCAACTAGCAAGCATAAACCAGCCTATGTACCTAGAGATTTCTGGTTGACAGGGAAAGTGGCAGCTCGGTTTTCAATGTTCGCAAGTTGTGTTGGTTGAGAGGGTTAGATGCCTATTGGTTTGAGGGTGGAGGATAGGTTGAGTGGGGCTACAAATTTTGGTCCCTAGAAAGAGAGGATAGTCTTGTTGCTTGAGGAGTTTGAGTTGTAGGATATTGTAGAGAGTGCAGTAGTTCCACCTACTAGTCTTATTTAGTTGATAGAATTCAACAAGCGGAATGTGAAGGCTAAGAGGAGCCTTCTAGATGCGATTAAAGACCACCTTATACCCCATGCATCAAGGAAGAAGTTTGCCTATGAGATGTGGGAATCCCCAACAACACTTTACTAGAGCACCAATGAGAATAGGAATATGGTGTTAAGTGAGAAACTAAGGAACACCAAAATGACCAAGACTGACATAGTGACCTCATACCTTACCAAGATCACACAAGTGAGAGATGAGCTGGCTGCAGTCAGAGAGGCTATCCTTGATGAGCAGTTGGCCAGGACGGCACTGAGTGGTTTTCCCAAGAAGTGGGATGGATTCATAGATGTCATTGTTGCTAGAGAGCAACTTCCAGATTGGAGGAGGATGTGGGATGATTTCATCCAGGAGGAGTGCCAAGAGTGGCAGCGAACATGGTGGGGTTGATGAGGAGGAGAATGTTGCCCTCGCAGCTAAGGGCAAGAAGAAGGCCAAGTGTTAGAAAATTATATATTACAGAGCAATGGAACACATAAAATATGCGGAACACAAACATAGAAAACATATAAAACAAGAGAAACACAGATGTATGTGGTTCACCCAACTTGAGCTACGTCCACGAAAACAGCCAGTCCTTCCTTTATATTATCTAACAAAATGAAGAGACACAACCTACAGCAGATCCACTATAATATCCTCTTCTTTGTCACACAGTCCCCCTTGCTATTTCTCGCTCAGAGTATACACACCATACACAGACACAATACAATACCCTCATACAACAAAGGGGTTGCCTTCTAGGGCAAAAAAACCCTAAACTAAACATAACTTCTACCATCAGATCATCTGCCTAATGAACGGCCCAGATTTACTACAGAATTACAATATTTTACAAGGCAATTTTACATATGTTTTTAGCGGGGCTCCAAAGGTCATCGCCGCCCACCCCCCTGGACCCCCCTGATGGCGATCAAACAATGAGCGGCATTGGGCTCCAAAAGGTCATCACTGCCCCCCCGTGGACCCCCCTGACGGCGATCAAACGACAAGCAGCATTGCCACCCCGTTAAGAACAGGGGTCCAACGCGGCGATACATCTAAATAAAGAAGATATTCAGGCTCCACACCCAACAATCTCCCACTTGGAAACTGATTGTAGCAACTCCATTGTTGCTTCATTTGTTGGACAATTACTCCAGTTTGGACCTGGTTGTTTCTCATCTTCACATCATACTTGAAGACCAATTGAAACTGAGCATAATTTCAGCTTCTACCTGGTTACAACTTTTGTTAGCATATCTACAGGATTCTGGCTAGTGTGTATCTTTTCCTGCTTCAACTGTCCATCTTTCAACACTGACCGTATGAAATGGTACTTGAGCTGTATGTGTTTAGTTCTGGAATGAAATGTTCAGAGTTCTTTGTAAGATGAATGGTAGTCTGGCTATCACTGTATAACCTGCCCATCTCATGCTTCTTACCCAATTCATCCATAAACCTTTGTAACCAAATCATTTCTTTATTAGCCTCTGTAGCAGCAACATACTTTGCTTCTGTTGTTGAAAGTGCAACAACACTTTGCATTTTTGAAACCCAACTGACAGTTGTTCCACCTACAGTAAATACATACCCTGTAGTGCTCCTCCTGTTATCTCTATCACCTGCCATATCTGCATCAACATATCCCTGTAGAGCAATGTTTGAACCACCAAAGCATAATGCTTGTTTTGTGGTACCTCTCAAATATCTGAGAATCCATTTCAATGCCATCTAATGTTCTTTTCCTAGATAGTTCATGTACCTGCTTACAACTCCCACTACATGTGCAATATCAGGCCTTGTGCAGACCATTGCATATTAAGCTTCCAACTGCTGATGCATATAGAACTTTAGACATATAATCCATTTCTTCTTAGGTCTTGGGGCACATCTCCTTACTAAGTTTGAAATGGCTAGCCAAAGGTGTACTAACTGGTTTTGCATTCTGCATATTAAATATTTTCAACACCTTTTGTATGTACTCATTCTGAGACAATGTTAATTTGCGATTTTTCCTGTCTCTAGTTATTCTCATACCAAGGATTTGTTTTGCATCTCCCAAATCCTTCATTGCAAATGAATTTGCCAATTTTCTTTTGAACACATTTATTTCCTGCATGTTAGACCCTGCAACAAGCATGTCATCTACATACAATAACAATATAATATAACTTCCATCATTTTTATTTTTCAGATAAACTCAATGATAAGAGTTGTTGAGAATTTGGAGGGTTGTAGGTTAATACAAATTTTCTTCTTGATAATTACTTGTGACCTTACTTGTGATACTTATGTCTTCTCTTCTTTTAGTTTAGTTAATCTTTCATCAAGTCAATTATCAAAAGCACAAGCCACAAAAGTTAGGCTCCTAGAGCCAAGGCAAAACCTCTCCCTCTTGGAGAAGAAAACCCACAAAGAATTCTTCTTATAGATCTTCAAATGACAAGTACCATGACCCAGACTTAGACCCTTGACCTAAATATGCTTCCAAGATGTTGATCCTTCTTATCTTCACCAACTTGCACTAACCCTTCCTTTATGAACTGTGAGTAGGAAGGTAAGATTTACCTTCCTCCTTTCTCCATATTGTAATATCTCTCAAATTTCTTATTGCAGCACAGCCTAGCCCTTCACACATCATGATCTCTGAATGCTTCTAGTCACGGTCAGTACAACACATAGAAAACAGATCTTATTCCACCATTTAAATATCAGTTTGACCATACTTCATTTGAACATAGCCCCTTCATATTATTCAGCATTTGTCACTTTAGGATGTTCCACGAAAACAGATCCGCATCTCGAACTTAACCCAGACTTGATCATGCGGTAGTTTACACAGCGATGTCCGCAATTCCAGACTTGTTTCACATATCCGACCTTTATTTCAGACTTTGACTGTAGCATCCATTTATTAATCCGCATTACTTCAAAGATGATTTTCTTGAAATACGCATCACAAATATGTCCGCATTTTTCTTCAAAGCAATATGCGTCTTACCTTAAATATGCATTGTCTCCTTTTAAATTCATACAGTGAAATCCACAATCACTACAGGAATAATCGTATTCCGTTTCAGAGCAATTCGCATTATAATCTGTTGTGACTAATCCGCACTTCCTTTTTGCTGTATGACTTCAGAGAGATCCGCATTTCTTTTTCAAAACAATCCGCACAACTGCATCCATGCTTGTCCGTAATTACTCAGAGGAATCTGCATTGTAATTTCAGATGTGCGACTTTCTTAGCTCCATGATGACCGCAGATCACATATATATATAGAGAGAGAGCACATTCCTTTAATAAAGCCGACCATACAGCTGTGAATTTAGGCTGACTAGATCATGGAGAATGAGGCCGACTAGATCATGGTGAATTCCAGCGTTGGAGAGGTACTTCTTTGATGCATTTAAAACTTGTCTTTCATTGTTGCATTTAGGGATGTAGAGAGCTTCTTCCACAAGGTCTTGGAGCATAAATACCTAGACTAGATCCTTCATGTGTGAGACACTTAATTCAACCTAATAGAAATCAAGAAGAAGTTTATCTACATAATAAAATCTTGCTCATGAAACCCATGAAGCAAGTACACCAAAAATACATTTTATTAGCTTTGACTTCTTCTTTACATAATTACATAGTCAACATGAAGACCGACCTAGTTACACTTTTCAACACTCCCTCTTAACTAGGGAGGTATTCATACAGGTACATGGTCACTTTCAAACTGAAGAATATCATAATAAGAATCGAATTGGTAATCGCATCTGTATAACATCATATCAACCAGCGTTGTCCTAGTGCAAGGCCTTGACTAACAGCCCCATCTCTCAATGAGACAATGGGCTACAATGCTAGCGAGACACATGACTAATAGACACCATAGTCATTGTCTCTCCAAGGTACATACCCCACCTAGGTGTTCCCAGAGTATGACCTTCTTGGACTATTCTTCTCTTGGGTAGCCAGCCCTCAAAGAATATCGGTCCACGACTACTCTTATCTTGAATGCCCTATCTCATTCTCAAAGAGTATCGAATGCCAGATGATTACCCAATCCTCCATTCTGTCTTCCAGGTGAAGACCAGAATGATGTATCTATCCATTCTCTTTACATGGGCTTCACTAAGACGTATGGCTGTTAGTCCTGGTCTAGTGCATGACACATGTAATAGAGAATCACATATGTCACTCCCTCTTAACACAGGAAGGACATACTTCAAGTTTCTTCCAAGCAAGAAACTTACCACCAGGCTCCTCATCAACCAAGGTCTTGCAGCAGCAATCCAGCTACTCATGAAGAGTTCCTCCCCTCGATATCATGGTTTTCGATATTGAGGAATCTTCAACTTTTGGCTTCATAGGGCACAGATCATCCATCACTTTCAGTCACGAGTCATGTCCACTATCAGAAAGTGATTCATCAGTCTTCCTAATCTGGTCCACCATTGTGCCATGCTGCTTTCCTTAGAATCATCCCCAAGGATCATACATCCTTTCTTATGATTAGCAACCCTGCACAAATTCATCCAGATAAACATATACATATAAACTTTTAGAACAAAAGTTACCTTAGTGATGATCTTTCACCATGACATCTTCCTGTAGGCATCGGCATCCTTCATACAGATTGACACATCTTCGAATGATATGTTTTTGCTAAGGGTCTTCTTTACCAGACTTCCATCAGAGTCTACAAATCTTCCCAGCAGATCTCCTAGTCACATATACTTGGCCTCCGGATGATAATTGCCTCTTAACATGGTTGCACTTCATGATCTCTTCCTTTCTGCACATTCTTCATTCCCAGGAACTTACAACCTCTCTAGTTTCTCATTCATATACAACTAACTCATATTCCATGAGGACATATTATGTTGATTTCATATGTCCGTGCACTGAGAGATACTCCTCCATAGATCATACTTCTAAATACAGAAGTTCATTACCTGTAACCATATGACATGACTTCACTGCATCCAATGTTAGCATATAAATATATACACACCTCATACCCTTTTCCCTTGAGTCATCCTGTAGCAATTTTCTCAAGAATGAAGAGCTTCATTCTCTTGGCTTGCTCCATCAATATGTCAACACATCCCAGAAATCTGTTTCCATGATGACCCTTGCTCTTGATGACTGCTTTCCATTAGTACTGTTATCAGAGAGGTTTTCCCGGAGCTGATTCACCAAGAGCTCCTACCATGCTTTCATCAAGATGCTACATTGCTTCCTATCATATAACCAACAGAAATCACTTAAAGAAGAAGATGATCTCAATCATAGTGGAGATCCCTTGCTTCTTCTTTCTTGTCAGGCTCTTTCCTCATATGGGCTTCTTCCCTATTTCTCTTCTCCTTTTTTAGATTAATGAAAATTTCCAATTTTAATGCCCATGTTCATCATATCCAAGGCATCATGCTTCGCCCACATTTCTTCTTTTACTCTGAGGACCAAAACTTACCGAATCTTTCTTCCTGGACATGGCTGCAAAGGCTTGATTCCTTTACTTGATCCTGTAACAGCTTTGGCTTTCAATCTTGTTTCCTCTATTTATATAGAGACCCTAAATCGTGGAATGGTGTGACTTCTATCTTCCCGTATGATT
Organism: Pinus albicaulis; assembly: GCA_034641835.2. Lineage (NCBI taxonomy): Eukaryota > Viridiplantae > Streptophyta > Pinopsida > Pinales > Pinaceae > Pinus > Pinus albicaulis. Next base: position 766,507,308 of record CM076572.1, read on the forward strand.
GTGAAGAGAAACTTTCCCATTCTTCTCATAGAGCTTTTAGCACCACTGTAGTCTTCTCCTAGTTCCTGCAGTTGATTAGAGAGATTGCTTCTCATGCAATACTCACAGAGAATAGCTCTACTAATTTCTTATATACTCCTTTTGATGATTTTTGGATTTGGTACATAGGATATGATAGTCTTTTGTGGATTCTATAAGAATCCTTTGGGCTCTTATATCTCCCTTCATGAATTTTGGCATGACTTGATTTCCCTTGTCTTCTATGGAAAGTTTGAAACCCCAAACAGTTTGTTTTTTTCAAAGAAGACATTTTAATAGATTCATATAGAGTCATAGATATACTTACTTGAGTAGATGCTTTTCTTCTTCTATCAGCTTCATTACTTTGAAGATGGTTGAAGCTTCCTTTGAATGGTGATTGATGAGGATATTATGTTGCTTCCTTGAAAGATCAAGGATGATAGGTATATTGCCTTGAAGCTTTTGATGGCAATAGTTTGAGATAGCAATGATCTACTGGCACATTTAAGATGGTTCCATAACACTGCCTTATCTCTTTCACTGTGGAAGACTGACCTTTCTTCTAATCAAATCCTTGCTTTGATATCCTCCATGAAATCTGATCCTTGAGTGTCTCTATGCCCTTTCTAGCACCTTAGCTCCAATACCATGTTGAGAATTTGGAGGGTTGTAGGTTAATACAAATTCTCTTCTTGATAATTACTTGTGACCTTACTTGTGATACTTATGTCTTCTCTTCTTTTAGTTTAGTTAATCTTTCATCAAGTCAATTATCAAAAGCACAAGACACAAAAGTTAGGCTCCTAGAGCCAAGGCAAAACCTCTCCCTCTTGGAGAGGAAAACTCGCAAAGAATTCTTCTTATAGATCTTCAAATGACAAGTACCATGACCCCGACTTAGACCCTTGACCTAGATATGCTTCCAAGACGTTGATCCTTCTTATCTTCACCAACTTGCACTGACCCTCCTTTTATGCATTGTGAGTAGGAAGGTAAGATTTACCTTCCTCCTTTCTCCATACTGTAATAGCTCTCAAATTTCTTATTGCAACACAACCTAGCCCTTCACACATCATTATCTCTGAATGCTTCTAGTCACGGTCATTACAACACATAGAAAACAGAACTTATTCCACCATTTAAATATCAGTTTGACCATACTTCATTTGAACGTAGCCCCTTCATATTATTCAGCATCTGTCACTTCAAGATGTTCCACAAAAACAGATCTGCATCTCGAACTTAACCCAGACTTGATCATGCAGTAGTTAACACAGCGATGTCCGCAATTCCAGACTTGTTTCATATATCCGACCTTTACTACAGACTTTGACTGTAGCATCCATTTATTAATCCACATTACTTTAGAAATGATTTTCTTGAAATATGCATCACAGATATGTCCGCATTTTTCTTCAGAGTAATATGCATCTTACCTTAAATACGCACTGTCTTCTTTTAAATTCATACTATGAAATCCACATTCACTACAGGAATAATCGTATTCTGTTTCAGAGCAATTCGCATTATAATCTGTTGTGACTAATCCGCACTTCCTTTTTGCTGTATGACTTCAAAGAGATGCGCATTTCTTTTTCAAAACAATCCGCACAACTGCATCCATGCTTGTCCGTAATTACTCAGAGGAATCCGCAGTGTAATTTCAGATGTCCGACTTTCTTAGCTCCATGATGACTGCAAATCAAATATATATATATATATATATATATATATATATATATATATATATATCGCACAGATCACATATATATATATATATATAGCACATTCCTTTAATTAAGCCGACCATACAGCTGTGAATTTAGGCCAACTAGATCATGGAGAATGAGGCCGACTAGATCATGGTGAATTCCAGCGTTGGAGAGGTACTTCTTTGCTGCGTTTAAAACTTGTCTTTCATTGTTGCATTTACGGCTGTCGAGAGCTTCTTCCACAAGGTCTTGGAGCATAAATACTTGGACTAGATCCTTCATGTGTGAGACACTTAATTCAACCTAATAGACATCAATAAGAAGTCTATCTACATAATAAAATCTTGCTCATTAAACCCATGAAGCAAGCACACCAAAAATACATTTTATTAGCTTTGACTTCTTCTTTACATAATTACATAGTCAACATGAAGACCGACCTAGTTACACTTTTCAACAAGAGTGACATCTAGTATAACCTTGTTCAAACATAAACCTGTCAAATTTTAGATACCACTGCCATGGAGCCTGTTTTAAGCCATACAAGCTCTTCTTTAACCTGCACACTAATTTTTCCTTCTCTTTGACCTTATATCCTTGTGGTTGTTGCATATAGATCTCTTCCTCCAAATCTCCATGGAGAAATGATGTCTTTACATCTCACTGTTCAAGATGCAAATCTTCCATTGCTACAAGACTTGAAATAGTTCTGATTGAAGTCATCTTAACAACAGGAGAAAATATTTTATCAAAATCAATAACTTTCTTATGTGCAAACCCCTTCACCACAAGTCTAGCTTTGTACCTCTATTTTCCTCCATCTTCTTCCTTCAGCGTGTAAACCCATTTATTCTACAATGTTGTTTTACATGCAAACAACCTAACTAAGTCCAAAGTCTGGTTATGTATTAAGGCGTCCATCTCTTCTTTCATGGCTAGCTCCCACTTCTTCCTGGTTTCGACCTGCATTGCTGAAATAGTTCTGATTGAAGTCATCTTAACAACAGGAGAAAATATTTTATCAAAATCAATAACTTTCTTATGTGCAAACCCCTTCACCACAAGTCTAGCTTTGTACCTCTATTTTCCTCCATCTTCTTCCTTCAGCGTGTAAACCCATTTATTCTACAATGTTGTTTTACATGCAAACAACCTAACTAAGTCCAAAGTCTGGTTATGTATTAAGGCGTCCATCTCTTCTTTCATGGCTAGCTCCCACTTCTTCCTGGTTTCGACCTGCATTGCTTCTTCATAACATTTGGGTTCTCCAGAATCAGTCAACAATAAATAATATAATGAAGGAGAGTATCATTCAGGGGGTCTACTTATCCTGGTAGATCTTTTGATACCACTTTCAGGTGTTTGAGGTGTCTGTTGTTGTTTTGGTGGTTGTTGTTGTTGGGGCTGTTGATTATTATTATTTTCAGGCACCTTTACTTTTCTTGTGATCTCATCAAGAACTATGTATTATTTGTTTTCTTTTTCATGTTTCTTTTCCTACAACTGATTCTTATACAAGACCTTTTCATTGAATATTACATCTCTGCTCCTAATGATTTTGTGATTTTCATAATCATATAAGCGATAACCAAAATCATTAACACCATATCCAAAAAAGGTACATTTCTTTGATTTTGCCTCAAGCTTTGTTCTATTTTCTTTATTAATATGGACAAAGGCCTCACAGCCAAAAGGCTTTAAAAATTAGTAGTTTACCTTTTTACCTGTCCATGCCTCCTCTGGAATACCACCATCCAAGGAACTTGAAGGCCCTTTGTTTGTTAGATAAACAGCAGTATCTACAGCATCTGCCCAAAATTGTAAAGGCAATCCTGCATGCAATCTCATGCACCTTGCACGCTCTATGATTGTTCTATTCATCCTTTCTAACACACCATTTTTCTTGTGGTGTTCTTATAACTATCTTCTCTCTGCGAATTCCATGCTCTGAATAGTACCTATCAAACTCTTTGTTGCAATATTCACCTCCACTGTCTGATCTGAAACACTTCAACTTCTTTCCTATCTCAATTTCAACCAAACATTTCCATTTCTTGAAAGTATCAAATACATCAGATTTATTCTGAATAAAATAAATCCAAGTTTTTCTAGTTGCGTCATCAATAAAAGTAACATAATAACGAGAGCCACCGAGAGATTATACCTGAGCAAGTCCCCATACATTTGTATGCACAAGCTCTAATTTTTCGCTCTTTTTTTCTTTCCCAACTCTAAGAAATCTGACTCTCTTTTGTTTTCCATAAATACAATTCTCACATAAATCCAAATCAATATTCTTCAAACCCGGCAACAAATTTCTTGAGTGAAGAATCTTCATCCCCTTCTCACTTATGTGTCCGAGCCTATGATACCATAATGCTGCATCTGCTCTTTTGGAAGTTAAAGCATTAACAGAGTTAAAAATACCATTGCATAAATACAATTTACCAACCTTTTCTCCTTTTGCTATTACCAGGGCTCCTTTAGTGACTTTCCAAGCTTTATCTGTGAAAGTTGTCACACAACCTTCACCGCCTAACTGCCCTATTGAAATCAAATTTTTCATCAGCTCTGGAACATGCTTTACCTCCTTTAATAACCATTGGTTTTCATTCTATTGTTTTACAAGAACTTTACCGATTCCAATGATTTTACAGGGTTTATCATTACCCAGACAAACCTGTCCAAAATCTCCTTGAACATAGTCATGAAAATATTTCTTATCAGGTGTGGCATGGAATGAGGCCCCTGAATCTACCACCCAAGAATCAATAACATATTCTAAAGAAAGAATCAAAGCATCTTGTAACACATCACTTGTCACATTTGCTTCATGATTGTTTTCTTGTTGTGCATCTCCTTTTCCCTTCTGAGATTTACAGTCTTTCTTCAGGTGTCCTTTCTTTCCGCATTTCCAGCACACCATCCTCGATTTGGACTTAGATCTGTCTTTCCTTGATTTATTGTGATATGTTGAGCTCTTTCCTCTTTCCATTTTTCTTCCCCTAGTCTCTGCACTCAAAGCATTACCCGATGTCTCACCGAAGCTTTTCCGTCGCATTTTCTCGCTAAGGATAACACCAACAACATCATCAAACTTTAAAGTACTAAGTCCAAAAACAGAGTTACTAATGGCCATAACTAAACCATTCCAACTTTCTAGCAATGAGCACAGAAATAACAGAGATCTAACTTCATCATCAAAGTTTACCCCTACAGAACTTAACTGACTGGTAACTGTATTAAATTCATTTAAATGATTGGCAATGGATCCACCTTCCGACATCTTCATATTAAATAAACGTTTCATAAGAAATACCTTATTTGAGGCTGAGGGTTTTTCATATAGTTTCGCCAATGTCGTAATTAAACCCTCTGTTGTTGTTTCCTTCGAAATATTGAAGGATACCAACGTCATGAGGCACAGCCGTATTGTTCCAAGTGCCTTTCTATCGAGAATCTCCCATTCTGCATTTGTCATACTCGACGGCTTCTTTGTTTTTCCGCTCATGGTAGGTACAAATCTTTCTGATACAGATAATCTTCCATCTGCATCTTCCACAGCGGATAGTTTTGGCCGTTAAATTTCTCAACCCTAAACCTACCATCTTCCGCAAATACTCCCACTCGAACCAGGAACCCTTCTTTCCTACGAGTTTATCAGCCAAATAGACCTTCGACTCTGATACCAGTGGTTAGAAAATTATATATTACAAAGCAATGGAACACATAAAATATGCACCCAACTTGGGCTACGTTCACGGAAACAGCTTGTCCTTCCTTTATATTATCCAGCAAAATGAAGAGACACAACCTACAGCAAATCCGCTGTAATATCTTCTTCTCTGCCACACAGTCCCCCTTGCTATTTCTCGTTCAAAGTATACACACCATACACAGACGCAATACAATACCCTCAAACAACAGACAGGTTGCCTTCTAGGGAAAAAAACCCTAAACTAAACATAAATTCTGCTATCATATCATCCGCCTAATGAACGGCCCAGATTAACTACGAAATTACAATATTTTACATATGTTTTTAGCTTCGGGGGCGCAATCCCCGAAACCCCCCGCCAAGGGGGGGCTCTAAAATGTCGTCGTCGCCCCCCTGGACCCCCCTGACGGTGATCAAACGACGGGCGGCGTTCCCGCCCCGTTAAGAACAAGGGTCCAACATGGCAATACATCTAAATAAAGAAGATAATCAAGCTCCACACCCAACACCAAGAAGGGGTCTTCTAGTGGGGCAAGCAACCGAAGGGAAAACAGAAGGAGAAGGAGAAGGAAATGAGCAAAGTGAGATGATTTTCTTGTCAGAAGATGGGTCATTATGCCTTTCAGTGTGCCAGTAAGAAGGGTGTTGCAACATCAACCAATGTGGATAAGTTTTCCACCAAGTTTGACTTAGAGTTTGATTTCGTGGTGAGTCTTGCCACAAGTGTTACATCCTCTAGTGTCTAGTTTATCGACAGTGGAGCTTCCAAGTTCCTTCCATATGACCAAAGTTAGAAAGAATTTTACAAAGCTTACATAGACTGATATAGATTTAGAGGTGGTGCTTGGAGATAAACCCAAGGCCATAGCATAGGTGTAGGGATTGTATCCTTTCGGAGGGAGTCACAACCTGCCTTAAAAGTGACAGAGGTCTTATATGTTCCAGGGCTGAAGAAGAATCTGATTTCAGTTTCCAGTATTGAAGACAAGAAGTATGTGGTGGTGTTCTGAGATGGATAGGTGTTAATGTGTATCCCAAGGGATCTAATATCACTTCCGCTAGAGTGATTGGAGTCTGTCATGGCAGACTCTACAGATTCATGTTTCAACCTAGCAAAGCCTTGGTGTCAATGACCAGCAGCAGTGATTTGTGTGAATTATGGCACAGGAGGATGGCCCACTTGCACCATGAAGCATTCAAGGTATTGAGGGAGATAGTCACAGGCTTACCATATTTCGGTACTAATCATCATGATGGAACCCAGGAGGGTGTACCGGGTGGTTGCAAAACATGTGCTACAATACCAACAGGGCACAGTGGATTATGGACTGGACTATATCTAGGGGGATGGAGTCAAGTTGACAAGTTGTACAGACTCAGATTGCAAAAGCAGTGCTAGTGATAGGCTAAGTCACCAGGTTCGTGTTCGTTTTCGAGTTCGGCAACGTTGAAATTCGAATAAAGTTCGGCATCGAAAATTTTTCCGATAAAGTTCGGCATAAAACTCGACATATAGAAATTTGAAAAAAAAAATATATATATATATATATATATATAACAATTTTAAGCATGTTGAAAGATAAATATGATGCACATAAATAAGATGATAGGATTATTGCTCAAACATTTACATCATTTCAATTTTCCACATATAAACCATGAAAGTGAGTGCCAAAATTCCAATAAATAACCAACTTCAATCTTCCATACATAGTAAACAAGGTGAGAAATTCATCATAGACATTAGCAGTAGGCTAGTAGCACTATAAGAACATAAAATTCAACAAAACCATGGGCCATATCAGATTTCATATATTGAAAACAATCTGAAAAAAAAGTATTCAAAATATATAAACTTTAAAGTACTTTGGCAGTTTTAGAATATTGTTCATGCAAAAAGTAAACTAGAAATCTAAAACGAACACAAGTTTTATTCTTGATGTTCTGGTGGCCCACTTGTGATATCAAAAAGTTCTATATCATCAAGAGCAGTATGGGTTGTGAATCCGCTAGATGCCTCAGCATCAGATTCATCACTCAGTTCCCTGTCAATGTCACTATCATTTTAAAAATCAGCTTCGCCTTCATCCGTTGATGCATTAAGAACAAGATCAATGTACGGAGTAGAGGAATTGGATGACTCTTTTGACACATTTTTCAAAGCCAAGTGCAAGTTACTACGAACATAAACAAGATCTTCTAATCTTCCAGATAACAATCTATTCCGTTTCTTGGAATGAATGTGGTCAAAGGAACTCCAATTCCTTTCACACGCTAATGCACTTGATCCCTGACTTAAGATACGAATTGCAAAAGCTTGCAATTCTGGCGCCCCTGGACCATAAAACTCCCACCATACTGCTGGATCACTTTTGCTCCCATCATACTTTGCTGATTGTGTACCAAATAGCCCTTCTTCTAACCTGTATGCCCTCAACTAAGATTTGACCAAACCTGCGATTGCTGGATCTGGATGTAGCTTCTCAATAGCATGAATAAGTCCATTCATGACTTCTTCATCCCTATGTCTTGGTAACCCAAACAATCTAGGGTCCAAATAACATGCTGCTGCATGTAATGGACTATGCATCATCTTCCATCTTTGATCAATTACTTCCCATATCTCCTGGTAATCAGCTTCCACATTATTAAAAGCACTTGCAATGGCCTCTTTGCAACGATCAATACTTTCATAAACAAAACCCATACAAGGTTTGTCACCATCAACCATGTGGAGCACATTAACAATTGGGCCACATATTTTTAAAACCTTGTCTACATTTTCCCAAAAGCCATTATTGAACACTATTTGTTCAACATGTTTCCCCTTAGATTTCTTTGAAAGGGGAGATCTTTCCCACTCGGTATTGCAGAAAACAGCTCTTAGGCTTCCTTTTTCCTCAACAACTCTTTTCAAAGTAATATAGAAAGTAGCAAACCTTGTATCACAAGGCCTCAACAACTCTTTAGATGCATTCTTCCTGTATATGCTCAAAGTGAGACGATGGTTGATGATGAAGTTTGCAATTGTTTTGGCTCTTCGTATTGTTTCATTGACCCAAGGAAATTTGGCTAAATCATGCAACATCAAATCCAAACAATGCGCTGCACAAGGGGTCCAATAAATATGATTATACTTTTCCATAATCATTCTCCCTGCACCAACACAATTTGATGCATTATCTGTAACAACATGGACCAATTTTTCCACCCCAACCTCTTGAATTGCTTCATCCAAAATTTCAAAAATAAATTCTGATGTCTTCACTTGATCCATTGCATTAACTGCCTTCAAGAAAAGTACTCCTCGAGGACTGTAAACAAGCACATTGATCAATGGGCAATGACACAAATCTGACCAACCATCACTCAAAATTGTGCACCCTGTATGCTTCCAAGACTCTTTTATCTCAGAAAATTTTGCTGTGACTCTTTCTTTTGTTTTCTTTAGCAAAGTGGTCCTTAAAGCTTCAGATCCGGGAGGAACATAGCCCTTTCCAAAATCAATGGCCTTTTTAATTAGATTTTTAAAATATGGACTCCTGGCCACATTAAAGGGAATTGCACATGCATAAAAAAATTCTGCACAAGCATCATCAACTTCTTGTCTCTCCACAGGTTTCAAGAATTGAGTTAATGTTTTGGTTCCACCTGTTTTTACAGCAGTAGAACTTGATCCACCAATGGCTGACATTGAATTAGTGGTGAACGTGTTTGAGGAAGAGATGGCAATCTCCCTCTCAATTCGCTGCCTCTTCTGCTCCCTTTTTTCCTTTTCCACCTTTGAAGAGGAATAGCTTTTTTCCACTGCGGCTTTTTGTTCATCTGAGATTTTAGTGCAGCCCTCGACACCACCTCCATTGCCATTGCTAATAATGAGAAGGTGATCCACAGCTCTAGTTAAAGAGCCAGTGAATTGATGCCCACAAATCTCACACACAAGATTTTTCCCATCTTTTTTAACAAAATTCCATGCTACCTGAGTTGATTTTGGGGGTGCCATTGTCCTGAAGGCTGACCCTTGATTGCTGAAGTGAATCACAGTGGATGAAATGTCTGCAAATTTTTTTTTAAATAACATTAGAATTAGTTCTAAAAAATTTTGCATTCACTGTACTGTAATTTAAATAATTTAAATTTTGCATTATGATTGTACTGTAATTCTGCTAGACTGTAATTTAAATTTTTTTTAATAAACAAACTTACAAATAAAGGACAGATTAAAAATTTAAAGCCTCTGTTATTAATATTTTTATGAGGCATTACAGACTACAGACTACAGTAACCCTGAAGGCCTAGCCTATCACAAATTCAGTGTTCACTGTTCACAAATTCAGTTTCTGTCAAAGAATAGGAAAAGAAAATGGCGCTCTGGTACATGCAAATTTGCAATTTATCAATTGAAAAGTTTTCTAAATGAAAATTCACCATCACATCTGTAGACTGTGGTGGAAAAATCTCTTAGAAAAAATTTCATTTGGCATGAAACCTAGCTTCAAAATTGGTCTTTAAATGTAATGTCTTGTCTTGTCAATAAAATTGATTGAATGGCCTGTAAACCAACTGAAAAGCCAGGTCTGTGCTTGTTCATAGTTCGTTTGAATGGCATAACAGATGCAAAAAGAGACTATAAATCTGTCACACAAATAAGAGACTATAAACCTCTGTTCTGTGCATATAACCCTTTTACAATGATAATGCCTTGAGGCTATTCCAAAAAGTCCCTTTGTTACAAATTGCTAGAAATCTTGTACAGTGCCAAGTATTAGTCTGCAAATCATACCTTGATTGCACAAAAGAATGCAACAATAGAACGAGTAACTATAGTCTATGAAACCTATCTCAGTTCTGACCGCACCAGAAATATATTCATAACTTCATAAATAGAGCTTCATAACGTTTGAATTGCCTTCAAAAAGGCTTTAGATATCCTTTGAATAGTCACAAGTCTAGTCCATAGGGTAAGACGTCTTGTTCTAGTGCAAACAAATGTGATGAGATGTATCCTTAAAAATATCGGACATAGGGTTTGTGACTGTATATACCTCTGAGTTTGGACCACAGAAATACTTGAACCATTCTTTAAATAAGTTCCATATATGCCAGAGTTTGTGCCCTAAAAAGGGCTAAAAACAACCTTCAACTGTACAACTGTACAAGCCGAGACTGTAGTATTACCATAGGCCGAGACTGCGGTATTATCAAAACTATGACACTGTGGTAATATTGTCAAAGGTGTGGTAGACTGGTAGTAAATTAGTAATGAGACGGTAGACCTTGTCATATCAACGAGACTCTATTTCTAAGTTTTAACTGTGAATCGTGATACCTGAATTATGTATCATCCATTGTAAGATCTGCTGTCACTCGTGACTGAAGCACATGAGAAAGGAAAATTTTCATCGAACCATTTCAGTTTTTTTAATGAGTGAAATGCGATAATTTCATGTACAAAGTTCCTATGAAACGAAACGGTTCAAGAGTCAAGACGATGTCGAGTGAACTTACAAGTTACAAGTTACGTGTGAGCACTGAGGACTGTGAGGCTTGAGCCCGGGCCGGCAATGTGAGCCTGTGGCGCTGTGGAAAAGTCACAAAGACAGTGTGACCGTTTGACAAATTGGATTGTGGTTTGTTGGAAGAGACCAACGCCGCTGTAGCCTGTGAATGATAACTGTGAGCCCGTGGAGCTAAGTCTAAGCCTGTAACCTGTCCGCTGTGGCCGTTGTAGCCTATGCGCTGTGCGTTGTGGAGTCTGGAAGCGGAGAGTAAGTTTTTCGGGCCGAAACTCTGAGTAAACTGTCTGCTGTGACAACAATGCGGCTGCTGGCAAACCTAATACCAAACGCCAACCCTAAACACGAATTTTTTGCCGAATTTAATAAAAAAAACCCGAATTTAATCGAATTTTTTCAGGTTCGTGTTCGGGATTATGTTCGGCATGAGGTTCGGCTTTGTGTTCGCCGAACACAATCGAATTTGTTCGGATGCCGATTAAATTCGCCGAATTTCGAACTTTTTCCTTCAGGTTCGCCAAACCCGGTGACTAAGCTTGTTTTTAATGCAGTTTGACCCTCCTCGAAACTCATGTTGCTAGCCTCGAAAAATGCATAGAATCTTCCTCAAATCTGTACTAAGGATGTACAACTATGCCTCGGTCTATGTGCCTATACTTGCTTGGGAATTCGGGCCTATGTGTGTACTTCTCCTTGTTGTAAATCTAATCTCTCCTTCAACAAAGTGAATATACTAGTCTTCACTATTTCTCCTCCTCTCCTCTCTTCACTTCTCCAACTCTACACATAAAGAATGAATTCTCCTCTTACCTTTTCCCCCCTTTTTAGTCTCCTTAATGATGAGAAGCCCTATCCCTAGGATCAAGGGATGAGATTAGATCTCAACTTCTCTTGATCAAGGGTGGAGATCTAATCTCCCATTGATCCCCTCCCATGTCTCCCCCTTCATTAATGAGCTCCTCTAGTCACTTTAATAACTTTTTGTACCTTGTACCTTTTTCCTCATAAAGTCACTTTAATATTATAAAGTACAATGCACTTTTAAGACCTCATAAAGTGACTAAAAAGTCACATGACTTTTATTGTTGAAAACTGGATGTTCTATGCTGAGACAATTACTTAAAATAAAACTTCTTCCAACTGCAAATTTAGTTAAGTAATTGGAGATAGAACATACACTGTATAAATCATATGCAAAATAGAAGACAACCAAGAACACAAAGAGACACAAAAATTTAGGACTAATGACCAGGGCAAAATGCACAAGGGGAAAACCCAACCAGATTCTTCTATTAGAAATAAATTGTTCAACAGAGAAACAAAATACAATGAGAAAATGAAGAAGTTCACCCAAATCTGAAGAAGATATTTGATAGCTGCAGTTGATGCAAACACTGAATCACTTTGGCTCACCAAGTTCTGCTCTTACTCTCCAAGTCTCTCTCTCTCTCTCACTCTCTCAATCTTTTGCTAGTCCCTCCAACTCTCTCTTTCACAAGTTCGAAGTCTCCTTTCACAATGCACAAGTGAGTAAGAGTGAAGATGAAGTTATAGGCATAGGTCCACATAAATCATAATGTACAAGATGAAGTACCTGACTGGTTCTGCTTTTGCTCGGAGGAAATGGTCCTTTGACTTGCTTTCCACTAGCACATCCTTGGAAAACTCCATCATGATTTGCTCTAATCTCTAGCATTCTAGGAACCATCTTTCTCACATGATATAATGCTTTATAGTGCAGATGAGAAAACCTTCAGTGTCAACGTTCACTTTGATGATTGTTGTCATGGATCAGTGCATGGATTGGTCTTCCATTGACTTTATACAGACCTTCACATCTTGATCCCAGAGTGAAGGCATCTTTCATGCTAGATCTCATCGGCCAAGTGAGAACTTTACCATTAATGAAAGAAACTTTCATTCCTTTATCTTCTAAAGCAGATATGGATACACGATTCTTTTTCAAACCAAGTACATATAAAACTTTTTGAAGTGTCATAGTTTTACCTTGATCTAGATGGAAAGAAACATAACCGATCCCTTTATAGGATATGTAGAGTTATCTCCAAGAATGATTTTCAAATCTGCTCCCTCTCAACCAGATTTGAGAGCACTTCTTTATAACTAGTAAAGTCCCTTGAAGCACCACTATCAACCAACCAACTATCACAAGAATCTACAGGAGAGGAACTAGAAGAGCAGAAACAAGAAAGTATTCAAATTGTGTTTCAGCTGTATTGTTGTTATACCTTGGGTTCCTTGACGAATGATAGTTTTCTTTACGAGCAGAAGGAGCTCCTCTTCTTCTTCTCTAATCAGATTTGTTGGAACGATTGTTGTAGTTGGATCTCAGTGCTCTTCTGCTTTTTGTATAGTCACAGGCATAGTGACCATGCTTATGGCAATTGTAATATTGAACTTTCGACAAGTCTCTGTTCCATTGAAGGAATTCTTGGATCTGGGAGCAAGCTTTCTCGAACAGTGATGACCTCTTCTTCCTTCCTACTTCTTGCCTTGGACAACAAAAGTAGTAGGTTCTCTCTCCTCATGCTTGGGAATTCTTCCTCTGGAAATCATTCGTGCCTCTTCTTGACTACACTATCCCAAGAGCTCATCAAATGTAAGAAACTTGTCATTGTTGTTGATGGTGGTAATAAAAATTTCCCAAGATTGAGAAAGACCTCCATGTGTAATCAACATAAGCTCCTCATCAGATACAATTTCACCAACTGTAGACAACTGATCTTTAATTTTAGAGATCCTCATAAAGTATGATTGAATGGTCTCTTCTCTGTTCATCTTCATATCCTTGAGTTGATTCTTCAAAGTAAGAATTTGACTCAATGGATTCTTCAAGTTGGAGACATAGGTGATGAGATGGTCTCCAAGAGAATCAAGGATATTCGTTTTAGCCTTGACTTCTCATTTCTTGTAATTGACCTTGATAACAGCATTAGAGTTATTTGATGGTTCTGCTACCTCTCTTTTAACATACTCCAGTACATCATGTTCATCAAGAGTGATATCCAATCTTGCCTTCCAAGGGAAGAAATTCGAAGCATCAACCAACTTTTCTTCATTCTTAAAGTAAGAGGAAGACATTTTGATCTACTCAACAAATTTCAATAACAAGTAGAAGGAGCAGTGGGTAATATTTCAACATCAAATAGGAAGGGACAATAGGATATATTTCAGCAGTAAATGAGATATTTCAGCAACAAATGAGAAGAGATATTTCAACAGCGAATAGGGAGGGGCAAAAAGTAATATTTCAGCAAAAAATGAGATGTAACTGGAAGGGACAACAAGAGATATTTCAGCAAAAAATGAGTTGCAAATAGGTGTAACAAGAGACATTTCAATAGAAAATGAGCTACAAATAAAAAGAACAACAAGAGATATTTTAGTAGAAAATGAGCTGGGAGAAGCTCTCAACATCTTGGACTTGTCTTCATCAAAGCTCTAATACCATGTTGAAAACTGGATGTTCTATGCTGAAACAATTACTTAAATTAAGACTTCTTCCAACTACAAATTCAGTTAAGTAATTGTAGATAGAACACACACCATATAAACCATATGCAAAATAGAAAACAACCAAGAACACAAAGAGACACAGAAATTTAGGTCCAATGACCAGGGCAAAACCCACAAGGGGAAAACCCAACGAGATTCTTCTTCTATTAGAAATCAATTATTCAGCAGAGAAACATAATACAATGAGAGAATGAAGTTCATCCAAATCTAAAGAAGATCTCTGATAGTTGCAGCTGATGCAAACACTAAATCATTTTGGCTCACCAAGTTCTGCTCTTACTCTCCAAGTCTCTCTCTCACTCTCTCAGTCTTTCACTAGTCTCTCCAATTCGCTCTTTCACAAATTCGAAGTCTCCTTTCACAATGCACAAGTGAGTAAGAGTGAAGATGAGAGGCACATATATATAGGAGGAGCAAGGAGTTCGAGCCATGAAGGAGAGGAGTAACTCGCATGCCTTGAGGGGGAGTTACATATGCCATTTAGGGAGGAACATATGCATTTGTAACTCATGCCATTAAGGAGGTATGCTTGCCTTTGTAATTTATGGCATAAAGGAGGTACGCTTGCCTTTGTAACTCATGCCATAAAGAAGAGTACCATGCCTTGAAGAAGAGAGTGTAATTTATGCATTGAAAAGTGCGTAAGAGGAATCTTTTACGACGAGACTTTAATGTGTGTAAGAGTAGTGCTATGACAAGTCTTTAATGCGCAATAAGAGAGTGTAAGAGGAGTGCAACGAATCCATTAAGTGAGAAAGAGAGAGGGGTACGAGTGCAATCAAGGAGTGAGAGAGATACAAAGTGGCATGATTGAGTGCCAAGTAGGAAATGCCTCATGTATTTCTATTTTGATAAAAATATTTATAGTATAGTAAGTAAAATTGAACAATTAAGATTGATTAAGGATAAGTTAAGTGATTTTCCACCACCTATACTTGATTACCAATTGAAGTAAGGTGATTTACTATTTTTGGAAAGTTATGCTTGAAATTATAGACATGGCTTTCTATTTTTGGAAAGTCACTCTAGAATTGTTAGAAATGAGATTTTATGCAAGGAAATTCATCCCTTAGCTGCCAATTTTCAACATTAATAACTCATAAAGTCACACTAGAAAGGTGGGTTCTCATGTTTTCCTAGGCTAAGGCCAAAAACACTAGGAAACACCTCCTTGGTACCCTTTTCTTCAACACTCCCTCTTACCGAGGAAGGTGTTTTTAACCACTCCCATCTTGACCCTGAAATAGACATGCTTGCCCCTTGGCAAGGACTTGGTGAGAATGTCTGCAACCTGTTCATTAATGGGTATGTACTCTAGCTTCACTGCCCCTCTTTGAAGACAATCTCGAATGAAGTGGTACCTGATCTCAATATGCTTTGACCTGTCATGAAATACTAGATTCTTTGTGAGTTTAATACAACTCTGATTATCACAGTAAATTGTAGTTGGTCTTAGCCGCTGACCAAATAAGCCACACATTATCTTGCGAACCCAAATAACCTCGCAATTGGCCTGACTAGCTACAACAATATACTTAGCCTCCGCAGAACTCAGTGCCACTGATCTTTGCTTCCTGCTGAACCATGACACCACTGTCAAACCCAACATGAAACAACATCCAGATGTACTCTTCCTATCACCTTAGTCACCGGGTTCGGCGAACCTGAAGGAAAAAGTTCGAAATTCGGCGAATTTAATCGGCATCCGAACAAATTTGATTGTGTTCGGCGAACACAAAGCCGAACCTCATGCCGAACATAATCCCGAACACGAACCTGAAAAAATTCGATTAAATTCAAGTTTTTTTTATTAAATTCGGCAAAAAATTCGTGTTTAGGGTTGGCGTTTGGTAATAGGTTTGCCGGCAGCCGCATTGTTGTCACAGCAGACAGTTTACTCAGAGTTTCAGCCCAAAAAACTTACTCTCAGCTTCCAGACTCCACAGCGCACAGCGCACAAGCTACAGCGGCCACAGCGGACAGGTTACAGGCTTAGACTTAGCTCCACGGGCTCACAGTTATCATTCACAGGCTATAGCGGCGTTGGTCTCTTCCAGCAAACCACAATCCAATTTGTCAAACGGTCACACTGTCTTTGTGACTTTTCCACAGCGCCACAGGCTCACATTGTCGGCCCGGGCTCAAGCCTCATAGTCCTCAATGCTCACACGTAACTTGCAACTTGTAAGTTCACTCGGCATCGTCTTGACTCTTGAACCGTTTCGTTTCATAGGAACTTTGTACATGAAATTATCGCATTTCACTCATTAAAAAAACTGAAATGGTTCGATGAAAATTTTCCTTTCTCATGTGCTTCAGTCACGAGTGACAGCAGATCTTACAATGGATGATACATAATTCAGGTATCACGATTCACAGTTAAAACTTAGAAATAGAGTCTCGTTGATATGACAAGGTCTACCGTCTCATTACTAATTTACTACCAGTCTACCACACCTTCGACAATATTACCACAGTGTCATAGATTTGATAATACCGCAGTCTCGGACTATGGTAATACTACAGTCTCGGCGTGTACAGTTGTACAGTTGAAGGTTGTTTTCAGCCCTTTTTAGGGCACAAACTCTGGCATATATGGAACTTATTTAAAGAATGGTTCAAGTATTTCTGTGGTCCAAACTCAGAGTTATATACAGTCACAAACCCTATGTCCGATATTTTTAAGGATACATCTCATCACATTTGTTTGCACTAGAACAAGACGTCTTACCCTATGGACTAGACTTGTGACTATTCAAAGGATATCTAAAGCCTTTTTGAAGGCAATTCAAACGTTATGAAGCTCTATTTCTGAAGTTATGAATATATCTCTAGTGCGGTCAGAACTGAGAAAGGTTTCATAGACTATAGTTACTCGTTCTATTGTTGCATTCTTTTGTGCAATCAAGGTATGATTTGCAGACTAATACTTGGCACTGTACAAGATTTCTAGCAATTTGTAACAAAGGGACTTTTTGGAATAGCCTCAAGGCATTATCATTGTAAAAGGGTTATATGCACAGAACAGAGGTTTATAGTCTCTTATTTGTGTGACAGATTTATAGTCTCTTTTTGTATCTGTTATGCCATTCAAACGAACCATGAACAAGCACAGACCTGGCTTTTCAGTTGGTTTACAGGCCATTCGATCAATTTTATCGACAAGACAAGACATTACATTTAAAGACCAATTTTGAAGCTAGGTTTCATGCCAAATGAAATTTTTTCTAAGAGATTTTTCCACCACAGTCTACAGATGTGATGGTGAATTTTCATTTAGAAAAATTTTCAATTGATAAATTGCAAATTTGCATGTACCAGAGCGCCATTTTCTTTTCCTATTCTTTGACAGAAACTGAATTTGTGAACAGTGAACACTGAATTTGTGATAGGCTAGGCCTTCAGGGTTACTGTAGTCTGTAGTCTGTAATGCCTCATAAAAATATTAATAACAGAGGCTTTAAATTTTTAATCTGTCCTTTATTTGTAAGTCTGTTTATTAAAAAAAAATTAAATTACAGTCTAGCAAAATTACAGTACAGTCATAATGCAAAATTTAAATTATTTAAATTACAGTACAGTCAATGCAAAAAAATTTAGAACTAATTCTGATGTTATTTTTAAAAAAAATTGCAGACATTTCATCCACTGTGATTCACTTCAGCAATCAAGAGTCAGCCTTCAGGACAATGGCACCCCCAAAATCAACTCAGGTAGCATGGAATTTTGTTAAAAAAGATGGGAAAAATCTTGTGTGTGAGATTTGTGGGCATCAATTCACTGGCTCTTTAACTAGAGCTGTGGATCACCTTCTCAGTGTTAGCAATGGCAATGGAGGTGGTGTTGAGGGCTGCACTAAAATCTCAGATGAACAAAAAGCCACAGTGGAAAAAAGCTATTCCTCTTCAAAGGTGGAAAAGGAAAAAAGGGAGCAGAAGAGGCAGCGAATTGAGAGGGAGATTGCCATCTCTTCCTCAAACACGTTCACCACTAATTCAATGTCAGCCATTGGTGGATCAAGTTCTACTGTTGTAAAAACAGGTGGAACCAAAACATTAACTCAATTCTGGAAACCTGTGGAGAGACAGGAAGTTGATGATGCTTGTGCAGAATTTTTTTATGCATGTGCAATTCCCTTTAATGTGGCCAGGAGTCCATATTTTAAAAATCTAATTAAAAAGGCCATTGATTTTGGAAAGGGCTATGTTCCTCTCGGATCTGAAGCTTTAAGGACCACTTTGCTAAAGAAAACAAAAGAAAGAGTCACAGCAAAATTGTCTGAGATAAAAGAGTCTTGGAAGCATACAGGGTGCACAATTTTGAGTGATGGTTGGTCAGATTTGTGTCATCGCCCGTTGATCAATGTGCTTGTTTACAGTCCTCGAGGGGTACTTTTCTTGAAGGCAATTAATGCAATGGATCAGGTGAAGACATCAGAATTTATTTTTGAAATTTTGGATGAAGCAATTCAAGAGGTTGGGGTGGAAAATGTGGTCCATGTTGTTACAGATAATGCATCAAATTGTGTTGGTGCAGGGAGAATGATTATGGAAAAGTATAATCATATTTATTGGACCCCTTATGCAGCTCATTGTTTGGATTTGATGTTGCATGATTTAGCCAAATTTCCTTGGGTCAATGAAACAATACGAAGAGCCAAAACAATTGCAAACTTCATCATCAACCATCATCTCACTTTGAGCATATACAGGAAGAATGCATCTAAAGAGTTGTTGAGGCCTTGCGATACAAGGCTTGCTACTTTCTATATTACTTTGAAAAGAGTTGTTGAGGAAAAAGGAAGCATAAGAGCTGTTTTCTGCAATACTGAGTGGGAAAGATCTCCCCTTTCAAAGAAATCTAAGGGGAAACATGTTGAACAAATAGTGTTCAATAATGGCTTTTGGGAAAATGCAGACAAGGTTTTAAAAATATGTGGCCCAATTGTTCATGTGCTCCGCATGGTTGATGGTGACAAACCTTGTATGGGTTTTGTTTATGAAAGTATTGATCGTTGCAAAGAGGCCATTGCAAATGCTTTTAATAATGTGGAAGCTGATTACCAGGAGATATGGGAAGTAATTGATCAAAGATGGAAGATGATGCATAGTCCATTACATGCAGCAGCATGTTATTTGGACCCTAGATTGTTTGGGTTACCAAGACATAGGGATGAAGAAGTCATGAATGGACTTATTCATGCTATTGAGAAACTACATCCAGATCCAGCAATTGCAGGTTTGGTTAGATCTCAGTTGAGGGCATACAGGTTAGAAGAAGGGCTATTTGGTACACAATCAGCAAAGTATGATAGGAGCAGAAGTGATCCAGCAGTATGGTGGGAGTTTTATGGTCCAGGGGCGCCAGAATTGCAAACTTTTGCAATTCGTATCTTAAGTCAGGGATCAAGTGCATCAGCGTGTGAAAGGAATTGGAGTTCCTTTGACCACATTCATTCCAAGAAACGAAATAGATTGTTATCTTGAAGATTAGAAGATCTTGTTTATGTTCGTAGTAACTTGCACTTGGCTTTGAAAAATGTGTCAAAAGAGTCATCCAATTCCTCTACTCCGTACATTGATCATGTTCTTAATGCATCAAGGGATGAAGGCGAAGCTGATTTTTACAATGATAGTGACATTGACAGGGAACTGAGTGATGAATCTGATGCTGAGGCATCTAGCGGATTCACAACCCATACTGCTCTTGATGATATAGAACTTTTTGATATCACAAGTGGGCCACCAGAACATCAAGAATAAAACTTGTGTTCGTTTTAGACTTCTAGTTTACTTTTTGCTAGACTTCTAGTTTACTTTTTGCATGAACAATATTCTAAAACTGCCAAAGTACTTTAAAGTTTATATATTTTTAATATTTTTTTATCAGATTGTTTTCAATATATGAAATCTGATATGGCCCATGGTTTTGTTGAATTTTATGTTCTTATAGTGCTACTAGCCTACTGCTAATGTCTATGATGAATTTCTCACCTTGTTTACTATGTATGGAAGATTGAAGTTGGTTATTTATTGGAATTTTGGCACTCACTTTCATGGTTTATATGTGGAAAATTGAAATGATGTAAATGTTTGAGCAATAATCCTATCATCTTATTTATGTGCATCATATTTATCTTTCAACATGCTTAAAATTGTTATATATATATATATATATATATATATTTTCAAATTTCTATATATCGAATTTTATGCCGAACTTTATCGGAAAAATTTTTGGTGCCGAACTTTATTCGAATTTCAACGTTGCCGAACTCGAACACGAACACGAACCTGGTGACTTAGGCAGCGAGTATGGCCTGTTGTGAAGTAGTTTGGTTGTGAAAGCTCTTCAGTGAGTTGTTCGGGCATGTGCTAGATACCACCGTGATACTCTGTGATAACCAGAGTGGGATTCAATTATTCGAGAATCCCGTGTTCCACGATCGATCCAAGCATATTGATATCAGGTACCACTTTATCTGGGATATGGTACAGCGAGGCACCATAAGGCTCGATCATGTAGGAACTGATAAGCAGGTCGCGGATATTCTCACAAAGCCCTTGGGGAAGGTCAATTTCCTAACCTTCCGTGAGAATCTTGGAATCATGGAACGACCCTATGTTGAGGGTCTTGTTGGACGATGAGCTCTAGGAGCTCCAGGGGGCTTTGGGGATAGCTCCTTAGAGCTATAAGCAACCACAGGGCTAGGCTTGTTGAACCTTGTTGGTGTGCTTTTGCCCCATCGTTATGATACTAAGTTGGTTCACCTCTCATTATCTATGCCCTGTATGCATCCTACCCATTGAGTCCCAGACTCATGGGAAGTACCTCTCATTTGGCCAGTGAGGTGGGAAAAGCTAGAGACCAGTAGCAAAGACCGATGGACGCATCGAAGATTGTCATTCTCTCTATGTCTAGGATGGCACGTGTCCAACCACTTGATCTGGGATCAAGTCTAGTGAGGTTTTGGACTTCCAACTGACTTTGTGTCATGTAAACCAACTTGGCACATAAATCAAGGTTGGACGTTGACTTTGACTGGGCTGCGTTGACTTTTGATGCTGTTGTTTTTGCATTGACCTTTGACTGGGACAATGTTGACTTTTTTTGACTTTGGGTTGACTGATATAGAGCTGCCCAAGACAGTTGTGTGACACATTCTGGTTGGCTGACCGTATCGAGACTTTGTTGGTTGAAGCATCCTGTTGACTGCCATAACGCACCACAACACATATATTTTGTTGATCAAGTTAAGTGTACTTTTTGGCTTGTCTTTTGTCGATCTATTGGTATGTTCTATTAGCATTTTACTTTCTTGTTTATGTGATTGTGTTGAAATTTGGTTACCAGAAGACAGGTGGTTCCCTAAGGCTTTGATCTTTGGCCTAGGGAAAAATGTCCAAAAGAATTTAATTTTTCTCCTAAAGTGACTTTATAAAGTTATAAAGTCAAATCTAATTTAAAAGTGACTTTAAGTGATAAAGTTACCAAGTCTAATTTTAAAGTGACTTTAATAAAGTCAATGTGAAATTAGAAAGGGAAAAGTGACTTTGGAAATAAATGACTAAGTGGGTCTTTATTATAGTGGGGTGAATTAAATAGAAAGTGAGATTTAAATGAGCATTTAATCTCAGCCCTAGATCTAAAGCTATCTCAGCCATTGGATTTAGGGATTCCCCAAAAGTCACTTAGGGTTAGGTTAAAGGAGGAAAAGGAGGGAAAAGTTCATTCATTCTTTCATGAGCAGATTGAGAGAGAAGAGAAGAAAGCTAAGGAGATTTTCTGAGCAGTGAGAAGAAATAGGACAGCAGTGAGGAGATTCAACAAAAGGTACAGCAACATTTGTTGGCACAAATACCAAGGCAGAAAATCTGTACAGCAAGAGAGAGAGGCACGGTTTCCAAGAAAGGAGGCACAAAAATCGAGGAAGAGGGCAGCAACATTAAGCACATAGTTTGAGGCACAAAACTGGGCACAGATTTCGAGGAAAAGTACTGCAGCTATTTTTGGCAAAAAATCGAGAAAAGGACAGCAGCTACAACATGGTTTTCTTGGCAATTTTTGGGCTCGAATTTCGAGGAGGGCTGTTGTACAATCTGTACAGTGCGTACAGCACCGTACAGCCTCTTTCGACACGCTTCTCGAGGTGGTCGTACAGCATTTATTGCTGTCATTAATGCTGTAAAATTTTATGTTTTGCAAGTTGTTGATTTGGCACAATTTCCGAGGCGATGTGCAAGCACGGAAATCGAGATAAGTCTATAAATTTGCTTGCTGGGATTTTTACTGTATTTTTCTGTTTCACTGTAAAAGTTATTTTTCTGACCAAAAATCAGTGTGTTTATTTTCTGTGTGTGGCTGATTTAATTTTTTGAGTTTTTATTTCTGCATTTCAGCACTGTGAAATTTCCAGAATTTGTGTTTTCAGAAAATATTTATTTTTCCAGCTTGTTGAATGTATGGCTATGGGAATGAGCATTTAACTTTATGGGAGAAATAAGGAGAAACTGAAAACCGGGGTTGGGTTATCAAATTTCTACATGGTATCGAAGCTATTTTGCTCAAAAGTGCAATTTGGGACAGCAAGAAGAAAAATTACAGCAAGTTGATTTTTCACACAGAAAACAGTACCTTTACTACAGCAGTGTTATTTTTAGTTTATTTAGGACAGCAAGCATGTCTTTGGGCTTGAGGGTGGAGGATAGGTTGGATGGGCATAGTAACTACAATGTATGGAATGAGAGAACGCAGAGCATCTTTGAGGAGGCAGAAGTCTGGGATATCATGGTGCATACCGCACAGAACCCTGTTAATGTGCCTATTGATGTTGCTCAGTTGGCAGCCTTTAATAAAAATAATAACAAGGGTAAGAGACGGATTCTAGATGGAATCAAAAACCATTGCATTCCTCATGTGAGAGGAAAGAGATATGCTCATGAGATGTGGACAGCATTGACCAATCTCTACCAGAGTACCAATGAGAACAGGAAAATGGTCCTAAGGGAGAAGCTGAAAACCATTAAGATGGGTAAGACTGATAGTGTAGTTGGATATCTCACAAAGATTAATAATGTGAGAGATGCATTGGAAGCAGTTGGAGAAGTCATTCCACCCACTGAGTTGGTGTGGATTGCAGTGAATGACCTTCCCAGTTCATGATTGAACTTTGTTGATAGGGTTTGTGCACGTGAGACCCTTCCCACTTGGGAGCGGTTCTGGGATGATTGCATACAAACAGAAATCAGAAAGAGCCAGCTTGGGGCAGCCAAACCAGTTGAGCGGGATGAGGATGTAGCACTGTTGGCAGGAGGCAAGAAAGGCAAGGGAAATAAGCAAGCTTCCACAAGCAGTGGTGGGGGCAAAGGCAAAGGTAAAGGTAAACGAGGGAACACGCAGAAGGACTATTCCAAGGTGAAGTGTTGGAATTGTCAGAAGATGGGACACTATGCAGTTGTGTGTCCGAAGAAGAAGAAGAAGGGGAAGAACCAGAGCATGGCAGCATCAGCAGAGATAGAGGACTTTACGGATAGCTTTGACCAAGAGTTTGGGTTCATTGCTTGTGAGTCCACTAGTGCAAGATCACCTGCCACAGAGGTTGAGAGGGAGTGTGCATTTCCCTCCACTAGCGGAGCATCTTCAGGTATCTAGTATGTTGACAGTGGGACTTCACGTCATATGACAGGAGTCCGTGAGTACTTCTCAGAGCTTTCAGAGAGTGGCACTGATATAGAGGTAGTACTCGGAGATGACAGTGTTGTTAGAGCGGTCAATGTAGGGACATTAACATTTGATAGGGAACCCAAACCTCCCTTGAAAGTGTCAGATGTTCTATATGTGCCAGGGATGAGGAAGAACCTCATATCTGTCTCAGCATTGGAGGACAGAGGATATGAGATATTGTTCAGGAGAGGACAAGTGTTGATATATCCCAGGGGTGCTGCAGCTAATTCAGCTAGAGTGATAGGTGTACGCCATGCAAAGGTGTACAAGTTTGCATTTCAGCCCCTTTTGGCATTGAGTAGTAGTACCGGCAGCAAAGCTAGCAGTTCAGAGTTGTGTGAGATTTGGCACCGCAGGATGGGGCACATGTATCATAGAGCCTTGAGGACATTGCGGGAGATCACTACATGTGTGCCAAATTTCAGTACTGATCACTTTGATACATGCAGACGATGTTCGATGGGCAAGTTTGCCAAATCCCCTTTTCCCAACAATGACAGCAAATCGACTGGGATACTTGATTTGATTCATTCAATGTGAGCGGTCGGATGTCTCATGTTTCCTCGAGTGGATAGGAGTATTATGTTTTATTCATTGATGATCACTCCAGGAGGACCTGGATTTATTTCTTGAAGACCAAGAGTGAGGTCTTCAAGCGGTTTCAGGAGTTCAGAGCTCTTGTGGAGACTCAGACAGGTCGGAAGATCAAGTCCCTAAGGTCAGACAATGGAGGGGAGTACACCCTTGGTGAGTTTGTTGATTATTGTGCGAAGGCAGGCATTAGGAGGGAGTTCACTGTTCCTTACAACCCCCAGCATAACGGGGTTGCAGAGAGGAAGAACAGATCCATCAGAGGGGCTGCCAAAGCCATGCTACATGATCAAGGGTTACCATTGTTTTTGTGGGCAGAGGCCTGCTCACTGTTCCTTACAACCCCCAGCAGAACGGGGTTGCAGAGAGGAAGAACAGATCCATCGGAGGGGCTGCCAAAGCCATGCTACATGATTAGGGGTTACCATTGTTTTTGTGGGCAGAGGCCGGCAACACTGCTGTATATTTACAGAACAGGAGTCTGCATCGTGTCTTGGGGCATGTGACTCCGAAGGAGGCTTTTTCTGGGAAGAAGCCTGATATTGGTCATCTTCATATCTTTGGGTGTATTGCATACTCCTACGTACCCAAGGAGAAGAGGACCAAACTAGAGCCCACCACAGAGAAGGGTATCTTTGTGGGCTACAGTGAGACCTCGAAAGCCTTTCGGATTTATATTCCTGCACAGAGGACAGTTGTTGTCAGGCAGGATGTGAAATTCGAGGAGGACAGAGCTTTCAGGAGGTCACGAGAGTTAGAGTATCTCGATCAGCCAGACCCTTAGGAGCAACTGAGTCAGTCGCAGGGATCCAATGGGCAGGGATCAAGAGGATCCGAAGGTACATCAATTACGGTGTCAAGTCCATCAGTGAGCAGTGGCTCGCAGAGTTAGAGGGGTGGTGCTTCGGGCAGCATGCAAAACAGTCCGCAGAGCAGTTCACTAGGGAGTCCACTGATGGACAATTCACACGGTACTTCAGCGTCTACAGGTTCAGGTTCAGGCAAGAGGACAGCAGACAGACAATCACGAGTTCAGGCTTCTGATGATGAGGAGAGGAGGAGTTTCATTCTCCGGTGGGAGAAGTGTGCTCAGGGAAGAGGAAGCCCAAGTGGCTTCAGGATACCTTGAGAGAGGCCACATCTATCGTTGGGCCTAAGAGGCCGGTCAGAGAGAGCAGACCACCTGATAGGTTTTGTAGCTATATGGCAATGGTTGCCAACATCATTGACTCTAAGCCTTCTAGCTATGATGAGGCAGCTAACCAACAGGTCTGGAGAGAGGCCATGCAGGAGGAGTATTCTTGTATCATGAAGAATGATGTTTGGGAGGTGGTGCCGAGGCCTGAGGGCAAATCCGTGGTTACTTCCAAATGGCTTTACAAGGTAAAGCATGCTGCAGATGGCAGCATTGAGAAATTCAAAGCAAGGTTTGTGACTGGAGGGTTCTCCCAGGTAGAGGGATTTGATTATGAAGAGACCTTCACTCCCGTGGCTCGATATATTTCGATTCACTCCATCACATTGATAGCAGCAGAGATGGGTTGGAAGATCCACCAGATGGATGTGAAGACCGCATTTCTCAATGGCTTCATACAAGAGGAGGTGTACATTGAGCAGCCACAGGGCTTTGAGGTGCATGGGAAGGAGTCCCATGTGTGCAGACTAAAGAAGGCCCTTTATGGCCTAAAGCAAGCTCCCAGAGCTTGGTACTCCAGGATAGATACATACTAGCAGATGGGTTTCACAAAGAGTGATGCATATCTGAACCTTTACATTATTGTGATAGGTGAGGAGCCTCTCATTCTGGTGTTGTATGTGGATGACTTGGTCATTGCGGGTGCAGAGAGACTCATAGAGCACTGCAAGAGAGATCTTGCGTCGGAGTTTGAGATGAAGGACATTGGCTTGATGCATTACTTTTTGGGTTTGGAGGTGTGGCAGGAGGAGGGGCATTTCTTCCTGGGGCAGGGGAAGTATATTGTGGACATCCTTGGCAGATTCCACATGGAGGATTATAGACCCATGTCGACACCAATGATCACCAACTGGAAGAAGCTTCACGCTTCAGATTCCGAGTTGGTGGATCCCACATTGTATAGACAGCTGATTGGTTCCTTAATGTATTTGGTCAACACTAGACCAGATATATGTTTTGCAGTCAACATGATGAGCCAGTTCATGTGTGAGCCCAGGAGGGTGCACTGGGTTGCTGCAAAACACATTTTACGGTACTTGCAGGGGATAGTGGATTATGGTCTGGATTATAGGCAGGGAGATAAAGTGAGATTGGCAGGTTACATTGATTCTTATTGGGCAGGTTGTGCTTCTGATAGGAAGAGCACTTCAGGGTGTTGTTTTGGGTTGGGTTTGGCAGTGGTGTCGTGGTTCAGCCGAAAGCAGCAATAAGTAGCATTGAGTTCAGCAGAAGCAGAGTACATGGCAGCCAATCTAGCTAGTTGTGAGGCCATCTGGCTTCGCAAGATGTTGTTTGGCTTATTTGGTCAGCCGTTGAGACCTTCAATGATATACTGTGATAATCAGAGTTTCATTAAACTCACGAAGAATCCAGTATTTCATGATAGGTCAAAGCATATCGGCATCAGATATCATTTCATCAGAGACTATGTTTAGAAGGGAGCTGTGAAGCTTGAGTATATTCCCACAAATGAGCAGGTTGCAGATATTCTTACCAAAGCCTTACCACGGGGCAAGCATGTCTACTTCAGAGACAAGATGGGTGTGGTGAGGAACACCTTCCTCGATAAGAGGGAGTGTTGAAATTTGGTTACCGGAGGACAGGTGGTTCCCTAAGGCTTTGATCTTTGGCCTAGGGAAAAGTGTCCAAAAGAATTTAATTTTTCTCCTAAAGTGACTTTATAAAGTTATAAAGTCAAATCTAATTTAAAAGTGACTTTAAGTGATAAAGTTACTAAGTCTAATTTTAAATTGACTTTAATAAAGTCAATGTGAAATTAGAAAGAGAAAAGTGACTTTGGAAATAAAAGACTAAGTGGGTCTTTATTATAGTGAGGTGAATTAAAAAATAGAAAGTGAGATTTCAATGAGCATTTAATCTCAGCCCTAGATCTAAAGCTATCTCAGCCATTGGATTTAGGGATTCCCCAAAAGTCACTTAGGGTTAGGTTAACGGAGGAAAAGGAGGGAAAAGGTCATTCATTCTTTCATGAGCAGATTGAGAGAGGAGAAGAGAAAGCTAAGGAGATTTTCTAAGCAGTGAGAAGAAAGAAGGCAGTAGTGAGGAGATTCAACAAAAGGTACAGCAACATTTATTGGCACAAATACCAAGGCAGATAATCTGTACAGCAAGAGAGAGGCACGATTTCCAAGAAAAGAGGCACAAAAATCGAGGAAGAGCGCAGCAACATTAAGCACGCAATTCGAGGCACAAAAACTGGGCACGGATTTCGACGAAAAGTACTGCTATTTTTTTGGCACAAAAACCAAGAAAAGGACAGCATCTACAACACGGTTTTCTAGGCAGTTTTTGGGCTCGGATTTCGAGGAGGGTTGTTGTACAATCCGTACAGTTCGTACAGCACCATGCAGCCTGTTTTGACACACTTCTCGAGGTGGTCATACAGCATTTATTGTTGTCATTAATGCTATAAAATTTTCTGTTTTGCAAGTTGCTGATTTGGCACAATTTCCGAGGCAATGTGCAAGCACGGAAATTGAGATAAGTTTGTAAATTTGGTTGCTGGAATTTTTGTTGTGTTTTTCTGTTGACTGTAAAAGCTATTTATCAGAAAATAAAGAGAAGCTTTCGAACTGGTTTTCCCCAAGAGTTGTAGGGGGTTTTTCCAGGATCACATTGACCTTCAACGTGTCTATTTTATGTGTGTCACTGATTTAATTTTCTGAGTTTTTATTTCTACAATTCAGCACTGTGAAATTTCCAAAATTTGTGTTTTCAGAAAATATTTATTTTTCCATCTTGTTGAATGTATGGCTATGGGAATGGGCATTTAACTTTATGGGAGAAATAAGGAGAAACTGAAAACCGGGGTTGTGTTATCAAATTTCTACAAATTGTTGTTTGATATTGGGGATAAAAGTAAAGTTGCATAAAGCATAGAACATCTACAAAAATTTACAAAACTAAATCCATGTGGGGCTATAGGACGCAAAATTTCTACACGATGTGGGGGAGACAGTACTTGAAGAAGATATAGTGAGCCTTACGTTGTTAGGGATTCACAAATTGTGGGACAACTTCCAAAACGCAGTGAGTGGTAAAGAGAAGCTCCCAGACTCGGAGCGGTTGTGGGGAGGGTATGTTCACGAGAGGATTTGGAGGCAGGCTAGGTTTAGAGCTTATGTTAAGCATGAGGAAGAGGAGAACTTTTCCCTAGCTGACAAAGGGGGCAAGGCCAAAGGCAAGAACAACACAAGAGGGGCCGATTCCAGCTCTAATTGCAAGGAGAAGAAGGATCTCAACAAAATAAAATGCTTTGAGTGCCATTAGTTTGGACACTGTGCCACTGAGTGTCCACAGAGAAAGAAGGGGTCTAAGAAGGACCAAGTGGTAGTTTCGGCAAAGGTGGACGAGTTCAGTTCCAAGTTTGAGAAGTTCTCACTCATAGCTTGCATGGAAAGCTCAGTAGCCAACTACATATGGTACACTAACAATGGAGCATCCAGCGATATGACTAGGAAAAAGGAATATTTTAGCCAGTTGACGAAGAAGGACATGGAGTTTCATATTGAGTTAGGAGATGATGGCAAGTACTTGACCAAAGGCGTGGATATTGTCAGATTTGAGAGGGAGTACAGTAACCCTCTACATTTCAAGGATGTCCTCTATGTCTCAGTCCTTAAAAAGAACCTTGATTTTGTTTCATCTCAAGAGGACAAGGCTTATGAAGTCATTTTCAGTAGAGGAAAGGCCTCAAGCCCTTAAATTTTGGAACCATGAAGCAAATTGGTGTGAGGGTGAAGAACCTTTATAGGCTACAGTTTGAGATTGTCGCGGCGTTGAGTAGCAGCAAGGAGAGTCTTGAGCAGGGTCGAGACCTTGGGGAGTTATGGGTGTTGAAAATCCTCAAGGAGATAGCCACAGGGTTGCCACAGTGCAACACAGACCAGCATGACGTGTGCAACAGCTGAACACTTGGCAAGTATGCCAAGAAGTCCTTTCCCAACAGGGAAAACCAAGCCAAGGGCATCTTGGACTTGGTTCATTTGGACGTATGTGATCCATTCTCTTCTTCATCCCTCATGGGATACAGTTACCACATCACCTTCATTGATGAACATTCGAGGAAGACGTGGATCTTCTTCATGAAGAAGAGAGACGAGGAATTCTCGAAGTTTCAGGAGTTCAAACCTGGTGGAGAACCGAACAGGAAAGAAGGTCAAAGCGTTTAGATTAAATTCCTTGGATTGTTGGGTTTAGCACAGCATAGCAGATTATCAAAAAATAAGTTTTTTACCGCATTTGGAAGTTAAGGCATATGCTATGTGTATTATGTAATAAAGCACATCCTGTTATGAAATTTTCCTGGTGTGATAGCTCTCTAACATGTGCCAATTTGCACATGCAGATTATTGTGCAGCTGCAGAAAGCTGAGTGGATGCTGTGCACTCGTGACAGTGCTTGGATAATTGCGGGCTGCTCTTTGCACCATGAACAGGAATCACCCATTCGACCCACTCCAGACAGTCTTAAACACTTAAATGCAGGCCGTATCACAAAGCTTGTTGATATGTTTGAGAAAAAGAGAAAGAGCAACCCCAACTGGTCCCCTCCTCCTCAGCACCAGAACAATAAATTTCCACTACTTGCCCTTGCCATATCCAAGCTAAAAAGTCTCAAGAGGAACATGAGAACATCAATAAGGATTGGGTGCCACTGCCAGCCATTCCAAATGTTCAAACAGCTAATGATGGATGGGGAACCAACCCAGAGGGGATTATGATGATTCCCCACCGGATGACAGCCTTCTCCCCATTAGAGCTTAGGTTCTGGGCATCGATGACTGTTCCTCTTGTTGTGTGTGCCGGAATGCTGGACTTAATATTTCTTAACGTTTTCAAACAGCTTGAATTTTAATAATACTCTAATGTATCATATACCCAAGTGGCAATTTTGATTTTATTGTTCTGGGTTGAGTTTTGATAGTGAGGTCCACCCAGTTTTGGACCAGTGGTGGCTGCATGACAGTTCACTCTTGTTTTTCCTTTGTTTCCTTTGTTGTAATGAAATGCTAAAAATGTACAATATCTGTTTATATCAATACTTAAAGAAACATTTTTATGGGAAAAGGGGAAAAAATAAAAACTGTACGTTTACCCTGCTGACTAGCGGTTTAGATTACGAAGATCCTTTGCCACCAGGGTATGCATGTCACCCCAGGCCTTTCAGGGTCTAGGGAGGTCTTAATTTCGTCAGATGTTGATTTCTCCAATTAACATAAGCATCATCCTTAACCCAAAAACAGCAATTCCAGAAAAATGCTGACAACACAGGAAAAGTATTTACCTGAGCCCTGACACAACAACAAGGGATATAAAACACAAGTGTCTAACACAGCCCTAGACTCCTAACATAATAAATTGAATGAGCCAAGAACAAGAATTGAAAAAGGTGGTGTTGAAGTCTGAATAACCAAAATTCAACAGAGGGAAAACAAAAGGGACGCTAAATAGGTGACTGAAATACCTTTTCTCTGCAGCCACGGGAGAAAGCTTTTGGGGCATGGTGTAGGTGAAACTCCTATTGCGGTTGCTCTTATTGGTGAGGTCCTTCAATGTCATCACCTGCTGCGTTGACAACAACAATTCATAGTTTTCCAGCGTGCTGCCGTCGCCCTCTGGATCATCTTCAGGCAATCCATAGAGCTCT
The DNA here is from genome assembly GCA_034641835.2 of Pinus albicaulis. NCBI lineage: Eukaryota > Viridiplantae > Streptophyta > Pinopsida > Pinales > Pinaceae > Pinus > Pinus albicaulis. The sequence goes on from CM076572.1 coordinate 766,538,991, forward strand.
AAAAGAGAGGTCCCTGCATTCACTATTTCCAAACTCTCAATGGCCTTAGGGGGGTCTGTATGCAGAATCAGCCATGCCTCTTCTGAGGGCTCATTGGTTTGCCAAATCCTGTACAGTTCTTCCCCCGTAACATTCTCTGCCTTGTGCACGGGGGACTCCGATGAACACGACTGTACAGTCCAGTCTCCTCCCATTGCAGTTCCTCTCCAAATAAACAGACCAGCACCACCTCTCTCAATCTCGACTCTTGAAAGATCGCTAGATATTCGTGTCTCGCATGTTCCAAATGATGTGTTCAAAGGCACCACCTCCTCATTGTCATTGTGAAAAATGCATATAATGGGCACCCACAACTTCTGAATTAGTTCAATAAAAATATAAGATGGGAAATTGTAGTGTAATAATTTTTCCCCTCTTAAACCATGATCGATAAGGTTGCATCATTAAGTGTAATAAAATTGATTATTATTTTAAAATTAGATTTTCTAAACATTTAGAAGGAGATTAAAAAAATTATACGTAAGTTTTTTTAATATTTAATTTTGTGTAATAAATTATTTTTAAAGGGGAGGGGGATCCATTCATCGCATTGAGCAACCAGAAATTAATTATGCTTGGCCTTAGCAATGAAATCAATAATATGGCAGAGATGTACAGGCTCTTTCGAGGTCTTTAGCTTGTCAAAGGAAAAAGGAATCTCCACAATCATAATTGTTGGGGACTCCCTCATAATCATTCAATTTCTGAATAAGGGTACAACTTCTTAGACTAATAAATTAAATCTTCTCCTTCTAAGAATCATGAGTATTCCTAGTTCATTTCAACATAAAAGCTTCTATCATATTCTTAGGAGCCAAAACTTAGAAGCTGATAAACAAGCCAATCAAGCATGCAATTTGAGAAAGGGACAAACATAGATCAATGGGAAAAAAGGATGGCAAACCATCCCATGACTTAACAATGAAAATTATAAAGGTCTATATGTATATAATCCATAAAAACATTAGAATCAAGAAGGAAAATCTTGATATGATAGACCACCTCTTATGCATTAATGTGGCCCTTGTTCAATCAATGGCAGGCGAGTTATTCATTATAATCCATGACAAACACTCTTGGGTAGTGGAATGGGGTCAGCATGCAGACCACGCACCTCCTTATACATTGACTATGGTGAGACTGCACGAAAGGATCTGGCTAATGTGCATTACAATCTCAAAGAATCTGAATTGATAGATTTATCGCTCACACAAGAAGAAAGGAAGGTGCCTGTGTGAGAGGTACAGAGCTCGATATACTCATTCATGAAGGAGAGTAATGAATTGGATAAGGTTCTTAACTATTTAAAGTAGGTTGGTGGTCACCAAAATACTATGAAATTTTGGCTTCACTTCTTCAATGTTCAAGAAATACCATTGAACCTACAAGCACTAGATGAGAGACTAGTGTCAAGGCCTAACTTAATTGGGTCTCACTCCTCGAAATTCTCTCTTGCAACCGAGCTTTTCCCTTAGGGTCGTGGAAAGCAAAGGAAGTATCAATCATTTGTGCGCAAACTTAGGCAAATTGCGATGCCAATTAATCGAGGTCATGATTGTTCAAGTAAGGTGTAGATCAATAGCTCGTGGCTCCCTACAGTAGTTAGTTTGCATCAGTCTCCTTGGTTCCCATGGGAGACTTCGGTAACTTTCCTTCTCTCTGGTTCACTTCAGAAGGTTTTTGTTAGTCCTTGGTATTTCCTTGTGGTGTTTGGTGTCCAAATCATGTTAAACTTGGCATGCAATTAAGGATTTGAGATCGTTTTGGCTAGTGATAGCGGTTGAAAGCGAAGAGAGTCAGTTCTACAGGTCGAGATGGATAATATCAATCATGAAGATGGAGGAGAGGGATCCTCAATCCGCCCCCTTTTCCCACACCTTCCTATCAATGAAAACATAGATTGACATTCTCTTTTGCAATTGCTCCTCCAGCTCTCCCTCACGGTTACCAAACAATTTGCAAGAATGCAAGGCTTCCAAAATGACGAAAAAAATGCCCTTCACAGCCAGTTGGGGAACCTCTCTTCATCAAGTCCAGCCTCAAGACATCAAACTTTAGATGGAAATGCAAGTGCATATCAAGTGGAAGCTATCAGTTGACTCCTCCTTTGGTGAATGACAAAAATTTGTAAAATTGTTCTACTTTGTGGTCAATTTTGGAGGGTTTATAGTTGTCACTTTGCTAGCAAGATGTATGTAGTGAATAGTCAATGTGTTGATGATGTAGAAACTCTTAGTTTGTCTTCTTCTATTGAAGAATGTGATGATAGAATTTGATGTAAATCTCCTAGTTTTGTGTTGCGTTCCAAGTGCAAACTTTATAAAAAAATATACTCATCATTGATATATATATATATAAGAAATTTGAGCCCTTTCTATGCTTGACAAATTTAGGTTTAAAATGGAGGCTGGTTTAATTTTAATTTTTTATATGTTATCATGTATATATGTAGATACATAGTTGGCGTTACATTTTTAATTACACCTCATAATAATAACTTTGATTATTTCTACTTTACGCTTGTTTCAAGAAAATCTTTTGATAAAATCCACATTCACAAACATTGGGTCGACGTGTTTCGAACCACCTAATGTAATTCATCATCAGGACTAAGATTGAGAGTCTGATCTAAGCATGCAATTAAATAATGTGTAGATGTAGAGAAAAAGATAATTCTCAACGATTGAATCTTAACGGTAATAATTGAATTAATAAATTTTTAATTTTTATCAAAGGGTTTTTTTTTTTTTTTTGTAAGCTTGGCAGGACTACATCTTCATCATGTCCAATAGATCACCCCGATCGGGGCAGGGAATTGTATCGATGACTTCACATCAAGGAGTGCCTTAACAGAGCACATGATCACCATCTATCCAAGAACTCGTGTACATTTATCGAAGGTTTTTCAATGTAACATTCAAAAACCTATAATTACTAAATTAATTCAGCTTCAAAGTGAATTCTATGAACAAACATGTGGAGTTGCCATGGGTTCTCCACTCTTCCTGGTTGTGGCTAACTTGTTCATGGAAGACTTTGAATCCAAGGCATTGACCTCCGCTCAATTCCAACCTAAGCTTTGGAAGAGGTTTATAGATGATATCTTCATCATCTGGCCTCATGGGTTGGAAAAGTTATATCTATTTTTCAACTTCTTAACAATCAATCTAACTCCATCAAGTTTAGAATGGTAGTATTCCTTTCCTTGACATTCTTATCTCTAAGAAGGATGATGGTTCTTTCTCTCATCAAGTCTTTGTAAAGAAGACTCACACAGAGCAATATATTCATGTCAATTCTCATCATTATCTTGCTAAAAAACGGGGAGTTCTCAACACATTAGCTACTCGTGTTTTAAGAGTTTCTGGTGAAAGTCACCTTGATAGTGAGAAAAAACATCTCCTTAAGTATTCAAAAATAATGACTATAATAAGCACCATGGTCGCAAGGCTTTCTTAAAAGCGAGCAAAGGTCCAAGGTTAAGGAAAGAGCCCAAAGATCTGGTTTTCAGTGTGTGTCTTCCCTTTATCCAGGGAACCACCGAAAAGATTGTTCGGATCCTTAAGAAGCACAAGGTTCCTTCCACTTTTAGGCCCCTAAACACCATTCAGAACTCCCTAAGATCCATCAAAGACCCAATGGACCCTAAAAATATGAAAGGTGTTTATGTAATCCCATGTTTCTGTGGCCCCCCTACATTAGAGAAATTGGATGCTCCATAAATTAAATGATTCATGAGCATGCATCCAACATCATACATTGTAGGACTCACTCCTATACTCTGGCAGAACATGTTGAGAATAAAAAACACACATATGAGTAAAAGAGGCCCAGTTCATTGTCGGAATTGATCGTTTCTATCACCGGAAGTTTAGGGATACCCTCGAGATTAAGAGAAGGCCAAGTACTCTGAATAGAGAAGATGATTGCAAAATTAGTTGTTGTTGGATCCTTGCCCTTTCTTCTTAAGGGTCTTCATTTTTATTTGTTTCCCTCTTTTCTTTTCTTTGTTTGTTTCCCCTTTTTGGTATATTTTCAATCCTTCCTATTGATTATAGATTATGTTCCCTTTATTATAAATTCCTAATTTAAATGGCTTATTATTATTCAGAAATAGGAGATAAATATTAATAAAAATAATTGTTTTCTCTTTCTTTTTCATATATTTATTAATACAATTATGTGCTTATTTATTTTTAATTTTATTAATATACATTTATATAATACTTACTATTCTTTTTTCTTTCTTTCTTTTTTATTTAATTTATTTTTGTAATTCTTTTATTTATCCTCTTTAATTTTGATCTTTCTAACTTCTTTCTTTCATATATATATATATATATATATATATATATATATATATATATATATATATATATATATATATATTTATTTATTTATTAATAAAATACTTATACATTTTTTCCTTCATTTTTAGTCCTTTCATTTACCTTTTGACGCCATAGGTATAACGCAATGAGTTTTTTTGCTAACCATGCATTAGTCTGGTCAAATCTTTTAAATATTTTTCAACATTATAAAGTAGAACTTTATGATTTATTCTTTTATTTATTGTAATTTTTTAAATTAACATTTGTTTGTAAAGTTATTGGTTCTTATTTTGAATTTTTTATAGTTGGATGCCTCGAGTTTTGAAGTTCTTATAGTTGGATAAACTTATCCTGCCGCAGAGGTAGTACTCTAATCACATCGTATATTGGGAAAAATTCTTCATGATTGCAATGTACTTGTCTCTCCCAAACCCAACGCCACGACAACTTTAATCTGACGTACTTCCTTGAGGCAATTAAAGCCCATGTTACTCACTGCACATTAATCCAATCCTGCAACCAGCCAGGCTGCAATTTTTGTTGCATAATCCATGTTGCCGCAAATTTGAGCTTAGTATAGTGGTTTTCATTCTTACCATCTTTGTTTAAAAGATCCCACCACAGCTTTTTGTATCCTGAGAAATTATAGATGGTATCAAGAAATATTAAATTTGGATTATTCCCTGGTCACTGATGGAATTTTGTCCATGTCCACTCAGGATTTCGGGTTCTGTTAATGACCAAATAGTTGTGATAGATTCTACGTCTATCACCTCCTTCTGACCAGATGACTGAGATGTCTAGAAAGTCATTTGCTAATGACTGTTCAACCTCATGTGATGCTGTCATACTTTTCGAGTATACAATGTCATGTATCCATTTGCTTCCTTTTGGATATACTCAACGTTCTGGGACAAGATGCATAAGATCTGTATGGTTCTGTAAATTTGCATCCAGAACTTTAGTATTTCTTAGCTGCCATGTCGGCTTCCACTCATCTCTATACTCAGTCCATTTTTTGTCTTCTAGGATGGACCTTAGGATTTATCTTTGGTGACTCTGGTCCCATTCTATAACTATCACCATGACGTGCTCTTGTTCTTGTGGCTGGATGAATTCCCTACTTAAGAAGTCTAGCAAGTGATTGTCTGATCCTTTAATGTGTTCAACATCAAAGTCAAAATCTTCAATTAATGCTTGCCATCTGGCGAATTTGGCTTCACCAGGCTTTTTTATGTCCTTTGTGAGGATTTTTTTCAAGGCCGATGCATCAGTCCTTAGTAGAAATTTCTTATTGGCAAGGTGAATTGCAAACTTGTCAATAGAGTTCCAAGCGACCTTTACCTCTCTTTCTATAACAGAGTAGTTTCTCTCTGTTAGGCTCCAGGTTCCAGAGGCGAATTGAACTATCTGCTCTGTCTTATCTTTCTTATCCTTCTTTTGTTTCAACACACCTCCCCATCCAATGTCGCTGGCATCTGATTCAATAATTTTAAAAGAATTATCATCAGCAACATATAAAATTGGTAGAGATTTTACCTTGGCTTTAATTTTCTAGACAGCCTCTGTATGATTATTTGTCCAAGGCAAAGGATTTTTTCTTAATCTCTTATTTAACAGAGATCTGTCTTCTGCACAATCCTTATAAAAATTCCCAACATAATTTAGACACCCTTAAAACCTCTGAAGTCGATTTTTATCAAGAATGATGTCCGGGAATTTATTTAAAATTCCATGGCATGGATTTGCAGGGCAATCTGTCCGTTCTGGATTGTGTGTCCTAAAAAATTCATTGAAGTACCAGACCATTATGTTTGACCAACTTTATAAATATCTGTATATGCTTAAAGTGGTCCTGAATATTTTTAGAAAAAATAAGAATGTCATCTATGTCGACAAGCAACCAATATGAATAAGGTTTGAATATTGAATCCATAACCTTCTGGAATTTTGAAGGAGCGTGCTTGAGGCCGAATGGCATGACATTCCATTCATAGTGTCCTGCTGGAATGCGGAAGGCAGTTTTGAATTTATCTTTTTCTACAACTGCAAACTACCAGAATCTAGACTTTAAATCAAACTTAGAAAATATTTTTGCACTAGACATTCTACCCAACAGATCTCCTTTATGTGTAATTGGGTATGTATCATCGACAAGGACTGAGTTCAGAGGCTTGTAATTTATTACTAGCCTCGGAATTCCTCTGATCTATTCAGATCTCTTATTTACATAGAATCCGTAGCAATTCCATGGGCTATTGGATTCTCTGATCAATTTTCTGTTCAAAAGCTGGTTTATTTCTTTTTCACATAAATCCCTGTATTCCTTGTTCATGGGAATAGATTTGGACTTACAGGGTCTGCCTGTATATTCAGCTTTGTAAGGCAGTTCTACAAAGTGCTGCTTCCTGTGCCAAAAGGCATTGGGTTCTTCTGAGTAGCATTCTGCTTCTATTTTTGTTTTGATTTCAGAGATTTTCCTCTGAATTTCAGGGGTTTTCAACTGTTCCCCTATATGAATGGTGGATTTGAGGTCCTTGAACTCTGTAAGTTTTGTTTCAGCATTTTTGAGCTCTTGCATGGCCTATACCATAGTAGATACCCTAGGATTTGAAATGTAGGGCATATCAATCCTTTTAAACTTTCCATTTGAGGTTGGTACAGTGATGAAGTAACCTGCTCTATTATTTTTCAATCTAATTGAGCCATGTGGTTCAACTGCTGCTAGGAAGACATTTCCTAAAATACAATCTACAGGAATGTCTCCTACTGCAAATTTTAATTTGATACAATGAGTGTCAAAGCAGACAGCAGCTTTAGGAACTTCATATTGTAGGGTTTTTTCTCCTAACCCTATTATTTTCCTGGAGGCTGAAACCCAGTATTTGGAGGGGATGACTTTCTTGTTGAAGATATTAACATCTGCACCAGAATCTAGAAGTGTTGTGAGAGAAAACATTTCTTCTTTGATACAAATTTTTACTTGAACATGATGTTGTTGGTATTCTATTGCTAGAACACGCATCTCTCTGAATCCTATTGTAGGATCTTGTTTTCCTTCAAGGATTTCAAATTTAGATTCTGTAAATGGTGTGTTGTGCAGAGTGTAGTTAGTACAGTGACCTGAAACAGGTTGTGCCATTTCCTGTTTTCCTTTTTCTAATTTTGCAACTTGGGATTTCAGAACAGAAATTTTAGATTTGAGCATGTGTATTTCTCTACTCACCTCCCCCAAAGTGAGTGAACAAACTTTGTTCTGCAGCTGATCCCTTTGATAGGCCTTTGTGTTATGCTCGAAAGAAGCTTCGATGAAGAGCGGCTTCTTGCTAGCACTTTTGCTGGTGGATGATACTTGGGACATGAATGTCTCAAGTAATTTATTTTTCAGATCTCCTTCTTCCATAACTCTAATTTGGGCAAAGATCTTGAGCTCATCATTATCTAATTGGGCCATAAGACCTTTTTTCTTTGGTTGTGAAGGGCCTGGCTGTTCTTCATAAGAAATATTAGATGAATAATCAGATTCAGAATCAGAAGAATAGTTGCAATTGCAATTTTCAGAATCTGAACAAAAACACTGTAAATGAGCTTGCAATTCTTCAATAGAAGAGTTGGAAGAGGAAGATTCATTGCATGTATCAGAAGAATAATCAACAACCTGTTGTTGTTGAATTACCAAGCTTGGACAGTTTTCTGCCTTATGGTGTGGAGATCCACACTTTCTACATTTATCTTCAAATTTCACCATTGTCTTACCTTTATTGAGAGGCTGAGACTTTCTGCCTCTGTTTTTCTTTGATTCATCACCATCAGGGCATCTGTTTGCAGTGTGACCAGGCTTACCACACAGCCAGCATGTGATTTGGTTAAGCTTTTAATTTTTATGGCTTTTCAGATGAATATCTGATGGTTTATAATAGTGTGTCTTAGGGACATACTTGTAGTATCCCTTTTTCTGTGATGGCCTGGAGGAGATTTTTCTCCTACTGTTTCTGCTGATGAACTTTTCTTGTTTCTGAGCCTTTTTGGCCTTTCTTTTTTATTTTCTTCTTTTCACAAGGGGATCATCAGTAGTAATTCCATACTTGCTGCAAATAGACTTGCTGTCTGGAAATCTTGAAAGTTTCTCTAAATATTTATTCATCTTAGAGCTAGTACACATACTAACTAAAGCTTTAGTAATGACTGAATAAATCTCGGCCCAAGTTTATGTTTCAAAAGGCAACTGGAAGAATTCTTGCAGTTTAATATAATCTACGAGTTTAGAAGGCAAGGCTGCAAGGTATACCCGTTTCCATAAGAGATTCTTTGGATCCTTTACCAGGAAGATCCTCTGCATCTAGTCTCAATGGAAATCTTCATACTGGCTCATCTTCATACATTTCAAGTTCATCAAAATAATTTCATTTTTGTTTGTCACAACAGACTCAGTGCCACACCAATGCTCAATAATCATGGAGGTTAAAGCTCCAATCATATTATTAGTGGGTGTGCCATCATAATTGAAAATTAGATCTCCTACTTCATCTTTCAAAATTTCTGATTCCACTTTTGAAATAAGTGTTGGAGATGTTTCTACTTCCCACCACCTTAACAATGTTCCTGTAAAACATTGCATGAGTGTCTTACATGCCTCTACCTCAGTTTTTCCTCCGAGACACATGAATTTATACTCAGTGATCATTAAGTCTATCATTTGTTTGATCTGTCCCATGCTGAGATTATCAACATTCCACTCTCTGTGACAGTTAGGATAGAAGCTATGGGTTTCTGGAAGTTTACCCATACCACTAAGGTCAGGTGCAGAGTATCTGGTGAATTGACTTTCCAAGGGCTCATAAACTTGGAGGACTTGAGTCTCAGATTCTTTGAACAAAGAGGCAAGGGAGACTTTTTCTTCTGAAGTTATTTGGGAAGATTGTTCTACTTCTTTTGGAAACAAATGGGGAAATTTATTGACTGAGCTAACATGATTCTGGATATGTACATTTCTTTTATGCAGGAAAGAGGCTAGAACATGCTTGTCTGTTTTAGATGGATTTAGCTTCTCAATTTTTTCAAATAGCTCATAAATGAGTCCTCGAGTAGAATGTGCCTCTTGCACAACTTTGCATTCTACTTCATCTATTTTACAAAGGGACTCTCTAGTATAATATTTCAAAAGATAAGTATCAAACTGAACATTATTTAAAGCATTATTCACATCATTTACAGAGACTTGCAACTTATCAAACTGTTCCTTAACAGAGACAGTCTTGGCAACATTCTTTTCAAGACCTGTTATGGTAGTATTTGACCAGTTTAACTGTTCACTAGCTTTATGTCTTCTGCCATCTATGCTAAGAGCATTATCATCCTTTAACACTAGGGGAATGGATTTTGCAGTGCTCTGAGCTTCTCCTAGGATGATTCCTCTGTAAGGAGGGAAGGTAGTAGTAGTCTCAATTTTACTACCATCAAGAGCTGACTAGGAATGCTGAGTAGAAGTAGATGGTGCAGTATCAGTCATCAGCACAACTTCAGATTGTTTATTTTTCTTCCATGAATAGAAAGATATCCATGTGTCTGTTCTATTCATATATTCTTTCCATTCTTCTGACAATCTGATTTTCTCTTCACTATAATTAGTGAGACCAAAAGATTCAACCTCATGATGCGTATAAATATCCCAGTTTAACATTTCTTTCATCCATTGGGTTTTTACCTTGTGCTTTTTGCATCCATCCATAATAGTAAATAATTTATGCATCTCCATGATTGAGGGTTTCTTACAGTCAGCTGGAAGATCTTTGAACCTTGATTCTGGAATTAAATCATTCATTTGTTCAAGGTACCCGAGACCATATCTGGGCATATTTGGTGGTCTCATCTTGCTGAACATTGCATTCAACCTTGGATCTTCATTCTCAAGAGAAGGTAACTCATGCATCATCAACACATGTTCTGATTCATGAGGAAAAGGGATGTCATGACATTTGGGGTTTGGACACGGGTTGACAGAAGTAGAAGTTGGAGCTTCACCCGTTCTTAGATGATGGTTCTCATGAATGACAAGATCGACCAAACTGGAAAGGTTGACAAGGGCTTTACATTCTAGGCAACAGACTTTAACTGAATTAAAATTTACAAGTTGGGCAAACTCAAATAAAGAAATATGTTTACAGGAATTCACAACTGAACTTGAACATGCAGTATCTACAATTTGTGGATCTCTATACAAGGAAGAATTTTTGCAAGCTTCTTCAATCCTACGTCTGTCAATGGTTTACCTTCTGGGAAAAGACAGAATGGCAGAGGATTGATCTTCTCGGATATTGGCAGAGGTGATACTTTTTGCAGTAATGGGTTTTGGATTTGGGATGACCCAATGTTCTTGGGAGTTCAGATCTTCCCATTTGATGGCTTGATGTTCCTTTTTTTTATTGTCTGGATTGCGTGTACTTCCTTTGCCACCTAATAATATGTTGTCCAAACTTTATGTTGTAAATTATGTGTTAATACTATGTTCTATGGATGACGTTATGCACTAATCCATTTAAATGCTTGTAATGTACACATGTATCTAGAGATCTTGCACACAATCTCTCGTATCACATGCCATCAATGATGTGGACATATTCTTATTGTCATGGGATGATTGTCACAACCTTGTTAATCATATTCAACAAGCATAATCCTCCCCGCTGACAGTTCGCACTCCAAACTCCAAAAAAATTGCAGTAAATTTTGTGCCATCCCCCACAACTTATAGGAGAAGGCCATGCAACTTTTTAGCCCGACTAAAACGTTATTATGGCTTCTAGAAATGGGAGTTTTTCTTCTTCTATTCAATTCCCAACAATATTGATGGATCTGTGTTGCTATAGGGTCTAGGGTCTATACCCCACATACACTTTGACTTTCTTTAATAGTTTTTATAAAATTCCTATTAATTAATCTTCTTATAATTTATATTTAAAAAAAATCTAATTTGTGTTCGTGGAAAAAGATTAATAATGATATATGTTGGTTTACCCATGCCACATTTATCTTCAATATCCCTTCTCTATTGAGGATTTTAAGAAGCTTCAACCTTTGTTTTGAATTGATGATGTGATTTAACTTGCTTTTAACATTACAATAATTGTTATTATTAATTGCATATTGTTCTTTAAAAATGTTTGTTTCTTATTTCATTCACTTATTATGTGCATGGACTTAATACATTTCACCTTAGTGAATCCAATAAATACCCCAAGCAATATGTGTTACTTTTGACTAGATATTGATGTTTAATAATGTAAATTAAAATTAACAAAAGAAATGTATCTCTATTTACAATTATATATTTTTAGAACTTTTGATTGTACATGCTTAACTATATGTCTATAATGACTAAAATCTCCTTTTGACTAGATATTGATGTTTAATAATGTAAATTAAAATTAATAAAAGAAATGTATCTTTATTTACAATTATATTTGTTTGGAACTTTTGATTGTACATGCTTAACTGGATTTTCTATGATGACTAAAATTTGCGTTGCCATTCCATAATATCTCACGACATTTAGGAGATAAATTAATAAGTACATGAGTTGGCTTAACTATCATTTTGTACTATGATCGAAATAATTTTATACAATAATAAAAATCTTATGTGAGCATCGTCTCATATCCACTCGAATTAAAACCATATTTCCATATGCATGAGTTAAGCATTATCATCCTTTGTGCAAGACGAGAAAATACAATCAAAACTAATATAATTTACAGTCAATTAATATAAATTATTGGTGAAATATTTATGTCTTTGTTGTTTTTTACTTTAATTTAACTATATTTCAACTAAGTGGCAAGAATTAGCTACTATGTAGTACTTGTTAATTTTTATATTTTCTCTTTTCTCATATATATATATGTATATATATTGATTCATCTTATATAATATATTGATTCATCTTATATAATACTTCTTAATTAATACTATATTTTATTATTTTTCACTAAGTGTTTTTGTTTTTATTATTATTTATTTTATTTTTTATATATAAATTAATTTGTAGTCATTTCCTTATTTTTTTATTAATTTTTATTATTTCTATATTATTTTTTATTAAAACTCTTTAATTTCTATGAATTAATTTAGTAATTAATAGGTTTTTAAATGTTATATTGATAAACTTTGGATAAATAATTAACATATTGTTAATTCATTTTATTACCGATAAGATTCAACTGTTGGGAATTATTTTTTTCTCTACACATTTACATTATCTAATTGCATGCTTAGATCATACTCTCCATGTTAGTCATGATGATGAACCACATTGGGTGGTTCGAAACGTGTCTACCCAATATTTGTGAATGTGATTTTTAACGAAAGATTTTCTTGAAACAATATGAAACACAAAACCCTGAATTAAGAGTTTACACTTGTTGTATAAGTCGTTTGGAGATTTAAGGATGTGAGGCTAATGTGAAAGGGTTAGGGTTTTCTACAAATCCAAAGGGAGTCTTTGGCAGTGAATGTAGGAATAAGTCGTAGACTTCTCTAATGACCCATGGGAGGGCAAACAAATCTAGTCCGATCTAGTGGATTCCATGAGTATATTCAAAACCCCTATGTTGAGAAATATACAAACAAAATAGGAGGAAACTATTCCAATTTTGGGACAATTGGTGCATGAATAATGCTATAGCCAGAAATCTAACATGGCAAGATCATGTGACATGACATTAAACAGATTGATTTGAAATCATTATGCAATCAAGCTGAATTAAACATTAAACAGATTGATTTGAAATCATTATGCAATCAAGCTGAATTAATGAGGTATGGGTTGCATGATCTAGTGAATAAAGGGATTTACTCCTTAAGTGCGGAATCTAATGAGCATTTACATCTAACTCATGAGAAATTACTCCATTATTTAATCTTCTTTGAGGAATTACTCCTAAACCTGCTACTAGGCACTTTGACCTCTCAAATCCACAACGAGGAAGATGATGTCGGAAGCTTGTTGGATCAAAGTTTCAATGAAGGGATGCTCACCAGTGACCTAATCAGTGCAACTCACAACTTCAAACCTTTGGCATTGGACCAGGAGGCTCGGGGAAAACAAAAAACAAACACAAGTGCATTAAGAGGAAATCAAAGAACAAAGTTACCGATCAAACGAGAAAATTACCTCGTACTGTTTTTTTTTAGGTATAAAAAAAAAGCACCCTATTTTGAAAAGTGGTGATGCAGAATCACCCTTTTTTTGGAGCATAAGTTTGGCACTTTAATTTTTCTTATGATTTTTATTTTTATTTTTTAATGTCATGATTTTTATGTCGATTTTGAAAAGTGGTGATGTAGAATAACCTTTTTTTTTAGCATTTTTTTGAACTTTCCTTTTTCTTTGATTTTTTTTTTAAAGGTCATGTTGATTTAGAAAAATGGTGATTTTTTTTGCACTTTAATTTTTTTATTATTTATCAAGTATGAACATTTGTTTTAAAATGTTAGTGATTTTCATGCTAATTTTGAAAAGTGTTGATGCAACATCAATCCTTTTTGTTTAGAGTGGTGATTTTCATCTTGGTAATAATACATAAAAATAAAATAAAAATAAAACATGAAAAAAAAAAAAATCAAATATTAAGAAAAAAATGAAAAAAAAAACCAATAAAAGTGTAAAAACAAAAAATTAACTTAGAAAAATAAAAAGAATTACACAAAAAAAAAGAAAAAAAAACAAAAGAATTCAAAAAATAAATAAAAAAGGGAAAAATTCAAAAAAACAAAATTTAAAAAAGAAAAAAAATTAGCAAAAAAAACAACATAATTAAAAAAAATGATAAAATAAAATAATTTAAATAAAAATTTAAAAAGAATAATAATAATAATCAAAATACTAAAATAAAAAGTAGTTAAAATTCATAAATTTAAATTGAAAAAAGAAAAAGAAAAAAAGAACATTAAAAACACACACACACACACACTCTCTCTCTCTCTCTCTCACACACACACACACACACATATATATTATTATCATGATGATGATGGTTACCGTCCGCTGAGATCAATGCGGTCTATCAGACCTTAAGAGAGGAGAATGAATCTAAGTTTGATTCTTCAAAATCTTATTTCTATGGTCAAAGAGAAGGGAAATAAGTGCTCCCAAATTGTTGTAGGTGCGTTGGCTTAGTAGGTTAAGAAGATTGGAAGTGTGGAAGATGGTAGGAAATTGAGAGCAAATGTGAGTAAGAGTCAGGCAGTCTAAAAGGAAGTGCTTTTCATCTTCCACCTGCTTAGAATCGCAAATTTGACAGATTCTATCATTCTAAGGGGTTTTGGGAATAGACCACCACCCGGTCTCACTCCGAAGCTCATGGGAATTAGTTATTATCTTAGCGTTGTTCATTTTTTTCTTATTGTTGGACAACAGAGAGAGATAATTCTGATTATCAAAGATGGGGTTGATCACTTCCTTATAGTATACTAGCTTCCTTTTACCCTCCAGCTCCTGATCCTCCCACATCTTGTCTTTAAAATTGGAGGTAATAGTATTTTTGATATTATCTTTGCTTCCCATACTGAGCTCCTCCTTAATTCTCCAATGGTTGAGCCAAGATTGGGCATCCTTGTGCCACCCATGCTTGAGGCGAAGGTGAGGGTTTTGACTACAATTAGAAGAAATTTTGGGGAGCCTTTTTTATTCGATGTTGTCAAGCTTCTTCTTATACATCAAATATCTAAACATAGTCGTACTTTCAATGGGGGACAAGCCAGATTCGATCAAGAGTATATGATAGGGAGTATTTCCCTTGATCTTAAGGTTGTAGGTTATGAATTGTTTTTGAATAATCTCAATCTTCCTCCAAGATTCTCTTGATATACTACAACTGCAAACTTCACAGATGTATAAGACAACAGGGGTGACAAGGGTCTCACAGAGGAGCCTCTTTTTACTCCAAATGTAAAGATTGACGAAATTACAATTGTTTTCAAGCTCATAATAAGATTTCCAGCCTCCAATAACCCTTTTCTCGATGTTATAATTCCAGTTGAGATGATGAGGGAAGTCAATGCCCAAATAGTTATAAGAAGAAACCTGCTCTAAGCACTGGTTATTATACACGAAACTACCATGGGTGATATTTTTGGATTTAATGATCATGACTTTAGTCTTGTCTGTATTAACTATCATACCCATCTTGGAGCAGTAGTCATGAAGAATCTGGAGTTGTTTGTCAAGGTCGTCATGGCTTTTTGCAAGAAGAACGATATCATTGGCATAGATGAGAAGAGTAATGAGAACACCAGCAAGCTCGGTGCCCTCGCACCTCGAAATTTCCAGACACTCCTATAGCTTATTGATGTATATGCCAAAAAGGGTAGGGGATAGGGGACACCATTGCTTAACTCTAATATTGCATTTAATGTCTTTATACCACCCCTTGTTGGTATTAAGCTTAGCAGTGATGGTCTCATAGAGATGGATCACAACAATCCTCAACGCAGGAGGGACCATGATATCTTTAAGTCTCTCCCAAAGTTTATCTCGAGGAAAAGCTAAGTCCACAAAGCAACATAAGGTATCGGCTTTACTATTGCAACATTCCTCCGCAATGATTCTAAGAGTGACCAGATGGTTAATAGTCGAGTGATGTCTCCTAAAACCAACTTGCCCTTTAGCTCTTTTTCTCTGGCTTTCAAGCCAAAGGCTAAGCTTCTTCTCCAAAATGAGCCCATAAAGCTCGACCAGGATATGGCTAACCATAATGGTCTTGTAGTTAGATGGAACACTCTTGTCCCCATTTTTAAATATAGGCACAATAAGGCTTTGCGTCCAAAGCCGAGGGAAGCCATGCACTACAATCAAATTGAGAAGCTTGTGGAGATAAGGAATGAGGATAGATCTTCCCATTTTAAGGATCTCAACTTGGTATCCACCAATATATTTAGCTTTCCCATTAGCGAGCTTATTAATACGAGACTCAATGTTGTCAAGAGAGAATACATCCTCCTTAATTGGAGTGATTAAGGTGGTGCCCATAGTGTCTGAAGAGTCATGCAACTTCTTAACGTAGTTGTCCCAGTTTTCTAAGGGGATAGAATGGTTATCTTTGGTTTTACGGACAAGAACATTCCACCAAAAAAAAACTGGCGCGACTTTAGAAAGGTGGAGAAGATAATCTCGTCTTTTATTAATATATGAACTTTTATTCCTCTTGATAATATTTTTGTACATATTGATATTCTGCAGCTTAATGATTTCATTAGGAGCGTTTATGATCGCTTCCTGGCAATTTTGAAATATTTTTCATACCATGGATTGGAAGTTCTATTAGACTTCTTAAATGAAATCTCGTTAGAAAACTTGCTAATGGTGTTGGAAAGGATAGTAGTGAAATGGTAATAAATTTGATCAATGTTATTATTATAATCATGGAGCCTAAATCCCTCTCTAAATCCCTTAAGAAGAGGTCGGTTTTACTTCTATTGAAGCGAATGTGTCTTTTTCTTTCATTGGTCTCATGCATATGGGTGGTATGCATAGCAAGATTGAGGGATAGAGACAGAGGTCTGTGGTCAAAGTCAGGCTTGAAACCATTAAGAAGCTCAAAGTTTGTAATATGGTTGAGGATGATAATTTCAGAAATTGCATAATCCACAACACAGCTACCCAGCGCATAGAAACATGTCATCTGACCAGAGAGGGGCCACTTGTTAATACCATTACAAATAATTAGGTCCTGGGAACTGCAAAGCTTGGCCAGGATATATATATAAGAAAATATATTCCACCGCTCGAAGGTCGAGCCCCGTGGGTTAAGATATTCCACCGCTCGATGGTGGAGGTTAAAATATTTTTTATTTTTTATTTTTATTTTTTTAATTTAATTTTTATTTTTTATTTTTTTAATTTAATTTATATTTTTTAATCTATTTGTTTATTTATTTTTTAATTTAATTTGTATTTTAAATTTTGTTTTATTATATATATATATATATATATATATAGATATACATATATATATATATTTAAATCATATAATAAACTTTACATAGGCATAGGGATGAGATGACAAGCTGTGCTTAGCCAATCCCAACCTTAAAAGCTTTCAAAATAGAGTAGGTTTGGGGTTGCCTCTAAGGAGGAAACCAACCCCTTAATAGTTGTAAATAGTCATGTTTTACAAATATTTTCGTAACACAACTAAAAACATAGTAACTATAATAGTTCCTAAAATGACAAAAAATAGAGAAGAACCGAGCAACTGCGCAGTCATGGTGTTCCTTCATCGTCCTCTAGTGCGGGGTCCTCCTCCTCGATTATGCAGTCATAATCATGCTCAATGGCCACCTCCTCAACTGTTGGCACGCGCGGGGGCTTCGGGGGTGTTGTGCGGATGATGGGAGCAACGGGGTACTCAGCATCAAGAACTCTGGTCCAGAATCCATCTGAATCCATTATCCAAACATTAGTCTCCTCCTCTGCTGGCTCATGTACAGGGAGCGGCTCGGTTTCAGAGGCATGGGCAGCTCAGAGTGTGTAACGGTGGACTTCTTGGGGCCTCTTCTACCCCTTAAATTCTCTGGATTTGAGACTATTTCTTCTGGGGTAGCCTCCCTGTAATGGTTGCCAAAAGAGGAACCTTCAATATATTACAAGCGTTGATCTTGTCCATAGTGATAACGCCCCGAGAATGCACCTCTTTTGCTACCTCTGATCGTCTTTTGGGGATGATGCGGGGCCATGGGGAAGATTACGAGTAGAGGCGGGGCAGCCAGGCGTAGAGCAAAGAGGTGCGCAACTGGAAGGCGCGCAACAGTGATGCTTGGCGGAGGGAAGCGCAACTAGGGGTAGCGCAACAGAGGGTTGCACAACAGTATCCCGCCTCAGATAGCGCGCAACAGGGATCAGAAAAAAAAGGAGAGGCTTTCCACAGGGAGGCGCATAGATGGGGGGTATGCAACCTGGGGCGCGCAACCAGGAGGGAGTCACAGGGAGGGGTGCACTACAGGAGGGTGCGCATCAGGGGCAGCACGTGGGGAAGTTGGAGCAGCAGCGAGATGGAGAGGGGAATAACAGTAATGGCTCTGGAGACAGGCTTGAGCAGTAGAGATGACAGAATGAGGAGCTGCAGTACCTTTGAAGACCTGTGGCATGAGCGCAGATGTAGTGAGGGTTGTGAGTCAGAGGGAGGGGGGCACTGCAGGAGGGTGCGCATCAGGGGGAGTGCGCGGGAAGCTGGAGCAACAACGGGATGGAGAGGGGAATAACAGTAATGGTTCTGGAGACATGCTTGAGCAGCAAAGAGATGACAGAATGAGGAGCTGCAGTACCTTTTGAAGACCTATGGCATGAGCGCAGATGCAGTGAGGGTTTGTGGCACGCTCGTAGATGCGATGAGAGACAACCCAAGTGAGACTACATGTGATTCAGAGTATGGAAAGAGATCATGTACGTCAGAGCACTACTGTAAATGATTAATGAAATCAATGTTCGCATCAATTTAAATCTGTCGTTGCAGGTCATCGTCGGCCTGAGCATGGGAAGATATGTCTTCTCACAATCGGGACATGTCACCCGCATCCGGGGGAATTTTATTTTCAATTTTAATTTAAAAACAATTTTTATTTTTATTTTTTTAATTTAAAAAAAAAAAATGAATTTTGTTATTTTTTTAAATTTAAAAATGTAATTTCCATATATATATATATATATATATATATATATATATATATATATTTTTTTTTTTTTTTTTTAATTCAAATTTTTATTATTTTAAATTTTTATTTATTTTTTTCTTTTTAATTTAAATTATTCTTTTATTTTAATATTTTTTTTTCTTTTTTAATTTTAACTATTTTTCAATTTTTATTTTAATTAATGTTTTTATCTTCTTCTTTTTTTTAATTATGTGATTTTTTTTTACTACTATTATTTTTTTTATAACTTAAAAAATAAAATTGTTTTTTTTTGGGTTAATTTTTTATTTTTTTCTTTAAATTGTGTGTTTTTTTCTTTTTTCTTTTTTACAAGTGATATTTTATCTTTAATATCATGCCTAAAAATCGTTGGAAGTTTATTTCCATAAAGGTGATATTTTATCTTTAATGTCATTATTATATTTTTAAGGCTTTTTACAGACATGATAATATATTATCTTTAATACCATGCCTAAAAATCGTTGGAATTTTAAGACTTTTGATATTTTATCTTTAATGTCATGTTTATCATTGAGGAAAGGCCACATATCGACTCCAACATTGTTGAGCATGAGATTAAAATGTACCCTGATGTCAAACCAGTATGACTGCGACTTCGTCTTGTTCATCCTAAGAAAGTTGTTACCATTAAATCAGAGGTTGGAAAACTTTTGTGTGCTGGTTTCATTTACCTTGTTCCACTTACCGATTGAGTTTCTAACATTGTTCTTGTCATGAATAAACAGGGGACAATTAGAGTGTGCATTGATTATCGGGATGTTAATCATGCTTGTCCAAAAGACAACTATCCCACTCTCTTTATCGACCAAATCATTAATGAATGTGCCGGATGTGAAATATTTTCCTTCATGGATGGATTTTCCAGTTACAATCAGATCAATATTCGCCCAGAGGACCAATATAAAACAACTTGTATCTGTCCCTGGGGAACGTTCGCTTATCGAAATCTCCCTTTTGGTTTAAAGAACGATGGAGCAACATTCCAGAGGGCAATGAATTATGATTTCCATGACATCAAACACATTGTTCAATCGTATCTGAATGACTTACCTGCTCATTCATGGAAACGAGCTGACCACCCACTACATTTGAGAGCGATCTTTTTATGATGTCGTCACTACAAAATACACCTCAATCCAAACAAATGTGTGTTCTGTGTCGGTTCTGGTCGTTTGCTTGGTTTCGTCGCATCGATAGATGGAATTCGACTTGATCCATTGAAGGTCCAAGGCATTCTCGATTTTCCTGCGCCTTCCAATCTACTTCAGTTATAGAGACTCCAAGGGAAGGCTAACTTTCTAAGGAGGTTCATTCCCAACTACAACAAAATGGCTAAAGGATTTACTCGACTCTTGAAAAAGGAGACTCCTTTCCATTGGGATGAGGTTATGCAAGCTTCTTATGGTGTTATTAAAGATACCCTGATTCGAGCATCATTAATGTATCCCCCAAATTATCAGAGTGATTATTTCTTGTATCTCGCCACTGCAGATACAACCATCGCTATGTTTTTAGTCCAAGAAGAAGATGGGATTAAACATTTGATCTATTATTTGAGTCACAATCTCAATGATACAGAAGTTAAGTACACTTATGTTGAAAAACTCGCTTTGGAAACCATTCAACCTGTACAAATATTTTTCCACTATATCCTGCTCCAGAAGACCATTGTCATTACAGGTTGCAACCTTATGACATACATTCTGTCACATCAATTGCTGGGGGGGGGGGGGGGGCGAGATATTCAAAATGGATCGTCATTTTGCAGGAATTTGATTTGGAATTCATCAAATCCAAGTCAAATAAGTCTTTGGTATTCGTTGAGCTTATTTGTGACCTTCCCTCGAGTAGCATTGAGTCTACATCGAAACCATCCATTTCAGATGAGTCTTTTTTTCTAATCGCATCATCTGACCCGTGGTATGGAGATTTCCTCATCTATCTCCAAACCCAAACTTTCCGACCCAATAGCTCTCACTCGTAACAATGACGTATTCGATACCAAGCCAAATATTATCTGATTGTCAACGATACACATTATCATCGTGGTATCGATATGATCTTACGTAGGTGCCTCACCCATGAGGAGGCCGAGAGAGTTTTAAATGATTGCCATGTTGGTGCCTGTGGTGGGCACTTATATGGTTTTGCTACCTCGCATAATATTCTCCGCGTTGGTTACTTCTGGCCTACCATATTTCGCGACTGCATTCTCACGGTCATAAGTTGTCATGCCTGCCAGATGTTTGATCATAAAACCCGCATGCCGTCGGCACCAATGAACCCTGTCATCGCTGTTGGACCATTTTCCAAATGGGGCATTGACTTCATGACATGTAACCCTCGCTCGATCGGGGGGCGTGGGTATATTATTGTCTCCGTCGACTATTTTACCAAGTGGGTCGAGGCGATGCCTACATTTAACAACACAGGCAAGACAACTACATTAGTTTTATTTAACCATGTGGTTACACGGTTTGGTGTACCGCAAGCCATAGTCACAGATCATGGAAAACATTTTCGCAATCACATGATGACTGAGTCGACTACCAAGTTAGGACTGTCGCATGATAGTTCTACCCCTTATTATCCGGAGGCTAATGGATAGGTTGAAGCTATCAACAAAATTATTAAGTGTATGCTTCAACGAATGATTGGGGTTCAGAAATGAAACTGGGATTTAATCTTGTACTCAACTTTGTGCGCGTATCGAACCTTGGTGAGAAATGCAACCGTATTTACTCCCTTTTAGCTAGTTTACGGTTTGGAATCTATCTTATCGATTCAATGTGAAATTCCATCGTTGAAACTCGCAATTGACCTGCTACCTGACACTTCTGATGAAGAGGCAAGTATTTTAGATCTCATCCATCTAGATGAAATGCGTCAAGAAGCCGCATTAGCCAATGAAGCACATAAGAGATGAATTAATGCACAATATAATAGTAATGTCAAGCCTCACCCCTTCTCGGAAGGAGACCTGGTCTTGCTTTATGATCAGGAAGTTGATAAGATAGGAATAGGAAAATTCGAACCATTTTGGCATGGCCCCTACATTTTCGAGCATATTCTGGCTAAGGGTGCCTATGAGTTGGTAGATTATGATGGTATTCCATCGTCGTAGCCTCAGAATGGGTTGTATCTTAAATGTTACTATGCTTGATTCTGCGTAGTAAACATTATATGATACTATATATATGCTTTGATTATGTGTATGTCACAGTGTGTCTTTCAGAGCTTTTCATGTGGTTAGTAATCCGCTTTGAATTTTGTTGCAGATGTCAGAATATTCAGAACCTTTTGTTGGTTATGCTGATGGTGCTAGTAGTAGTACACAGAATCTATCCTCTGTAGCTGAGCCATCTTCGCTCCAAGTGGTGAGTTAGTGAGTTTCCAAGGGATTTGTATCGGTTGATCCACCAACAATATCACTGAGTATAGCGCATTGATAGAACTCCTCTCTGATGCCATTTCACTTGGCATTCACTAAATCATCATTAGGCGGGAATCACAACTTGTTGTATTACAAATTACTAGTGTTTATACTATTCGAAATCCAACTATTCATCGCATGTTCCTTAGAGTTCATCTTTTGGAAAGGAATTTTGATTACATCCAATATCAACACATTTCCAGAAACTTTAACACTTAAATTGATCTTTAGAAAATTATATGTTAAATAGACATTTGAAACATATGTAAAAATATATTTTCAATTCACATCACAGAATTGAATAGGATTGCACATAACCATAGGAAAAATATAAAAGTAAAATAGATATATAATCGAGTTTTTAACAAAAAATTGTGTCCAAGACACGTTGGTCATATGACCTCAAAATGTATATAGACATAGCATATCCTAAGTAGACCTAGTGGTGCTCATGATAGCAGGTCACTGCTTGAGCTATCATGCACAATAACCTCATCCAATGGCTAGGCACACCAACAGTATGACGCTACAGCTTCATTGGTAACTCCTTGATCCATACATCTGGTATCCCGAGAGTCAATTCCTCTATATGATGTTGTAACTCAGCTAGAGTCTCTGTTAAATCCAAATCTTGAAGGACTAATCTTCCGAAAATCCTCTCTGCTGGTTCATCCACCTATTATGCATGACCCACTGGTCGAACAATACACACATCTGCATGCATAAAAACATTTTTAGTTTAGTATTAGAAACATGAAAAACAAAAAATATGTAAAAAACCCCAAAAATCAAAAACATTGTCAAAACATTTTACCTACAACATCCCATTGAGCGTCGGCTGGTAATATCAAATATGGGTCTCCACGGAAATCCATCCCTGCATATGGATGCTCCTCTCTCATGATATGTTGTCATTAGAGCCAAGTGGAGAATGCAGTGGAAAATGAGATCTATGACTGCCCAACATGTCTAGCCATTAGCTCGACCCACCACTTCATCCATGGATCTCTAGGACCAACTAAACCCAGTGTCACATGTTGTGGCTACATCAATGGAACTCGTTCCAAAATTAAAGTGATCAAGATCGACCCATAGCTGAAATTCTTCGTCTTGCTACTTTTTACTTTGGTTAGTTGTTATTTCATCTGAATAAGTACTGCTTCAGCCTAGTTGAACATGGTTGGTTCGAGATACTCAAGCGCATATTGCATGTATGATTTGTTCGCGACATGAAGTGTCACGCTGCCAACTAACTTTGCGATAGTGAATAGAAGTGTTCGTAAGGAATATCACATACATCTCTGATTTTTATCTTTACATCTTTGCCAGGCTCTGTACCTGGCCGAAAAAAATGTCGAATGCAGTCCTTCACTTTCTCACCTCCACAGACGAAACCCGCAAGGGAAATGGGGGCACCATGTCTCGACAAACCTGTCAGAAAGTAAATGTAATCAACCAATATTGGGAGCACTTTGTCCCCAATATGAAATGCTTATAGTGCCGGGTCCCATGAGCGAATCAAGAACTGCAATAGTTCCATATGTTGCCTCATGCTTGACAATCTAAAGTACTCGAGAAACCCACAGTCTCCAAGGGCTCTCACAGTGCCAGGATCATTTAGGACAACCATATCATGTTCCTCATGTTCTCTTTCTCTCCATGTAATCGACATTCTAATCTGATCAAAGCTTGAAATCAAACCATAAGCCTAGTTTGGATCCATTCCATGCAAAAAACTGGAGAAATTTTGAGCAGAAAACACAATGCAAATTTCTGAATTGTGCCCAGCGCACCCCTATTCCTTAGACAAAGCGTTGCAAAGGACCTGGGTTTCTTTTCAGCACTTTTCGACATCCAAGGGTGCGTTGGTCCTAGGGCATTGTATATTTACCCTAGGGGCCCCAAAACCCTAAAATATTTGCATGAAACTAAAAAATAATGCTATCAATAGAAAGAGAAAGGTCAGATCTCCTACATAGTTTGGACGGCACGAGAAATGGTCCACAAAATCTATTGCAATAAGCTACTGAAGTTCAAGGGAAAAACTGGCTCAGGGCACTATAAACTAAATGGTAAATGTGAAATGTTAAAAATGAATTGGTAAATTCTTATTTAAATAGTATTTTTGATTAATTTATTCATATTTAATGAATTGACTATAGTTTAACCCATTTTTACTATTAAAAAAGGTATTTTTAATCCATTTGGTGGTTCTTTGAGTAGGTTTACAGCTGATACAGTGAATTAGGCGTGCATGATCTTTAAATGAATTTTGACCATAGAGCACACTTTTATCTCTTTTTCGAGCTCTGTTAAACATGAAAAAGGAACTCCCCTGGAGTTCTCTTTCAACTCTTTTCAGACTCCCAAAACATGAAAATATTTCTGAGCACTTGTCCTTTCGAGCTCGTAAAAGTAATTGAAACGTCATCTACTCAGTATAAGTTTAACTCTTTTCTAGACTGGGATAGATTATTTCTGAAAAAGGAACACCCTAATCGAACATGGCTATGAGATTCCCTCAGGTATTACTTTACGCTTTTTTGGATATGAGGGACAATTTTATGAAAAAGAACTTGTGGAGTTTTCTTTTCGTCGCTTTTTCAAACTCTCTAAACATGAAAAAGGACCAAGTTTTCACTGTCGTTATACTCGTTAAAACATCAAATAGAGACAGACTTGTCCATCATGAAAATATCAAAGTTCACCTTTGCTAGACTCATTAAAACATCACATAGCGATGGATTCACCCGAAGGGTGGAATTATACTCAAGCATATGTTATCCTCCTCGAGCTTGTTAAAAAATAAAGAGGTATTGGTCAACAATGACTGGGGAAAATTAGAAAGGGATAAAACAATTTATATTAGCAAGTCACTCTTGAACATGACACTCATTCACTTCATCTCTGTGGATTTTAGGTTGGTTTATTTGCTTGATGGTATATCATACCTATGGTCTATCACACCATCCATCGCTTTGGTTTTGGTTCAATGCTTCCAAGTCATTCAGTGTCGCCGATATGTTCAAGATAATTCACTCAGTAATTCCTCATCATTTGCAATACTCATACACCTTCATTTCATGACTGCCATCCCTGAACATTGCTTCATTAGTTACATTCTGTCTCTAAAATATTACTCCTGTTTCGTGTCGTTGATGGGGGATACATCAATGCCCTCTTGCCACGAGTCGCTTCCTGTCGAGATCAAGTCATCATCCAGGAAGTTGACTTAGAAAAAACCTTTTAGTATGTTGGATCTTGCATACATCAATGACAAGTTTCTCATTTTCGGCGATAGGTTGGCATCACTGGCCTTCGACCGAAAGACTTTGTATGGTGTTCGTCATCAAATCATCTATTCACACCATGCAGAATGTACTACAGTACCTTGAGAGCCATTATCATCATTGATGGTTTCTCTCGCTTCTCTTAACGACTTACATCATTGGTTGGTAATCAGACAGTGTCTTCCCATGTTCGACTTCAGATCACATATTCGCATGGTTAGACTCGTACTTGAGTGATCGAGTGAATGAGATAGAAGACCCCGGATCTAGTTTCATCCATCCGGGCTGCGATTTCAAGAGTAGTACCACATCATCCGTACGACGGTATTTACACAGATGATCTTCCTATCATGGGTCTATATCTGTAGATGACTTTTTGATGTTATGTTATTTTGTGTGTTGAGTATGGGTATGCCTCCCTCAGCAATTCATGTCCAAGTTTGTTATGAAACCAACTCCAAAAATAGAAGAAAAGAGAGATCAAAGCCTTAGAAATAACCCACTTCGAGGGGGCAACCTCATTTACATTACATAAATGAACAATTCTTGGATGATACAAATGACAAAACCTCCTTCTATATATAGGAGTCCATGGGGTCATAATATAATCCTAGTCGACCTAACAATAATAATGTAAGGGTACAATAATAACAATATGGGGGTTACAAGGGTACAACAATAACAATAAGGGGGCTATACTAACCACAATAATGGACTACACTAGTAATATAGGGACCTAACATGCCCCTCTCCTTCCAAAAAGTGCTTTCCTCAACGTTTGAGTAGTTCTAGATGCTTTTGTATAAAATTCTCATCCTCCCATGTAGAATCTCCAGTGGGTAAGTTCTTCCACTTGATGAGATACTCTGAAATTGATCGATTTCATAGCAGTCGGGTTCTTGTTTACGTGACTGCTTCAGGTTCCAATATGATTTTTCCTTCCTCATTAAGTTATAGCAATATTGTTTGAACTAGAAGTTTCTCACCTATAACCTTATTTAAGCATGAAACATGGAAAACTGGATGCACTCACGAAGAAGTAGCTCAGGAAGCTCCAATTTGTATGCCATAGTACCAATATTTTACAACACCTTGTAAGGACCATAGTACTTTGGCGATAATTTATTATCCTTCTTAGCTTTCTTGAGGGACATTTGTTTGTATGGTTGTAGTCATAAAAATACCCAATCTCCTACATCAAAACTTCTCTCGCCGCGATGTTGATCTGCCTGTTGTTTCATTCGATTTTGTGCCAAATTTAGGTTATCCTTTAAGAGTTGGAGAACTTGTTGTTGATTCTCGATGTGATCTTCCACTTCTTGAACCTTAGAATTTTCTCTTAAAGATGATGTGATGGACGGTGGATGATATCCATAAAGTGCCATAAATAGGGTCATTTTTGCTGCAGTATGGAAGGAAGTGTTATGCCACCATTCAGTCAGAGGTAACCACTTGACCCATTGTGTTTGTTTATCAGATAAAAAACAACAAATATATCCTTCCAAACATTTTTTCACTATCTCAGTTTGACCATCGGATTGAGGATGATAAAATGAGCTATGAGTTAGTTGAGTATCCAAACATGAAAATAATTCTGTCCAAAAAATTCCAGTAAAAATGGGATCTCTGTCGCTTACAATAATCTTTTGGTTTCCATGTAGCTTTTGAATTGTTTCCATAAATGAAGTAGCAACTATACTTGATTTAAATGGATGAGATAATGCACAAAAGTGTGCATACTTGGTAAGTCTATCAACTACCACCATGATGATACTCTTTCCTTCGGACTTAGGTAAACTTGTGATAAAATCCATTGAAATCTCCTCCCAACATTGACTTGGAATGGATAAAGGTCGTAGAAGACCGGGGTATTAATTGTCTCAACTTTATTTTGCTGGCAAACCAAACATTCCGCCACAAACTTTTGAATATCAGATTTAAGGCTGTCCCAAAAAAATTCTTTCTTCACCCAGTGGTAAGTTTTTAAAAATCACGAGTGTCCTCTTAAAGGAGAAGTGTGCAATTCCAAAAGAATATTTTGTTTTAGTTGGGAATTATTACAAAGATATAAGTGATCTTTGTACCATAAGGAATAATTTTTCCAACTAAATGTATCAAATGTACTAGGATCTTTCTGCAAATTTTGAATGATTGTCCACATTCATTCTTCTTCCGTTCATCCCTTGCTTTGGTTATCCAATCTGGTTGGATAATAGAAATGGCACAAAGAAATGCTTCCACCTCTTCATCCTTTCTTGAGAGTGCATCTGCAACAACATTTAGCTTCCATTTTTTGTAGATGATTTCAAAGTCATAACCCAACATCTTTATGACCCATTTTTGCTTCTCTTCTGAAGATAGTCTTTCTTCCAAAAAGTGTTTAAGACTATCATGATCAGTTTTTACCTTGAAGTGTATTCCCATTAGGTAAGGTCGCCATTTCATTAGTGCATGTAGTATTTCCAACATTTCCTTCTCATAAAATAAATTTCTGTGAATACTTTCCTTTGATTGGACGACTTTCAAAAGCAATGGGTCTTCCTTCTTGCATTAAAACAACACCAATTCCATTTCTTAAGGCATCACATTCCACAATAAAGGTTTTTGTGAAGTCTGGTGTAGCTAAGACCGGTGCTAGGCACATTGCCTCTTTAAGATGTTCAAAGGTGTTAGTTGCTTTAGGAGTCCATGAAAATGCATCTTTCTTCAATAATGTTGTTAGAGGTGCTGCTATTCTCCCATAATTCTTAACAAAATTGCGATAATACAATGTTTACCTAAGAAATCCTCACAATTGCTTTATGGTTGTGGGGACTTTCCATTCCTTAATGGATTTAATTTTGTTAGGGTCTACCTTAAGACCCTCGCGAGATACAATATGACCCAGATATTCAACCTCTGGTACTCCAAATAAACTGTAATATCCCAAATGGGATATTTTAACTAAAAATGCAGAAATAGACTTGAGCAGCAAAATAAATGGAAATAAATACACAACCACCAATATAACACAATGGATGCCGATAAAATCACCGAGCCATTTTATTAATCCATGGTAAAAATTACATCAACATAAAGGAACAACAGAACCTGAGCTTGCTAAGAAAGTAGAGCAAAACCCAGAAAGATCTCTGGCCCAATTGATGAATGACATTAGCAATGATGTAGATGGCTCGGCAAGAAGACTGCTGCAAATCGGCGACGGCAAAAGCTGTCATTGAACCCACTGAAGCACAAGTTGAAGATCTGAATGATCCTCACACCAATCCCTGAAGCTCTGCAAAACTTCTGAATGAAGTCTCCTCAAGAGAGTTGGGTTTTCGTCCAACACTCACAAATCACTGAGGGTTTCCGTCCTAGGGCTACGGCTAAAGTAGAGAACCACAGTCTCACACCTCTCATACAATAAAATAACATGATCCCAAAGATATCCCTCAATGGCCTCCTCCCTTTCTTTTATAGATCTTGTGGAGCCTTCTAGAGCATTGTTTTATTATTATTTTATTCATGGAGCACTTTTCCCTCTTATTAAAATATTCCTTTTTAATGCATAAAAGAGTAAATCGGCTACCACGTCTCCTCCGGTCACTGAAACTCATGTCCAACTGTCCCATCATGGAGGTATCCTCGTCCCGGTTCCAATGAGCTATTACACTAAGGTGTTTTGTTATGTATTCCTCCCGGAATGCCACATTGAGCGTAATTAGCTGAGTTAAGCCCATAAATAACTCAAATTTCCGAAAGTTGTCGGAATGCACTGGAACGAAAACCAAACTGCTCGGATGATGGAATATATCAAGCGAATGCCACCCGACCACTTAGAAACTCCTCAAAACTCCTCCAAAAAGCCCCCGGGCCCACTGATGACACCAACCTATACCTGTGACCGGTCTGCTCCTAACTTTGGAAGTCTGTCCTAGCCCTGTCATAGGTGACACAAAAAAGGAATATTACAGACCTATAGCCCCAAGATTGTTTGCCCTCAAGCAATTGAAATATGTGGGCCACTCTATTGGCCCGCCACATCTTAGACCCAATGCCTGGATCCCATACAAATCCCTGGGTGCTGCTATGCACCTGTGTCAAACCACTCGGAACAAACCCCTCAATGCCGGGATCCCAAACTGATCTCTCACTGTACCAGTCAACAAAAAATTCTCCGGGATCCAACACCACCATGGCCAATCATCGCCCAAGTCCCATGGCTCGGGCTGCACACTGCCTCTAGCTATAGCTGATGCCCCATGAAGTGAAGCCCGCCAACAAGCATCAATGCTCCCTGGCTCCTGTTGTGCTATACCTCTAACTACATAAGCTACCCCACCAACTGCATACCAACTCATCACCTCTCTCCAATCCAAGTCCTGACTCAATCCCATGCTGATTCTGCTCTCCTGAAATCAGGATGGAGTGCTGAAGAAATGATGACCTGGGCCTCACTGCCAGCTGGAATCTGTAACATATGCTATGTCTAAGGGCCCCTTCTCTGTTGTGCTCCCTACGAAAAAAATCGTACCATCAAGAGGGTACCAACTCATAATCTCCCGCCAATCTATACTGGAAGAGGAATCCAATGTAGTGTTAACTGCATACAGAATATGCCTAGTGAACTGTCGCCAGCTCATAATCAACTCACGCTGCTCTTTCTCGTCTACCAATGAAATCTGCCTGTATAAGAAATGCCCTCTCTCTATAATGGGCCAAAGTGGGCAAGATACGTTGCAAGCCCCATCGATGTACTCCTGGAGAGTGCTACTCCATGGAAGTACTGCAGTGTGTCGGCTCAACGATGGATGCTCCACCATCTCCAACAGCTCATCCCTCTCCTGATCAGGAATGTAATGCTCCTGCTGTCTACTAGCCCCCTGCAGAACTATCCCATCAACCTCCAACATCTCCAAAGGTTATGGATCTACAGCTGCTATCACCGTACTCGGTATCTGTGCATCTGACTGCTCCTCCTTAATGGCTGACCCCAAGGTTAGCCACATATCCATCATAGACTCAATGTGAGCCTCCATCTGACTCTCCCCCAAAGGACTATCATGCATGATGTGCATAGTGTCCTCTTCTGCTGACTCATGCTCCATCATATGCTGCTCCGGCTGAATCGTCACAAGTGACTCATCACCCTGAGTATCTCCTGTAGAGTCCCCTAACTGCTCACCTTGCACACTGGAATACAACTCCAACCTACTGTCATCAACTCCGCATGACTGCTATCACTCCCCAAAAGCATCCTCACATGATCCCATGGACTCATCTGAAGAAGAGTCCTCATCCTGGCATACAGAAGGAATGTCCTCCTGTTCTGCCTTTGCCACATCATCTGCATCACTCAAGCATGAGTGATCAGGCCCCCAAGGTTCTTTACAGATGAAGAAAAGTCCCTTCCTCCTCAACTCGTTCTTGCTGCTGGATCCACCAAATTGGAGTAGCTCCTCCCTGGTCAACACTCTCCTAAAACACCCAATGTTTTGCTCAACCAAAATCTCAACGAATTTATAAGCAACAGGTGAAACCAATTGTTCTCTCCTCCAAATGGTCAACAACCTGGTCTGTAGCATCCTGCAAATGTCATCATTGTTACCCATGACTCCAGCCATGATTTCTAAGATCTTGATCCTCTTCTCAATGGCAAGACCCCAGATGTTATGTAGATCATGAAGATTATGTTCTATTAGTTGGAAAACTTTCTGCATAATGTCATCATTATAAGGAAGCATAGGTGAAGTTATTCTAATAATCTCACTGAGACAAGAAGCTACTATAAGTCTGAATCCTTCACAAGGATGCTCCAAGAATCTTGGATGAATCAAAGCAAGCATCGTTGGTTTGAGTGCCCAATTTAGGACCCTCAAATCTGATTGGCTCACTTTAGGAAGATGTGATTTTAGCTTCTCCAAATTAAGGAAAGTTTTTGCGACCATCTTTAGGTTCTTCAAATAAGATCCAAGTGCAAAGAGCCAATTCCCTACCTCAAACTCTTTTTGCAAATCCCTTATCTGCTCTAGCTGTAGGATGGCATGTATCCCCTTTGAAAAGGGTTTGTTGTTTGGTTTTTCTCTTTGGTCCAAGGAAGCATTGTAGCTCCAAGCACCTTGTGCAAGTGATTTTTCAAACTTTAGCTGGTATTGAATGCTTTCTAAGTCATTAAAGTTTTTTCTAATATTTTTGCACAAATTGGGCTCTAGAAAAATCATTTTTTCACAACAATATGAATTCATCCTAGCAAAGCAATCTAAATAATCTCAGGTGAGAAAAATGTTACCTTAGATGCAAGGAAATGATCTCTCCTCAAGCTTTGTGCCGACTCTGGAAATTCTGCAACTGCTGCTCCAAAACTACACTTTGCCTGACTTCGGCCTCTGATTTACCCACTGAAAATTGCTCAGAAAATTCTAGGAATTTGGGAAGGTAATCCTTTCCCATAACCCAGAAAAACCCAGAAAGGATTTCCTCTAATTCCAACCTTCAAAATATGACCCTTTGTAGTTTGGCCCTCTTCCAATTTCGTTTTCTGGCACTGTAGCTACTACTGTCAATCACTGCTCTCCAAAATTCCCGCCAACCTCCTCAAATGGCTCTCCTATAAATCTCCCAACACCCTAGCTTTAAAATCCCACCAATGAAGCTCCCACAAATGAGCCTCCTCCAATGACTGCGTAGGCCCTTCTAACCAAAATGGCCAAAATAGCTACAACTGAAAAATGGAAACCCGCAGGCTGATCCAAGATTGAAGCTCCGATCTGTAATATCCCGAAGGGAAATAAACAGTAATATAAAACACACAAACAAGGTACACATCAATTAAGGATAAATCATGAGACAAAATACACAATATGGAGAACACTGAGCCATTTTATTAATACTGAGAAATAAGGAAAGTACAAAGGTGATCAGAATTATAGCACCTTGACTTGCTTAGGGCAAGTGTAGAAATACTCTTAGAACAATGTATGGAATGGCTGCTCCCTCTATCAACTGCGTAATCTCCAAGCTACTGGAAAATGTTGTCGTGCTGCTGCAACTGCTAGAATGGAATGAGTCTTTGGGGCTGTTCCCCAACTCGGAAAATGCTGAAACTCTGGGAATGGCCTCCTCTCCCAAAACCCAGAAAAGCCTAGAGAGATTTTCGAGAATGGCTGACACTGGAAAATACCTCCTTAGAGGCACTACGCTATCCCTCAAGGGAAAACACTGACCTTGAAGGCAACACTGCAAAATATGGCATCTCCCTCTGCAAAATATCTCCAATAGGTAAGGGCTGATCCCTTCCCTAATCCTCGGATTTGAATCCACCCAAATCACCTCAATCTGGAACTCTCCCCAACTAGAACTGCGTCCTCCCTCTGCAAGACTGCGCAGTCCCTCTCAAGGAATTCTCCTCAATGACTGAAGCTCTGATCTCCCCGTGCAAAATACGGTAGGACTCCTCACCCGAGCAAGCACTCGAAGTCTCCCGGGGCTGAGATTGGGATCTTTGCACGGAGACACCCAGTGTACTGAACAGTATGTGCAGACTAGCTAAACAACAAGCGTGCTCAATGTCTAGAGACAATCTCCAAAATGCATAATCAACAACCATGAGAGAAATGAGGTATCCTCTCCTCTTTTTATCTTGGGTGAGCCTCCCTCTCTCCTTGGCCCCACCATGCTAACGCTGTCCCTCTTTGGCCCACGCTGTCTAAGTGTGTCCCCCTCCCTACGTTGTCACATGGCCCCCCTTGGCCCACCTTGACCATAACATTATATTTCCTAGGGGACTTTAAGTAGTGTGCTTTATCCTAAGTGAGTCACTCTCCCACTTTATTTATATTTTAACTATATAAGGCAAAATTAATATTTCCAATTAGCTATTGCTAATTGGGAATATTACAGTCCTCCCCGCCAAAAATTGCTTGTCCTCAAGCAATGCCTGAACAAGCCTCCTCTCTAGCTGATGCTCCCCACCATCACTGTAAAATGTGCCTAGGTCCCAGATGTGCCACTGAATCTTCCCTGTCCTCTGTATCACCCTGATATGGAGGGATCTCTCAATGCCAGGATCCCAAGCCATCCTGTCCAAAATGAAGCTCCACCTGCTCCACCCACCATCCTGCCATGCTAATGAAGTCCCCCACTTCATCAGTGGCTCGCTAAAGCCTGATGGAAGATATAGATAATCTCCCCAGGTAGTATACAACTCACCCCTAGAGGTTATCGAGTTGTGTAGAGCTGTAATGCTCAAGTCTCCTGCTAATCTCGTAGAGGCACCACCATGCTGATGCTGCGCTACTCTGATCATAAGATACTCCCCGTCATGCGCAGACTGTATCCCCCTCTCCTGAGACCTAGTGGCATGAGATCTATGAGAGAAAATTTCATCTGACCCAGGCATCGCCATGATGCCAATACCTACCCCTCCAAATGCAGTTCTGAACCTATGCAGCAATAGAGAAAGTGTGCCTTACCATCCGATGAAAGCCTTTGTGTACCCCCATGTGCCAACCCAATGACGAACTAGATCACTCTCTGTCCTGAATCCGACCATCACGAGACAGAATGGGCTATCAATCAACTGAATCTCTGCATCCCATAGTAGGACCTGCTGCACCATAGCTCTGGCGACTGCGGGAATCCCTTCGTGCCTCATCTCTAGTCCCTGCTCGTGACCAATATAGAGGGTCCATATATCATGGGAAAATATGATTCATGCTAACCTGCCCTGTGTCAGCCACTGTGTAGTACCGATGACTGCTGGAAGCCATATGTGACAAATAGCCACCCCCTGAATGCAATCAATAGATAGATATCTAATACTCACAATAGACTCAAGGTATGTGGATCCCTCCTATCCCCGCCAACCATCTCCACTGGATCTGCCATCCACCCTCTCGATAAAGTGTCGATACATTGTCTGGAGCCCAGAAACATACTGGGATGCTACCTCTGATGTACCTAGTATCCTCTGCTCATGCATGGTCTCGACATGCCTTCAAAAAAGAGTGACGCATGTCTCCCTCATGATCCGCTCCCCAAGCATAGGCTCAACGATGACTGATGTGCCACCCCTGCAGAGGATCATCTCATCCCCTAACCTGTGGCTGTCAACTAGCGCACCGACCCAGTGCCACTGCTGAGAAGTCTCTCCCCTAGTGTGCTGAGTGTCATCCAAATATCTTGGGTGAGCCTCGCGTACCTTGCTGCTCACGAATAGGTGGGATTCCTTTGGGAGTTTCAAACACCTTGGAATGATTGTCCAATTTTTTTTGGAGATCTGGAGAAATAAATGATTTTGATGTTGGAACTTCGAGTGAGCATAATTGTGCAATTACGCGTCGTTGTTCTTTCTTCATAAGATTTTTCATGACATTAGAGCTTATTATATTTCCCAACTTCCCTGCGATACCCCGTAATTCGACTTCCTTTCCTTTCCTTCCGAAAAAAAATAAATAAAAAAATCTTGTAACCATAGTTCCTCCATTTGCAACCATCACTTGACATTCTGGTGCTGGGTGTAGGAAGCAATTGAATTCCTTGGCTACCTTGCAATAAACAAAATTATGGGTACTGCCTGAATCAATCAACGCTATTTCATTTTTCTTCTTGATATGTCTTTCTATCTTGAGAGTTTGAGGAGTGGTAATTCCTACCAATGCCTTACACAATTTGGTCTGACTCATTTCTTCTTTCTCTAGGGCTGTTTCCTGGTGTATATCCTCCTATTTTGAAGTTTCTTGTTCATTTTCTTCCTCCTCTTCACAATCTATGTAAAATAATTTCTTCTCAACACACTTATGACCTTTAGTGTATTTCCTATCACAATTGTAGCAAAGCCCTTTTGCTCTTTTTTCTTCCAATTGTCGTGGCGTCAACCTTGTAGGTTGTGGAAGTCTAGGTGTAGCAACACTTCCATCTTTATAGATGTGAGTGGTAGGCTTCCTTGTAGCCATAATTTTACATTCAAATTTTCTTGCCAACCTGAATGCCTTCTCCAATGATTCAGGTTCCCAAAGGTGAACCTCATATTGGATGTTATCCTTTAAAGTCCCCATGAAGACATCAAACCTCTGTTCCTATGGAATATCATTTACCCTTATATTCAATTTTTGGAAGTCCTGAATGTGCTCCACCACTAAACCCTTTTGTTTGAGATTGAGCAATTGTCTAAAGGTGGTGTTGCTCTTTGTATCCTCATAATGTGCTATCATTTCCTCCGTAAAAATTGACCAAGTGACAATTTTTTTATGGGAGCAAAGCCATCTACA
Organism: Pinus albicaulis; assembly: GCA_034641835.2. NCBI lineage: Eukaryota > Viridiplantae > Streptophyta > Pinopsida > Pinales > Pinaceae > Pinus > Pinus albicaulis. Next base: position 766,575,040 of record CM076572.1, read on the forward strand.
CCATACAAATGTATTTTGTTCTAAATATAAAGTTGCAATGCATACCTTTTGTGTGTTTTGCACATTATTGAGATCAAAATGTTTCTCCATTTGTAGTATCCATGTTACAGGATCCTTGCTATCAAACTTCCTCATATCAATCTTTGGAATATGGCAGGCCTTCAATCCCACATTAGAGTTTGTGAAATCACGATTAACACTTATTTTGTTTTCATCATGAGTTTCCTCTACTATATTTTCGCCTTTAGGAACCATTTCTTGTATCAACTTTGTCAAACCTTCCATGTCTGCTTTTAGATCATTCTTCATGTATTCCACGTTGTTTCATTTTTTCCTTTATACCATCGATCTTAGCTACCATGCCATCCATATTAACTTCTACACCTTTCTTCAAACCATCCATATTAGCTTCCATGCCCTTCTTCAAACCATCCATCTTAGCTTCTATGCTTTTCTTCAAAACTTCCATTTCATTTTTTGTTGCTCTTTGTGAGAGCGAAATTTGGTGCACTTGCTCTTGTAATTTTGATAAATCATGTTGCACTTCTTCATCTTCATGAGTCATAGTAGAGTATTCTAAGGGCTTAGTTGGTGTTGAGTTCTTTTTAGGGGGAATTTTATAACCCAATACTGATATCTATGCTTCAATATGCCCTTGGAATCACTTCAAACTGATTTTTCAAACAAGACTTATGCAATTTGAAAAAACAAATACACACCTTTTTCTTGCTTTTACGGAGCTCAATATTGAAATTGAATTATCTCTGTGATTTCGTATCTTCAATATCTGAAATTCGGTCCTTTCGTAGCCCTCTAAATCTTATTTCCAATGCCACAGGTATGACATGATTTTGATGCGTCAAGGCAAAGTTATGCCCAATCTCTCACAATGACCTACTTATGGACTAGTTTAGTAGAGAAAACTTGTATGACGTGCCACGTGTCATTGTTTCCTCCTTAGACTCTAAAATTGATACACAGGAAACTACAGTCTGTGTACTTTTGGCCACTTTTTACAGAATCCCAATCTTATGCTCAGAGAGAGAGTTATGACGATTTTCCCACGGTCACCTCTTTGAGATGAAATTCGGGAGCCTAAAAAAACCCTAACTTCCACAGATCATATCACCAAAAATATTACAAACCAAGATTTGGAATTTTTACATGAAGTTCCTCCTGATTTCTGCTTCGCGTGATAAAAATTTCACCTTCTAAACCTTCGTAGAAAAAACATTATAGCGAAAATTCCATGATGACCTGTTTGGAGCAACAAAACCCTAGAATCCAAAGCTCTGATACCGAATGTTATGAAATCAGCTCCAAAAATAGAACAAAAGAGAGATCAACGCCTTATAAATAAGCCACTTGGAGGGGGAAACCTCCTTTACATTACATAAATGAATAATCTTTGGATGATATAAATGACAAAACCTCCTTCTATATAGGAGTCCATGGGGTCACACTATAATCCTAGCCGACCTAACAATAATAATGTAAGGGCACAATAATAACAATATGGGGGTTACAGGGGTAAAATAATAACAATAAGGGGGCTATACTAACCACAATAAGGGACTACACTAGTAATATAGGGACCTAACAAAGATGAAAAAGATATCATGATGTAATGTATTGTAATTGATGCAGGTCACCGTTCGCTTCAGATCCTACTCATCACATCGTAAAGCATATCATTCAACATTATCATTTTTGACTTCATGCTTTAGGGGGCAGAAGGATTAGTATCAATTAGGGTCTATCATACTCTAATTAGTTTCTACATGCCTTAAACAAGTCATACAATCGATGGTTTTCATCCATGAAAGTTTCATTGTTTCAAGACGAGTTGAAGTGCTTCATTGAGCCATAAACGCACCTATAAACTGCAATAAGTGCTTTGTAGAACATCAATTCCCATGAAAGACACCGTTTCAGAGCATCTAGGCCCACTTTACAGTGTGTTGGTCGATTGGGAGCGAATTTTTCATAGGATTTCGGGAATCTTCCCACTTCTAGTGGCTTCTAAAAGTTGTTCCAGTAATCACACTATCTGATAACTTCTAATACGAACACCATGGGGCCATTGAACCTCTTATCCTCCTATTCCATTGAACAAAGAAACCTCTTCATCCATTTTTGGAAAATCCATTCAATGATACATTAATGCTAAACCACCTTCATTTACTATAAATTGAGCACTGATCATAGTGTACAAGAGAGCAAGATCTTGAAATTAGTAGAGTTATGTTGATAAGATCACAACTCTTGGAGGTTTTGTTTGCATGTAATGTTATGTTGCTAGAGTGATGTTGCTGATGTGATTAGGATAGGACTAAAGTTGGAGCGAGTTGACATCAAATTGATCCGACTGCTTTTAACTTCTCCTTCTAATTCATAATAAAGAGATTTGTTCCTTTCCTAATACACATGTTTATGATTTAATATGTGTATTTTCAAATGCATTCAATCCAGTTTGATTAAGATGAATAGATCATATGCCTTTATGTCATTTTCTGTCTTTTGTTAGCCATTACAGGTACCAATCAAGTGAGTTGAGTTCGATTAAGAGCGACGGAAGTGACAAAAAGGAGACGAGGAATAGCAAAAGATCACAAGTAGGTGTTCTTCTCTCATTTATTTATCTTAAGGAAAGGTCAAGTGTCTTTCATCTGTTTTTCTAAATGTGACCACCACACTTGGGGAAACACATCTATCCGTAGGTTTGATTTCCGTAAAAAAAATTGGTGACCATACTGGGGATCGAATGATCATCCCTGGTGGTTTTATCCTTGTTTTTCAGCCTCTAGTAGACTTTACTTGCTTTATTTTAGTCATTTGAATGTGTTTTAGTAAAATAAGTGTGCTTGCTTACCTATTTTTGAGTTTCCTCTGGCACCAACGCACTGTTGGTCTTGACACAGTGCTCTGCATAGCACTATTGGCTTAGAGATAGTGCTTTGCAATGCACTGTCTCCCACTCAGGGGTGCGTTGCTCCTCTGACCAACCAAAAATCATCATATTTTTTTCTTTTTCCATCCATTCAGTGTCTTGTTTGTTGATTTTTCAAGTGTTTGATTACCTCTAGAGACCAGATTGCTTCTAATATCTTGCCTCACTTTGGACATTTGTTTGTTTAATGTTTATTTTTGTTTTCTTTATCATTGTCGAATAGCTCCAAAGTTTAAAATTTACATTTGATCAGTTCTTTATTTTCGAAAGAGGAATTTTCGTTCAAGTCTTAGTTTATACGGAAAGTATTTATTGATTGTTTGTGCATTTTAGTTTCTTTTTCATTCATCTAAAATTTAAAGAAATAAAAAAGAAAAACATGCATTTGCATATAGGGATTGTGAGTGTTGCATAGGAATAGTTAGGGAATTTGCATTTAGATGTGCTCATTGTGGTTTTCTTACAATCTAATTGCTCTATCCCTTGTAGCTAAGATTTTTCATTGTCGAAATTGAATCGAAACAAATGCTTATCTTCTTTGTTGCATTCTAGGAATGTCAAATACATCATGCGGTGAACTCGAAAGACAAACATATAAGCAAGATCAACTTAAAATTTATTTGAATTAATCTAAGGGAGCGAATTCACTTAATGGTAACATTTAAAGGTCTAGGCTAGAGGTGTGTTTCGGCGTAGTAAAACATAGCAGCTGTCGTTAATTGTCTGCGATACTTTTCGAGTGTGATACCTTATTCTATGTACGTAAGTATATCGGAGCTTGTCCACGTACCTTGTGTATATCGAACAATGTTCTAGTACGAAAATTATAAGGGGATGCTCTCACTGTGCGGTTTCACAATAGACATCGCTCATACGGATTGGGCCTCCACGTACCATCGAGTATATTTGGGAGGACGAAATTAGGTTGCTTACCATCCATAGGTAACCGACTCGGATGCCTAGTACACTATGATACACTGAACACAACATTCGGGGAGATTGCCTGCATGTACATAAGTCCTTGGTTTACTGGGGCGGTATATTTTAGTTCACAGTTGCTTGGTAAACCTTTTGCCTAGCATTACCCTCTTTATGTTTATTTGTTTTTGTATTAAAATCAATCAATAATCGTGGAAGAAGATCAACCCTTTCCTTGTCATTCACATAGGAAAACAACTAAAATACCTTTACCGCCAAAAGCTACACCTAGTAGGTGAAGGCGATCTCGTCCTACTGAGTCTGATACCTCTGGAACCTTTGGTGCTACATCTTCATCTAATTCACCAGATTGATCTAATCCTTTGAGTACCGAGTCTCGAGTCATTCGATCAATCTCAGTTTATTTGCTACTGTCGAGACAGAACCCTCATAGTTACCTAAGGACACTGAAATTCAATCCAGTGAAATGATAAATCCAGAACCCGAAGTTGTTCAGCTGGAAGTCGATCCATAACCTACTGTTCTTTTACCAGAACATCTTGATCTCGAAGTTGAACAACAAGAAGTTGTTCCCATGCCAAAAGATGATCAACCAACTCATCCTTAGTCGTTCGTAACTATTGAGTCTTCCTCTTTTCCCATGCCAAAAGATGATCAACCAACTCATCCTTAGTCGTTCGTAACTATTGAGTCTTCCTCTTTACCGCATAATTTACCGCTTGAAATTTATCTCGGGCCTGATGGTATAGTAATTCCACCTGGTTTGATTTCAATTGAGGAAGAAATCTAGGAAGAGACAACCCCTTCAACTCCAACTCATTTTGGGTTGGGGATTCATCTTTATCCGTCTTTTCCTCGTTTAACATACTCTGCTCCTGTTGATCCTACTCAGTCTCAAGTTCCCGTCGATTCTTTAGAGTATTTTTTGGGTTATTTAACCATGGCTGAGATAGCATCCCAAACTGTACCATCTGTTACAGCTGCAACAACATATACTGTTGCTTCCTCTTCGATGTTTTCTATGACACCCGAGTCTCATCTTTATGGTGGTCTGTCTATCCCATTGGGTTACCAAGATTTAAATGAAACCTACTCTAGTGTCTCTTCTAGTCCATGGATTTCACCCATGTCATCATCTGGAATTTTATCTGGTTCCTCTATTACGAGTACTGAACGACCTGATACTTTATTGACATCATCAGACTCAATATCAGGCTGGTCAAACTAATTATTGTCCATATTATTCAGTATCTGCTGGAATCCCATCATATGAAAGTTAGTATGTGCAATATACTGATACTCTATATGATGGGGGCCAACATATGTTCGCGCCATATGGAAATACTCCTTCGTTTTTAGGTCAATATTATGCTGGAATTCATGTTTGTCAATGGGAGCCTACCTTGCTTTTCCAACCACAAACGATTGTGAGTATCAATATCAACCAGTTCAACCTGTTGCATCCATACCTACTACGCATGTTATTACTTCCTTGGTTGTTGCTTAGTCTTCTCAGGCGGGTCCTTCAACCCTTAACCCTCAAGTTTCAGGTCTACAGACTCTGTCTTTCCAGGATGGTATACAACAACCGTCTGTATCAGGAATTTCACAAGCATAGGCTAGTTTACCCTTGTCACAGGTTTCTACTGGTCCTGTTTATTCACAACCTAGTCCAAATTATCCTGGCGGGCAACAACAGTTTTATCAAATCCCATGGCAGCCACAACAACCACTCCAACAATTTCAAGCTTATCCAAGTCCTGGTCAACAAACCTATCAAGGGTTTGGTCAACAAAATTACCCCTATCTGGGTTACCAGCAGCAAAATCCTTATGTTGGTGCACAACGACCTATTTCCCAGGCAATTCCATGTTATCCTGGTTACGCTCAACCTGATCTAAACCGACAATTGTCTTTTGTTGCAACATTAGAGTTACCTGATTTAAAACAGATCACTAATGATCCCATTCATTATTTACCTTGGTGGCCAGTGATTCCTCATAAATTACCCTCTGATATTCCAAAATTCAATGAAAATTCTGCAGAAGATCCATCTACGCACGTTATGAATTATCATTTATGGTGTTCATCAAACTCCTTGAATGATGATTCTGTTCGACTGTGTCTTTTCCAAAGAACGCTCACTAGTCTGGTTGCAAAGTGGTATATTGAATTACCACGAGCTTCTTTCGATAACTTTACAGCTTCAGCCACTAATTTTTAACCCACTTCCAGTTACCCATCAAATATGAAGCTAGAACGGAACTTTTGACCAGCTTTAAACAAAAAACTACTACTCATATATCAGATCATATATATGAGTGGCGTCATCGTCATCGAATGGTTAAAACATTTTTTCCTAATAAGATTTTAGCTGAGTGGTTTATAAAGTCCTTGTTTCCATATATCATCGAGGATGTGGCCAAAGGCGGTGTTTTCATTGAAGAGAAAGTAGTTGATCATGCTCAGTATTTGGATTTGATTTATACTCAGTCTGGCACACTCTATGAAAATATTCCGAATGCACTGTGACGGAATTTTACTATTCCTCCTTCTCCATCTTGTAAGGACATTCATGCCGACGATGGTGTGATTGGGTCTGCTAACACTCAGCCAACAAGTCGACCATTTGGTTCCACACTTGTCGTGTCCAATCAAACCCTTTTTGCATATGTTCTTGTGTCTTCTTCCGAAATACATGCTGTGTCATCTGACAAGGGCAACAATGACAAGCAACCTGGAAGTAAGAAGAAGGGGAAAGATAAGAAGAAACAAAATTCACCCTCACAGGAAAAATCATATGATTCTTCTCAGAAACCTATTTACCCTTGTTTGATATGTAATGAGGATCATTTTACGCGATATTTCCCTCACCTCTCAAAAGTGTCAAAGCTTCTTAATATTTCTGCCACATCTGCAGTGTTGAAAAATCCTTTTCCGAACCCGGAAATAAATATGGTTTCTACGGATCCTGCTTCTATTTCACAAGTGCTTATGATATTCACCATTAAGTCCAAAGCTGATGTTTTGGTGTCTACTCGAAGTAAAGATTACAGTAATCCTCTTTCGTCGTCGAATAGTTAGGTTACAGATCAACCTACTACTTTGACTTCGACCGATTCGGCTCTACTGCCTATTATTCCTGAGTTAAAAATAAAGCCGCCGAAGGGATTTGTTCATAAATCAACTTTCAACCCTCGAGCTTTTGCAACTCAAAATTATAATGTAGTCGAAGATCTGGCTCAATCACCTTATTCTATGTCAACACTTGAGGTTCTTCAGAATTGTCCCTCCCAAAAGCAGGCTTTGTTGTCGGTGATTGGTGGAATCGATATGATGGATTCTAATATTTTAGTCTTTAACCATGCGGGCTATGTGCCACAATTACTAGCACAATTAGCACTTTTTATTCAAGTACATGTCTTGAATCGTGTCATTCATCGGACTATTATTGATGAAGGTGCATCTACTTGTATCATGTCTATGAGTTGCTGGAAGTCACTTTGCTTGCCGAATTTATCACAATCACCTACGACGTTGAAAGTTTTTTACAGTCATACACATAAGCCTTGTGGAATTCTCAGTATGCAAGTCAAACTAGGGGAAAAACAATTACTATTTAAGTTGAGGTCATTGACAGATCCCTTGACTACAATATATTACTTGGAAGACCATGGGTTTACGCTATGGCTACGGTTGTATATAATTAATTTTGTATGGTCGTTTTTCCCCATAAGGGAGGCATCACAGTCATTGGTAAACTTGCCTTCTTCGCCTCTGGTTCCCAGGCAACTGGAAGCGTTCTGTATGTTCACGAACCCCCACCATCTCTTCAAAACATTGGTGCAGGACTCTTTAAGGATTCTTCCCTAATGGGCACCTTTTCGTTACTGTCGCCTGCGACATCGATGGAAATCGCAAAAATAGAGACCTTAAACATGATATCTTCCACTTTGTCCGACTTAAGGAAGATTCCAAATGATTCTAAAATAGATAGGCTGGGTGAAATGATGCCTCTAAGTCCAATCGATCTCACATAGAAATCAATATTTTTGGCTTATGCAACTAATCCTGATCCTTTGTAGCCGAATATTTGGATCGATCATTCTTTGGATTATGGTACTTCTTCAGATCCTTTTCACATGTATTCTCAACTAATGAGAGCATTATCGAATCCATGATGTCGGAAGTAGAACCATGGGTAGATTCTCATCAACAATCCCATCTTCTAGATTACAATGAAGATAGTCCAACTGAACTTTATCACCCTACAATCATTTATTTCTTGACGAATTCCATTCCTATCCATGCTGTCGGTTATGAGCAAAACCCATCAAATATTGAAGAAATGATTTCTATCGATATTTCGACCAAACGTGGCATTGTAAAAAACATTCATGTCAGCGCGTCTTGTTCTACATTTGAACTTGACACTTATCACTCTCTTTCCGTGAATTATGAGATATATTTTCTTGGTCATATGAGGAAATACTAGGTATCGAATCCAACATAGTTGAGCACGAGATTAAAATGTACCCTTATGTCGAATTGGTATGACATCACCTTCATCCTGTTCATCCTAAGAAAGTTGTTGCCATTAAAGCAGAGGTTGAAAAACTTTTGCATGTTGGTTTCATTTACCCTGTTCCACTTACCGATTTGGTTTCTAAAATTGTTCTTGTCATGAAGAAACAAGGGACAATTAGAGTGTGCATTGACTATCGGGATGTTAATCATGCTTGTACAAAAGGAAAATATCCCACTCCCTTTATCGACCAAATCATTAACGAATGTGTCGGATGTGAAATATTTTCCTTCATGGCTGGATTTTCCGGTTACAATCAGATCAATATTCACCTAGAGGACCAATATAAAACAACTATTATCTATCCCTGGGTCACATTCGCTTATCGAAATATCCCTTTTGGTTTAAAGAATGATGGGGAAAGATTATAGAGGGCAATGAATTATGCATTCTATGACATCAAACACATTATTCAAACGTATCTAGATTACTTAACTGCTCGTTCACGGAAACAGGCTGACCAACCGCTACATTTGAGAGCGATCTTTTTACGATGTCATCACTACAAAATATGCCTCAATCCACACAAATGTGTGTTCTATGTCGGTTCTGGTCATTTTATTAGTTTCGTCATGTCGAAAGATGGAATTCGACTTGATCCATTGAAGGTCTAGGGCATTCTCGATTTGACTGCGCCTTCCAATCTACTTCAGTTACTAAGACTCCAAGGGAAGGCTAAATTTCTAAGGAGGTTCATTCCCAACTACGCTGAAATAGCTAAAGGATTTACTCAAATCTTTAAAAATGGGACTCCCTTCCATTGGGATGAGGTTTCACAAGCTTCCTTTGGTGTTCTTAAATATACCCTGATCTGAGCATCATTAATGTATCCCCCAAAATTATCAGAGTGATTATTTCTTGTATCTCGCCGCTGCAGATACAACCATCGTTATGGTTTGAGTCCAAGAAGAAGATGGGATTGAACATCCGATTTTATTGGAGTCGCAATCTTAATGATACAGAAGTTAAGTAAACTTATGTTGATAAGATTGCTTTGGCAGCCGTTCAAGCTGTACAAATATTTCGCCACTATATCCTGCTCCGGAAGACCATTGTCATTTCAAATTTCAACCCTATGACATACATTCTGTCATGTCAATTTTTTTTTTTGGGGGGGGGGGGGATATTCAAAATGGATTGTCATTTTGCAGGAATTTGATTTGGAATTCATCAAATCCAATTCAAAGAAGTCTTTGGTATTCACTGAGCTTATTTGTGACCTTCCCTCAAGTGCCATTGAGTCTACATCGAAACCATCCATTCCAGATGAGTCTTTGTTTCTGATCGCGTCATCTGACTCGTGGTATGGAGATTTCCTCATCTATCTCTAGACCCAAAATTTCCGACCCAATACCTTTTTTTCCCAACAACAACGTATTCGATACTAAGCCAAAGATTATCTGATCGTCGAATATACACTTTATCGTCGTGGTATCGATACAATTTTACATAGGTGCCTCACTCATAGGGAGGCCAAGAAAGTTTTAAATGATTTCCACGCTGGTGCCTGTGGTGGAAATTTGTCTAGTTTTTCTACCGCACAAAATATTCTCCACACTTGTTACTTCTGGCACACCATATTTCGCGACTGCATTCTTGCAGTCAGAAGTTGTCATGATTTCCAGATATTTGATTGTAAAACTCGCATGATACCAGCACTAATGCACTCTTTCGTCGCTGTTGGACCATTTTCCAAATGGGGCATTGACTTCATGATATGTAACCCTCGCTCGGCCGGGTGGCATGGGTATATTATTGTCGCCGTCGACTATTTTACCAAGTGGGCCGAGGCGATGCCTACATTTAACAACACAGGCGAGACAACTGCATTATTTTTCTTTAACCATGTGGTCACACGGTTTGATGTGCCACAATCCATAGTCACAGATAATGGAAAACATTTTCACAATCACATGATGACTGAGTTGACTTCCAAGTTAGGACTTTTGCATGATAGTTCTACCCCTTATTATCCACAAGATAATGGATAGGCTGAAGCTATCAAAAAAATTCTTAAGTGTATGCTTCAAAGAATGATTGGGGTTCATAAACTAAACTGGCATTTAATCCTGTACTCAGCTTTGTGGGCGTATCGAACCTTCGTGAGAAACATAACCAGATTTACTCCCTTTAAGCTGGTTTATAGTATGGAAGATATCTTACTGATTCAATGTGAAATTCCATCATTGAAACTCACAATTGACTTGCTACCTGACACTTCTGATGAAGAGGCACATATTTTATATCTCATCCATTCATATGAAATGTGTTGTGAAGCTGAATTGGCCAACGAAGCACATAAGAGACGAATTAAGGTGCAATATGATCGTAATGTCAAGCCTCACACCTTCTTAGAAGGAGACTTGGTATTGCTTTATGATTAGGAAGCTGATAAGATAGGAACAGGAAAATTGAAACCATTATGGCATGGCCCCTACAGTGTCATTCGTATTTTGGCTAAGGGTGCCTTTGAGTTGGTAGATTATGATGGGATTCCATTGTCGCAACCTCAAAATGGATTGTATCTTAAACGTTACTATGCTTTATTCTGCGTAGTAAACACGATATGATACTGTATATATGATTTTATTGCGTGTGTGTCACAATGTGTCTTTTAGAGTTTTTAATGTGGTTAGTAATCTGCTTTGAATTTTGTTGCAGATGTCAGAAACTTTAGAACCTTTCGTTTGTTATGTCGATGGTGTTATTCATAGTACGCAATATCTATCCTCTGCAGCGTGAGCCATCTTTGCTCCAAGTGGAAATTTACTGAGTTTCCAAGGGATTTGTATTGGTCAATCCACCAAAAATATCGCTGGGTATAACACATTGATAAAACTCCTCTCTAATGCAATTTCACTTGGCATTTGCTACATCATCATCAGGCTGGACTCACAACTTGTCGTACTACAACTTACTAGTGTTTATACTGTCCGAAATCTAGCTATTCATCGCATATTCCTTAGAGTTCGTCTTTTGGAAAATCATTTTGATTACATCCAATATCAACACATTTCAGAAACTTTAACACTTTAACTAATTATTTAGAAAATTATGTGTTAAATAGATATTTTCAACATATGTAAAAATAGATTTTCAATTCACATCACACAATTGAGTAGGATTGCACATAACCATAGGAAAACACTAAAAGTAAAATAGATATATAATCAAGTTTTTTACAAAAGATTGTGTCCAAGACACGTTGGTCAGATGACCTTAAAATGTATAAAAACATAACATATCCTAAGTATACCTAATGGTGCTCATGATAGCAATTCACTGCTTGAGCTATCATGCGCAATAGCCTCATCCAATGGCTAGGCACACCAATATTATGATGTTGCAGCCTCATTGGTAACTCCTCAATTTGGAAATCCGGTATCACGATATTCAACCACTCAAAACATGGTCTAAACATTTTACCTATAGCACCCCATTGAGAATTGACTGGTAAAATCAAATCTGGGTCTCCATGGAAATCCATCCTTGCATATGGATGCTCCTCTATGACGATATGCTGTCGTCGGAGCCAAGTGAATAATTTAGTGGAAAATGAGATCGATGACTGACCAACATTTCTAGCCATCAGCGCGACCAACCGCTACATCCGTGGATCTCTAGGACCAACTAAACCCAATGTCACACGTTGTGGCTGCATCAATGGAACTCACTCCAAAATGAAAATGATCAAGATCGACCCATAGCTAAAATTCTTCGTCTTGCCACTTTTTGCTTTGGTCAACTATTCTTTCATCTGAATGAGTACTTCTTCAGCCCAGTTGAACATGGTTGGCTCGAGACACTCAAGCGGATACTGCATGTATGATCTATTCATGACATGAAGTGTCACGTTGCAAGCTAAATTTGTGATAGTGAATAGGAGCGTTCGCAAAGGAATATCATATACATATCTAATGTTTATCTTTACATCTTTGCTAGGCACTGTACCTAGCCAAAAAAAATATCGAATGTAGTCCTTCACTGTCTCACCTCCACGGACGGAACCCGCAAGGGAAATGGGGGCACCATGTCTCGAAAAACCTGTCAGAAGGTAAATGTCATCAACAAATATTGGGAGCACTTTGTCCCCAGTGTGAAATTTCTGTAGTGTTGGGTCCCATGAGCAGATCAAGAAATGAAATAATTCCATATATTGCCTCATCCTTGATAATCTAAAGTACTTGAGCAACCCACAGTCTCTAAGGGCACTCACAGTGCCGAGCTCATTTAGGGAAACCATATCTCGTTCCTCATGTTCTCTTTCTTGCCATGTAATTGACATCCTGATTTGATCAAAGCTTGAAATCAAACCATAAGCTTAGTTAGGATCCATTCCATGCAAAAAACTAGAGAAATTTTGGGCAGAAAACACAATGCAAATTTCTAAATTGCGCCCAACGCACCCTTGTTCCTTAGACAAAGCATTGCAGAGGACCTGGGTTTATTTTCAACCCCTCTACAATGCATTTATCAACATCCAAGGGTGTGTTGGTCCTAGGCCGTTGCACATTTAACCTAAGAGCCCCAAAACCCTAAGAAATTTGCATGAAACTAAAAAAAAAATGCTACTAATAGAAAGAGGAAGGTAAAATCTCCTATCTGGTCCGGACGACATGAGAAGTGGTCCACATAATCTATCGTAATTAGTTGTTGAAGTTCGAGGGAGAAACTGGCTCAGAGCACTAAAAACTGAATGGTAAATGTGAAATGGTAAAAATGACTTCGTAAATTCTTATTTAAATAGCCTTTTTGATTAATTTATGCATATTTAATGAATTAACTATAGTTTTACCCAATTTTACTATTAAAATAGGTATTTTTAATCCGTTTGGTGGTTCTTTGAGAAGGTTTACAGCTGATACAATGAATTTGACACACATGATCTTAAAATGAATTTTGAATAGATAACACACTTTTATCTCTTTTTCAAGCTATGTTAAACATGAAAAAGGAACCCCCCCAGAGTTCTCTTTCAGATCTTTTCAAACTCCCAAAACATGAAAGATGCCGAGCACTTGTGCTTTCGAGCTCTTAAAAGTAATTGAAATGAATTTACTCAGTATAAGTTTAACCCTTTTCCGGATTGGGATAGATTGTTTAAGAAAAAGGAAAACCCTAGTTGAACATGGCTAGGAGGTTCCCTCAGGTATTATTTTACACTTTTTTAGATTTGAGAGACAATTTTACGAAAAAGAACTTGTGGAGTTTTCTTTTCGTCCCATTTTCAAACTCTCTAAACATGAAAAAGGACCAATTTTTCATTGTCGTTAGACTCGTTAAAACATCAAATAGCGACGGACTTGTCCATCATGAAAAGATCGAGTTTCACCTTCGCTAGACTCATTAAAACATCACATAGCGATGGATTCACTCGAAGGGTGGAATTATACATCAAACATATGTTATCCTTCTCAAGCTTGTTAAAAAATAAAGAGGTACTGGTTAGTAATGAATGGGGAAAATTGGAAAGGGATAAATCAATTTATGGTAGCAAGTCACCCTTGAACATGACACACATTCACTTCATCTCCGTGGTTTTTGGGTTGGGTTACATGATTGATGGTCTATCATACCTATGGTCTATCACACCATCCATCACTTTGGTTTTGGGTCAATGCTGCCAACTCATTCAGTGTCGTTTATATGTTCAAGAGAAGTCACTCTGTAATTCCTCATCCTTTGCAATACTCATAAACCTTCATTTCATGACCACCATCCCTGAACATTGCTTCATCAGTTACATTCTGTCTCTAAAATAGTTACTCCCATTTCGTGTCATTGATGGGGGATACATCAAGGCCCTTCTGTGATGAGTCGCTTCCTGTCGACATCAACTCATCATCCAGGAAGTTGACTTAGAAACAACCTTTCAGTACCTTGGAGCTTGCATACATCAATGGCAAGTTTCTCGTTTTCGGTGATAGGTTGACATCACTGGCCTTCGATTGAAAGACTTTGTATGGTGCTCAACTTCAAATCATCTATTCACACCATGCAAAATGTACTACAATACCTTGAGAGCCATTATCATCATCAATGGTTTCTCTCGCGTCTGTTAACGACTTACATCATTGGCTAGTAATCAGACGATGTCTTCCCATGTTTGAATTCAGATCACATATTCGCATGGTTAGACTCTTACTTGAGCGGTCGAGTGAACGAGATAGAAGACCCCATATCTAGTTTCATCCATATGGGCTGCGATTTCAGGAGTATTACCACATCATCCGTACGATGGTCTTTACACAGATGGTCATCCTATCACGGGTCTATATTTGTAAAATACTTTATGATGTTATGATAGTTTATGTACCAAGTATGGGTATGACTACCTCAACAATCATGTCCAAGATGAAAAATATATCATGATGTAATGTATTATAATTGATGCAGGTCACCGTCCGCTTCATATCCTACTCTTCACGTCGTAAAGCATATCATTCAATATTATCATTTTTGACTTCATGCTTTAGGGGGCAGCTATTATAGGTCAATTTGGGAATCAATCCCAAAACAAAGATCAATATCAATTAGGGTATATCATACTCTAAATTAGTTGCCACATTCTTTAAACAACTCATCCCATTGATGGTTTTCATCCACGAAAGTTTCATTTTTTCAAGACCAGTTGAAGTGCTTCATTGAGCCATCAGTGCACCCCTTTACTGTAGCAAGTGCTTTGCAGAGCATCTAATCCCATGCAAGGTAGCATTGCAGAGCATCTAGGCCCACTTTACAGTGCGTTGGTCGATTGGGAGTGAATTGTTCATAGGATCCTAGGAATCTTCCCACCTTCTAGTGGCTTCTAAAAGTTGTTCTAGCTATCACATCTGATAATTTTGAATATGAACACCATGGAGCCATTGAACCTCTTATCCTCCTATTCCATTGAACAAGAAACATCTTCATCAATTTTTAGAAAATCCATTCAATGATCCATTGATGATAAACCACCTTCATTTATTATAAATTGAGCATTGATCATAGTGCACAAGAGAGAAAGATTTTGAAATTAGTAGAGCTATGCTGATAAGATCACAACCCTTGGAGTTATCTTTTGCATGTAATGTTATGCTGCTGGAGTGATGCTGTTGATGTGATTAGGAAAGGACTAAAGCTGGAGTGAGTTGACATCAAATCGATCCAACCGGTTGTAACTTCTCCTTCTACTTCATAATAAAGAGATTTTTTCCTTTCCTAATACATGTGTTTATGATTTAATATGTGTATTTTCAAATGAAATCAATTCAGTTTTATTAAGATGAATAGATCATATGCCTTTATGTCGTTTTTTGTCTTTTGTTAGCCATTAAAGGTACCAATCAAGCGAGTTCAATTTGATTGAGAGCGATGGAAGTGACAAAAGGGAGACGAGGAATAACGAAATATCACAAGTAGGTTTTCTTCTCTCATTTATTTATCTTAAGGAAAGGTCAAGTGTCTTTCATTTGTTGTTCTAAGTGTGACCACCACACTTAGGGAAACATATCTATCTGTAGGTTTTATTTCCGCAAAACAATATGTATCGCCAACAACAATAGAAATGAATTTTCAAAAGATATGAGGAAGAAAATCCCACCTCCCCCCCAAGTTCCATGTCTTTATTTCAAAATAATTCTAAAAATATGCATTTTGGGTCTTGAAAATTAGAGTTGGAAGAGCTTAATAGAGATCAATCCATATATTGCTTACCCAAACCCTCTGGAAATAAGGGCCCCCAACCTCGTACACTCAATCCTCTGGATGGATTGGGAGGGTTTCAAGGAGAGGAAACCCTCTCATCTTGAAACTCTAAGAATTTACCTAGTCTGGTCACTGAATTGAAATCTCACAATGAATTTCAAGCCTCCGATATTATAAAATATAATCTTAGGTGAGGGACCATAGGAGCTTCCACTTTTCAAGAGGGATAGTAGGAGGTTTAGGGGTATCAAAAGCAAACTATTTCAAATCAACTCAGAGAGGTAGAAAATCCTTCTTAGCCATAATTAAAAAGAAGGAAAACTCTTAAGTTAGAAGTGGAAGACAATTGTCATTGATTAGGTCTCTTAGAGAAAATCCCCCCAAGGATGTTTCCAAATTTTTTTCCTAACAATGGTTAGATCATTTTTAAATTTCAAAAAATTTCTAAATGAAGTTAAAATTCATCAATGGGTGTCTTCAAAATGGGATTTGGACCATAACCCTATGCATTTGGAGTGGTCATAGCCTAAGGTAACCACCCAATCCCTTCAAATTGAATCCTAAATGGTTAAAGGATGAGGATTATTTGAATAAGGTAGAAGAAGTGTGGCAACCATTTGATGTTTGTTTTCAATGAATCAAATCCCACTTAATTTCATGATAATCTAAAAAGGGTAAAGAAAATTGCATTCAATTGGTCTTTGGAAAAAGGGAAGATAGGACATTAAATGATATCAAATAAATTCTAGATCCTTCTTATAACAAAGAGAGGTTTGGTTTCTTTACAATTAGCAAGAGGATATAAAAATTTCAGAAGACAAAAAGAGGAAAATTTTGCTAGATGGAGAGAAACATTGGAGACTTCAAAGAAAGGATATCTAGCTATATATAAGGGAAGAAAATATCAAATCCTTTGACAAATATGCTAATTGTAGAAAAACTGTAAAATCTAATTGGCGAATACAAAAAAAATATGGATCCAAGGCCACCAACTTCTTTGAGATGGCATTTAAAGGGGTATATTATTTCATTCACTCTATAAAGAGGAATATAAAGAAACTATAGTAGTTTTAATCGAATTAGAAAAATACTTTCCAAGCTTTGTCAATCTAGAAGATAAGTAAGAGTTAACAATATAAGTTGGTCGAAAGAATTTATTTTTGACTCTCCAAAGTTTTCAAAATGATAAAATTCATGACCAAGTTGGCCTCCCTATTTAATTCCTTTTGGGTTATCATGACTTCAATGAAGAGGGCCTTTGCAGATTGGTTGAGGTTTCTAGATCCACAAAGAAAACTTTGGTAGCTTTTAATATAATAATCACAAATCTAATTACGCCGGAGGTGTTATGTTTATGGGATTGGGTTGGGAAAACACTGTTTAGCCTAGCCAATCTCTGCCTCCCTTTTTCGTTGTTCTTGGCAGTTAAAATCAGACACGTGGAAAATATTTTAACCAAGGTGCTCGGGTTTCTGGTTCACAAAGTTTGCGCCTGAGTGGACGGGATGATGTTCTTTGTCAGAGAGATTGTGCATCGATTCGAGCATTCTCTATTGAAACTGTGATATTCAAATGACCTGCACATAGATATCATCCCTAACGTGGCCTGTGAATATGGGATATTGTCACAATTAAAAAAAAATTGGGAGGAAGGTAATTCTTACCTAATTTAAAGGATGGAAAGATAATAATGCTCATGTGAGGTTGTGGAACATGCACAATGGTCGTGGTGCATCAAATGTTATGGGTATGGGTGCCAGAAATAGTTTTGGTATTAGACGACATGGAGGTTTGATGCCTGGGATGCTTGCAAAGGATAATGATGGTTTGGAAGGCCAATTAATAAATAAAAATGAAAGTTTGGTGCCATGTCCTACCTCCAAATCAAGGTCGTTCTCAAGCACCTACTTTAAAGCCTTCAATTGCTAATGCAAGACTTTTTCCATAGGGAAATGTGGGATCTACATCGGTCTCTTAAGATAGATGGGTTGGAGTTTATAGTTAGGGACAAAATATCAAAACTCTGTTCCATTTATCCCACAAGGCTTCAAGAAGTGCATGAAAATGGAACGATTTCGCAAGGGAAATACGCAGCTCTGAAATCTTGGTTAGAGAATTAACAAGTGAGCATAAACATTATTCCATGGACACTCGAGAAGAGAATAATATATTCAAGGAACACATATTATTATAAAATATATTGCCACCTCTAAATGTTGAAAGGATTATAACTGTGAAGGTTGATGTGGCATGTTTGATTGAAGCAAAAATGGAGTTCATGCGAAATGTAAATTCATGCCCCAATGAAAATGAAATTGATAATTTGATTGCCCAAATCAATGAAATTGAAAGGGTAAGAGGACAACGACTGGATTTGAAGGAGCAGTTTGCAAAACTAAATGAGAGGAAAATGGAGATTACGATTTGAATGGTCGAAGTTATGGCAGAATTGAATGATGTAGATGATAGATTGGAATGTGTAGAAGAAGATATCTTAGATTGCAGAGGTGCAATAGAATATCTCAAAAGAGCATGAATGTAAGGCTAACATATCTCTCTTCTGAATGGAAGGCTAACATATCTCACAGGGAAATATTTGATTCAAATCTTCGTATTATTAAATCAAGGTCATCTGTGAGAGCATTGGGTGCTCATGGTGATGACCTGAGCGAGTGTGAGTATTATTTCTTGAAAAAGCCACTCTAAGTAACCTTTTAATTGGTTGAGGTTTCCAATGGATATGTGTTGTAACTAGATAAAATTGTGATTCTATTCCTTGTGCATTCAATTATCTATTTTACTGCGATTCACTATCAATCAAAATGGAATGAAGGAAAAGAGGTGGACGTGAGTGCATTTTACTTTTGAGAAGTTTAGACTATTTTAATAAAGATGTTATTATGAGTTGTATATTTTTTGAGGTCGTGAAGTGTTTTCCAATTAGAAACATATTAATTGTTTATTAGTCTTTGTAAATTTTGGAAACATCGAATATTTTTTTGGGTCGGTTTAGGTTAACTTTTCAATTATTCAAAAACTCCATTATTGGATGTTCTACTTTAAAATTGGAGTTTGAAGAGTTTGAACAATGTGATTATTGGAGTTTGAAGAGTTTGAACAATGTGATTATTGGACACAACTGTTTAAATTGGATTATTGGACACAAATATTTAAATTGGAGTTTGAAGAGTTTGAAAATTGTGATGATTAGACACAACTATAGCTATACACAACATTGATGGATATTTGCATTAAAAAATAAATGTTAATCTATATCATAGTGAATATCGGGGTGCTCAAGACATGTGTGAGGAGACCTAGGTTTTTTTGCTATTTTTGTGGTGTGTAGGTTAAGGATTATTTTATAAGACATATTTTATAAAAAACATTAGAATATAACTTATTTCAAAAGCATGGGATTCACACTTAATTGGATTGTTAAATATGCTATTTAAAATAGATACATAATTATAATTGGCATCTCAAACTTTATCATTCAAAATTTTAGGACAAATAAAAATGTGCACATGATTTTTGAATTGATATCATTAAAAATTTAAATCAAAATAGTGTGACACAATATTTAAAAATTTCAATTTTTTATTTTAATATTTCATAAAAATTGACATTGATTTTATTAAAAATATTTAATAATTACATTGAATGTGTCTCTTTGTAGGTTTGGGCTGGGAAGAGTGTCATTTTCATCTTCCTCCCTCCAATTAAAATTTGACAAGTGGCTTTGGCATATTTGTAGGTATGGCTGTCTCATTGCACTCGAGAATGGATGGAGGAGGAGTGTGGATCGCTTTTGGGGTCTGGTGTTGAGTCATATGACTGCCCACTAAAAATTTTGAGATACCTATAAGTGGATTGGACAATTGTCTTAAACCTATGCCAGTTGTCACCTTATGTTGCCACTAAGATAAGTCGTAGTCCTATGATTTATCTTTGATGTAATAAGAGAGATAGAATTGGATTTGGTGTTGTTGTTGGAATTATTTCCCTTTGAGAAAACCTATCCCCTGCTCCTCTTTTTCATATAGCAGTTGGCTTTGTAGCTCCATGTGATTCTACTAGCGGACACTTGAAGAAAAAATGGGAAGCCTTTGTAGGTCAATGTCTGCTTGGAGGTTAAGATGCAAAAAATTGAAAATCAGGAAACAAATTCCAGTGGGATTGGTCGGCCAATGGAGGGTGATTGATGTTGGGCGAATTACAACAAATGCAGGTTGGTGAGTAGGGTAGTAGGATGAATTTCTATGGATAACCCGACCTCCATTGTCTTGTTATGGAAATGGGGTCTTAAAATTTCCTTCATTTTTCAAACTTCTCAAAACTTACAATAGACATCGTCATTTCGTTTGACTTGTCGAGAAATTTTTTGTTATATAATTTGTTTTCAAAAACTAATGTTTGGATCACGTGATATGTCCATTTCAAGTTGGCCACTAACCCTCACCACATCCCCATCATGTTTCCACATGGCACCTACATGCCCCATATCTTCTCTAAACTCCCACTAAGACTTTGATATAATCAAAGTCAATAGGTGTGGCCATAACAACCTTAACATTGTTCACATGTGCATTCTTGAAAAACTCAAAGTAATCCCATACCTCACCTTCGGTTCTAGGGTATTGGACTAGAACCCCATAGACATCCCCAAAATTACTATAATCAAAACCCTTCAAAACAACCTTTGGGACCTTCATATCAAGGATGCCTACCTTGATCGACATGGCTTCTACTGCAGCAATCCTTTCGCCGAGAGGAGAAGCGTTGGACATGGGAAAGCCAGTGAGATTTGTAATCATTGTTTGGATATTAAAGAGTGGCTCCGGCCTGCCCTCAGAAATCTCTAATTGGTCAATTGTTTTGCTAGCTATTTGAAGATGTCCTCTAAGTAGTGTTAACCTAACTGGCCAAAGCAAAGGTGTCAAAACTAATCCATTTTGTCTTCACAATTTGCCCTATAAATTATGTGGTCATTTAGCTATTTACCTATGTCAGTGATCTTACTCTAGGCATAACCAAATGCTACAATGGAACCTTTTCTATCAATAAGTAAGCAACCATTTAAGTAGAAGGTTGCTTTTAGTAATAGAGTTTTCTTAAAAAAAATTCAAATAATCTTTATCCAATATTTATCTCGTTAGAAATACGGGATTTAATATTTGGTGATTTAGTATTTCACGATGGTCTTCGCTAATTTTCTATCCCTTCGGTGTACCTTTTCACCTTTAGGGGCAATTGCTAGTTTCTAATACTAATGATAACTCATGTTTTGATAACTTCAGACCAATTTCTCTAGCAGTTGCATCTACAAAAATATTTCTAAAATTGTAGTGAGAAGGATGAAAATAATTCTCTCTCAACAAATCTCATAAGAACAATTTGTTTTCTTGGAGAGGCCACAAATCCATAAGGTTGTAGGGGTAGCACAAAAAGGAATTCACTCAATAAAGACTAGGAATCTAAAGTCTCTAGTTGTAAAGGATGATATTTCCAAATCCTTTAATGAGGTCAGTTGGATCTTCATTATATTAATTCATGTTAATTCAGGTTTTTGTCATGGATTCATCACTCGAGTAATGAGCTCTGTCAACGCAATCTCATTTGTAATTCTTATTATGGGTATAATGTAACACCCTTGTAATGTGATTTTATATGGTCCATCACATAGGCTAGTGAGCTTAATGTTATGGCCAAAGGCCAATATATGTAACATAAAAAAATGTATATCATACAATATTAATAAAATACATTGTTGGTTGCATGGTAGGGGGACTAAGAATGATGGGGGGATATCACTCCATGAGAGTGGAACAAGAAGGGGCTAAGGGGACTAAGAAAGGGCCAAATCCAAATTCACGATATAATAATATTATTATTATATTCTAAAGTACCGTAACCCTAGAGGAGATCAATCTTGGGGCTAGTGCCCAAGTAGTTTGGAAAAAATGTTCTTCTTGTGTCGAGTGGCAAATTATTTGCAAGCACATAAAAGACAGATTTCGTGAGTAAGGGGGATTATCACTTGTACACTTTCTCTCACCCATTTGAATTGCATCCCTTAGACTTGGTGTGTGGTGTGAGTGTTATAGTAGAGAACTCAAAGTTGGTAATAGAATTTGATATGTATAATATTATGTTGTAAAACCACCATTTGTAATCCCTATGAACACAAAATTGACATTTCCTTGGGTAGATTACATTGTAGCTCTAACAAGAGGTGAGATAACCTAAGGTACTACATTATAGAGAAGGGGGTCCCCTCTTGGGTTACACAAGTTGAAGAGGAAAAGGAAATTGTAGGTTGGGATGATTGTATGAGTGTTTGGTTGAATGTCCAAAGGAATTTTGGGTTGAGTTACAAAGGTCTTGTTTTCCCTTGTGGTGTTATATTTCTAGCTCAAGGGTGGCCTATTGTTGAAAATTCTAGAATGCTAAAGCCTAAGGCTAGGAGGAATGTCCTTAGTTAGCATCCAAGCGTGGTTTTCTTGAAGATAAGTGTTCTTCTCTTGTGTATGCCTTAATGTGATTTATTATGTGTAATTTCTATGTAAATTGTTGTTGGTGCTTTAATATATGTATATGTATATATATATATATATTATGCTTCGATTATGCATGGAATTATATCTTATTAGGCCTACATCCTTGGGAACATGTATGGTATATTCATTATTTGATATCAAAGTTATAATTTATGGAATTAAGAGCCAAGAACAATAAAATTTTAAAGTTATAGGGGGCTGGAATTAGAGGAACAATCATGTGCCTCAACCTAAAGTGGTAGGGGACATGACATGATACCTATCCCTCCTTTAAAATTGAAAGGGGGGTTAAGATAGATTTGTCCTCTCCCCCCCCTCTTATTTATTATTTTCACCAAAGGTATCAATAGGTTATTAAAGGTAGCCTTGTGAATTGAAAGTTCAAAAGGTATAAGTGTGGGGAATTTTTGCAAAGTCACTGATTTACTTTTCATCAACGACATTCTAATTTTGTATGGAGAATCTAATATAATGGTTGAGAAGCTCCATTAGATTATTGATCAATTTTTCAAGGCAACTAGTACGAAGGTCAACATTTCCAAATCACAATATCTTTTTGGGTTCTCATGGAGTATGGAAATGCTCACTTCTCCCAATTTTTCTTCACCAAGTTTTGGATTTAGATGATGGAATATAATATCTAGGTTTTAATTTAAAGAAAAACTTTAACAAAAAATAATTTAATAGTGGTTGATTGCTAAGGTGGAGAAATAATTAAATACTTAGTATCATTGATGGCTCTATGGTTGTTATAGATAGGTTCCAATAAAAAAATCCTCGAAACCATTCCCATCTATTAGGCATCCCTTGCTTGGATTCCAAAATGTGTATTGGAAAAAATCAAACAATTATGATTTGTGTTCATTTGGTTTGGAAAGGTAGGTAAAAAGAGGATGGTTTTAGCTTCCCGAAAGAAATTTGTAGTTCCAAAATGTTAAGGTGGATGAGGACTCAAGAACAATTTTCTTTTATGAAAGTCTCTAATAACAAAGAATGTATGGAGACTAATTCAAAGCATTGGATTGTGGGCTCAAGGAATTAAAAAACAAATTAAATGGTCCTAACTCTATAGAGGAGTACATTAGAAAACCAATAATAGATTTCCAAAATGCTTCAACTATTTGGAAATAAATTTCTTTGACATTCCCTTTAATTAGCAATTGGGTGCTATGGTGAACAGGGAAAGGAGATAACGTTCAAATTGGTTTATATCCTTGGATAGGAAACAAGTATGCTTCTAAGCTCTTAGCCTATCTAATTATGGACTTGAAAAGTAGATGATATCATACTTTGAGGTAAATTGTAAGAGAAAACAAATATATGGGTAGGAAACAACAATGGCTATCTTGGGGCCGCTAGGAGGCAGCTTGATTAGTAATGGCCATGATATGAAGTCTTTTTGAAGTATGTGGTTTGAGGTTCAAATTCCCCTTGATTAGCCTTATGGGCCATCTGTGGGGGTGCATATGGGTTCACCCAGAGGTTAGAGTGGTAGTGGTTGGAATTAAATATATGTCATGCGAGTACGAGCTCATCCAAATTGTTGATTCCAATAGCCGCAAAAAAACAAAAAAATGGTTATTTTTGGATGAGATTGATCTCGTAGAGAAGGATGTTGAAACTTGGGAATTACACTTAAATCTAAGAAATCGTTTTATTAGCCTAAATGATTGGTTGGACCATTGAATATGGTATATGAATCCTACAAGAAACTATGAACCTAGATTAAGATATAAGTCACTTGTTAAGTAGGGTTAGTTTCAAATCAAGTGAATGAATTGAAAAATCCATGGAGAGGAAATTCAATTGGAGATGCCTGAAAAATTTGGTGTATAAACAAGGAAACTAAGAGATATAAATTTCTTTATCTAGCTATTTTCTGGGGAGTATGCGTGGCAAAAAATTCAAACCCTTTGAGGAAATGAATACCTTACCATTGAGATGTGTTGCACAAAGTTTTAACATTCTTTATGCCTTTCCTCAATATAAGGAAGTGTGTTTTAAAACACTTTTTTAAAGAAGAAATAAATAAAGAAATACCATGGGATTTCTTTGATGGTGCCTCTCAAGGACCACTCCCTACTCCCATCTTCCCTAATAAGAGGATCTAGGGAAATAATATATCTTTCCTATTCATAATATCTCTTTCAAGGCCAAAATAGAAAGTGAAATAGGAAATATTTGTGAATTAATGGCACTTAAAGTCATGTTAATGCTACCACAATAATATGGGGTTCCTTGTGCTAAAACTTTTGGATATTCTTTGCTTGTTATTCAATGGATGAAAGCATAATTCGACTTGTCAAATTTCGCTCCAAATTTTTTTTTTTATGACATATTGAACATTAAATCAACTTTCTTTCATATCACTTTTCAACATGTTTACATGGACATGAACAAATAAGTAGATATATTATCTAATGAAGGAATTGAATTAGAAAAGATAAACTGGAATATCATTGAAAGCTCTAAAACGCACTCCTCTACTTATCTTTATGATCCCTAATTATAATTTTTTTACTTTTCTTTTGTTCATGTACCTGTGCCTACCTACTAGAAGACTAGTTGAATCTTTTCTATGTATGAAATAAACATTTTACTATGAAAATTCATAGAAGACTGATTATGGCATTTTGGTTTATGGGGAAGATTGAATAGAATGGTTGTCTTTTTATGGAGATGGTTTTGATATTAAAAAAAAGGTCTAAACAAAGGACAATGTCAATACTTAAGCTACAATTTTAGAAGGTAGTCTAGAATGCTTACCAACATTTGTATTTTCAATTTTGTTTATCTAAATAAAACTACATGACCTTTTTCCTTGGAAAAAGCATACATGCATATTCATTTTTTTTGAAAGATAACATTACATGAAAACATCTCCTTGATAGTAGATTATAGAACCCCTTGCAACTCTTAGTGCAATAATTAAGTCATTAACTGATAGCGAGGAGAATTATCACTTGCTATTATCCTAATTACACAATGACATATCACTATTATTCAAGGAAAACCACACCTCAAAATCAAGCGTTGATGGTCCATAAGGGGGCGAAAATGCACTCGTGCCAAATACCTCTAGGTCTTGAGTCATTAAACCATTTCCTTACATCTAATGAAGACAAGTTCTTAGTTGATCATAAATAGTTTTAGGTCTTACTCCAAGAACAAAGAAAGAAAAATTAATAACAAAATATTATCTAATTAAATATAATTTTATGGTTATAAAGTTTTCCCTTTTATAATTAAATAAATTTATTTCGAAAGAAAATTTGATAATAAAAATACATTGAAGCAAGTACCCATTGTTTGATGTTCAACAATTTGAATTTTAAATTCATGAATCTTATTGAGTGTTTAATATCCAACCATTCACCCTTAAATTAATTCCAAAAAAAAGTTCTTATAAAACCATCTATAAACAAGCATATCAAAAGTCACAAATAATTCAACAACATGGCATTTGGTGGTTGAGTTACTAAGCTTGAGGAGGGGTAATTTTTCCATAATCTTAAGGAACATATAATAAAGCAAGTTGTCCTTCTTCTTCTTCTTCTTATTATTATTATTTTCTTAAATATATATCAAGTCAATACCAACAAAGTTTGAAGTACTTTGCTTTGAAATGATCGAAATCTCTCCCTAAATTGGGTGTTTATCAAGATAAAAGGGCGGTGGGGGGTTGCCACTGTCCCACCTGGCGAAAGGATTGGGGGATGTGTGTTAATTTTAGATAACAATGGTATGTTCTATGCTTAGAGAAATTTACTTCAATTTTTCTTATTAACATTGGCAATAAATGCTGACATAACATAAACAAATAACCAAAAGACAATCCAAGACAAGAAGACATAGAATTTAGCGGATGCCAGGGAAAACCCCAATGTGGGGAAAACCCTTGGAGCAAATCTTCTTATTATTCTTCAAAAGTTTAGCAAAGAGAGAGAGTACAATATACAAATATCACTTACACAAAACTTCAGTCAAACACAGTCATCAGGATGCCCTAACCAGAAAGTCAATGCTGGTAAAAAAAACAAGAATACTTCACCAAATGAGCTCGGTCAACCTTAGTTAATGCGACATCCAGCATTGGTCAAAGTCAACGCAAAAAAATCCAAAAAGTCAGTCAAATTTGGTCAATTGAAAGTTAACTCTGCGGTGAAATTGTTGTGGTCAACTTTGGTCAAACTACCCAGAATTTCTTTGTTATCGTGCCAATAGTTGCGACCTAGAGAAATTGAAATTCTGCAGGAAAATCAAAGTAAAATGATGGATGTTGCCCTTGGTCAACGCTCTTGTTTAAGCCCTAGAACAGTCCAAAAATTTCAGCCCAGAAAATCAGCCCTCCTGTCACACGTGCAAGGTAGAGAGGAGACTCCAAGATGCTTGTACAAACCAATGAGAGAGAGAGGTGATGATATGAGTGATGTACAAAATGAGGAGTGGCTCTATCCTATTTATATCATTCAATGAGGGGTGGAGACACATCTATTGGGGCTTGTGAGACTATATTACATTTTTGGTCGACCTTGACAATTTGCATATGTGTGAGAAAATTAATTCAAAATCCAACTTCTTCTCATCCAAAAAAGATGATATTTAGATAAATATTGCACCTCTCGGAAGGAGGAATCCAAAAAAAATATCATCTCCATAATTTGAGCTATCCAAAGTGGAGTTTTGCCCTAGTTTCCAATTTTAACACTCCCTCTCAACTAGGGAGAATTCCACCCGTCAATCCATTTGTCAACCTATGAAATCTTGTAATCTTGTACCATAGTTTCATCCTGTGTCATCCTGCCATGCCTGTAATTTGATTTTCTAAACCATGAATAAATGATGAAGAATATTTGATTGAGAGTGAGTCACAAGACCTCACCACTCTCCAATGACCCGCAGTCAGTCTAGAGGTGGAAACATCAACCAAACTTGATCCCCTATCAAGTTGTTGGAGACAACCCATCCTAGCATAGAGAGTACGACAATACACAATGCGTCCATCGATACTGCTATGGTATCTATCCTCATTTACCAACTCATTGGCCATATGAGAGGTACTTCCCATGAGTCCCAGACTACATGGGTAGGATTTATGTGGGGCATAAATCAAGACAGAGTGAACCAAATAAATATCATAACGGTGGGGAATAACACACCAATAAGGAAAGTTAAACCTCACCCTATGGTTACTTATAGCACTAGGAAGCTACCCCAAGCACCTCAGAGCTCCCAAACCTCAAAGTACAAATCAAGCAGGACCCTCATAGTAGGGTATGTCCATTACTCCAAGATTGTCACATAAGGTTAATAATTTGACCTTCCCCAGGGGATTCATGAGAATATTTGTGACCTGCTCATTAGTCCCAATGTGATAAAGCCTTATGGTGCCTAATTGTACCTTATCTCGGATAAAGTGGTATTTGATATCAATATGCTTGGAGCAGTCGTGGAACATGGGATT
Organism: Pinus albicaulis; assembly: GCA_034641835.2. Classification (NCBI taxonomy): domain Eukaryota; kingdom Viridiplantae; phylum Streptophyta; class Pinopsida; order Pinales; family Pinaceae; genus Pinus; species Pinus albicaulis. The sequence continues at coordinate 766,603,224 of CM076572.1, forward strand.
CTCTGAAAGACGAATCCCACTTTTTTTGTCGCAATAGATCACGATGGTATCCAACACATTCCCAAACAACTCACTAAAGAGCTTCCTCATCCAAAAACTTCACAATAGGCCATACTTGTTGCAATTCAACCTCGGTGGTGCTTAAAGCAATCGATTTACGCTTCCTGCTCATCCAGGAGATTGAAGCAGAACCTAGAGTGAAGCAACATCCATATGTGCTCTTATGATACACCACACTACTAGCCCAATCAACATTAGTATATCCATGGAGCCTCAAATCTCGACAGTGTATCTCAATCCATAGTTTATTATTCCCTGGAGATATCTCAAAAGGTTCTTGACAGAAATCCAATGTATGTGATGAGGCTCAACCATGTATTGATTCAATGTATTCACTGCAACACATATGTCCAAACAAGAGTTCACTAAGAACATCAGGCCTCCCACGAGTTGACGATACTTGGTAGGATTTCACAAATTGGGCCCAACAACACTTCCACACAGTTTCTTAAAGTTGAGTTCCATCGGAGTAGTCACGGAATTGCAGTCCACCATCCCAAATTTTTCTAGCAACTTCACAATATATTTTCCTTGAGAGACGAAAATCTCCCCTGGATTTTGCCAGACCTTAGGGCCTATGAAGTAGTGCATCAGTTCTAGGTCCTTCATCTTGAATTCAAAAGCCAACTCCCTCTTCCATTGATGAATGAGAGGTTTTGCACCTGTCAGGAATAGATCGTCCAGATAGAGAACCAGAATGAGAGGCTTGTCATTATTAACCTTAAAGTAAAGGTTTGGCTCAACTTCACTTCGTGTGAAACCCAACTTCATTAGATAGCTATCGATCCTCTCATACCAAACCTTGGGGGCTTCCTTCAACCCATAGAGGGATTTCTTCAACTTGCATACATGTGTATCTCGATCTCAAAATTCGAACGCGAAAGGTTGTTCCGCATAGATCTCTTCCTTAGGTGAACCAGCAAAAAGGCAATTTTGACATCCATCTTATGTAGATTCCATCCTTGCCGTTGAGATTGCAACAAGAGATGAGCTTAGTGGAAAGAAGTCACCTTCACTTAAGGGGCTCCGTAGGCTATTTTTAAGTAAGTCTATTTTTAGACCATGTCTATTTTTAGACATGTCGATCATATTCTATGAGTTGCGTGGATGCTATTTATGGATGGTTGGTCAAGTTGGAAAAAATAGATGACTTTATTTTTAAACATATTGGGTAGAATCTTATTTTTACATCTTATTTTTAGATTTCCAGTCTAAAAATAGATATGTCGAATATTATTAGCTCTTAATAATATTTTGACTATAAACATTATCTTATTCTCTTGGAGCACTTCAGTTAAGTGCACAAATGTGGCACAGAAGCTGAAAGAAGGAATTATGCTATTCTTGAGGGTTAAGTGGAGCTATTGCATGGATACTTTAGTTAGAACTCATGTGACAGAGTTTGGTGGAGTTATTGAGGTAGTTCATGGAGTTGTGTTCAGTTTAACTGAGTTAAACATAGTTGATATAGTTGTATCTAGTCTAACTAATTGATACACTAGTGAGAGTGGTGTGAGTTAATTATTAATTAATTCACTAATTATTAACTCATTAATCAACTAAAGAATACATCAGTTAACTACAGTGCATGGACAGTTTCAATGGAGACCAGTGAAGAGGTAGGTGAAAGAGCAGTGTGACTATTAGTTGTGACTATAGTGTTGCATGATTTGCAACACACAATGGTTGGAGATGAAAATGAGGATTACGTGAGCAAGTATGGACCAATTCAAGCTCATTTAGAGCCATTCTTCAGTAGTGATTACGCAGTAGAGGCAGGCTAGCAGGTGGCAGAGATTGGAGCATGTGATTTGCTAGATCAAACCTGATTAGTGTGTAGCAATTGAAGATTGTACTAAGAGATTGTGAGGAGCTTTGTATGATGATTGTTACATGATATCTATGAAATATAATATAAATAGCTGAAGTTTTCATCCATAGCTGAAGTTTTCAGATTTAATCTTTCCCATAAAATACTGTGTTCATATGTGTGAATGTTTATGGTTTTAATGTGTGCATGAAATTGATTTTATTTCCACAAGTAATGATCAATGGTAGAAGAGATTTTGTGTTGTGAATGAATTCAAATAGTGTGTGATCAGGAGAATCTCGGATGTATAACATATCAGTTATATAATTTCTACATGGTATCGGATCTATATTGATCATTGGAGAAATTGCAAAACATTGAAGCGATTGAGTTTTGTATTGGTGGAATTTGAATTTGCAGTAGTGTTTTCTTGGTGTTGAAGTTGAGATGTCTTTCAACGGATTGCGATTGGAGTATGCCCTTGAGGGCAGCTCTAATTATATTGCATGGAAGGACAGGATGGAGGCAGTGCTGGATGATAATGGGTTGACGGAGTTCATAGATGCAGAAATTCCAAAACTTGCTTCTAGCGATGCTGCCGCACTTGACGCATGGAAAAAGAAGACAAAAAAATGTCAAAGGATTCTATTGGAGGGTGTGAAGGATCACATAGTGTCCATAATTCATGGTAAGCTTCTCCATTCTTGATGTGGAAAGCTTTGACATATTTATTCCAAATCAAGAGCGACCAGAGGAAGTTGGTGCTCAAGGATAAACTTAGGAACATAAAAATGAAGAAAGGCAACAGTATACCCAAGTACCTCACGAAGTTTTTCTAGTGTAGGGATGAGATGGAAAGTGTGGGGGTTACTGTAGATGACGAGGAATTGGTGAGCTAGGCTCTCCTTGGGCTTCCAAAGAGTTGGCATTCCTATCAAGACTCTGTCAATGGTCGGGAGAAATTGCCAAGATGGGAGCGACTTTGGTTGGATCTTGTGCAAGAGGAGATAAGGCAAAGTACCAGGGACGGAACTTCATCAAAGACTTCAGATGAAGAAAATTGCGCTTTGGATGCCAAATTAAGGAAGGGGAAGAGTAAGAAGAATGCTTCTCAATCCGGTGTGAAAGGAAAGAAGAAGGACATGTCCAAGGTGAAGTGCTTTCACTGTCACCAACATGGACATTACGCCACTAATTGTCCACAGAAGAAGAAAAATAAGCAGGTTACTGGATCTGCAGCTGGAGAGGCCTTAGCCTCGTAGTTTGAGCTGGATTTTTCGTTGATCGCATGCTTGGTCTCAAGTATGATGGGTTCAGTGTGGTTTCTTGACAGTGGTGCTTCTTTTCACATGACCAGAGACAAAGATTTGTTTACTGATCTGGATGAGAAAGATCTTGGAGTGCACATCGAGATGGGCGATGATGGTAGATACAGTGCGACCGGTATCGGTACCATTTCCTTTGAGAGGGAGTCTGGTAAACCCTTCATATTGAAGGAAGTGATGCATGTTCCAGGATTGAAGAAGAATCTGATCTCGGTGGATGTTAGAAGACAAGGGATATGATGTTGTCTTTAGCGAGGGAAAGGCTTTCCTGCGCAGTAAGGAAACTGGTGAAACCCGGAGGGTAGGGGTTCGAGTTAAGAACCTTTATCAATTGCAGGTAGATGGCTGCGCAGCAATGGCAGGCAAGGCAAAAGGAATGGTGAGCTGGGATGAGGGCGAGCTATGGTACAGGAGATTGGGCCATCCTCACAATGGTGCTTTGAAAATTTTGCAGTAGATTTCTACCGGGCTTCCCAAAGGTACACTTGCGCAGTCAGATCAGTGCAAGGGATGTACTTTGGGAAAATTTGTGAAAGCCACCTTTCACGAGAAGGATAGTCGTGCCACGATGATCCTTGAGAGAATTCACACAAACGTGTGTGGACCTTTCTCAGTAGCTTCGATAGCAAAGCACAAGTATTATGTGATATTTGTTGATGATTTTTCCCGTAAGTGCTGCATCTTCTTCATGCAGAAGAAGAGCGAGACATACTCAAAGTTCTGTGAATTCAAGGCACTGGTTGAGAAAGAATCGGGGAAGCAGGTGAAGGCTCTTAGGAGCGACAATGGTGGTGAATTCATCTTTGGAAAATTCAAGGACTTTTGCAGCGCAAAAGGAATTCGAAGAGAGCTTGTAGCACCTCATAACCCACAGCAGAATGGGGTCGCGGAGCGAAAGAACAGAATGATCGTGGGTGCTGCACAGGCGATGTTGCATGATCAGGGCCTTCCCATACACTTGTGGGCTGAGGCATTCAATGCTGCGGTTTATGTGAAAAACCGTTGTCCTCACAGGATACTTGGCATGAGTACACTCGAGGAGGCGTTTTCTGGTAAGAGGCCTGATATTTCCCATTTGAGGATTTTTGGTTCACCTGTTTAGATTCATGTGACAAAGAATGCCAGGAAGAAGCTGGAGCCGACCGCAGAGGTTGGGATATTTGCGGGGTACACTGATACACCCCACAACTATTGTGTGTATTTTCCAGACAGTCACATGACTGTTGTGCAACGGGATATCAAATTTCATGAGGAGAAAGCCATGAAGTGTTCGCTTGAGAGGGAGCGTCACTTGCATGCAGATGTTAGCTATTAGTTCCTAAGGATGAGCCTCAGGATGTGGATTAGCCACAAGAGGAGGTTCATGGAGTGGAAGAGACCACTCATGCAGCGCCAACCATCAGAGGGCGGAAGCACACTATAGAAGCTGAGCGACTGATTCAGGATGTGATGCAGGGGCATTAGACACTAGCCAGCAATGTAGGAGTTTTGTCCACATGTTGTGGCTGGGAGGGTTTGAAAACATTTGAATTGTTATAGCTGGGTGTCAATACCTTAGCTGATTGTATTATTAGATCAGTTAGAGTTGTAGAAGTCGAATGGTTAGACCATCTTTCATGTTTTTAGTTTTCGAATAATTGTAATTAGGCTCTTGAATTACCATAACGTTCCTCATAGAGGAACCGAAAGGACATATGTTGATGTATATAAATGTAATCCCTCAGATGTATAGAGGAGAGAGAGGAGAGGGGAGAGAGCAAGAGATTTTTGCAATAAGACTCTATGTGTTGTCGACTGCTTCAAATTAAATAATTTCTGTATGCATTTGCCATAAAGACGGTTCGAATCCTTAATTGTGAGGAGATTGTTTAATTGCGAAGTGATGAACACTGTGCATGTGTAATTGAACTCCTATATGAATTCCACATATCTCTGTCTGTTGTTTCTCTGTAATTTATCCGAATAAACCCTGTTAAATCAATACTACCCATAGGCGAGGTCTGTGCAAAGGAATTGTGGTCGTGAACGCCGTTTAGTTGGAAGATTTCCCGCTTTGTAAAGAAATAGAGTTGTTGCTTTCGAACCCGGAACCGTGGTCTAGACACAAGTGAATGGAAGAGGAAGATCGTGCAATCGGCGTGAACCGTGGTTAAATACTGTACAAAAACCACAAGCGGATTTGCAAAGGCGGATTGCCCATATCGCACCGCTTTTGGTGTGCAAGCGGTTTCCCCGGTCACAGAGCGATTCCATAGAGCCTTCGACACATGGCACCGGACGGGAGTACAAAACCTCATTTCCGTATTCTCATCGCACGTTAACGTTCATACCGAGAGTTCGAGCGATATCGTCGAGTGCCGTCGATCTGGCGTAGATTCATCGGACAGTGGTCGTCTGACGAAGATGCACGGGATTTAATCAAGGTACGACGAGCGCGTTGATTGGGCGATTGAGCGTAGACGCGGGGCCCAAGGCCAAGGCTTATATAAGAGCTATTTATTCAAACAGCGTGTTGGTTTATATGGAGTGTAAAGGTTTAAACATTAGTTATAAATCACAGAGATAATAGATATATGTCGGGGATATAATATTAAGTTAAAAAATTGCGGATAGTATTATTTATCAAATTCTACAATTTGATAATTAATAAAAATGAACCACCGTGTTTCAAGGGGAAAAAAGAGTTGTGAAACCATGAGTATGATTGACCATCTAAGGACCGACTTTGTTGTTGTTGCGTCATGCCATTCCTGTAGAGCGTGTTCACAGTTGTTAGATGTGACATGGCAATCCGGAGTTGGTAGAGGTCTTGTGAAGGAACTGTGCCAACGGCCGGAGTGTTGGGGATGTTGCGAGAGGGTCGAGGTGTTGCAATGCCCATGGGTGAGACAGCCAGAGATCTGAACATCAACGCAGGAACGAAGAAGTTGAAAGGCAGAGATTCCTCCTGACATGAGGCTCCTTAGAACTGTTCTAGGGTCTGCAGTTAAGCCCAGAATTGAAGTGTTGAGTTATGCAGGGGGACTGAATCCAGAGGAGCTGGTGGAATGGATAAATGAGTTGAAAAAATGCTTTGATTATGAAGAAATAAGTGAAGATAAGAAGGTCAAGTTTGCGGTAACAAAGCTGAAGGGACATGCTGCACTTTGGTGGGATGGAGTGCAGGCAGAGAGAAGGAGAGTTGGCAAGCAACCTATCAAGAGCTGGAGATCAAGATGGGGTGGTCTCTGTCTCCTAAGATAGTGGAAGAGGCCTATCGGATGGCATGAATCTGAAGGAGAAACTCCCGAAACACTACGCAAGAAGAGGTGCTTTCCGTGAGAGGAAGTCAGGGTGGTAGAGGAAAGCCTGCTACACCCAGGGATGGAGCTAATAGTAGCTCACCTCAGAATGCATCTACAGAGGATGATGCAAGGGGCAGAAGGGGTTCTTACAGAGGAAAAGGAAGAGGAGGCAGAGACAAAGGCAGGGTTAGAGAATTGAGGTGTTATAGATGTTAGCAAGTGGGAAATAAGACCTATGAATATCCAGAGAATGTGGGTGCTGGTCCAAGGAATGCTGTTGTTTCCCAGGCTGAAGAAGAGGCAGAAATCGAAGAAGAAATTCTTCCAGAGAGGGGAGAATCCTTAGTGGTAAATAAGGTCTTGTTGAAGCAAGCCGAAGAGGTCATTGAGCCTGCACAAAGGAAGACTTTGTTTAGGAGCATATGCAAAGTCCAAGGGAAATGCTGCCAGCTAGTCATTGATAGTGGCAGCACAGACAATCTGGTTTCCACTGAGGTAATAGAAAAGCTGAAGTTGAAGATAAGGGGGCATCCAACTCCCTACAGGGTGTCCTGGCTGCATAAAGGGCACCAGCTGGCTGTGAAAGAACAGTGTGAGATAGAGTTGCAAATGGGAAAATATAAAGATAAGGTCCTGTGTGATGTAATGCCCATGGATGTGTGTCATATACTGCTGGGTAGACCTTGGCAGTTTGACAGAGCAGCATTGCATGATGGCAAGAAGAACACTTACAAGTTCTTCAAGGATGGGGTACATCATACATTGATACCCATGGAAGAAGGAGAGCCATCCAGCAGAGTGACTGATCCAAAGACCTTGTTGCTGAGCGGGAAGGAATATCTGCAGCAGATAGAAGAAGAAGAGGTAAGTTTTGCTTTAGTTTGCAAACCTAAAGTAGTTCTTACTTCTACAAAGATTTCTGATTTGCCAGTAGAAATCCAAGAGATGTTAGACAATTATTGTGACATTATTGTGGATGATTTACCTGATGAGCTGCCACCTGTGAGAAAGATTAGCCATCAGATAGATTTTATCCCTGGTTCAAATCTGCCAAATAAGGCAGCCTATAGAATGACTCCCAAGGAAAATGAGGAAATCAGGAGACAAGTACAGGAATTGGTGGACAAAGGGCTGATTAGAGAAAGTTTGAGTCCATGTGCAGTACCAGCAGTATTGAGCCCAAAGAAAGATGGAGGCTGGAGGATGTGTACTGATTCCAGAGCAATCAATAAGATCACAATCAGGTATAGATTCCCTTTGCCCAGAGTTGAGGATTTGATGGACTGTTTGAGTGGTGCTAAATATTTTTCAAAGATAGATTTGAAAAGTGGATACCATCAGATTAGAATAAGAGAGGGTGATGAGTGGAAAACTGCTTTTAAAACAAATGAAGGACTGTATGAATGGATGGTAATGCCTTTTGGGTTGTCAAATGCACCTAGCACTTTTATGAGACTTATGAATGAGGTATTGAAAGAGTTCATTGGTAAATTTGTGATAGTGTATTTGGATGATATATTAGTTTTCAGCAGAACTAGAGAAGAACATTTAAGGCATCTTAATCATGTTTTGAAGAAGCTACACCAAGAGAAAATGCTGATAAATATGAAGAAATGCTCATTCATGAAGGAAGAGTTGGTGTATTTGGGGTTTGTTGTTTCTGCAGAAGGATTGAAGATGGACCCAGAAAAGGTTAAGGCAATTGTGGAGTGGCCTTCACACTAGAATGTTTTTGAGGTAAGGAGTTTCCATGGACTTGCTAGTTTTTACAGGAAGTTTATAAGAAACTTTAGTAAGATTAATGCACCCATAATTGAGACAATAAAGAAGAGCAAACAACCATTTAAGTGGTCTGCTGAAGCAGAAAGAAATTTTAAGCTACTGAAGCAAAAGATAACAGAGAAGCCTGTTTTGATTCTGCCTGATTTTACTAAACCATTTGAAGTAAAATGTGATGCCAGTGGAGAGGCCATTGGAGCTATGTTGAGTCAGGATGATAGGCCTGTGGCATATTTCAGTGAAAAGCTGAATGACACCAGAAGAAAGTATTCCTCTTATGAGAAGGAATTCTATGCAATTGTTCATGCACTGAAGAAGTGGAGAAATTATTTGATGTCCATGGAATTTGTATTATATTCTGACAATCATGCTTTGCAGTATATTGTACAACAGCCCAAGTTGAAACATAAGCATGCTAAATGGGTTGAGTATCTCCAAAGTTTTAATTTTGTTTTGAAACATATATTAATGCGACAAATAAATGTTGGTCTTTGGTAGTCATACACATGCTTGACAAAAAAAATTTGAAGTTGTAGGATTTGATTTTCTCAAAGAACTGTATAAAACAGATTCAGATTTTAGGGAAGCATTTGAAGCATGTTGTAACCCTGTTGTAACAAATAGAAGCCAGTGGCTAGATTATTTCCTACAGGAGGACTTATTGTTTAGAAGAAACCAATTGTGTGTACCAAAATGTTCCATGAGGGAGAATTTGATCAAGGAGAAGCATAGTGGTGGACTTGTGGAGAAAATTTAGTATTGATAAGACTTATGGTGATATCCTTCTTTTATTACAGCACAGATGAGGTAGAAGTGGACAATTTGTGAAAATTGCAAGATCTGTCCCGTTATGCAAAAGGAAAGGCTAAGAATCTGGATTCCATGCTATCCATACCTGTTCAGGTGATAATAATGGTTTAGTGATATCTTTATGACCTAGGATTGCCAAGACTCGAAAGAGATAGTCAGGTCTTTGTTCTTGATAGACAGATTCTCAAACCTGCTTCATTTTATTCATGTTACAAAACTAGTGATGCCACCGATGTTGCCAACTTGTTTTTCAAAGAAGTTGTTAGATTGCATGGGTTGCCCAAGAGTATTGTTTCAGACAGAGATACCAGATTTGTGGGTCATTTTTGGAGGACACTGTGGAAGAAACTTGGTACCAAACTAAGTTTCAGCTCAGCTTATCATCCCTAGACCGATGGAAAAACTGAGGTAGTGAATAGGAGTCTAGGAAATTTGTTAAGAAGTCTTGCAGGAGAGCATCCCAAGCAGTGGGATCATATTTTTCCCCAGGCAGAATATGCATATAATGACTCACCAAATAGGAGCACAGGGCAGAGTCCATTTCATATTGTTTATGGAATGCACCCCAGAGGAATATCAGAGTTAAGAAACCTGGGAAAGGCAGAGCTAAGGAGTGCAAATGGTGAGGAATTTGCTTCAGAGATTCAGGCCATACATGAACAAGTGAAACAACAACTACAAGGCAACAGCATCAGATACAAAAATAGAGCAGACTTGAGTAGAAAAGAAGTTCACTTTGAAGTAGGAGATCAGGTTTTGGCACACTTGAGAAAGGAGATATTCCCAAAGAAGCAGTACAACAAATTGAAGTTCAAAAATATTGGGCCATGCAAGATACTTAGGAAGTTTTCTGCAAATTCTTATGAGATTGAATTACCTCCTGATGTTGGAATATCTCCCATTTTTATTGTTGCAGATCTGTACAAGTCTGAAGATGATGGTGCAGAATAAAGAGCAATAGACAAGGAACAGATTGAGTGGAGGGAACAACTACCTCCAGCACAGTCATTGCAACCAGAGAAGATATTGGATAAAAAACCATTCAGAAGGACCAGAGGACAAGAGTAATTTTAGTACTTAATCAAATGGAAGGACAAGCCCTGGGAAGATGCAACTTGGATGACTGAAGAAATGTTGCAGAAGATAGGCAGATCAGTGGAAGAGCTCATGGACAGGAGCCCATGAAGGAAATTGCCCTCGGGAGTCTGATGCAGGGGCATTAGACACTAGCCAACAATGTAGGAGTTTTGTCCACATGTTGTGGCTGGGAGGGTTTGAAAACATTTGAATAGTTACAGCTGGGTGTCAATACCTTAGCTGATTGTATTATTAGATCAGTTAGAGTTGTAGAAGTCGAATGGTTAGACCATCTGTCATGTTTTTAGTTTTCGAATAATTGTAATTAGGCTCTTGAATTACCATAACGGTTCTCACAAAGGAACTGAAAGGACATATGTTGATGTATATAAATGTAATCCCTCAGATGTATAGAGGGGAGAGAGGAGAGGGGATAGAGCAAGAGATTTCTGCAATAAGACTCTGTGTGTTGTCGATTGCTTCCAATTAAATAATTTCTGTGTGCATTTGCCATAAAGACGGTTCGAATCCTTAATTGTGAGGAGATTGTTTAATTGTGAAGTGATGAACGCTATGCATGTGTAATTGAACTCCTGTATGAATTCCACATATCTCTGTCTGTTGTTTCTCTGTAATTTATCCGAATAAACCCTGTTAAATCAATACTACCCGCAGGCGAGGTCTGTGCAGAGGAATTGTGGTCGTGAACGCCGTTTAGTTGGAAGATTTCCCGCTTTGTAAAGAAATAGAGTTGTTGCTTTCGAAATCGGAACCGTGGTCTAGACGCGAGTTAATGGAAGAGGAAGATCGTGCAACCGGCATGAACTGTGGTTAAATACTGTACAAAAACCACAAGCGGATTTGCAAAGGCAGATTTCCCATATCGCACCGCTTTTGGTGTGCAAGCGGTTTCCCCGGTCACGGAGCGATTCCATAGAGACTTCGACACATGGCACCGGACGGGAGTACAAAACTGCCTTTCCGTATTCTCATCGCACGTTAACATTCATACCGAGAGTTCGAGCGATATCGTCGAGTGCCGTCGATCTGGCGCAGAGTCACCAGACGGTGGTCATCTGACGGAGATGTGCGAGGGTTAAACAAGGCACGGTGCATGCGTTGATTGGTCCATTGACCGTAGAGGTGGGGTCCAGGACTAAAAGTTTATTACACCGTTATTTATTCAAACAGTGCGTTGCTTTATATTGAGTGTGAAGGTTTAAGCGTTGGTTATAATGTGCAGAGATAATAGATATATGCCAGGGATATAATATAAAGTTCAAACATTGTGGAAAGTATTATTTATCAAATTCTATGAATTTGATAATTAATAAAAAGAAATAGACCACGTGGAGCAAGGGAAAAATTTGACAGAGCCACGACGACGATTGACCATCTCTCCTAAGGGCCGACTTTCAGCTGTTGTTGCGTCAGGATGCAAAGAATATTGTAGGAGCACCTACATCACAGCGCAGACAGAGAAAGTCACCTGACCGGTATACTGGATACATGGCTCTTATGAGCAAGTGTATCGTGATAGAGCCATCCTCTTTCGAGGAAGCTGTGGAGGATCCCACATGGGTAGATGCTATGGTGGAAGAGTATGATTCGATTGTCAGAAACAGTGCGTGGGAGATTGTCCCAAGGCCGAAAGGGAAATCAGTGGTAGGTTCGAGATGGATCTACAAAGTGAAGCAAGCAGCTGATGAGAGTGTGGAGAAGTACAAGGCAAGATTTGTTGCCCAAGGATTCTCACAGGTTGAGGGGATCGATTATGAGGAAACCTTTGCACCTGTCGCAAGGTATTCTTCCATATGGATGATTCTTGCTCTCTCAGTGCAGATGGGGTGGCACATTCATCAGATGGATGTGAAGACTGTGCTCCTCAACAGAGTGATTGAGGAGGAGGTGTACATAGAGCAGCCCGAAGGTTTCAAGATATTCAGCAGCGAGTTGCATGTGTGCAGGCTCAAAAGAGCGTTGTATGGGTTGAAACAAGCACCTCGTACTTGGTACACACGGATAGATAGTTATTTTACCGGACTTGGATTCTCCAAGAGTGAGGCAGATCCGAACCTATATCAGATTGTGGTGGAGGGTAAGTTGCTGGTCATTGTACTTTATGTAGATGATTTGATTTTGAAGGGTGATGAACTGTTGATACACTCATGCAAGGCTGATCTTGCAAAGGAGTTTGAGATGAAGGACTTGGGCTTCCTTCATTATTTCCTGGGATTGGAAATTTCGCAGCGGAAGGGTGGATTGTTCGTGTCTCAAGGCAAGTATGCTTGGGAGATACTGGAGAAGTTCAACATGCAAGGCTTCAAGCCTATCGATACTCCTCTTCCTAGTGGTTGGAGGAAAGAGGATGCTACATTGGCAGAGGTAGTGGATGCCACTGTTTACCGACAATTGGTGGGGTCGCTTATGTATCTAGTCAATACACGAATTGACATATGCTACGCTGTTAACCAACTTTCACAAGCTATGGTTAAGCATACCAAGATCTTTTGGAAGGCAGGCAAGCATGTATTGATATATCTCAGAGGCACATCGGGATATGGATTATGGTACATAAAATCGGATGAGGTGAAGTTGTTTGGCTTCATGGATGCAGATTGGGCAGGGAGCCCAACGGACAGAAAGATCACATCTGGAGGGATTTCAGTATCGGGTCGACAACATTTTCTTGGTACAGCAGGAAGCAGAGATCCGTGGCACTTAGCTCAGCAGAGGCCGAGTATATGGCAGCGAGTTTGGCTGCATGCGAGGCTATATGGATGAGGAAGATCCCGGTCGGGTTGTTCGGTTCACACTTAGATCCTACTGTGATTTATTGTGATAATCAGAGTTGCATCAAACTCTCGGTTAATCCAGTATTTCATGATAGATCTAAACACATTGACATCCGGTATCATCATATCAGAGATTGTGTGCAGCGGAAGATCATGTTACTTTCATACATTCCCACGAAGGATCAGGATGCTGATATCTTGACGAAGGCGCTCACCAGGAGCAAATTCGAATACCACAGGGGCAGGATAGGGGTTGCAGATAATCCTTATCTTGTTGAGAGGGAGTGTTGAGATTGCAACAAGATGATGAGCTTAGTGGAAAGGAGTCGCCTTCACTAAGTGGGCCCGCAGCGTATTTTTGGCGCAAAGTCTATTTTTAGACTATGTCTATTTTTAGACATATGGATCATGTTCTATGAGTTGCAGGATGCTATTTGTGGATGGTTGGTCAAGTCGGAAAAAATAGATGGACTTCTATTTTTAGAAATATTGGGCGGAATCTATTTTTAGATTGCCAGTCTAAAAATAGATATGTTGAATATTATTAGCTCTTAATAATATTTGGACTATAAACATTATCTTATTCTCTTGGAGCACTTCAGTTAAGTGCACAGATGTGGCACAGGAGCTGACGAAGGAATTACGCTATTCCTGAGGGTTACGTGGAGCTATTGCATGGATACTTCAGTTAGAACTCATGTGACAGAGTTTGGTGGAGTTATTGAGCTAGTTGATGGAGTTGTGTTCAGTTTAACCGAGTTAAACATAGTTGAGCTAGTTGTATCTAGTCTAACTGATTGATACACTAGTGAAAGTGGTGTGAATTAATTATTAATTAATTCACTAATTATTAACTCATTAATCAACTAAATAATACATCAGTTAACTACAGTGCATGGACAGTTTCGTTGGAGACCAAAGAAGAGGTAGGTGAAAGAGCAAGTAGGACTATCAGTCTAGACTAGATCACATGATTTGCAACACACAGTGGTTGGAGATTCCAATGAGGATTGCCTGAGCAAGGCTGGACTAATTCTAGTTCAATCAGAGCCATTCTTCAGCAGTGATTGTGCAGTAGAGGCAGGCTCTCAGGTGGCAGAGATTGGAGCATGTGATTTGCTAGATCGGACTTGTTTAGTGTGTAGAAATTGGAGATTATACTGAGATCTTGTGAGGAGCTTTGTATAATGATTGTTACATGATCTCTATGACATATAATATACAGATAGTTGGGGGTTTTCAGCTTTAAGCTTTCCCATAAAATACTGTGTTCATATGTGTGAATGTTTATGGTTTTAATGTGCGCATGCGATTGTTTTTATTTCCGCCATTAATGATCAATGGTAGAAGAGATTCTGTATTGTGCATGAAGTCAAATAGTGTGTGATCAGGAGAATATTGGTTATAACATATCAGTTATATATAAATTTCTACACTTGCGAGGAAAAAAGGGAAATAATCGAACGGATGGTGGTATATCGGGAAAGTAGTGCAAATATCTCATCATAGTCTATACCTTCCTTTTGCGAGAAGCCTCGAGCAACAAATCTTGCCTTGAATTTTTCAGCACTTCCATTGGCTGCTTGCTTGATCTTGTAGAGACATTTGAAGGTGACAACAATTTTGTCCTTCGGTATAGGGACCACATCCAAAACATCATTTTTCATGATCGACTCATATTCTTCGTTCATAGCATCCTTCCAAACTTGGTGCTTCACGACTTCTTCAAACATTCAAGACTCAGATTGTACAATGGTACTCATGGCTACTAAGTACCCTTGGTACCTATTCGGCTTCTTACTTTCACAGAATGTTCCCCTTGGGGAAATATGTCTCTCGACATATTCGAGAGTGTCTATAAGTCACGAGGGTCTTTTTTTATTTGAAGAAAGTGGATCTATAGGATCCATCAGACCTTCAATGTCAGGCATCTATTCATCCTTTAGTTCTTCCTGATTTCCTGCTTCTTCTTATTTGTCTTCCTTTGAGATAAGAAGATCTATGACCTTCCTCAGGGAAACATCTTCATCGAAGGTGCATACTCGAGTGATGGAAAAAAAGAATCTCTTTTACGCTTTTACCTAGTGTATTGGCCCTTGGGGAAAAGCTCGGGAAATATAGAGATCTTTTAGATACTTCTTTGACATCAGGACATATCTCCACTTCTCTTTGAACAAGCACATATATTATATATGCCTTTGAAGTTTCACTGTAGCCCACAAATGTTTCCTTCTTTCAAAAAGAATCCAATTTGCTTATATTTTCTTTCGGAACATGAAAGTATACAAGACTTCCAAAAATTATAAAATGAGAAATATTAGGTTTCTTACCAGTGAAGAATTCTTTAGGATTTTTGGAGTCCAATGCTTGATGTGGGCATCTATTTTGAACATACATGGGAGTGTTGGAAACTTCTCCCCATAGGAACTTTGAAAGACCTTGGTCATGAAACATGGAACAGAGTAGCTTCAACGATGGTTCTATTATTTCTTTTGGAAACTCCATTTTGTTCAGGAGTATATGCAGTAGTGGTCTCCCTCTTAATCCCAAATTCCCTATAATTGTCATTGAATTCATTTGACTCATATTTGGTTCCATTATCGGTCCTAAAATTTTTGATCTTCTTTCCTGTTTGATTTTCAGCCAAGTCCTTGAAAATGTGGAACCATTTGAATACTTCATCCTTATTTTTCAAGAAGTATATCCATGTTTTGCGGGATTAGTCATCTATGAAGGTGACATAATATAGACATCCTCCCAAGGATGTTATGGGAAACATACCAGATAGATTAGAATGAATCAATTGTAGAATATCAAAAGCCTTGGTGACACTTGAGGGGAATGGTCCCCTTGTATGCTTTCCTTTGGAACAACCCTGACATACACCTTCATGATCATCTTTGAAATCATGCATACCTGAGACCACCTTCCTTTCTTCGGGAAGGGCTTTATAATGAAGGTGTGCAAACCTTTGGTGCCATAGCTCGGATTGAAGAGTTGTGTTACATGTCATGGATCCCAACGGACTTCCTCCAACCTGATAGAGTGTATCAACCTTGAAACCAAGCGTGAATGCTTCTTTGAAGTTCCTCTTCCATATGCGTACTTTTCCGTCGATGAATGCCACCTTGAATCCTTTGTCTTCCATTGCTGATATAGACACTAGAATCTTCTTCAAGTCAGGTACATATAACACATCTTGGAAACATATGACTTCAGCTTGATTTAGATGAAGGGCCACAGTCCCTATCCCTTTCACGGGATAGGTGGTATTGCCTCCAAGGATAATTTCCAAATTTATATCCTTTTCAATCAAATTAGAGAGGGCCTCTTTATATCCAGTGAAGTGCCTCGAGGCACCACTATTAATCAACCAGTTATCCGTGGTGTCAGGAGGAGATGCAACAGAGAGGGAATATATGAGAATATATTCATTTCTCTTGTTATCAACAACATTAGGTTCATCATACCTAGAGTTTCTTGACCTCTTGAAAATTTGACCATTTCCATTTCCATTTCGATCAAAGGGAGCCTTTCTATTTTCTTTGTTGTTGAACCTGTTGTTCCTTTGATTTCCATTCCCCATGAAGTTGTTATTGTTGTTGTAGTCATCATATCGGGAAGAGTCCCTTTTATTGGGATATTCTCTAGCCTTGTCGCGAAACCTGTTACAATTGTAACATCTACCCTTCCTTCATTTGGGACCCACTCTTTCTTGATTTTTATTTCTCATACCAGCATTATTCCTCTTCTTTGCATGAGCGGTGAAGGCAGTAGGTTCACTTCCATTTCCATTTGAGGGATGGTATCTCTCCATCATCCTTTTATCCTCTTGAGTGCACCTCGTCAAAAATTCATCAAAATCAGGAATTATATTATTATTGAGAATAGTGGTATTGAATACACACCTTGCCCGGGGAAGTCCTCCAAGAGCAATGAGAGTGAGCTCTCGGTCAGCTATGGCCTCTCCAATAGCTAAGATATCATTCTTGATTTCGGTAAGCCTCATGAAGTAGGATTGGATGGACTCTCCCTTGTCCATCTTGATGTTCTTCAACTTTTTCTTCAAAAAGAGAATTTGATTAGAATTGTTAGCCCTGAACATGCTAACCAACTTATTATACATCTCCTTAGATGCGCCTAGCTCAGAGATATAAGAAACCAAGTGCTTGTGAATAGAATCCCTGATGATATTCTTCACCTTGAACTCTCCTTTCTTATACTCATTTTTAGTGGCAGCCAGTGTATTTGATGGAGGCTCAGGGATCTTTCCCTGCACATAATCCATAACTTTTTGTTCCTCCAATGTTAGATCCAAGGAAAATTTTCAAGTATGATAGTCAAAATTATGATTGAGCTTGTCATGAGATTTGAAGTACGATGAGGAAGCCATTGACCCTTGTCCTAATCAACCTTCAGTGGTTTCTCTTCTCACTCTTGCTTGGGATTTGTCTTCACCTCAGCTCTGATACCATGTTAATTTTAGATAACAATGGTATGTTCTATGCTTATAGAAATTTACTTCAATCTTTTATTATAAGCCCAATTTCAATTTCTAGATTAGCAATCATATTAACATTGACAGTAAATGCTGATAGAACATAAACAAATAACCAGAAGACAAGCCAAGGCAAGAGGACATTGAATTTGGTGGATGCCAAGGAAAATCCCCAATGTGGGGAAAACCCTTTGATCAAATCTTCTTATTATTATTCAAAATTTCAATAGAGAGAGAGAGTACAATTTACAAATATCACTTGCCCAAAACTTCATTCAAACAATAGTCAACAGGATGCCCTAACCAAAAATTCAATGCTGGCCAAACCAACAAGAAGACTTCACCAAATGAGCTCGGTCAACCTTAGTCAATGCAGCCTCCAACAGTGGTCAAAGTCATCCCAAAATAGATCCAAAAAAGTTACTCAAACTCGGTCAACTGAAATTCAACTCTGCAGTCAAATTGTTGCGGTCAATGATGGTCAAACTGCCCGTAATTTCTCGATTTTTGTGCCAATATATGTGGCCTAGAGAAATCCGAATTCTGCCATAAAAGCGATGTAAAATGATGGATTTTGACCCTTGGTCAACGCTGGTCAATTCTCCTGTTTCAGCCCTAGAACAGTCTGAAAATTTCAGCCGAGAAAATCACCCCTTCTGTCACATGTGCGAGGTAGAGAGGAGACTCCAAGATGCTTGTACGAACCAAGGAGAGAGAGAGATGATGAGACGAGTGATGTCCAAAATGAGGAGTGACTCTCTCCTATTTATATCCTTCAGTAAGGGGTGGAGACACATATATTGGGGCTTTATAGCCTATATTACATTTCTGGCCGACATTGACAATTTGCACATGTGTGAGAAAATAAATTCAAAATCCAACTTATGCTCATCCAAAAAAGATTATATTTAGATCAATATTGCACCTCTAGGAAAGAGGAGTCCAAAAAAAATATCATCTCCATCATATGAGCTGCCAAAGTGGAGTTTGGCCCTAGTTTCCAATTTTAACAATGTGGCAACACACCCTTGTGATACCCTTCACATATGCTGATCATCATTTAGTCCAAACTATGTTTGGCTCTTAGTTGTTTCTCTTGTGCTCAACCTATTAGTTGGGTCTTCGCTCGTGGGGCTTTCCAACAAGGGGACATTTTAACTATGGCTCAAATTTTCCTTTTCCATACTATGCTTCATTCCGCAAAAAATGGTGGTCAGTGTAATCTAGTAATCTCACCAACATAGATAGGAAAATTCTCACCTATTACCATCCATTTCCATCTTCCTCAATGTTATGGATAAGTAAAAACCAACCTCCCTAGTTAGGCAATTTCTAATTTAAGGAAGCAACTTTTTCCTCAGTTGAATGACTCTACAACATAGTTGTTAACTTTCATTTACTTAGTTAATTTCATTTCATTACATATTTACCTTCCTTCTATAGGTCAGATAAATCTCCAACTGCTCCTGAGCCTAGGTCTCTTCACCTTCATAGCTCTTTCCTTCACGTTTGGTAGCATATTTCATGTGAAACCCTCATATTTTCCTCCTCCTCGTCGCCCTTTTTTCCATCCTTTGGTCCCTTTTCCACCACCTTATGCTTCCCTCTCTTTCCACCTCAGCTCATCTTCACATTCTTCCTTCTCCTTCTCCCGAGGACCTTCATTGCTAGCTCTCACCCTAGATATGTCTCCTTTTTATTTCATTCTACCTCCCATTTTTTCTTCCCTCCCTTTTCTCGTGGATATAGTTGGTGACTCTATTTGGCCATAATTATTCTCAAGTTTCCCCTCTTCTTTGTTCTCTTGCAACATGGTTCTCTCCCCAAAAGTTGCTGCTCCTTTCCCCCCTAGTGCTTGATCTTTTTCTTTTCTCCATCCCCTCCGCCATACCTTGTTAGCATGATCAATTCTACAAGGAAGTGAAATTCTATCACAAGTGGGCCCACAGAGGAAACACATACATGCATCAATGTCTTGAGGATGCTACCTTCAGTTTCTATGACCTCGCGTTGGGCCCCATCCAGGAATATCTAACCTGTGCTGAGGAAGAACGCATGTCTGAAAAGCTTCAAATATAAGACACGAAGGTTCTTACTGAGTTGTAATATTGGGTACTAGACACTCATCACACCTACGTTTGATTCAATCAATATATGCAAACAATTAATCTCTAGTAGCACATGGATTTCCCTATGGGAAAACCCTTTTGGATGGGCATGAGCATTGAGTGGATATCCTCCATTCCCTTGACACTACAAGGAAAATACCTTTTATAAAAGGTTATAATCGAGGCTTTTATTGTTATAAAATTGGAAAAAAAATGTCAAAAAAACCTTTGCTACAACTACTGTTTGTGGTAGATGATGTTTTTGGGGAGATGATAATGGAACTTCATCACAACTAAAAAAAATTGGGCGTGTTGTAATCCTGTGATTTAGCAGATTGGTAGACCAAATGGACAAGGAAACATTAGACCAGTATTTGGAGTTCTAGAACCTAGCCTTCCTAGACTCAGAGAGGGCTCTCTCTATTTGTTTGCAAAGGATATGAGCTTGTTTGCTTTAGATGGTTGACTTTAGGCTAGTTATTAAGTACATGGTTTGTTTGATTGTTTTGGTTGGGTATGATGATCAAGAAACATAGATAGAATGAGGAAATATCTACGTCATTGGGCAATGGAGTCTATGAAAGTCATGATAAGTTCATCAATGGATCGGGGTGCATCATAGGGAAAATCTAACTTGGTCAGTGGATGTTCAAGTTTTTTTCTTTTTGGGTAATGAGATGGACATAAACAGTAAGAATAAAAAGTAGGACACAGGGAAATTAAGAATCCTTTATCATATGTAATTTTTAACAAAGGGACTTAAATATCATAAGCATGAAGAGGGCATCAATAGACAGGGAAAACCATAAATACTTTAATTCAACTAAAGCAGATAATTATTCAAGACAAACATTTCCAATGAAATATAGAAGGCAAGAAACTCATTTAACTTCTAGGGATTTCATCTTCAAGGACAGAAAACATTCAAGACACACATATAACTGTAATAAGAGAAGAGGGAACACCTAAAAATATTTGATTATACCTATGAATATCTCTAAAACAATTATTTAAGCAAGTACAAAGGGTATGATTGAAACAAAACCTCTTTGGCAGACCCAAGTAATGGTACTTTAGAGAGAGACTTCAAAAACAATGTTTGAGCAACATCAAATAAGCAGGGCTAGCCATAAATAATCCTTGATACCAACTGTATTAAACTATTTATGAAATAAATAGGCTTAGTGGGTCTAGAGAGAAATTAAGAATTCTCTAAAATGTCCTAGCAGAAGAAAACATTAAGGCAGTGAAGAACAAATAGAACTAAGGTGCTTTTAGAAACATTTCTTAGTCTAAAATTTTTTCTCTACTGCAACATAGAAAGATGGAAACATAATGAAACAGGAAATAACAATAAAAAAATAGAAGCACTTCACCAACAACCAGGCTCAGGGATCCTGCAATCTAGCCTCCTCCATCAACAAACAAATCAGGGCATCCACGAGTTCCAAGAAATCAATTTCTTTTTCAACTTCCAAGAGACTATGTATTACTTCAAAGAGTCATCAAATGCTAACAAGATAATGAGTTGAAATGCAGTATTTATCTGCAAATGAGGAGGTGAAGCTAAGATAGGGTTTGAGTGTCATTTATTGCAGAGTTAATGAATTCCTAACCTTGAAGACCATGCAAGGATCAAGGCAGGAATATCTGCAGATATTTCTCTGATTAATAACTTATATCTTAACTCCTAAGGGAATATAGGTGAAATGTTTGACTTTAAGGTCTATCCATAAATTTTACAATAACTTCTTGGTAGATATAAATATCTCTGACTAGGCTCAATAACTGCCTAATGCTTTATTGAAGGAAACAAAACACTAGGTGGCAAAAATATCTTTTGAGAAGAGTGACTGTCATAGGCTGAGTCATTTGAATTTGCTTTGGGTTAATTTTCCTTTTGTTTTATCTTTAATCTCTATTTTGAGGCCTTAAACTATGTCTTTAAACTCTGACTGTGTGTTTTTATGATATTTCTTTCAATCTGTTCATGATCTCTATTCTATTCTTTTGCCTTTATGATTTAATCTGTCAACTGTCTGCCTTTCTCTCTTTGACTTCTGCTTAGCTAGCTAATCTTTCTGTTTTGGCTTTTAATTAATATTAGCCCTTTAATCTTTCTGATTTATTTTTCTTCACTGTTCCTTTGACTGTTTCTGTCTTATGTGCGCAGGGGAAGCTTTCTTCTGTGGCCAGAGGGTTCATTTGATCCATCGATGATCATGCTTCATCGGTTGCAAATATTGGCACAAACCCTCTGGTCATCATTGATCCGTTTTGAGCTCCTAGATCGTCATCCAGGTCCTCTCCATGACCAATTTTGGTCCTATGGAATATGTTCATATATGTCCGCCATTAAAACCTACATAAAAATATCATTTGTTAGTTTAAAACCTACAGGGAGGGCCAGGACTGCAATTTATGAGATTTAGGGCTGTTGGAGGGCTTTGCAGAGGACAAGATGATGTAGGAGGTAAGGTTCTAGAGGTGGAACCAGGAGAATTTTGAACGGAAGTGGGAAGAGTTTGAAAAATGGCCTAGAGGACAGGCGGTTTTATCGCGTGAGGAATGGGCGGTGAGTGGTTTTAGGTGGGAGGTGCGTGATATGCATCGGGATGAGACACGTGGCGGGGAAAAACCTCCTATTTCGCGTGGGTCGCGAAATGCTAATCCCATCACAATTTTATTTTCGATATGCGATGTTGGACGTTGGATCTCGGAATGGGAGATCGACAACTATCACACATCCGGGAGGTGGTGAACAGTTGGTCGGGTCGGCGAAAGTGGAGGACAGGTGGCAAGGTTTGGTTGGATGGCAGGTTTAAATGGAGGATGGGGCCTGGGGCCTTAAATATTAACGGAATGTGTAAATATGTAAGGTTTATGGAGGGTGTCAGGTATAGTGGGAGGCGGGGCCTGCTTTTAATTTTTCAAAGGTTTAAGGGCCCTCTTATAAGGTTTGGGGGTTTATGAAATGAAAGGGGCAGAGGCTTTATTTACACGGGGAAAGGGCTTAGGGATAGCGAAGGGTTGGGGTTTTATGAGAATGTAAGGGGGTTGGGGCTAAGAAGAAAAAGGGCTTACAGCCTATCCTTTATAAAAAGAGCGGGCTTAAATATAAAAATAGAATTTTATATATAATTTAAAACACCCGATAGGCTAAAACTTGGGTTTTAAACAATGTAAAAGTGGACTTTTACATTATTTAATACATGTAAAAGGAAATGATGAATAGGGGGTGCTTCATGAGGGTTTAGGAAAGGTAAAAATGGGTTTTTCAGAGGGAAGAAGGGAGGGAATGCGAGTGTGGGTAAGGTAGTGAAAATGAGGTTAATAGGCCCATAAAATGAAGTCCTTTTGGAGCAGTGAGGTGAAACTTAGATGGCAGAGAGGGAGAATTTTAGTGAAATAGTTTGACTTAGGATGATGAAGGAAATGAGATTTCTAAAACTCACAATATTTCTCAAATTTTGTTTTTTAGAAATCTAGGACCATTAATTAGTCATCTTTTTATATCAGCAAAAATTACTAATGACTAACATTGGCTCCACTTGGGGAGGGCAGCTCCTTTTTGGAGGTGTCCAGAACTTTCAGTTTATCAAATATCTGAGTTTTTGAAGACCAGTGCCTCTTCCATTGGGCAGATTTTCCCCTTCTTTTCACTTGCTGATATTTCTTTTGAAGTGATGATCTTAATAATCTGCAACATATGATTTCTTCAATTGCATTTCTACCTACCGAACCTACTTAGCCTAACATTTTTCTTCCTTGAGTGCACTTGAACTGGCAAACTCTTGACATTTTTATTTTGAAAACATAAATAAACTATCTACTTCTATCCTTATTGCTTCCAAGAGTTCAGATGAAGTTGGTGAACTCTTTTATTCTCTACCTAGACTTTTTGACTGCCAAGATTAAGCTGTTTGGAAGTCTTGATTCTCTAAACTATTGATATGAAATTGAAAGCATGGTTCAAATCAAGATTAGGAAGTCTGACTTACCATGGTTTGTGGTATTGGAACAAGTTGCACACAAATATTATTTTGCATAAAAGTAAATAGAAAGATAAGGGCTATAATCTATCATTTGTTATGTATCTTTATCTTCCTCTATGGTTCTATTTTGAGCATGTGGAACCAATATTATTTTTTATTCCCTAATCTATCCTTCCTGATAAGTCAAGCTTGAATAACTTTGACAATCACTATTACACTAACTTATCAACATAAATTTAAAGCATGTTCAACCATGATTAGGGCAGATGACTGAACAAGGTATTCTTTTTGCACCAGCAGTGGCATTTAGGCTTGCACACTTTCAATAGTACTGTTTTTGGGTATGGGGTTGTACCTCTTTTCAAATCTGCCCTCTTTTCCTTTTTTTGTTTTCTGAATTTTTTGCTTTTTATGGTCTCTTATCATGCAATGTTATATATAATGAATGAAAACTTTGAGGCTAGGATTCTTGACAATAATAGTGTTTGAGGATCCTGCCATTGACAGGACCTCCAAATAACTCTTCTCCATTCAACCCTTGTAAGAAGAAAGCATTATGACCCCTAATTGAATGAATGATATAAGGCCCTTTCCAAAAATTCTCAAATTTACCATGTTTACCTTTGTCTTCCCTCCTGGAATCTTATTTTAAAACTATGTCTCCAACTTGAAAATTATTTGCTTTAGTTCTTCTGTCAAAAATATTTTTGATGCTTTCCTGTATTGCTTGTGTTCTTTTGTAAACCTCCTCTCTTGACTGCTGTAAATGAATGTTCTGGTTCAACCTTCTCTACATGTCATTTTCTTCTGATTGCACTTCTTGGAGGAGTCTCATGATTGGAACTCCCAAGGATGTTGGGAAGATTTCATCCATGCCATACACCAACTGATAGGGAGACATATTGATTGATTTTTTGGTGGTTAGTCTATCAGCCCATAATGCATGAACTAGCTTACTATGCCATGATTTTTTATTTTGTTCCAACAGTCTTTTGATAATATTGATCAAACTTTTGTTGGAGGATTTAGCTAGCCCATTACCCTGGGGGTAGTAAGCTGTAGAATGCCCCAATGTGATATGATAGTTATAGTAGAAGTCAACCATTCTTTTGGATTTAAAGGCAACAACATTGTCTGTAATGATCTTTCTAGGGCAACCAAATCAGGGCAATATGTTGGTCTCAAGGAACTTGATAATGACCGAGTCAGTAGCATTCCTAGAAGGGATAGCCTCTATCCACTTGGTAAAATAATCAGTGGCAGTAAGGATCCACTTATGTTGGGCCAATGATTTTGGGTGAATTTCTCCAAGAAATTCTAAGCCCCATTGCTGAAATGGAGCCTCAACACTAATGGATGCAAGGGTAAATGTAGGAGTTTTCTCTTTCCATCAAAAATTTGACACTTATGGCAAGTCATGATTAGTTTTTGGGTATCTAGGAAAGGGGTGGGCCAATAATAGCCAGCTCTAAGAATCTTGTTTGCTGTGGTCTTCCAGTAAAGGTGGCCTCCACACTCTCCCTCCTGCAGCTCATGCATGATTTTTCCTGCATCATTCTCAAGTAAACATTTAAGAAATATGCCAACAACATTCTTCCAATACAGAACTCCATCTAAAATGCAAAATTTTAAAGATTTTTGTTTCAAAAATCTAGCTTTTTTCTTTGATAAAGAAGGAGGGGTATTGAGATAAAGAAGCACATATATATTATCAACATACCAAGATGAATTTAGAAATATTTCTTCAATGTATGGAGCAGTGAATTCTTCCTATTCTTCTAAAAAATCAACCATATTCATATCTAATGCTTGGAAATTTGATTCAGCCATGAGTTTTTCTAATCCTTTTCCTTTAACCAGCTTGGTGGGTCTGATTTATAAATCATACTCTAAGATAATAGCAATCCATTTTCCTCTTTTACCATCAGGGTCTTGATTTAGAATGTCCTTGACAACTGTATGTGGGACAAAGAAATGATATGAGAATGAAAAATGTAGACTCAGAAATATTTCAATGCTTTTATCAAGGCTAAGGCTTGTTTCTCCATGATTTTATACTTGAGAGGAGCATCTCTTAATGCTTTACTAAAAAGGGCTATTGGTTTTTCTCTGCCCATGTTATTCTTTTGCAACAACACTGCAGTAATGGTGTGTTCATATGAAAATGAAAAAATGTAGAAATCCTTGGTGAAATCAGGACTGATGAGAACCGGTGTTTGAGTGAGAGCTTGTTTCGCTAGTTCAAATGACTGTTTGGCTGTTAAGGTCCATTTAACTCCTGTCTCATTTTTTAGCATGTTTGTGATATTCCTTAAAATTTCAACAAGGTTGGGGATGAACCTTCTCAAAAAGTTGATATTCCCAATGAAATATTGCAACTCCTTGAGATTCCTAGGATGGCTGAATTTCAATATGCCTTCAATCCTTTTGGGATCTACTTTGATTCCTTCTTCAGAGATTATGTGGCCTAGGAGTTTTCCTTCCTGGAGACCAAAGAGTGTTTTGCTAGGATTCAAAGATAAGCCATATTTCCTACATTTCTCAAAAACTTTTCTCAAATGGGCTAAGTGCTCTTTATAAGTTTCGGAGTAAATAGTGATGTCATCAAGGTAATTGATTATGAAATAGCCTATGTCTTCTGAAAAAGCTATGTACATGGCCCTTTGAATGTGGCCCTTGCATTCATCAAACCAAATGGCATTTTAATATACACGAATGTACCCCAAGGTGTGGTAAAGGCAGTTTTGTGTTGATCACTTGGGACTACTAACACTTGGTTGTAGCCTAAAAAACCATCCAAGAGTGATATCATTTTAGATCCAACCACCTTTTGGAGTATGTAATCCATCTTAGGCAAGGGATAATTATAGTTTAGGGAGGCTTTGTTCAGATTTCTAAAGTCAATGCAAAGCCTAATCTCCCCGGTCTTTTTCCTAACAGATACAAGGTTGGAAACCCACTCTGAGTATCTAATGGAATTATGATCCCAACATCATACATCTTTTTGATCTCTTTCTCAACTAAAGGTAGTAAAACAGGGTTTATCCTTCTTAGTTTTTGTTTGAAAGGTTTCTGATTTTATTTAAGAGGAATTTTGTGTTGAATAATGCTGGTATCATATGATTTCAGATCTTTGTACCCCCATGCAAACACATCTCCAAACTCTTTGAAAAGTTCAATATATTCCTGTTTTATATGAGTAGGAAGAGTGCTAGATAACTTGATCATTTTGGGTTCATTCATGTTGCCTATGGTTGTACTGTACAACAACCCTCCCTTTTTCTTAATTTTAGAATAAAATTCATTTAGAAATAGGGTCCCTTTTTCTTTTAATATAGAAATAAAAGACTTAGAAATAAAGATTCATTGTTTGAAAAAATCATTGCATATCTTTATGACCAAGTGTGTACAAACAAAATACAACATTCAAAACTTCCGATCCGATCAAATATAAGAGGCTTTATCATATAAAACAAGTCAATTATAAAAAGTCCCATGAACAGTAATCGCAATCGGAAATCGGAGAAATCTTTAAAGAAAAGTTTACATAAAAGCTCAAAATCTCCGATGCGATTAGTTCAATCGCAAATTGTCAATCGCAAAGGATGTATGTTATACATTGTTTTTACATATTTTTGATGCGATGCGATCAATCGCAATTGCATAGTCGGAGCACTTTTTAATAAATTCTTTGTGGTCAAATTCCCCGATGCGATATACTATAATCACAATCGGAAATCGGAGAATTTTTTATTGTGATATTTATGTACCATTTGAATATGTCCGATGCGATTGATATTTATACACTATACACTTGTCACATCGGAAAGATTAAAAAATAGGTAAATTTATATTATTTCACAAGCGCCAAATCTCCAATGGTACGTTCGACATTTAATAACAAATCAAATGAATATTGGTTTATGATTTTGTTTTGAATACGTGAGTGTGACCCAAAGAAAAAATTTAAGTGTTATACAGAATCAATAAATAATAAATCGTGAGTTCATAATTGTTCTTTTCACTTGCTTGTTTATCACGACTAATAGCTTATTGCCTTGCAAAATCAAAGAACATTAAATCCTTTCATTCACAGACCGAGGGAAGCAATACCAGATATTGAAATGTCGAAGAGAACAAGAAGAATGAAGGCTGCTGGTGCCGCTAAGTTTGTTGAGATTCCCACAGTCTCGAAGGAAAGGCTAGTAAAGATGAAGCTAGTTACGGATACATCATGTCAAGGGCTAGGCAAAATGACATGGGAAGGAGTTTATAATCTGATTGAGAGTGAAAACCCTAAAGTCACAATAGCAAAGGTATCAGTTCCGGATGAAGATAACTCAGATTCTGATTCTGAGATTACTGAAAGAACACTTGCGAATTCATTCCTACATCGAGTTGCAGCCCGAGCAAACGTCATTCCCTATTATGATGTGATTCGATGGGTCATCGATAGTGTAAAAATTAAGAACAGAATGTTTATTTCAGCTTCTGGAGCATATTTTGGATCATTTAAAGCAGAAGACATTAAGGCAATGTATCATCTCCCTGATCCGCAGAAGGTTTATAACAAAGAATTTGTCAAAGAGTTTGCTGACAGTAATAAGGTTCAATCTGAACCTATCAAAGAATGGAGGAAAAATCCTGAAAAGCACAAAAATGAATCATCCGGTATGTATTCAGTAGATTCTCTCTTACCCCCATACTGTTATGCGGCTGCCATGATGTGTAGATTATTTGGTAATAACAATTCTGCTAGGTTTTCTATACAAATGGCTCCTTTAATCCTTGCTGTTGTCAATTCCGAAATTATGGACTGGGCCGTCATTCTTTCTGATAAGATAGCTAATAGGATACTCGAATATAGACAAGATAAAAACGCTGGAAATGCCACTCCCTTTTTCTTCTGTGCTTATATTCTAGACGCCCTTTGTTTCAATTCTGAGTTTCCCTTGTTAGGATGGAAATGGACTTCTAAAGATCCTACTCCGATTCATATATACCATAAAATCCTTTGGAAAGTTCATTTCAAAGATCATGTTTATAGAATATGTCATGGTTTCCTTATCCCAGTCTTTCAAACCATTTTCAATCGCTTCCCTCCTAGATTCTCCGACAAAGCTAAAACTGACTTATCCTCAATAGGAGATTGGTTTGGAGAAGAAAAATTCACATATGTCAGGATTTTCGGGAGTATTGTGGAACCCCATGTTCTCCCTCTTTTTGTTCCAGATAAACTTCTAGCCCAGGAAATATCCTATCAATTGACAGTTGAAGGAATGTCCAGATTTTTGAGCAACAATAAGAAAAGAATGTGGCCTTCTTTTCCATTCAATTGTGGATATTTTACTTTGAATGACTTCAAACATGCAGAAAAGGAAGTTGTCAAAATAAAGGACTTAAAATTAGCAACAATCCCGGGGAGACAGTATGATCCACAAAAGATAGCTTTTAATGTTACTTCTTCAGTTTCGATTGCTCGATTCGAGCATGAACCGGATGAATTTGATGATTTGTTTGTTTCATTAGAGAACTTTTCTCAAGTTTATAATTTGGCCAAATCCAAATTCCAGAAAGAAGAGATGAATAAATTTATGTTATTTAGAAAACAAAGATTGTTGAAAGTTCCTCTAGACCAATTAAGAGTTCCTATGCAAGATTAAGAAACAGCGGATACATTTGGCAAAACAACAAGACAAACATCTACCAGTAAGGTCACTACACAATAAGCTACGCCAGCCCATTGTATAGATACAAAAGGAAGTAATAGGAAATGATCCTGTTGTACATACTGAAAAGGTGAACACTAATGGAAAACCTAATGTTAAGAAAGAGAGCACTGATGGAAAATCCAAAGTAAATACTGATCAACAGTCCACAGCTCAAACGAAGAAAGAATGCACAAGTACTGATACTAATGTGCATAGTCAAAAAGAGGGATCAGACAACAAAACTAATGAACAAGAAACAAATACAGAAAAATCAGATACACAACTTGGAGGAAACAAAACTACTGAGAAAATAGTAGACTCTATTGATCCTAATGTTTCTTCACAATTGTTGAAAGAATATAATCAATTTGCTCATCAATTAGGACTGCAGGATAATCCTAAAGAGAAAAAGCCAGAAGATCAGGATATTGAAATCATTCTTGAACATCCTACAGGGAAAATTATATTGAAGATTGAGGAAATTCCTCCCCTGGATATATTCTACAGTCCTAAACATAAAGCTGTTGTGAAAAAACAGAGAAAAAGGAGGAGAATTGATCAAGACACATTTTCTGCTTCACAGGAGGAATTCATGAACATTGTTTATAAGAATGCTGAAGTGAATCCATCTGAGGATCTCACTAAGCTGTCCCAATATGCAGGAGCATACAGTGCTGCAACAATAGATAAAGCTGCAGAAGTTTCTCAGTTAATGACCCAAAAAGATCTACATATAGCTTTACTTGAAGAACAAGCTAATGAAAATCAGCAAAAGATTGCTCAATTGGAACAACAATTACAAGATCAAGAGCTCAGATTTAAAGAGCTAGAAGAGCAGCTTGCCACAGAAAAGAACAAAGTTGATGAACAGGCTTTAAGCAAACAACAACAGTTGAATCAAGAAATTTCAAAGCTACAAAATTTGTTGCAAAATGAGAAGAATACAAAGATTGTACAAGAAAAAGAATTTCAAACAACTTTAGATAATTTCAAGGATTTCCCTAAATTAAATGAATTCAAATAAGAGGCTCTTGAAGTCAATAAACTGCTGTCTCAGCAGTTAAATGAATTTTGTACAAAATTAACACAAGTAGAACCATTTTGTGATATCACATCATCCTTGATCCAGGACATGATTACTCTCAGGCAAGAAATTGATGACGCCGATGAAAGGATTTCTGAATTTCTTACTTAGCAAGATACATAAAAAGGAAGAAAAGCTAATCTTCCTAGGATAGAGGAAAGACATAAAGAGATCCTGTTTACAAAATGGGAACAACAGTTAATGAAAGCCGAGAGAGCTATATCAAGAGCTAGAGGCATGATGGGTAATATAACACAATTTATCATTGACAGCTTGTATGCAATTAATCTCATTTCAGATTGTGTTCCAGGCAGTTTGCCTAAAGTTAAAGAAAGCGATTGCAGATGGAAAGAAGAAATAATGAATAAAAGTCAACAGATCAATGAGCTTCAAACAATATCTTGGGACAATATGTGGACTTATCTAATTAAGCCACACAATCAACAATTAGCTATTAAATTCTTATCAAATGCTTTTGATTGTTTGATTCCAGAATTCTCTGATGCCACATACGCTGGACAGTTACATTCCAAGATGAGTCATCCATCGGAGGTCCAGGAAATGCTGAAAATTTGCCACTTGGTTACATTGAACGAGGAGTAAAAGCAATGAATCAGTTCCACAAAAGATAGAATTTCTGTTTTTAAAGTTAGTAGATTGTAGCAGTAGTAGTAGGATTCTGTTTTCATGTAATGTCATATTTAAACCCCTCTCATGCATTGGAGAAGGGGTCCGGAGTTGTAATATTTTTGACTTGGAGATTACATTTTTGTACTCCATTGACTCTTATATTTTATAAAGGATCACATCTGGTAATTTCTGTGTGGAATTATTTTTAAAGAGTTGCATTTATGTACCTTGGATTTGATTTTGCATTGGAATTACTGGATCAGAGTATCAGATTTCATTTGAAACTTTCAAGATGGATAAGGTATTTTTATCTATTCACTATTAATTTCTTTTGTTATATGATATTCTCTTTTAAATTTTCTATCATTTATATATATTTCATTTTCACAATATTTCTTTATATATCATTTTTGATTATATTAGAAATATTCACCTCTCATAAATGTATGTAAACTGATATACAATGATGAATACAATATGCTAATATAACTCTGTTTAAATTCTTAAACAGAGTTATCTTTATTTGTCGCTGCACATTTCAATTAAACTTTAATACATTTTTATGGTTATTGTTAAATTGGAATAATTTTAAGTTGTATTCACACATATGATACCCGGGTTAGTCTTAGAATTTCCTTATCAGTATTAAACTAGATTAGATAGTTTTATTTCAATCGTTTAGTTCCATATTTCATCCATCCAAATCAACCCATTACCAACCCATTAATCATAAGGAAACTGGTCCTTTCAATCCAGTCGGAGCCACCATACCAAACGGATAAGGAGCTGTTCTAAGGTCCCGACCGGGTGGTTTTCCCCAATGTTGAAGCAGAGATTTTCTACGCCTCAACACTATGTTATGCTCTTCTACATTAGTTTTTGTAGGCTCCATCTTTGGTTTTTTAGCTACATCATTGAAGTCAAAAATCTCCTCTAATGGTGTGAGGCCCCTTGGTATTGAATCATCTTTGAATTGTAACACCTCAAGGTCCTTTTGGTTTGGATTGTCAAGTAATTTTTCCTTAAAAAGATGTTCAAATTGGTTTATATCAGCAGTAGAGGACAACTCTATTATGTGGACTTGTTTTTCATCAAAACAATCTTCTTCATGGCTCGAGCTAAGTGTTGATACAACAAAATCATTTTTAGATTGCAGAAAATCATCAATGTGTTTATCACCCTCAAACACTTTCCAATAGTTTTCATTGTCAGGTACTATAAGCCGATTTTTTACTTTGATAGTGAATAGTTCATTTACATGGGGAATTTGGCAATTGCTGGCAGCAAAGGCAAGCTCATTTGCAGGGTTATTTTGAGCTCTAGGGATGAAAGTGACTTCATATTTCTCAAAGGTTTTCAGGAGATCTAGGGCATAATTCCTATATTCTCTTAATCTTAGGTTTTTGGCTGAATACTCCCCTTTTATTTGTCTAATGATCAACTCTGAATGTCCTTGGACTGATATTTTCTTGGCTCCTATGTTCTTAAGAAAATGTAAACCAATGAGGAGAGTTTCATATTATGCAATGTTATTAGTGCATTGGAAATCAAGTTTGTAGGAATGTCCTTTGTTTGTATTATGTATCCATACACCAGATCCAGAACCATTTTTGCCACAGGAGCCATCAAAGCTCATGTTCCACAATGTTTCTATTTCAAACTCACTATCATTCTGTTGTTCAAGGCTGCTATAGTTTGAGCTGTTATGTTTTTCATTTGAGGATAGATTTGGCTATTCTATTGGGCTCAACTCTTTTTCATTTTCATTTTCTTGTTTGTTGATTTACTCTTCATTAAACAAGATAAATGAATCAAGATATGAATGAATGAAATAAACAAGAGTGTTGTTTGGCCTATCTAGGCTGCTTACCATATATTTCATATGAGATTCCTGGTATAATCTTCTTGTTTGGTTAAAGACTGGGATGGTGGCATAAGACATGTCCATTTGAAGGTTCCCTTGAAGTTTGGCTCTCCATGATCTGGATAAAAGCATGCCATATTTTGGGGGAATGTCAGCAACTACTATGTCCATGACTAGACCTTTAGCAGGAATTTGTGCGAGATTGACACATAAATCCTTAATTAGGCCCAAACACTTGACTCTGCTTGAATCAAAAGAATAAAGGTCTTTGTAAGGTTTAGTAATTTCTAGGCCTAATCTCTCCATCACCACCTTTGGCATGAGGTTGTGTGAGGCACCAGAGTCTAGCGTGGCATTGTGTAAGATTTTATCATGTATATTCAAACTGACATAGAATGGAGGGACAACCCCTTCTTGGTATTTTCCTTCTACTTTAGGACCAAACAAAAATTCTGGTTTATCATATGTCAAGTTTAAAGTATCAGTATCATTTCCTATATTCAAAGCTTTCAAAACTTGATTTTTATATACATCCTGGGATACTAGTTCAGCTAAGGGTATGCTAATTTTAATCTTGGAAATTTATCCCTCAAGGCTAAAAGGTACTGTTGTTTTTGACATATTTACATATGTTTTGTCACACAGTCTTTTCAGCAATCCTGATTTGCTGAGTTTTATTAGGACTGTTATTTTGGACAGATTTGTCAGGGCCACTAGCAGAAGTACTAGGGCAGCTTGGGTCAACACTTTGTTGGTTTTTTTTGTCTTTATTTAGATCAGCTTTCTTAGCCACAACATTGGTATTTTTTGCTGTCTTTTTAGGAAGTTTTCTGAGGTTTTCCTAACAACAATTTCTGTGTTATTATTTTTGGAGGCCTCTTGGTTCCTTTTTCTCCTAAGATCACATTGTCTTTCAACCTCCATTATAGCATTTTCAAATACCAATTTATAATCTTCAGAATCCTCGTGGTTGTTTTCAGTTTGGTTTGAGGAAAATAATCCTCATTCTTCTTCAGTGAAAAAAACATCACCCTCACTGTCCGATCCTATCAGATTTACATGATTTTCCTCTAATCTTTCTATCTCCCTTTCTTCTTCATCTACATAGTTATCTTGGAAAGGAGGCCTAATTTGCTGGTCATTATCTCTTTGTCTATTATGAGTAGGATCTCTTCTGAAATTTGGATTTATGTTTCTGTTTTGGGGATTTACTTGGTTCTCCCTGTTGGTATCCCGTGATTTGGCAGATTGGCATACCAAATGACAAGGCAACATGGAACCAGTCTTTGGAGCCCTAGGACCTAGGCTTCCTGGACTCAGAGAGGGATCTCTCTATTTGTTTGCAAATGATGTGAACTTGTTTGCTTTTAAGGGCTGATTTTAGGCTAATTATTAAGTATGAGGTTTTGTTGTTTGTTTTGGTTGGGTATGATGATCAAAGAGTATAGATAGAATGAAGAAATATCTAAGTCATTGGGAAATGGAGTCAAATGAAAGTCATGATAAGTTCATTAAAGGATCGAGGAGTATCATAGGGAAAATCTAACTTGGCCAGTGGATCTTCAAAGTTTTTAGGATAATGAAATGAACATTAAGGATAAGAATGGAAAGTAGGACAAAGGGCAATTAAGAGTCCTTTATCATGTACTTTAAACAAGAGAAAACTTTCAAGGTAATTGTTTGAAGCAAGCCAAAGGACAGGGCAAACCATAGACTTCTTTGGACAAAATTTTAATAAGCAAACCTTTCAGATAACAATACATCAATCAAAGGACTACTTTCAGATAAAGAAAACATATAAGATAACAATGAGATTAGTCTAAGATCAAACATAAATAATCTAATCCGCTTTTGACTAACTTTCTAGGGATCTTTAAAGCAACCTTTTGAGGCAGTGCAGAGGAGAGGGAACACCATAGACTTCCCTGGTTTAGACTCTAGTAAGCATAATTTTAAGAATATCTTAAAAACAATATCTCAAGTTGTACTCAAGGAGCATGGACTCATCACTAATTTCCTTGGTTGCACTCTATTAACATCATTCCTTAAAACAACATCTCAAGTCGTACCAATGAACATGGACTTACTAAAGATTCCTGGTTATAATCTATTGAATCATTTATAAACTAACAAGCTAGATGGAACTGGAGGGCAGTTAAGAATCCTCCAATAGGACCTTGCAGAAGAAAACATTAAGACAGTGAAGAGCAAACAGAACTAAGGTGTTTTCAAAAGACATTTCTTCGCCTAAAATTTTTTCTCTACTGTAACAAAGAAAGATGGAAACATAATGAAAACAAGAAATAACAATAACATATTAGAAGCACTTCACCAACAGCCAAGCTCAGGGATCCAGTGATCTAGCCTCCTCCATCAACAAATAAATCAGGGCATTCACAAGATCCAAGACATCAATTTTCCTTCAACTTCCAAGAGACTATGTATTACTTCAAAGAGTCATCAATTGCCAACAATACAATGAGTTCAGATGTAGTATTTATGATGCAAATGAGGAGGTGAAGATCAAGATAGGGTTTGAGTATCATTTATTACAGAGTAAGTGCATTCCTAACCTTGAAGACCATGCAAGGCCCAAGGCAGGAATATCTGCAACTACTTCTCTATTTTAATAACTTCTATCTTAACTCCTAAGGAAAAAATAGGTGAAATATTTGACTTTAAAGGCTTTGTAATAACTTTGCAATAACTATTGAACTGCTTCAAAATATCTCTGACTGTGTAATAACTGCCCACTGCCTTTATGAAAAGAAATCATGCTGTAGGTGGCAGTTTGGTCTTTGGAGAAGTAAATGCTTCTTTGTTGAGTTATCTGAACTGTCTTTGGGTAAACCTATCTTTGTTTAATCATAAAACTTTGTATTAGGCCTTTGAACCTTGATTTAGCCTTTATAATCTGTCTCACTGTCTTTACTCTTTAATTACTGACTATCTTCACTTTCTGCCTTAATCTCTATGTTATGAATTAACCTCCTTGATTTGTCTTTTTTATATAAGATTAACCCTTTAATCTTTATTTTCTTCTTCTCTGCTTCTTCTGATTGTAATTGTCTTTTTTGTGCAGGGGAGGTTTCTTCATGGTATGAGGGTTTATAACCCTTCAATGATCATGCTTCATCGAGGGTAAACCTTTATGCAAACCCCATAGCTTTCTTTTATGTGAATTTACCTCTTGGATCGTCATCTAGAGGTTAATTTGATAATTTCTTGGCCATTGGAATGCCCCTTGGGCATCCCACCATTAAACCTCCACAAAACACAAAACAATGTTAACTTAAAACCTGCGAGGAGAGGTAAGACTGTATTTTCAGGGTTTGGAGCTGTCAGGAG
This sequence comes from Pinus albicaulis, assembly GCA_034641835.2. Lineage (NCBI taxonomy): Eukaryota > Viridiplantae > Streptophyta > Pinopsida > Pinales > Pinaceae > Pinus > Pinus albicaulis. The sequence goes on from CM076572.1 coordinate 766,639,402, forward strand.
GCGTTTGTAGAGGAGAAATGGAGTAAAGGGTAAGGTTCTGTATGCAGAACCTGGTGGAATTCGAACAGAGGTGAAGAGATTTGAATTTTTGGCGCGGGGAGGGAGAAAGTGGTTTTGGAAGACCATGGTGGTTTATCGTGCGCGTTGTGGGTGGTTTGTGGTTTTGGACGAAACGTGCACGATTCCACTGAGTAGTCAATGCGTGTCTAGGCTAATACTGCCCATTTCACGCGAGGAACTTTTAAAACCTGACGTTATTTTATGCGCGATATACAGTTTCGATCATCAGATCTCAAGAGGTGAGATCGACGGTGCGGAAGGGTCTGGGGACCGACGCACAGGTGTGGAAGGTGGAGCCTAGGGACAGCTGGTGCAAGGTAAATGGCCAGCGGAGTTTAGTGGAAGGCGAGGCCCGGCTCGATGACGTGGGCAGATTTGTCGCATTGTGCGGGGTTGTATTGATGCGGGATGAAGGGCAAGGATGTGATAGCCGTCGGATCAGGGTCCAAAGCTCCAGATCGACGGTGGAGATTTCCTAATGGAAAACAGAGAAGCGATGTGAGGTAAGGGGGCCCGCTTTAATATTTCAAGGGTTTGGGTGGGTTTTTATAAGGTTTGCGGGGGTGTATAAAGCAAAAGGGGTGGAGTTTATTCAAATGGGGAAGGGGCTAGAAAACGGGCGGAGGCCGCGGTCCCATGCATAGAAGGGGCTGGGGCTTCTTAAGTAGAAAGGGGCTTAAGGCCTAATTTATGCAAAGGACGGGTTTATAACATAAAAATAGGGTTTTTAATAAAATTAAAAGGACCCGATAGGTTAAATTTTAACCTTAAAAAATATAAAAAGAGAATTTTACATTGTTTAATATGTTTTTTTAGGAAAATGATGAATAAGGGAACTGATGAAGGTTTTGAGGAAGGGAAAAATGGGCTTTTAGAGAGAAATAAGGGGATGAAATGAGGGTGCATGTGAGGTGATAAAATGAGGCAAACATGTCCAAATAATGAAGTTATTTTTGCAACAGTGGGATAGTTTTGAGAAGGCAAAGATAGGAAAATTTAGTGAATCAGTTAAGGTTAGGATGATGAAGGCAGTGAGATTTCCAGAACTCACAATGTTTCTCAAATATTGTTTCTAGAAATCTAGGGTCATTACTTAGTCATCTTTTGATATCAGCAAAAAATACTGATGAATAACACTCCCTAGGAGGTACTCTATCAGTTAAGTTTATCCTTTCCAGCATTCTTTCCATTACCCTTACTAAGTTATCAATTTTGGCATCAGATGATGAGGTTGAGGTTGTTTCATCTTTGTATGTAACTCTTTTTTCTGATTTCAACCTAGCTCTTTTCTCAATCAGATTTGCTTCTACACTTACAGCTCCCCTTTGCATATCTTCTAAAGTCAAGGGGTCTCTTTCTCTTAGCTGATAGGCCATGTCTAGGTCAAAACCCTCTGGAAATTTTGCTAAGGCTAAGCCTAGTGGAGGTTTCATGTTTGGGGGAAGTGCATTGTAAACACTATTAAATCTAGTGCAGTAATCTTGGACACTTTCCCTAGTATTTATTTTAAGGTTTCTATATTTTGAAAGGATTTGGATAGGGTTCTTTTTAATTTCCCATTTATTTATGAATGTTTGGTATAGAGAAGGGAGGTCATTTATGCTATTAGGAGTTAAGATTTTAAACCATTTTTTGGCTTCTCCTCCTAAGCTGTGGGAAAATATTCTCATCTTAATGGTCTCTTCTTCTATTTCCATGTGGTGAAAGGCATCATTCATTTTATCTACATGTTGTTGGGCAGTAGTAGATTCAATTCCAGTGAAGTGGGGAATTCTAGATTGATAATCGTTTGGTAAAGGAACCAGAGGTTGTGGTAACACTAAGGGGGCATACCATGCTGCCATGATGGGAACACATGGAGGATTTACAAGAGGTGGGTTTGTGAGAGGGAATGTGGGATGGAAGGGAGTGTTTTGAACTGTGGATGTGTGGTGGAAGTACTTGCACCAACAGAATGATTATGAGCAGATTTGTTATGGAAGAAGTTAAAGTGATGGAGAAGATGAAAATGAGGAGGAGTGGAAGGAGAGGCTTCTCTACTAGAACTCTGCTGTAAATCTGTGAGCTCAAGGTGAGTTGGTTCTAAATAGGTTCTTTGGATGGTGCAAGTTAAACTGAGGATCTTTCAAGACTGTAAGGTGTTCAGGGACAGATCTTTCTCTTTGAATGGTCCTAACAGTAGTTAAATTTCCATCTCTAGAAGTTTTCCACAAAATTTTTCGGGATCATCAACTATAGTAGGAGGGTTAGGGTCTACATGAGATCTGGTATTGATCCTTTGCGAAGCTAGATTTCAAATTCAAAATTTAGAGAGGCTGAAAGTTTAGGACTTTTTTTTAGAAGGTTGAAATCTCTTTTAGTAAACTTACAATATGGGACTAGGCTTCTGAACTTCTTAGGGCTGGTTTGTCACAATCCTAAGGAATTATAATGAGGACTAGTGAAGTAATAGGTCTACTGGAGGCTAGTGGAGTCGCCAGATGGATATTTTTTACTTTTTTTTAGGGATGTATTGTTTACAGTCCACCACCAATAATTGATACAAACCAATCTAGGAATGTTTTTGGGTTTTTCTGAGTTTCTTTATGTAGCCCTAAGGTTTGTATGAGTGTCTTCTAATTGAATCATCATTTAGCTAAGATGGTGAAACAAACAGAGTCTACTTTTAGCTATCACTTTTTAAGTTTTCTATGATTTTGATGAGGGTTTTCTGAAGTCCTGAGGGATACTTAGATTGTCACTAACTTAGAATGTCCTACCATGATCGCCATTTATGTTGTAATCTCGTGATTTAGCAGATTGGTAGACCAAATGGACAAGGCAACATCAGACCAGTCTTTGGAGTCCTAGGACCTAACCTTCCTGGACTCAGAGAGGGATCTCTCTATTTGTTTTCAAAGGATATGAGCTTGTTTGCTTTAGATGGTTGATTTTAGGCTAGTTATTAAGTATAGGGTTTGTTTGATTGTTTTGGTTGGGTATGATGATCAAGCAACATAGATAGAATGAAGAAATATCTAAGTCATTGGGTAATGGAGTCTATGAAAGTCATGATAAGTTCATCAATGGATCGAGGAGCATCACAGGGAAAATCTAACTTGGTTAGTGGATCTTGAAGGTTTTTTTTTTGGGGGTAATGAGATGGAAATCAACAGTAAGAATAAAAAGTAGGACAAAGGGAAATTAAGAATCCTTTATCATATGTACTTTTTAAAAAAGGGACTTAAATATCATAAGCATGAAGAGGGCATCAATAGATAGGGCAAACCATAAATTCTTTGATTCAACTAAAGCAGACAATTATTCAAGACAAATATTTCCAATGAAATATAGAAGGTGAGAAACTCATTCAACTTGTAGTGATTTCACCTTCAAGGACAAAAAACATTCAAGACACACATATAGATGTAATCAGAGAATATGGAACGCCTAAACATCTTTGATTATAGCTATGAAGATCTCTAAAACAATTATTTAAGCAAGTACAAAGGGTATGATTGAAACAAAACCTCTTTGGCAGACCCAAGTGATGGTACTTTAGAGAGAGACTTCAAAAACAATGTTTGAGTGACATCAAATAAGCAGGGCTAGCCATAAATCATCCTTGATACCAACTGTATTAAATTATTTATGAAATAAATAAGCTTAGGGGGTCTAGAGAGCAATTAATAATTCTCTAAAATGTCCTAGCAGAAGAAAACATTAAGGCAGTGAAGAACAAACAAAACTAAGGTGCCTTTAGAAACATTTCTTAGTATAAAACTTTTGCTCTACTGTAACATAGAAAGATGGAAACATAATGAAATAGGAAATAACAATAACATATTAGAAGCACTTCACCAACAACCAGGCTCAGGGATCCTGCAATCTAGCCTCCTCCATCAACAAACAAATCAGGGCATCCACGAGTTCCAAGAAATCAATTTCTTTTTCAACTTCCAATAGACTATGTATTACTTCAAAGAGTCATCAAATTCCAACAAGATAATGAATTGAAATGTAGTATTTATCTGCAAATGAAGAGGTGAAGCTAAGATAGGGTTTGAGTGTCATTTATTGCAGAGTTAATGAATTCCTAACCTTGAAGACCATGCAAGGCTAAAGGCAAGAATATCTGTAGATATTTCTCTGATTAATAACTTCTATCTTAACTCCTAAGGGAATATAGGTGAAATGTTTGACTTTAAGGTCTATCCATAACTTTTACAATAACTGCTTGGCAGATATAAATACCTCTAACTAGGCTCAATAACTGCCTAATGCTTTATTGAAGGAAACAAAGCACTAGGTGGCAAAAATATCTTTTGAGAAGAGTCCCTGTCATATGCTGAGTCATTCGAATTTGCTTTGGGTTAATTTGCCTTTTGCCTTTATCCTTTAAATATCTGTCAACTGTCTGCCTTTATCTCTCTGACTTCTGCTTAGCTGGCTAATCTTTTTGTTTTGGCTTTTAATTAAGATTAGCCCTTTAATATTTCTGATTTATTTTTCTTCACTGTTCCTTTGATTGTTTCTGTCTTCTGTGCGCAGGGGAAGCTTTCTTTTGCGGCCAGAGGGTTCATTTGATCCATCGATGATCATGCTTCATCGGTTGCAAATATTGGCACAAAACCTCTGGTCATCATTGATCCGTTTTGAGCTCCTGGATCGTCATCCAGGTCCTCTCCGTGACAAATTTCGGCCCTGCGGAATATGTTCATATATGTCTGCCATTAAAACCTACATAAAAACATTATTTGTTAGTTTAAAACCTGTAGGGAGGGCGAGGACTGGAATTTATGAGATTTCGAGTTGTCGGAGGGCTTTGCAGAGGAGGAGAAGATGTAGGAGGTAAGGTTCCAGAGGTGGAACCGGGAGAATTTTGAACGGGAACGGGAAGAGTTTGAAAAATTGCGCGGAGGACAGGCATTTTTTGAAAACTGAAAACGGTTTTATCGCGTGAGGAATGGGCGGTAAGCGGTTTTCGGTGGGAGGTGCGTGATATGCCTCAGGATGAGACACGTGGTGGGGAAAAACCGCCTATTTCACTTGGGTCGTGAAACACTAATCCCATCGCAATTTTATTTCCGATATGCGATGTTGGCTGTCGGATCTTGGGATGGGAGATCGACAGCTATTGCACATCCGGGAGGCGGTGAACAGTTGGTCGGGTCGGCGAAAGTGGAGGACAGGTGGCAAGGTTTGGTTGGATGGCAGGTTTAAATGGAGGATGGGGCCCAGGGCCTTAAATATTAATAGATTACATAAATTTGTATGGTTTATGGAGGGTTTCAGGTATAGTAGGAGGTAGGGCCCGCTTTTAATTTTTCAAAGGTTTAAGGGCCCTCTTATAAGGTTTGGGGGTTTATGAAATGAAATGGGCGGAGACTTTATTTACACAGGGAAAGGGCTTAGGGATAGCGGAGGGTCAGGGTTTTATGAGAATGTAAGGGGGCTAGGGCTAAGAAGAAAAGGGGCTTAAGGCCTATCCTTTATAAAAAGAGCAGGTTTAAATATAAAAACAGAGTTTTATATATAATTTAAAACACCCGATAGGCTAAAAATTCGGTTTTAAACAATGTAAAAGTGGACTTTTACATTGTTTAATACATGTAAAAGGAAATGATGAATAGGGGGTGCTTCATGAGGGTTTAGGAAAGAGAAAAATGGGTTTTTCAAAGGGAAGAAGGGAGGGAATGGGAGTGTGGGTAAGGTAATGAAAATGAAGTTAATAGGTCCAAAAAATGAAGTCCTTTTGGAGCAGTGAGGTGAAACTTAGAGGGCAGAGAGGGAGAATTTTAGTGAAATAGTTTGACTTAGGATGATGAATGCAATGAGATTTCTAAAACTCACAATATTTCTCAAATTTTTCTTTTTAGAAATCTTGGACCATTACTTAGTCATCTTTTGATATCAACAAAAATTACTGATGACTAACAGGGCGATCAGAGGTTTTAGCATATGTTTTCTTAGTGGTGCGCTTACTAGAAAAATTGCATTAGTGCACTACTAATATAAAAGCATCGATGTTGTAAATTTAAACAAAATCACGGGGACTAGAAACAAAATTTTGGAGCACCATTGCGTTAAATTTATAAAAGCACTGGGTATTTAATAATAAAAATGCACTAACTCGTACAATCTATGATACCATGCACCGGGGCATTGAATACAAGCAACATTGGTGCCTGAACAATATACCCACCCCAGTGCTTATGTCTTCCAAAAATGCCTCGGGGCAGTACTTTTCAAGAAGGGAACTGGGGTAGGAAAGGAAATCTTGCATCCTCAATGATTTTATCTTCTCCAATGCACTGGGTAGTTATGCGTAATAATGCACCGATGCTTATGAGTTGTATAAACAACACTGATGCTTCAAAATTTTAACGCCTCGATGCTTGTGTGCTTGAAAAAGCCCTGATGTTGTAGTTTTCACAAAAGGTATCTAGGCAGGCAAAAAAAATCTTGTAGTACTGGTGCTTTTACATAATCTAACGCACCAGTGTGTTAAAGGTAACAATGAACCAATGCGTTAAAGGAGAATCACACTAGTGCATGAAATGTATATCTTCCCGATGCATATTTATTTTACAAACGCACCAAGGTACTATTTTTATTATTGTAAATATCGTTGTTGAAAAAATCATATTCAGAGTAATGCACATTAATATACGATGTCCTGATATCAAATTTCCCCCTTTTTGAAACATTGACCTGTGGTAGTGAAATTATTGTGATTTTAAAAATACGTTATTGATCGAAAAATCTATATATATCTTATAAAAATATTCATATAAATTAAATTTTTATTAATGAATTTGCATATGATGTTTGGATTAATTTGTTATATTATTAGATTTCACATGGCTTCATTATAATATTTAATCATCCACATATTCAATCAGTGGTGTAACATTTTACAATGACATTGGACAACACAATAGAATAAATTAAAATGTGTTTAATTATATATGAATAAGTGTCTATTTTTCATACAAAATGGGATAGTTAATGGTAACTCCTTGTCTTTTAATTGGGACACTATGTCCATTACATTAAACAAAATTTCTGATTTTCACAGACAATTATTTCAAAAAATACAACAGTTTGCATTAATATCCAAATAGATCATCATTCTTCGCTGGAACTGTTGTCACTGATCAAGATACTTCCACCACTTGGGTTATTTGGAAGAATGTTTTGTTGATTGCATTGCTTGTTTTCGTCTTCTTCAAGTTCTATCTACAAACAAAAAAATAAAGTGTAATGAGTGTATCTACATTGGTGAGAATAATGAAAATTGAAATAAATAATATACATCAATGTAAATTGAAAAGCAATGTATCATAGCAAGAAGTGAATCTTGAATTGTACACATTATTTCAAAACATAATCTCATGCCTTGTTTCAACAACTCTTCCGTTGGCGTAGTTCCATACTTTGTTTCGTGCAAGTTTTATACCCCATTATAAATCATAAATTTAATATAAGCGATTATTTTTGTTCTATTAATTATAAACCCACAGAAGTAAAACAACATAGATACTTACAAATTCCACAATTAAAGTTTAATATGCAAACATATACTCACAACCCATATTTAACCCAATGTCAATCAATTCTTTTGATGGGTCTTCTTTGTATGCTAGCACCTATTTGAAGACATTCAAGGATGGTTGTTGTAAAACAACTTAAAATATACAAAAATGGAATCTTAAGTTGTTATAAGGAAATATTAACAATTACTCACAAACTTTCATATCGACCCTTTTCTTCCTTATCATCCTATTTTATATGCTGAATGAGTTCCATTTTGTTTTATTTTCTGCAAGAAAATACTTGAAAATTAATGTTTAATGCTAAATTATTTGTTTATATGTACCTAATAGAAAAAATCAATGATTACATACATTTGAAGCACATTGTTATTGATTTTTTTTTTATTTTTTATTTTTATTTTTATTTTTTATTATTATTTTTTTTTTCACAGAAAAAATCGAAACTTTATATTAGTCAATAAAAATTTTACCGTGTACATGCATTAAGCATTCTATTTGTTTGAGAGTCTCGCATGACTGCCAAACATATCATTCGACCATTTACATACAACCAAAATCCAAAACACTCTGTAGATATATAAACATATGCTCGAGCGTTTCCCTCCTGAGCAACCATGTTTGCCAAAATCACGCCAAACATCTTCATCCAAAGCCTCCTCTTATGAGGAAAACAACTCAACCAGAGCAAAGAGGCTAGCCAAAAGCGCCACCCTTCTAGTCCCGAGCTTCCTCTTATGAGGAAAACAACTCTAAACAGGATCCTAGAAGTCGGCCAAAAACAAAATTATGTGAAAGTATTTGTAAGTGTCATATGGTATGTAAGTGTCTGTAAGAAAAAGTGATTGTACCACTTAGTAATAAGTAAGATACTAAAATCATAATATACAAAAAACCAGACAATGATGTAGAGACTAGCTCAACATCAAGAGCTCATGATCTAACTGTCAAAGGAAAGGGCCACGACCTGTCTCCACTAGGCCCTTCGGATTTGTCTCCTTTATTTTCCAGCCACCCAAAACCTACTGTATGCCCTCCTTAGAAAGGAGGTCTGCTGCATCATTCTGCTCCCTGTAAATGTGACATACAAATATGTAAGAAAAATTATTTTTGAATGTCCAAAGTTCTTCAAGGATAGGTTTTACTAAATAGTTTTGGCACATGAATTCCTTATTGAACCATTTTAAAATGTTCAAGGAGTCCCCAAAGATCTGTACTGATAGATTTCCCAACTGGATCGGCCAACATAGTATCATATGAAGAGCCTTAAGTTCGACAAAATTGTTTATTCCATTCCCTAGCCCCATCGAAGCTTCCTTACGCATCTCCGGACTGAGATGAATCACTATAACAGCCCCATATATGTTTTCTTCACTGAACGATCTGTCAAAGTATGGCCACGACATATCCCCCCCTGATGACCTCCGGGGTGATCACCCTATGATTAGAATTTGAATTTAGTTCCGACATTTGGGTATAGATAGCCGCACTCTCCTGAGCTATAACCTATGTATGGGTCTCCTTATCTTTAAAAATTGCTCTATTCCTTACAAGCCAAATGCCCTAGGAGATAAGCAAGGGGAGTGACCTCCATTTTTCCTCTTGAATCCCATGCCGCTAGTCCTTCCAAACTTCCGGAACCGACACCCCATCCCACCTTTGCGACTTACCTACAATTTCCATCGTCTCTGCCCATACTAGTCTACTATAGGGGAATGTATAAATAAATGAGATACTAATTCAGAGGTTGATTTACAAAGTGGGCACCAACCCGGGCCCTCCTTCTTCCTTTTCAGCATATTGTCCCATGTTGGTACTTGGTTTTTTAAATATTCACCAAAAGAAGGGCCTGCTTTTGGACGGGCATTTCAACTTCCAAAGCTGTTTATCCCACCATGCTGGTGCCTCCCATCCCTTTTTATCCATGAGGTATGCATATCCGAAATTTGGTGTATACTTGCCTGAGGGGGCATGGAACCACCTTAATTCATCCTCTCTATCCCTGATACATACATTCGATCTAATCAGTTCACATGTATACTTCTACCAATATTCATACCAGATGGGATCAATCTGCAGGTCTGCCCCTGTCATCCATCCCTGCTGCCAATGCATGGAAGTAGCCTGCTTTACAATTTGATTTATAAAGCGGAAGCCTATGGCCCTTAGAAGAGTCCTCAACTCCACCGAGAGAGAGTAGGCCTCATTGCACCCTACCCAAGGATCCATCCCGATTCTGACCTGTTCCCCATTACCTACCTACCAAACCAAACCTTCTTCAATGATACTCAACGATCCCAAATTGGCTTTCCAGACCACAAATGCTCTTGCTGGTTTTTCCCCCGGAGATCTTAGCCAATCTATCAGCTCTATAGGGTCAATGTATTTCCGTTTCATGACCTGGGACCATAATTATTCTTTGAACAGAATTCTCCAACCCATTTTGGCAGCTAGGGAGGTCACGAAGTGATCCGAATGGAAAATGGCATCCACCCATGGTATTCATCTACCCATGTTATCCATCCACCCATGGAATTTATCCATGATATTGTAAATGTCATTGACCCATGGTATTCATCCACCCATTGTATTTATTTGCCCAGGGCATTGTAAGTGACATCTATCCATGATATTCATCCACCCATGGTATGTATCCACACATGGTATTCACCCACACATGAAATTTACCCATGATATTGTAAGTGGTATCTACCCATGGTATTGGCCTATGGTATCTTCACATGGTATTGTAACTCAAAAAAAGCTATAAATAACAAGCCTCAGCTTGTAAAAGGACAGATGGTCCACCACAATGTAGCTTCTACAGTTATTCTCTGTTTTAATCAAGCAAGTTTCTTTGTGGTTTTATTTTCTTTGTGTTCTCTCTTTTTTCTGGCATTCTAATTTTGCAGATCTTGTCAGATCCATTTCAAATTTTTAGATCTTGGGGGTCTCCCCCCAAGATCCAGATCAGTGGTATCAGATTTAGGTTACGCCCCCATGGGAATGAGGGTTTGAAACATATTTTAGTTTCAATGTTTTGCAGCAATCTTCAGCAAAATCCATGAATTTTTTTGGGCGGTGCGTTTTCAGATCAGATCTGAAAATTTTGGTGAAAAATTTGCAAAAATAAAGACAAGATCTGGATTCCTTGCGAAAAAATACTCAAATTCAAAAAAAAAATCAGCCAAATTGGAGTTCGGATGAGGGAGATATCGCTGATTTAAAATCAACAATGTTAAAGCAATTTGTCTGACGACAATTCATGGATGGCGGCTCTCCTGTCATTTTTCGCAGTTTCTAGTGAAATTTTTTATAAAAATGGATATAGATCTAAGCTCCTCTTTTAAAAATCACCCAAGTTAAAAAAAAAAAAATCGGTTGAATCTTAGTCCGGATGTGGGAGTTATCGTTGATTTAAAATCAACTATTTTTTCAGAAATTTTGTGACGGCAAGACAGTTCCACCGCGAATCTAAGAGTCTAGTGTTTCCAAATAGTGGTTTCAAACACATGAGAAGATGCAGAATGATAATTCCATTTCCAAAAATAGGTTATAATAAATATTCTGAGTTATATTGACCGAGTTATGCTCACTTTAAATCTGGAGCAGCATTCAGAGCGGGTTCCCTTTGGAGACGTGCCCTCCCACCCTGCTTTAGTAGGCACCTGCTTCACATTCATCAGTTTCACCATAGCAGCATTCGACTTGGGTTATTTGGAGACGTGCCCTCCCACCCCAAGCTATGTAGGCACCTGCTACTTCATCAACAATCAACATCACGGTTATGGGTCAACTGCACAAAATCCATTTCATCGAAGTCCATTTGCTAGGCCGCACACTGTTAGTAACACAATTGGTCACAAGCATTATAGGGTATCTCTATCCTTGGATCTTTGTTTTTCATGGTTTTGGTTCATCCACAAACCCACACTTCATCGAAGTCCATTTGCTAGGCCGCACACTGTCAATATCACAGTTGGTCACAAGCATTACAGGGTATCTCTATCCTCGGATCTTCGTTCATCATGGTTATGGGTTAACTACAAAAAACCCTTCTCTTTAGTGGCTCTTCATATTCAACAAATGCTTCTCAGGAGGGAACTTCACACAATGGGGACCATTGCTTCTTAAGGAGGGAGGAATGATCCGAATGGAAAATGGCATCCACCCATGGTATTCATCTACCCATGTTATCCATCCACCCATGGAATTTATCCATGATATTGTAAATGTCATTGACCCATGGTATTCATCCACCCATTGTATTTATTCACTCAGGGCATTGTAAGTGACATCTATCCATGATATTCATCCACCCATGGTATGTATCCACACATGGTATTCACCCACACATGGAATTTACCCATGATATTGTAAGTGGTATCTACCCATGGTATTGGCCTATGGTATCTACACATGGTATTGTAAGTCAAAAAAGGCTATAAATAACAAGCCTTAGCTTGTAAAAGGACAGATGGTCCACCACAATGTAGCTTCTACAGTTATTCTTTGTTTTAATCAAACAAGTTTCTTTGTGGTTTTATTTTATTTGTGTTCTCTCCTTTTTTCTGGCTTTCTAGTTTTGCAGATCTTGTCAGATCCATTTCAAATTTTTAGATCTTGGGGGCCTCCCCCCCAAGATCCAGATCAGTGGTATCAGATTCAGGTTACGCCTCCATGGGAATGAAGGTTTGAAACATATTTCAATGTTTTGCAGCAATCTTCAGCAAAATCCATGAATTTTTTTGGGCAGCGAGTTTTCAGATCAGATTTGAAACTTTTGGTGAAAAAATTACAAAAAAAAGACCAGATCTGGATTCCTTGCGAAAAAATACTCAAATTCAAAAAAAAAATCGGCCAAATTGGAGTTCGGATGAGGGAGATATCGCTGATTCAAAATCAGCAATGTTGACGCAATTTTTCTGACGAAAATTCATGGACGGCGGCTCTCCCGCCTGCTCCCCCCTTAGGAAGCAATGGTCCCCATTGCGTTGAGTTCATCCATGAGATGAGTTAACTTCTACTGAACTTGGTCCCTGGTGAACCACTTGCCTTGGTGCAGGAGTTGGCCAGCTTTGACAACCCGATACAGTTGGATGTTCTGTTGGCGAGTGCTCTTTATTTTCATGTCCTTGATACAATCTGTGGTGGCCTGTTCCATGCATTCTGGATTTAACTCTGTTGGTGTGAGTTGTTCTGCAATGTCCGAGGTGTCTAGTAGAGGTGGGAAGTAAGGACGAAGGCGATCCACATTGAAGACTGGGTGCAAACCAAGGAATGGTGGAATACCGAGCTCGAAGGCATTGTTCCCTACAGCCTTGGTGATGGTGTACGGCCTGTATCGGAGCGGGCGAAGCTTGCGGTGGGGTCCAGTGAGGCGCTCCTTCTGCAAATGTAGCCATACTTTGTCACCCACCTGGAAGTTTTGTGGCACCCGGTGTTGATCATGGCGTTGCTTGTACTTGGCATTGGCTCTGTCCAATATATCATGAACCTGTTGGCGGATGTGTTGAATGCGCTCGATGAAGCTACTTGCTTTGTCAACTTTAGACTGGACATGAGCTGAATTGGCCTGAGCAGCTGCAAATGGCATGGCTACGTCAATGGGACATAGTGGCTGGAATCCCAAGCCCACCTGAAAGGGGCTATGGCCGATTGAACTGTGGAGAGCCCGATTATAACTATGTTGTACATATGGGAGGCTCTCGTCCCATGTGCGTGGATGATTTGAATTGTACATGCGCAGAATGTGTACAATCATTCTGTTGATGACCTCTGTCTGGCCATCTGTTTGGGGATGGAAAGTTGTGGACTTGGTGAGCTTGGTATCCAACATTGACCAGAGGCTGGACCAAAATGTGCTGAGGAACCTGCTATCTCGATCTGATATGATAGACTTTGGGATCCCAAAGTGCACCCACACTCGTTCAAAGAAGAGTTTAGCAGTGGCTTCTGCTGTGATATTCTTCTTACAGGCCGCCATGATGGCCATCTTCGAGAATCTGTCAACGACCACGAAAACACAATCATTTCCATTCTTAGTAGAAGGCAGGCCCGACATGTAATCCATGGAGATGGATTCCCACGGTCGACTAGGGGTAGGTAGTGGAGTATATAGGCCTTGCTTCTTGATGGTCGGTTTTGCAATGGCACAAGCAGTGCAGGATCTGATGTGCTTCTCGACATCCTTTCGAAGGTTCGGCAAATAGAAATACTTCTGTAGTATTGCTACTGTTTTCTCGACCCCGAAATGCCCAGCGACTCGACTGTAGTGTGCTTCCCATATCATCTTGGCACGCTCGCTCGAAGGAACACAAAGGTGTCCCAGGTGACATAAAAGTGCATCTTGGAGGTGAAAATTTGGAACTTGTGTGCCCCCCAAGAGTGCCTTGTAAGTGTGGCCGAATTCTGGGTCACTCTCATAGAGAAGCGGCCAATCAGAAGTCTCGTGCCCACAAGAGTTGAGCACTGTGGTGAGCGCCACGATCGGTGGTCGGCTGAGGCAGTCTGCAACATTATTGGTGCTACCCTTCTTGTACTTGATGTTCAAATGAAACTGTTGCAGATATGTGGACCACTTCTGATGGCGATCATTCCGCAACTTCCCTTGTGTCTGTATGAACTGCAGGGGCCGGTGGTCTGTGTGGATGATTGTTTCCTTCCCCAAAATGTAATGCTTCCATTGTTGACAAGCTTGCACAATGGAATACATTTCTTTGTCATAGGTGGGATACTTGCGAACTGTCTCAGACAATGTCTCACTATGATATGCCACTGGATGTCCCTGTTGAGTAAGAACAGCCCCAATAGCATAGTCAGAGGCATCTGTCTCGATCTCAAATGGCTGCTGCAAGTCTGGTAAGGTGAGCACTGGGGCAGAACAGAGGCGATTTTTCAATTCTTTGAACGCCTTCTGTTGAGGTTCCGACCAAAAGAATTTTGCTCTCGCTCCTCCTTTGGTGACTTGACTCAATGGCCAAGTGATATGAGAGAATCCCAACACGAATCTACGGTAGAAATTAGCAAGACCCAGAAAGCTGCGAAGCTCTGTTATAGTGGTTGGGGCTGGCCAATCCCGAATGACTTGGATCTTGGCTGGATCCACATGCACCCCCCTTTCATCAATAATGTATCCCAGATATTGAACCCGGGTCATGCCAAAAGTGCACTTCTCCAGATTGGCACACAACTTGTGTTGCCGCAGTGTTTGGAGGACTTGTCGGATGTGGTGAAGGTGCTCTTCCCAAGTCTGGCTGAAGATAAGAATGTCATCCAAGTACACCACTACAAATGAGTTGGTGAATGGCCGCAAGATGTCATCCATCATCCTCATGAAGGTTGCGGGAGCATTCGTCAACCCGAAAGGCATGAACAACCATTCGAAAAGGCCTTCCTTGGCTTTGAAGGCAGTCTTCCACACATCAAAGGGTTCAATCAGTACCTGGTGATACCCCGACTTCAAGTCAATCTTGCTGAAATATTTTGCACCTTTGAGTTGGTCCAGAAGGTCATCAATCCGTGGGATCGGGTACCTATTCCGGACAGTGATCTTGTTCAGCGCCCGATAGTCAATACAGAGTCTTCATGTCCCATCCTTCCTCTGTACCAACACGAATGGGCTCACACAGGGCAATGAACTTGGTCGGATGTGAAATTTCTGCAGCAGCTCCTAAATCTGCCTCTTGATTTCATCGTTCTCCAGAAAAGAGCGCCGATAGATTGGTCCATTGGGTAGTGACGCACCTGGGGTCAGATCAATCGGGTGCTTGACCTGACAGTGCAGAGGAACCCCTGTGGGTGAGGTGAAGATGTCCTCGTACTCCTCTACAACCTTATCCATTTGTTGTTGTCGTGCAGAGGAGCCTTGTCTGGAGGTCGTGGCCATAGTCTTCTTCTTTCCCTGGGGGCGGATCATCAGGAAAACGAATTTCCTGGTTTGGGAAATGAGCTTATTGCATTGTTTTGCAGTAACCAAAGAGATCGCCACAGGAGGTGGTACCTCTGGTATCATGTACAACTTATTTCCCAAAGTAATAATAACAGCGCGAGGCCGAGACTCATACACAGCATGACGCTTCCACAAGTATGGTTGTCCTAATAATACATCAGAAACATCAATAGGAGCAACGTAACATAATACCTCATCCGTGAAGGGCTTGATGCTATAGGGAAGGCGATACTGCTGGTTGATGCGGAGATCTCGTCCTTGGTGAAGCCACCCGATGGTGTATGGATGTGGGTGAGCTGTGGCCGGCAAGCCCAACCGCTTCACGACGTTTTCTGAAATGAGGTTCTTTTGGCTCCCATTGTCGACAATGAACTGTACAGGGGAGCCCTTTACCCACATCTGGGAGTGGAAGAGACGTTCCTCCTCCTCTGGATCTTCCGGTTCCTCCTTCTGGATCTTTGTAGTGGCAACAATGGCATTGGGCTCCGCATCAATAATCTGTTTCCCTTTTTCATTCCCCTTTTCAGGTTCTGATTCGGAGTCGGAGCATGCATCTGACTCAGAAGCCCTCATCTCGGCCACTAGCGACTGCTTGGCCCGACACTCACTTGTGTTGTGAGTGGAGCTCTTAAGGAACTCACACCACTTTCCCGTGTCCTTCTTTGGCTTTACGGTGTTGTTCTTTTCTTGTGGCTTTGACGGGTTGTCTTTAGCCGCCATGCTCTGTCCTTTGTTCCGCGGTTTGGAAGCACCTTTTCCTTGCTTTTGATTCACAGATCCAAAGTCTCGCTTCTTCTGTTTGAATTTCTGCTCAATCTTGGCAGCATACCGGTATGCCGTACCAAGCGAGGAGATGTCGAGGAACTCCATTTCCCCCTGAATGTATCTGTGCAGACAGCTGCGATACTTTAGCACCAAATGTTTCTCTGAATCTTTGATACCCAACTTTGTGCGCAGGGTATGGAACAGATTCGTCAGCTCATGCACATCTTGATCCCTTTATTGTCGCAGCGTGGTCCATTGTATGTACTTGTCCTCATAGCTCCCCACGGGATAGTACTGTTCCTTGACGGCGTCTCGGAAAGAATTCCAAGTTGGTATAGCCGAGAACAGAGAGGGTTCTGTCTGGTCCTTGTTCTCACAGTAGGTTTCCCACCAGTCCTTAACATGGGGGGTAGCTTTGAGGAGTGAAAAAATAATCTTCTCCCGGTCTGAAAAGTCATGAACAGAGAAATATCCTTCTAATAGATTCAACCATCTATCTACGACATCTGCGTCTATTTGACCCTCAAAATTTACCTGTACCTTAAAAGAGGTCGTGCCTCTAGAGTGGCTGCTGGATGCAGATGCGCCGCCGGTGGGCAGCCGTTGAATAACTGTAGAAGCTACATTGTGGTGGAACACCTGTCCTTTTACAAGCTGAGGCTTGTTATTTATATCCTTTTTTGAGTTACAATACCATGTGTAGATACCATAGGCCAATACCATGGGTAGATACCACTTACAATATCATGGGTAAATTCCATGTGTGGGTGAATACCATGTGTGGGTGAATACCATGTGTGGATACATACCATGGGTGGATGAATATCATGGATAGATGTCACTTACAGTGCCCTGGGCGAATAAATACAATGGGTGGATGAATACCATGGGTCAATGACATTTACAATATCATGGATAAATTCCATGGGTGGATGGATAACATGGGTAGATGAATACCATGGGTGGATGCCATTTTCCATTCGGATCACGAAGGAGGGGAGCTCTTTCAACCCCCAACCTCCCCATCCTTTTGGTCTTCTAATCCTGTCCCATGCCACCCAAGGCATCATCCTCTCCTCCTTAGATCCCGCCCACAGGAATTTGTTCCATATTTTCCTCACCTTCACCAGAATACTTTTAGGAACCCATGAGAGCATGGCCCAGTATACCAGAATAACCATGAGAATAGATTTTACCAATACCAATCTCCCTGCTCTAGATAGCCATCTGAAGCTCCAATGGTTCACTCTCTTTTCTATTTTAGCCACTGGCCACATCTAGTATAGAGTTTTATAAGAGTTTGGTTTGAGAGTAAACCCAAGGTATTTTAAGTTATCTCCCATTCCCTTAACCTCATAAGGAAGCTCCAACACTGTTCTTATAATTTCCTCCTCCTAGAGGCCTTATGCAATGATGACCGATTTGCTTACATTTATACTCGCTCTAGTTGTTGAGAGGAAAATATCGATGGCTAATTTTAGATACCCGATCTCTATTTTTCTGCCATCACTAAAATGGAGGATATCATCTACAAAAAGGAGATGGGTAATCTGGATATTAATGGCAACCTCGATGCCCTTGATATCCCCCCTCCTTTTGGCTGCTGCTATCACTTGACTTAAGCCTTCTGCTTCCAAGAGAAAGAGTAAAGGAGACAGTGGTGTTGGATGGATTAATCAATCTTGCGGACAAGATCGATCTCCCTAGTACCAAAAGGTAATCTAGCAACAAACAACCAAATAAACCTATCTTTCTCTAAACATATGCGATTTACAAAAAATACTATAAAGGTGCTAAAAACTTACCGTAGATCCAATGCTTGTTCGAAGTAGTTGTCCCTCGTGCACTTGAAGGAGTTATCTTCATAAACCTGCAGTCACAAACAAGCAAACATTAAATAGCACCTGTATAGTAAACATCATAAATCATGCTTATTATGGTGATCAAGGAATCCATGAAATAAAGAGTTAACTAACAACTTATTGAGAATAATGAATTCATTTGTATTAACTTTGAAAGAAGGAAAACCTTACAACCTTAGCCTTGATGTTGAACAAGCCTTCCCAGGGTCCGAAGCAGGAATCTCCTCTACTCTGACAAGCCTTGCACTCTTCCAACCGAGACAGATAGAGGTATGTGATCTCTCCTCACAAAAATCTCAGTTAAATGAGTCTGATTCCCAACAGCACTTAACCTCAAATAATTCTAAAGCTTGAACTCCCTTTGAGGCTATCCAATGCCTCTTTTTATAGTGGAAAAAAGGAGGTTTCAGTTCCAACTATGAAGGGATAGAATCCTCCTTCAAAGGGATAAGCTCCTCACATCAAGGGTTTAGCTCCATAAGGGAAGGGATATATGAACCTCAAAAGAGTGGTTTTGCCACCACAAGATTCTTTCTAGAGGCTTCTAGAATTTACTGAAAATGAGCTTTTTGAGTTTACTTGCGCCTTTTTAATCTTTTACAGGGGTCCGCACCCATAACACAGAGAAAGTGCGTTTAGGTACGCATGAGTCATGAACATTAGGTGCGGGACTGCAAGCAAGATACAGAGAAAGTGCGATACCAGAGTTAAGGAGTTTTTTAAGAACTTTTCTCTTATTTTCAAGGCTTGACATGAAGAACTGATGTGTTAGACTTGAAAAGGAGGAAGTATGAGTGATAATGAGCTCATACACATAGCATAATGTCAGGATCACAATTTTCAGTGCAACAAGTGGGCATCCCTATCTTAGACCTCTCTTACTTTTTAAGAATGGTGGGGTCGCCCCATTAATAAGAACAACAAAGATGATGTCTGTTATGCACCCCATCACCCAATTACTGAAACATATATCAAACCCCAGGTGCGTTAGGAGTAATCTGACATATATCCAGCTTATCTTGTCATATTCTTTGGATAAGTATATCTTCTTTATCATGCCTTTTCTTTTGTTCCTCTTGATGTTGTGGAGAGTTTCCTATGCCACCCCGATAGCTTCATGGATCTGCCTCCCTTCTAAGAACCAAAACTGTTCCTGTAAAACATTCTTGGAAAGGATCGGATTTAGTCTGACAACAATAAATTTCAATATGATTTTATAGATGCTATTACATAAAGAGATGGGACATAAATCATCGAAAGAGCCTGACTAATCCAGTTTCGGGATTAGAGCTATAAAGGTGGAGTTCATTTGTTCGAGTATAGCTCCTCTTGATCGAGATTCTTCCAGAACTACTGTAAGCTCCTCCCCCATCTCTTCAAAGAAGTGTTGATAGAACTCTGTTGTTCACCCATCCAGCCCCAGGATTTTGTCCTTATGCATTAACTTGAGGACTCCTTCCACCTCATCCCTGGACACCGGGCTTGTCAACATCTCATTTTCCTCTTCATCCACATACCTTGGGAAATGTTGAGCTACCTTGAACACCTCTGCAATAGTAACCTCTGGGGGGGCTTTGAATACTCTGCTGAAGTGATCCTTACCCATTTTAGCTAGCTCTGGGAAGGACTAGCCACCCCATTGTCCTCCCTTCTCATCCCCCATATGGTGTTAGTATTTTTCCTTCCTTTAATTGTGGAAAAAATTCGTATTCTCGTCCCCCGCTGCTAGCGACAGAGCTCTACTCTTTAACCTCCATTTATCCTCCTTTTCTAGCAGTATCTTTCTTCTCTCCCCCTCCAAGTATTTTATAAGGTCCATTTTCCCCCCCGTTTCATATCCATAAGTTTTAGCACTTTCCATCCTCCCTAATTCCTCGCCCAACCATCTCAACCTCTCCTCCTGGGCTTCTCTTCTCTGTTTAGCCCATTCAATTGTCGCTTCTTTAATTTTTTTTAAGGTTCTCCCAGAAGTGCACTGCTCTGTTTGGAGGCTCCTCTACCCCCCAAGCACTCCAAGTTTCCTTAAAAGGAGAATTATAGGATTCCTCCTTTAGCTAGCTTGGATAGAATTTGAACGGTGCTCCTGGTTTATTAAAGCTGCCTTTAATTTTGAGGAGGATAGGATGATGATTCGATTCCTCACCCTACCCACCCATTTCCCTAGGGCTGGAAAATGATCCACCAAACCTTCCTTGATCAAGAATGTATCTAATCTCTTGGCCACCCTAGCTTCTCCTATCCTCCTATTCCTCCATCTTGGCCAAAGTTTGACTAGATTGATATCAATAAGGCGTCCATCAAGGATTTTGGATGAGAAAAAGTGAGATAAGGGATCCACATGGGCTGTCGGTCCCCAAGATTCAACTTGCTCGATTGAAAAGTTTAGATACCCTCCTAATACGAGATTGGGACTGTTCATACGAGACCCAGACCAAAGCTCATTCCAAAATATTTCCCTCTCCTGGAATGAGCCATATATATTCAAGATCGTAAAGGAAGAGCAAAGCTCTAGGGAATAGATCTCCATGGCTAGGACATGATTCCTTCCCCAAGTATTGATCAATCTAATTTTTCTTTCAATGAAGCCCATGACCAACCCACCCGACCTTCCTTTGGCATCCAATACCACAAAATACCACTCCTGGAAAAGGTTTTGAATATAAGTTGAGACATCATCCCTAGACCCTAGAGTTTCTTGAAGAAGAATAATATCCAACCCATAACCAGAGAACAGGGGCGAAAGGCTAGTTTTTTGGGCTTACTAGCTAACCCTCTACAATTGAAAGACATCACAATCATTTGATCACCTTACCTGGGGCATGCACTGCTCTAAGTACCCCTATTAAAGACCTTTGTTTCCCATATGAAATATCTAGTTTTGCTTTTAGCTGGGCTTTGGACAGATATGATTTTCTCCCTCTCAAACTGGGTCCAGAGAGAGAGTATGCAAGGTTCCCCAAACCTCCCACTATTTCCAGCAGATTAAGTTTTTTGTCCCGTGACCTAAGGTTGTAAGGCCTACACTCCCCTTCAGAGGAAGGGAACTCTTCTAATCCCGAGGGAGGCTTGGAACAGGGATCAATGGATAGGGGGATGGATGTGATAATACTATCAAAAGCCGATTCAACATGCATAGTAAAACCAGTGGACATATGAAGGGATTCTGGCCTAGAAGGACCAGGCCATGTTCTCAAAGGAGACAATTTTAAAAATGAAAATGAAATAAATGAAGGGGTATTAAGAACAATACCCTCCATTGATGACGCGTCTATTTCCACGACTGCTTCCGAAGGTTCTTCAATTGGAATTGATTCACCTCCTCCCATCTCGACGACCTCCGCCTCCTCCATGGCCGTCTCCTCTACCCTCCCTTCTGGCTTTTGCTGGGTGGATTGCTGCCCCTGATCCAGCCCCGAATCCTTGCTATGATTCCCCTCGATAGAATTTCCTTCCTGAGTGTGCATGCCTTTTCCTTTGGATTGTTTTTTCTTTCTTCTGATGCCCAAAGGATAGGATTTTTCCACGTGTCCATACTAGTGACACCTATAACACCTGAATGGAAATTGATCATAATCTAGAGCCTTTATGAAAGACCAGTTTTTGTAATGTAATTGTATAGCCTTCGCCAATCCTTCTCTGGATTGAGACAATTCAAAATTCTCACAATACCTTGCTCTCCTGTTTGCTGGAACGACATATCGACCTTCAAGAACTTCCCTAATTCATTCCTGATTTCCTTGAAAACATTATCTTTCCACATTGGGTGAGGAAGCCCTGGTAATTTCACCTAGATTGGATGATCTGCTATCTTCTCCTTTTGAGCATAAAAAGGGGATGCCATCTTTTGAACAGAATCAGGGCTCGACTATAACCCCAATTTGTCTCCAGCGCCTAAGAAACCATCTCTTTATTCCTGAACCTCTTCATGAACCAACCATTTTCAAGATTAACCGCCTCGAAGCGTGGATTAGGCCCTGACTTCCATGCCTTCACGTCCCATTCCTTCAAGAAAGTAACAGATACTTTCTTGCCCTTTTCTTTCCCTACCAGGGTTAATTCAGTAGTCTCCATAGCTTTATCTACCGACAGATCAATGCCCAGAACCAGATTTGGGGTCTGGTCCTTTCTTCTCACTGCCCTGGCTTTCTTCCTCAACATATCAGGATTGTCCCGATCTCTTTCAGATGCATTGTCTAGATCCTCTTGTCTTGTGTGTGCTTCTCTACCTTCTACCGAGTCTGCGATCCCTTCCTCCCTCTGTTTTCCACTAACTCCGGTGGTTTGCATGTTGGGTATGTGTTATATTCTTTCCATGATTGGTCGCACGCGTCGGGCGCAATACCCCAGGAATTTTATTTTCGGTGGGTGGACCCACCCATGGTTTTGTGCATGGGTTTGTACATGGTTTTGGGGGACGATGGTTTTCGGCCCTTGGTATTTTGTAGATTCGGTCAAGGGAAATACAGTTATGTTCTAATCCAGGGTTAATGGATTGGGGTTTATGTATGCTTTGACATGTATATATATGTGTTGTAACACTGAAAGGAATATTATGAAAAATAAAGCTGGTAGTCCCGATTTGGGATCCAAGGGAAAATCTATGTGTATATCTATTTTATGTTTTAAGCTCTCGCTATTGTTTATTTTCTGTCTTTAAGATTCGTTTGCAGATAATTTCTGTACAGGGTTAAAACCTACATTTGGTGTCAGAGTTGTTTCGACTTCAAGGGGACACCTTTGTTGCTGAGGGGTTTTTTGCTCGAGCCTATGGTAGACCCTGTTCAGTGGGAGATTTGCGGGATCAATTCTTGCGGTGAAAGAAGATGGAAAGTGGTGGAAAGATAGAGATCGAGAAATTTAATGGTCAGAGTTTTGAGTTGTGGAAGCTCAAGATGGAGGATCTTTTGGTGGATAAATATCAGTGGATCATGGTAGATCTGGGTACTAAACCAACGACAATGTCAGATGAAGACTAGAAGAAGTTGGATCAGAAGGTAAAGAGCATAATACGGTTGTGTGTCTCAGATTCAGTATTGTTGAATGTATCTGGGGAAGCTGCGAAAAAGAATTTGTGGGACGATATAGGGACTTTGTACCAATATAAGTCTTTGGTGAATAAATTGTTCCTACGAAAAATGCTGTATAACTTGAGGATGAAGGACGGAGACTCGGTGACAGAGCATCTGAATGCCTTCAATACTGTGGTAAGTTAGCTGTTATCTGTTGATATTAATATCTCAGATGAAGATAAGTGCATCAGTTTGTTTTGTTCTGTACCAGATTCATGGGACAATCTGGTTATTGCAATAGGTAGCAATACAATTACCTTGAATTTTGATGACATTGTCTCAGCCTTGTTATCGGAGGAAATGAGACGGAGAAATATGGATGGCCAGAATGGAGATGCCTTGTTTGTATGAGGAAGGTCCTGGAACAAAAAAAATAATAAGGTTTTGAGTGGAAGATCTAAATCTAGATGGAGATATAAAATCTCTGGGAAAGTTTGTAAAGGTGTGCTGGAAATGCGGAAAGGAAGGGCACTACAAAAAGGACTGCAGATCTAAAGCTCATGAGAAAGGAAAGGGATCTGAGGATGCTTCTTCTGCAGAGGCAAAAACCACCTCGAATGAAGGTGGGGATGTGTATTTGAGCTCTTCTTCAAATACACATGTAGATCATGAGTCATGGTTGATTGACTTAGGTGCATCCTTTCACTTCACTCCCCATAGGGAGTGGTTCTGCGAGTATGAGAAGTATGATGGTGGTGATGTCTTCTTAGGGGATGATAGGAAGGCTAGAATCGTCGGACGTGGAAAATTCAAGCTTAAGTTGCAAGGTGGAAAGATTATAACACTTCTTGGTGTATTTCATATTCCTGCATTGGCCAGAAATCTGATTTGTGTAAGAAATATGGATTATGCAGGTGTAGAAATAGTATTTGAGAAAGATACCTAATGCGGGGAGCATTGGTATCAATGCGGGGAGTTCATATTGGAACTCTGTACAAGCTTCAGGGTAGCACTGTTATTGATGGGTGCAACAGTTCTGTGGTTCCTAAAAGTGGAGCGGAAATCCTAGCGGTCTCTGGAGAAAAGACCATGCTATGGCATCAAAGGCTTGGACATATTGGAGAGAAGGGCCTTCGGATACTGCATAGAAATGGTATGGTAGAAGGTATGTCTAATTTCTCTCTGGATTTCGATTTTTGTGAACATTGTGTATATGGGAAGTAGAATCGGGTGAGTTTTCCCTCTGGTGCTAAGAGGGCAAACAATTTATTAGAGCTTCTGCACAGTGATGTGTTTGGACCTGTGTTGGTTCCATCACTGGGAAAGTCTGTTTACTATGTTTCATTCATAGATGAATTCTCAAGGAATACATGGATATATTTCTTGAGGAAGAAATCTGAAGTCTATGATAGATTTAAAGAAATTAAGGCTTTGGTGGAAAACCAGACAGAGAAGAAGATAAAGGTGCTGAGAACAGATAAAAAAACTGAATGAAAACCTACACAATAGCGGTAGTTATAAAAAACTGAATGAAAACCCCATATCCAAAGTTATAAAAAATGTTAAAAAAGCCATAAAGGAGTCCAATCTTGATGATAAATTGAAGAAGCGCTTATACCCAGAAGGCGAAATCATACCCCGCATATATGGTGCCCCTAAAATTCATAAGACCGGTGTTCCTTTAAGACCTATCGTCAAGACTATAGGTGCACCAACATATGAATTAGCCAAATATGTGGCTCGCACCCTCGCCCCTATGGTGGGTAATACTAGCTCATTCATCAAAGACTCCAATCAATTCGTCGATTTCATTAAAAAAGCTATATTGGATCCAGGTGACAAAATTGTTAGCTTTGATGTTGTCCAAATTTTCACCAATATCCCTCTTGATGAAGCCGTACAAGTAGTAAAGGAAGTAGTAGTCTCGCAAACTGCAAAGCTCGCTGAAATATGTCTTCGCTCTACCTTTTTCACCTTCCAAGGAGAAATATTTGAACAAACATCTGGAGTCTCTATGGGATCCCCGTTATCCCCTATAGTGGCAAACCTCTTCATGGAAAAATTTGAAAATAAGGCTTTAGACTCTTACCCATTAAAACCCAAGTTTTGGATAAGGTTCGTAGATGACACCAATGTCAATTGACCTCATGGAGAAGAGGAATTAAAGAACTTCCTAGACCACCTCAACAACATATCCAAAGATATCCAATTTACAATGGAAAGTGAAGAAAACAACTGCATCCCTTTCCTTGACATACTCCTCTCAAGAAATGAAGATGGATCCCTTGGACACAAAGTGTTCAGAAAGAAATCACATACAGATAACTATCTACACGCCGATTCACACCACTACCCAGCCCAAAAAACAGGGGTGCTGCTAACTCTCTTTACACGAGCCTTTAGAATATCAGACAAAACTCACATGGAGGAAGAAATTGAATATCTAAGAAAATCCTTCATTAACTTGGGATATAGCAATAAGGACATTAACAAAGCTATTCAAAGAGCCAGATCCAGAAATAAAAGAATAATTACTGAAAATTCCCCTACTACAAAAGCATACCTCCCTTACATTCAAGGGGTCACAGACAAGATTTCCAAAGTTCTAGCCAAAAAGGACATTAAAGCATCCTTCAAACCTCTAGTAACCATCAGGCAAAAAATGAAATCGGTCAAGGATGAACCCGACCACCTCCAACAAAAAGGTGTTTATAAAATCAATTGTTCATGCGGGGATTGCTATATAGGGGAAATAGGGAGAACATTCAAAATAAGGTTTAAAGAACATGGGGCGGACATCAAGCTTGGAAGAATTAAAACCTTGGCTTTGGCAGAACACTCCAACAAAACATGTCACCACATATGCCTTGAAGAAGCAGTGGTCATTGCCAAATAAAAACATCATTTTAAATGTAAAATATGTGAAGCCTTGGAAATCATAAAACACCCTCACAACCTAAATAGAGATGGAGGCTTAGAAGTGAGCAGAAATTGGGTCCACACTCTTTCCCGTTAAATTTCTCTCATATGACTTTCGCTTACTCCACCTCATACCCTTTCACCCTCCCTCCGCCTGTTCGTATCAAACCCTTACCCTTCTCCTGGCCTTTACCGTGCTACCCTTCTTTAAACCTTTTGAAAATTATAGTAATTATATAAAATCAACCTTATGAATCTATTAACTATATAGCTTAGACCTTATCAAAATCCTAACCCTCTACAAACCTTAGTTTACTAGATTAATTGGTTACAAGCCTCATCTAGGGGTCATAATCAATTGACCTTTTCTAAAACTTATTATATTTAATTAACTTTACCATCATCATTATTATAAACTACATAGGGCCCTTTAACTTAAAAGTAGTATAAGGAAAACTCTAAACTTTAAATTTCAAACTCTTTATAGCTTTAAAACATAACTATTAATCTAATTTAATGATAAAATTGAACAAAAACCTTAGGACTTGCAACTATGATAAATAATTAGTATTAATAGAGTAGTCATTATAATAGGACCTTATAAAATTAATATAATCTAATCTTTAAATCCTTATTCTAATCTACTTAGAACCTTATTCATAAATTTAGGATCAACATAGTACTTCACCTTAATATCTTTTAAATATGGCTTTACAACATTTTATATAATAATTATAAACAATAATAAAATAACCAATCTGAATTAAAATAATAAAAATAGAATTGGATAGAAACTTAGACTTTATAAAACTAGGATAATTAAGTAATAATAAAAAACATTAAATAGTATCTGCATTAACTCAAAATGATATAAAATAAATGTTATAGTGTAATAAACTAAATAATTAAATGCAACCAAATATGAATAAAATAAATTGAGAATATTTAAAATTAATTAAGCTAATAGCTGGTCGGCTCTCTCTCCTGTCATATTCTCCTCTATTTATTTAACACAAATTGTCTCTCTTTTTTGCAGATTTGTCCTGATGATGGGTCTTGTTTTAGACCCGAAACGTAGACTGAAAAATGAGAATTGTGGAGATTCTGAGTTTTGATTCCAAAAATCTACACCACAGAAATCTACAATCCATCAATGGTGGAGATTTTTGCAAGAAGGAATTTGTAAGAAGTGTGGTATAGCATGACAAAATAATAATCCATACACACCTCAGCAAAATGGAGTTGCAGAAAGAATGAATAGAACACTGATGGAAAAGGCAAGAAGCATGCTCAGTGGTACTAGTTTAGGGCAGGAATTCTGGGCAGAAGCAGTGGAGACTGCATGTTACCTGGTTAACAGATCACCTTCATCAGCGTTGGAGGATAAGACTCCACATGAGGTATGGACTGGTAAGAAACCCTCTCTTTCACATCTAAGGGTATTTTGATGTGATGCACATGTACATGTTCCAAAGGAGAAAATGACCAATTTGGATAATAAATCTGAAAGGTGCATCTTTATTGGGTATAAGGATGGTTTAAAAGGTTACAAGCTTTGGAACCCGAAAACAAGGAATGTTGTGTACAGTCAAGATGTGTTGTTTAGAGAGGTGAAAGATGTTGTTAAACATCAAGTACTACCAAAGGAACTTGAGAAGATAGAGTTTGAGCTAAATGAGGATGAATCAGACTCTACGATAGGAGAAGATTCATAAGAGGAAGAGCCACAAACTCCGGCTATGAGAAGATCAGTTCGGGAAAGAGGGCAACCAGAAAGGTATAGTACATCTACTTTTTGTTCAAATTTTGATTTAATTATAACTAATGATGATCCCATAACTGTCAGGGAGGCAGTAGATTTAGAGTATGGAAAAATCTGGAAGGAGGCCATGGTTGATGAAATGGCATCCTTGCAAAAAAATGAGGCATGGGATCTGGTGGAGTTGCCGGCTGGAAGGAAGCCCATCGGGAGAAAATGGGTGTTTAAGAAGAAGATGAATGTAGAAGGCAAGGTGGAGAAATACAAAGCTCGATTGGTAGCAAAAGGTTATTCCCAGGTGTCGGGAATTGATTTTGGTGATATTTTTTTCTCTTGTTGCCAAGGTTACTTCTATTAGATTACTTTTATCTGTTGCTATTGCATTTGATTTTGAGGTAGAACAGATGGATGTGAAGACAACATTTCTTCATGGGGATCTGGAAGAGGAGATATACATGAAAAAACCTGAAGGCTTTATGGTGAAGGGGAAGAAATAATTGGTATGCAGGTTAAAGAAGTCTCTGTATGGGTTAAAACAATCACCAAGGATGTGGTATTAGAAATTTGATACCTATATACGGGGACTTGGCTTCACCAGAAGCAAGGAGGATCACTGTGTTTATTTTAAATTAATTGTTGACTGTGTTATTTATTTGGTCTTGTATGTGGATGATATGTTGTTGATTGGAAATGACAAAGAAATTATCCAAGATTTGAAAACCCAACTGTTCTCCAAATTCGACATGAAGGATATTGGTGTTGCAAACTATATTTTGGGCATGGAAATTAAGAGATATTGGGAGAATAGGAAGCTCTGGTTAAACCAGAGGAAGTATGTCGAGACTGTATTGCAGAGGTTCAATATGCAGGATAGTAAACCAGTGAATGTTCCTATTCCCGTAGGTGTAAAGATGTTTGTTGAACAGTGTCCCAAGACACAACAAGAAGAGGAGGATATGTCTCATGTTCCATATGCAAGTGAAGTGGGTAGCTTGATGTATGCAATGGTTTATACTAGACCAGACATTGCACATGTAGTGGTAGTCTTGAGCATGTTTATGTCAAACCCAAGGAAGGAGCATTGGACAACAATGAAGCGGGTTTTCAGATATTTGCATGGCACTAGTGATTATGTCTTGTGCTACCAGGGAAGACCAGGATTGGAAAGAGTTTTGGACATTCGTGGTTTTGTTGATGCAGACTGGGCTAGAGATATGGACCAAAGAAGATCTACAAGTGGGTATGTGTTTGGCCTATTTGGAGGTGCAGTCAATTGGATGAGTAAAAGACAGTCTGTAGTGGCTCTTTCAACTACAAAGGCAGAATACATGGCAGCCACTCATGAAAGCAAGCAAGCAGTTTGGTTGCAGAGATTGTGTTCAAGTATGGGGTTGGTGCAGCGAGCTATAAGGATATAGTGTGATAGCCAAAGTGCAATTTTCTTGGCTAAGAACCCTGCTTATCATTCAAAGACAAAGCACATTGATATTAAATATCACTTTGTGAGAGATATGGTTGAGGATAATAGGGTGTTGCTGGTAAATGTGGAAACTTTGAAGAATGTTGCAGATGCATTGACGAAGTTTGTGAGCACTTAGAAGTTCTCTCGGTCTAGAGAAAGAATGGGTGTTTTAGAGCTGGACTGATTATTAAGCTCTCTTATGGTCCCCTGCGGAAAGAAAACAACAAGTGGGAGAATGTTGGGTACGTGTTACATTCTTTTAAGGACTAGTCTCTGTATGTTGCCCTAAGGGGGTCATAGGGGGGTGGACCCACCCATGGTTTGTGCATGGGTTTTCACATGGTTTTGGGGACGATGGTTTTTGGCCCCTGGTATTTTGTATATCCGGTCAAGGGAACTACGGTTATGTTCTAATCCAGGGTTAATGGATTGGGGTTTATGTATGCTTCGGCATGTATATATATGTGTTGTAAGTATTGATTGATTGATTTATTTATTTTCTGAATTTTAATTAAATCTAAATAGGAAGAGAGATCATAAAAACAATTATTACTAAAATAAATAGTAAATTTTTTACTATGTAGGGTTTTGAGTGAATCACCATACCTTTAAAATTCTGATCTTCTAGATAGTTTTGTTGTTCCAAAGTAGTCTGTTGCTCCACAATGCTCCGAGTATGTCTCTTGAAAATTCCTCCCTTGAAATTTTGGGAAAAATAATGAAATAGTGAATAAATTCTTACTATTTATAAGATTTTATGAAATTAGATTTCGAAAAATAAATTACTGTTTATTTTTCAATTTGAAAAAAATAAAACCACACCTTTTTTTCTTAATTTTTCGGAACATCGATGTGTTTCGTAGTAAAAAACATGGACGTGTTTAAGAGTAATGCACATCAATTAAGATAACTTATTGGTGAGTTAATTTTTTTTAACACACTGATATGATAGAATTCCTTTTTATTTTTGAAATCTTGAAAACTGGTGTGATTATTATTTTAATGCATCGACGCAGTATTATTTAAACACATCATTGCAGTTAGTTTTACAAGAGCATTGATATGATTTAAAAGTTATATAAATTTTTATTTTCACATAAAATGGCATATTCATCTCAAATTATCCTTTAGGATGCATCTACATGAGTTACAGGAGTTCATAGTATACATTTTTGGCTTAAAGTCACCTTATTCTTGAAAAATGGTTTGAAAACTATATTGAAATTCAAATTGTGGTTATATGGTTCTTAAAATTAATTTTAGGTATGTAAACACAAATTTATTGTTGATTTTGCTCAAATGTAGGGAGAAATTCTCATAATATGAAATGGCTAATTCTTCAAAGTCCAACTTGTCCCATATTGTTCAAAGTCCTTCGCGGAGTTCTGCCTTTCCATCTCTAGTAATTTCAAATTTTATTTATATTTCGATTATCTAATTGATTTTTTAAATTAATTAATAATCCATGTCAATTTGAATAAAAATGTATCCAATTTTGTAGGATCCTAATTCATAATCGAGTTCAGATGCATAAAATATTCTACCAGTTCAAAAACGTCGGAAGCTCCTATCAGGAGAAAAATACCACAAATAATTGGTAGATGAAATGTGACAGCTGCTTTACCCTGCCAATTGTAACATGCCATCTTCCAGCTGCAATCCTGGGTCAACTATGGTAATAATTGTTTGGTATAATGTAATTTCAACAAACCAATTGCATTGTTCTTACTAATATCATTGATGTACTAATGTTCAATATTGTTTTAAATTAGGATTATAATGATGATGAGTGACCCACCTACAATCTTTTGGTGCACCCGAATTCAATGTCAAATCGAGCGAAGGGATCATTAAGAGAAAAATTCAAAGAGGAGGCATACAAAGAATGGTTGAATCAACCACCTATTCAATTCCCACTAAGTTCATGTTCACCAATTAGGAATGACTATAACAATAGTAGTTTTTCATCACAAGTTGGTCAAAGAGGAAATCAAATAGAGTTTGGTATGGATGATTACTTACGGGATACGAATTTCATGGAGACAATGTTTTTAGATGCATTATAGAATGATAAGCTAGGGATGATTCTCATATCACTGATACCTTTTTTGAAAGCCTGAAATCTTCTTCCACCACCCCTCTCTTTCGACCTAGCGACCGATCAAAGTATACCTATTTGGGGGAAACGTTGTTACTATACAACTTGAACGCAAAGTTTGGCATGTCAAATGCATGTTTCTTGGCAATATTGAGGTAATTGAAAATGATCAAGTCCCTTATATTTTGAGAAATATTGTCACACAATCAAAATTAAACATGGTTGATTTTATGAATGTTAAATATTGACAATGCACATGATTTATATTTCCCACCAATTGTAGCTTATTCAAATATAAGGTTCTTCCGAGTGATAATGTCTTGCCCGGTAGCTGCGAAAAGGCAAAGAAGTTGTTGAAAATGTTGGGTGTTGAGTACATATCATATCATGCATGTCCGAATGGTTGTATTCTATATAGAGGAGAATATACATACAAAAAGATATGTCTGAAATGTGGGCATGCCAGGTACAATAACTAAAAAAAGGGCAAATCAAATGCTCCTGCTCATAAGATATTGAGGAACATGCCTATAATCCGAAGAATTCAAAGGCTCTTTCGTTGCAAAGAATTAGCTATGTTGCAGGGATGGCACACCTCACACAAAATTGAGTCGGGAGTTTTGCAAATCCCAAAATATTACATAACCATGAATCATATAGAGGATACATGGCCCAAAAAATTCAAGGATGTAGTACAAAGCTACGACTCAGGAAATTTATGGATGGTGTCAATCCATATTCCCTCCAAAGCACCAACTATTATGTTTGACCTGTAGTAGTGATAACAATATCCCCTCATGGTTGTTCGTGAAGAATGAACATGTTATGTTGGCTCTCATGGTCTCTGGTAGAATACAAGTGAATAATATGGATGTCTACTTACAACCATTGGTAGATGAATTGAATGAATTATGGGATGGGATACATGTATATGATGTATCAATACCCATCGCAACAATTAGGATTTTTATGTTGTATGGCATATGTGCTTACACCACACATTATTATCCAAGCTTAGGAGTTTTCTATAGTAAATTACATGTTTATTTATTTTTTTATATACGTAACAATATTGTTTCACATATCAATTTAATTTTTTGTAATTTTTCTGATCTTCATGATTGCTATAGTGCCTTGTATATAAAAATTTCATAGGTCTTGTAAAAAAGGGGTATCATGGATGTAGATGTTGTGGACCTTCTCTGAAAGCTAGGTGGTCCAACCACCTACAAAATCCAGTGTATGACTGCTCCAAGGTATTCCTCCCACAAGAGCACCCTTACAGAAGAGCAACATTCGCTTTTAATGGTAAACCAGAGAGAACCCAAAGGCCTGTAATAATGACACCAACTGAATGGCTTAGAGCATATGAGAGAGAGAAGGATAAGGAGATTACAAAAATGTTTGATTCAAATTGGGAGCCTATGTTCGATGATCAAGGATTCTTTGACACCTATGTTGAGAAATTTCCCGTTGGGATGAAAAGGAATTTTGTCTTTTATGAGCTCCCATATTGGGAGCATCTTAAGATTTCCCACTTACTAGATCCCATGCATATATTAAAAAATGTTTCATATTCTTTATGGCGGTACATATCATTGAAATAAAATGACACACTGGCTGTTAGGAGAGATCTTACTTCTTCAAAAACTAAAAAGAAACATTGGCCAAAACAACAAAGTAGAGAAGAGGTTGGTCCCTCCTGGTCTTTCAAAGAAGGTGATGTCACATGGATTTTAAATAAAGATGATATTTCTTTGGAAAATGAAGTTATAATGGGCGTGAGGGTGCATTATTTATATGGGTCTTCACTATGACATTGCTTCATTGTGGAAGAGCATTTTTCAAGGTTGAAATCACATGACCATTAGAACCTTCTAAGAGTGTATATGTGAAAAACAGATTTTATTATTTGTTATTATTTTTATGCCATGAGATAAAATATAATTAATTTTTGTATGTGTTTACTTTGCAGTGTCATTATCCTTTGCTCGTGCATGGGTTTTTGAGCCATGAATCCCCCCAAGACCTACGACATGCCATATATAAATTATCTACATTTATACATTGGAGCACATCATGCTAAGTGAGAAAGATAATCAGGTTGATGACAACAAAGAGTGATATGTACTTGTGTCATTTCATCATTTATACTATTGTTGTATGTTTTTGTTTTCTTTATTTTGCTAATTGTATTTTTTTTATTCGTCTTCTTGGAATTTATATAAATGGTAAGATTCAAAAACATTTTTACATGTTTCTTTTCTAGTGGAAACTTTTTTACACTTAAAACTAAGTATTTCCAATTTTGTAACTTATAATTTAAAAATTAAAATTTTAACATATTTGTTTAATTTGGATTTTGTGATAATTTGGTTTTCAACTTAATTGTTTGTTAGTTTACATACTTTTATCATTGCTTTTGGAAATCAAGTAGTCTTTAAGTGTGAATTTTGGGAAAGTTTTATGGTTTATTTTCCGATCTAATTTGTCTATAATATGACATGGATTCATTGAAATCACAAGGTTGACAAGTGAACTCTTCACAATCGAAGTTCCACAAGGGTTTTTGAGGGTGTTGAATCCATATATGTATTAAAAAAACCAGTTTAAACAACACAAATCAACGTTGACAACAATTTTTTTCATTGGATTATGGTCAGAAATCTACTGAAAAATCCAAAGAGTCGAACTTAAAGACTACTCATTTGGAAACATTTAAATTATGGCCCCAATGTTGACTAAAATCACAATTAATGAAGTAATTTAAAATTTTGATAGCAGTCAACTTACGAAATAATGACAAAAACAACAAATATAGGAAGATTTGCATCCATAAATTTTTAGGGCCAATAAAATGCTTATGATTGGAGATCATAACTTTTTTATAATAACAATTTTTAGGTTAGAAGAGTCTATTCAAAAAGAGTAAATTGTACTATGGAAAATAACATTTATTCTTATGTAATTGTTTTTTGAAAATAAATTTAGTTAGTTAGAATGGATATGTATGAACTATCTATACAATAGGAAAATATTTATGGTAATTTTACAATTATAGTTTCAACCATATTAAACTTTGAAATTTTTATAAATATCTTTGCATTCTTTATGTAAAGTAAGTCTTTTTGCATGCATATATATATATAATTTTGATATAAGTTCACCAATATATTATCTATAATAAATATATATCATTTCATAAAAATAAACATCATGATGATAATCGTCTAACAAACATAAATATAATTCAAAATACACATTCAAATTCACTAACATCATCTAATTATATACACCTCTAGCACATATAAATGTCATTAGCTAACACCCAAATCTAATAATTGAACAAGACGTCATTATCGCAATCACATCTAACAATATCCTATGTTAATAGATCCCATGTTAATTATATTTTTTTTTATTCGTCTCGTTGACATTTTATATAATTAGTAAGATATTAAATTTAAATTTAAATTTAAATTGGTAAGAGTTGCTATAAATATTAAATTTAAATTACTTGAAACTCTCATAACTTTACTGATATATATATATATATAAAATCTAAATTAATTATAAAAAATTCTAACTTAAGTTTTTAAATTTTTACAATAGATTGAATTTTATAAATAAACTTAAAAGGTTATATATATATATATATATATATATATATATATATATATATATATATTTTAAATAAATATTATTGATAATAGTTTATTGATTGCATTTTCTTATTTATTAATTTAAACATTATAAATTAAAAAAAAAAATTGTTTGTTAAGTTGTTTGTGTTCCTCCAAGCTTGACTCACGGCTTGAGAAACCGCGATCCAGGGGCATCTAAGCCGTCAAAGTCACTTGGGGATCACACTCGGCCTGGGCCACACTAGCCCTAAGTTGACTGGATTTTAGCGTGTCTCCTCCCCCTAACACGGGAACAAAAACCTCTGCGAGGTTTGATCCTGGGTCGCCTTACTAACGAGACCCATCATCAACTGGCTGTGCTAGTGGGACTTGACTAAAAAAACAATTATAATTAAAATTAAAAAAACAAAAATTTAAAAAATAATTCATTTTTGATGATGTTTCATTCATAATTATTATTAATAAATAAACTTTAATTTATTAAATTTATAAAATCAAATTAATTGTAAAGTTATTTTAATAATCCAATATTTTATGAACATTTTTTTTTTTTAGTTGATTTTATAGACCAATCAATTATATATTTTAATTTTATTATAAATATTTTGAAAGTTTTATTTAATGATTACAAGTGGAAATATATGTTTTGAAAATTATTTGCAAATATTAATTAGGTATTGTCTAACTCTTGCGTTATAAGTATAGGTCGCAACTTTATGATTTCCACGCTTGACTATGACTAGAAAGGTAGTTTTGTTAAGAGGTTTGTGCAATTAAATTGTGTGTAAGATTGATTTTGTTTTGTAGTGACTATTTTTTGGACATGTTTTATAAACACTTCGTTTTATTTCTATGTTTTCTATAGACAGGGACTATGTTGCTCACATCCCTTGTTTGAATAAGAATTTAGTTAGAATGAATATGTATGAACTATCTATGCAATAGAACAATATTTACGTTAATTTTACAATTATAGTTTCAACCATATTAAACTT
This sequence comes from Pinus albicaulis, assembly GCA_034641835.2. NCBI lineage: Eukaryota > Viridiplantae > Streptophyta > Pinopsida > Pinales > Pinaceae > Pinus > Pinus albicaulis. The sequence goes on from CM076572.1 coordinate 766,675,461, forward strand.
TGTAATTTATAAAAATTTCTTTGCATTTTTTATTTAAAGTAAGTCATTTTGCATGTAATTTCATGCATGAAATTTTGATATAATTTAGCCAATACATAATCTATAGTAAATATCATTTCATAAAAATAAACATTGTGATGATAACCATCTAAAAAACATAAACATCATCTAAAATACACTATCAAATTTGCTAACATCATTTAATTATATACACCTCTAGCACATATAAACGTCATTAGCTAGCACACAAACCTAATAATATAACAAGACATCATCATGATGATTACATCTAATAAAATAAAAGCATTTTCTAACATCATCACCACACACATCCTCAAATATACATCTCATATTATTAAATAAGTGATAGAACATACACATCTATCTGCAAGCACATTAAATGAACATATCTAACATGACCTAACAATATACACATCAACACCAACATACAAATTAAGTACATCAACATGAACCTAGAAAATGAAATATATATATATATATATAAACAAGTCAAATAACTGCTATAAAATATCTGATACAACAAGTCAAATAACTGCTATAAAATATCTGATACAACAATAATAGTGACAACATGGTCTGTAGCAGAAGATGATGGATGGTCAATTGCCTGATCAAGAGTCAAACTATGATATGGAGGAGGAGGTGGCTGGTCTCCTCTCTGAGGAGAAGCATGAGGGAATGGGTGATCATGAGGTGAATGGGGATGAAGAGCACTACTAGAAGAATCACCCACACCCTGATCATCGCCCGATGGGGTTGTATGTCTCGTGACTGTGTATTTGATGCATAACCAACCTCAGGAGGTGGAGTATTACCAGAAGGATCACCACCTCGATCATCATGATCCGATGGGGTAGTAATGGGTGAATATTGTGTATCTGCTGCATGTTAATCCCTCCTCAATGTCAGTATAAACCTGGTAGTTTTGACGATATCACACATAAGATTCATCATATTGCATGGAAAGTCTGTCCATAGCTCAAGAAGCCTAGGATCTGCCCTGACATCCTGAGTCATCGCAGGGCAAACTCCCGCCTCAACCAAAATTCTAGAGAGTTGGTTTCCCAACTCCATCCTGAATCTAATATCCAGCCTATGGCACGACCGCATGCCTGCGGGTATCTATATCCAATCAAGACGCCCCTCACCCTCCACGACCTCGACCATCTCTGCATCTGCATTTTGTGGGGGAGGAGGCATGTTCCCAATGAATGCGCCAACGTCTACAAAATATATAGTACACAACAATAATTAGACAATTTCATTTAACAATTTAATAAAACAAGTTAAATAAAGTGTTAGAATAATTTTTATTCTAATTATTTAAGATATTAAAATGAAACTAGATTAATTTAAAGAAAACACTAATATTACCTCTATCATCTGCTAGCTCATCCTGCGTGAAGAGGATGCTGGGACATTGTTGCCAATCCATCCCCGCATAAGGACACGACACCAATATGAACATGTGGTCAACCTCACTTGCCAGTAGCCCTAGTGCCTCAGCAGAAATCCTAGATGGATACTCCGGTTGGCCCCTCTTAGGAATCATCTCGCTCCACATGTGCATCCACATATTAGTCATTGGCTTAGGAGGGTGATGGTAAAAAGTAGGCTTCATCTCCAGAAGCCTCTCCAAAAATAAACAAAACAACTCTAAAGCAGAAGGGAAATTCGCCCTACCATGTATCATAGCACAACATTTATCTAAAGCTATACAAAAATATTGCAAAAAAATGATAGACCATCTGATATATCGCGACCTCTACACCAAATAATAAACATAAAATAAAAGAGGGGAACTAATGCGCTGCCCATCACTAGTTGAGTGTGCAATTATACTCACTAATAGTGAGAGGCGCTTAACCTCATCTACACCAAAAGAAGCAATCCATAGTTGTCCATTAGACACTCAAAAATCTGTTGGAGAAAATACATGATCCCCAACATATCTCTGAGAGTAGACAAGTTAAATCTATACTGCAACACCATGGGGGACATCAAGGAACTAGGGAAAATCCTCCCCTATCCTGGATAGGCTAGTGATAAATTAAATGTCTTCTTCAGTGGGCTCATACCACATGTCAGGACTGATACATAAATCTTGTCGGTGGACATCCTACCAACGAATAAGTTCTTCCCATAACCCAGATTGCCACTTCATGGATGTAGCCTCCTCATAGTACTTAAGGAGACCTACATTCCTCAAGAGGCCTTGGGTCGCTACAGTAATACGGTTGGGGTACAAATCCATCTCCCTCTCTCATGCCTCCCCGTCTCGTACCATATTGCACTGGTAAACTCTTTGCTATTTTTGTTGTTGCTTTTCTCTCCTCTGATGTCTGTGTATGATTGACATATAAAATACACCAACCTCATACATAAAACATATATTTTTTAATTAAGTGAAAGATGGGTTTATAAATACAAACATATAATTTTCAATTAAAAAAAAATTCAACCTTGGTGCTCCCAAAAAACAGGAATGCATCAGACACAGAGCGCTAAAAAAACAGGAATGCACAGAAAATGGTGCGTAAATCGACTTAACACACTGCTTTCACTTCGCATAAATACATAAAATTAGTTATTTATTATTTTTCAATGTGGCATGTCAACATAAAATTTCACACCAGTGCATTAGTTTTACGTTGACTTACCGCACCAGAATGTTTGTGTTAACGAACACACCAAGCTATAATATTTTAATACTAAGTGGTGCATTTGGAAAAACTAAACTTATCGGGAAGTTACTTTTACCAGACGCACCTTTGTAAAAATTATAATGTTTAAAGTGGTGGGTCGGGGAACTTCACAACCCGATGCGTTTCCATCTACCAAATGCACCAAACCATTAACAATGCATTAACATTACACACCGACTTGCGGTGCACCGTGAACAGTGAGAGTTGAATGTATCAAATGCATCACACATTTTTTTTTTAACAAAAATTTGTATATTTTTACTTAACATTAAATTCTACCACTCTAAAAAAATAAGTTAGGGAAAAACATAAACATTACCTAGAAGTTTGCTCGTCGGGGAGGCAGTGTTGCCACATAAACGAAAAAAAACAAATTTGACCACCATTTGACAAAATTTGAAAGACACATAGTGAAAAATGGATGGAAGGATGACAAGCAAGGGAAGCACCAATGGCAGGGCGTTTCAAAAAGGCAAAATTTGCGCCTGTGCTTGAGAGCTGTAAAACACTGCAAATGGTAAAAATTAATTTTACGGCCAGTAATTAAAAAAAAAAAAAACCCTGTTTCGATGTGCTCAAGTAACAGATGCACTGATGCAGATTATTTACGAAGCACACCACGATTTTTTAAATTAAAAACCCTACCGCAGTGCACCATGTTATTTACGCACCGGGGCGTGTCAAAACAGTAACAACACCAGCTTTTCATGGGAGTATAGCACCGAAATGGTGAAAATTAATTTTACGACCAACATATATATATATATATATATACTGCAGTGCACCATGTTATTTACACATCGGGGCATGTCAAAACAGTAACAACACCGGTTCTTCATGGGAGTATAGTACCGAAATGGTGAAAATTAATTTTACGACCAACATATATATATATATATATATATATATATATATATATATATATATATATATATATATATATATATATATATATATATATATATATATATATATATATATATAACCTTTGTACAGTGCTATCAAGTAGTAGACTCATCGGTGCTCCGGTTTCACCTCACGTATCATTATTTTTAAATTAAAAACCCTACAATAGTGCACTATGTTATATATGCATCGAGGCATTTTGAAAAGGTCAAAGCACCGACACTTTATGGGAGTAGATCACGGGAATGGTGAAAATGAATTTTACGACCGACATTCTTTTAAATTTACACTAGTCCGGTGCTATCGAGTAGTATATGCATCTGTGCTCCAGAGTTATTGAACGCAACATTATTTTTTATTTTTAAAAAAATAACCCTTTAACGGTGCACCATTGCCTATTAAGCACTAGGACGTACAATTCTATTAATGGCACCAATGCTTATTATATGAGTAGTGAAAAGATGTTTTTTAAATTAAAAACCTTACCCCGGTGCACCATGTTTTTACACACTGGGGCTTTCGTAAAGAGGAAAAGCACTGATGCTTTATGTGAGTATAACATCGAAATGGTGAAAATGATTTTTACAACTAGATTTTTTAAAAAATTTAACCCTTTTCTGGTGTTATCGAATAGTATACACACTGTTGTGCCTTATATACATAGGGCACCATTGTTTTTATTTGTATAGAAAATAACCCTGCAACGATGCACCATTTTATATTAAGCACCAAGGCTTTAGTTCATTTAACGACACTAGTGTGTTTAATATAATTAGCGCACCACCATTTTTAAATTAAAAATCCCACAACTGTGCACATATTGTTTATGCAGGAGGGCGTTCTTATACGGGTTTAGCATTGGGGCGTCGTGAGAGTATATCATTGGATTGGGAAAAATGATTTTTACGACCAATTTTTAAAAAAATTTAACCCTTTTTTGGTGATATCGAGTAGTATATGAACTAGTGCACATTATGTACTTAGTGCACAATTATTTTTATTTTTATTTTTATAAAAAATAACTCTGCCATGGTGCAGCATATGCTATTAAGCATCGGTGCGTACGGGTACAGTAACACACTTATGCATTAATGTATTATAGAGGTACTATTAAGAAACATCTGCCCGCCCAACTTTTCTAGTGACATCCACTACAAGCATGCATCCCATCCTAAACACATATATTCTCTTCCAATTTCAAACTAATATGTTACTCTAGAGAAGAAAAACAATTACCATTCAAGTTCTTTCTAAGTAGTTTGTGTCATTATATATCACCTAGTCTAGATTCATGCTAAATAATTCTTTTGTTAGGGTATTTGATTTTGGAGGGATTGATAACACCTTCATTTCCTCGAATCAAAACCTTTCACTTCCCTAAGGTCCTTCACATAAGACATACTTGATAATAATGCACTAAGAGAGTTACAATATGTAAGATGCATTCATGTTTTCCTCACTAAAAAATTAAAGAGGATAAACATACTCAATGACATATCTAAGAATATGGTCTTCATTTTATTTCCTTAACCCTTCCTTTATCTATTATCAACATTGGATTCATCACCACCCCCCACCCTCCCCCCTCCCCCCCCCCCCATTTTTTTTAAAGAATGAGTAGGGACTTGTATTAATCAAGACTGGTTTATGGGCGAAAACCCATACAATATTTTTTTACCGACAATGGAAAGTTTCAAGAATCCATACAAAATTGGTGCTAGCTTTTGAGCTACATATTCTTCTTATAATAATGAAATTTCTTCCTATAATTCGATAAAAGGACATGAGAAGTAAGAGATATTTATAGGGAATCATGAAACTTCAAAGGCGATAAATAAAAAACAAAATGATCTGACAGTGTACCAAACCATCAACAACTTCCATAACCCAGGGGATCAATCCTCCTTGAACGACACTGCTTTTTTCTTTCCAATTGTGACTCTAGAAACATTGCCTGACATGATAGGATGAGAATCGATGGCCACAAGATCCTCCATGTGTGCAATCAAAGTGCTAAGGGAGAGAACGTCCTCATGCAGACCACTCAATGAAAACTCTAGAATACTGAGGTGATGAAGAAACTTGGCTTCTAACAGAAGGATGGAAGATTATATTTTCCTTTCGGCCATTCCATCCTGTTGTTGCTTGGCGACCTATAATGCTTCCATAGAATCTAGAAACCTATCTAACAAAAAAAAAACTTCCAGACTCTTTAAATTTGACAAAGGATGTTCCATTTCATAATAAAACCACTGAACACGGCTGGCTATTGAAACAACAAACTTGATATTCTCTTCAAGACCAACAAGGAAAGGATTCACATGTAAATAAATAAAGACCATGTACTCCTTTAAAGTACCATGATTGTGATCTTTCCACGAGCCAAGCTGAATCAAAATTTCCATAATTGATCCAAAAATCCCTGAGAGGATAGAGAAGTGACTATTGAGAGGGAGTGGAGGATGACAAAATTAAAACCAACTTATTGCTCGATGCATGAAGATCCATGACAATGACAGACTCCATCTGCTCCCACCTTAAGTGACATAAATGCTTATCCCACATTGAATGGAGAAGAGGGTGGAGGAGATGGCACTTAATAGAAATCGAAGGACACCTAGAGAGACTCTTTATGGACCAAAAATGAGAAATAAGAGGACGTCTAATATTAATTTCATTATTCTCAATATATGAGCTAGGGAATGGACAACATTGATGTGAGGAGATCCATCCCCAACACAATTCAAATTTCTTGTCATTTCAAAATTGATTAAAAGGCTAGAAGAAGTTCGTGACATGGCTAAGGGATTGGGGAGATTTAAAAAATTCCATTATCCATCTCTATTCGACCTTGCTCCATAGTTGAACCTTTTTTTTCCATGGAGTCTGCCACTGTATTTAGATGTCTATAAATGCGAAAAAAAATTCAAACTCTTGTTGAAATTTGAAAATCCAGTCCTAAATTTCATTACCAAATTAATGAAGATAATTCATATTTTGACTTTGATCAAGTTGGCCTCATAAAGGACAAGTTGACCCCACATGTGAAAAGCCAGCTCATGAAACTCATATAAATAGAAATTTTTTGAACCTGATTTGGACACACATCATATCATCACATCTGATCTGAAATAGCAAGAGAGTGAATTCACGTGTGCAAAGGAATCTTAAGGAGAATCATATATGAGTTGACCAACATTTCTTCTATGTATGAATTTTGTTGACTTGGGCTATGTTAGTGTCAGTATTTGCATCCTCCCATCAGTGATCAAATATACTCTTTTCATATTCATTTTAGGGGTCCCACTCAGAATTTTTTTATCATTCCATTAGGTCATTCAAAAAATTGATTTACTGATGGTAGCTCTAGTCATAAAACCTCTCTCTCCCTCAAAATTTCACATTTTCTGACCCAACTTCATGTCTTGCTGAGCATAAAACAATCTTAAAGCTCATTTCATTATGACATTATGTTAGTCAAAGTCAACCATGGAGTCAAATCATCCAAGGTCCCATTAGGTAAATTAGGTTTCATTTTTCAAGGTTCATAAATATTCCATTTCATCTCAATAAGGTTAGCAAAGGTGTGAGTGACCTAAATAAAAATTTCTCATTTATCCGCAGAGATTTATCAGCATGTAAATATCATTTTTAAAGTTGTAATTTTTGTTTTAGAGTATGGTTTTTATACCAAAATGTAATTTTATTCAAAACAGAGATGTAATTTATTTTTTAATTTGTATGTAATTTTATGCTAATAATATATAATAATTTTTGTGCCTAGCTGCAAAATATAATCACACATGCCAAACTGAAAAAGAAAAGTGCCAAACTCTAGCAACATCATCCTGCAAAGAAGAAAAAATCAAAGGAAAAGGGTAATCAACAATGTTTTCAAAAAAGGTGAAATGAACATTAGAAAAGTGGGGGTTTTTATCCAAATTTAAATTCACTTAAGTATTTATGACTCCTTGACATCATTTAAAATTCATTTTCCTCCTCCAAACACCAAGAAAGCACTCTAACACAACAAATTTTCGAGTTTCTGGGCGAAATTGGTGAAGAAAACTGAGCGAGGGCGCAAATACTCTGTCGAGGGCGCAAATGTTTAGTTGATGGCACAAAAATTCAAGTGAGGGCACAAATGCTTGACATATGGCACAAATGAACAGAAAGCCCTAGAAATGTGTTTCAGTGGAAAAAAAATCATCTTCAAATCTCCTTCAGTCTACTCATCGACCTCCAAGTAAATCAGTAAAAGCTCATGCCATTTAAAAGAATTTTCACAAAGTTTATGTGTTGAAGTGTTGTCAAAATTGAGGTTTAAATTTGGTGTTTGAATTGGTAAAAAACCCTAGTATCCCATTACACTTGCGATAACTCCCAAATTTCACTCCCTTACCCTTTGCATCCTTCCCACACTTAAAAAAAACCCATTCCCAAACCCACGATTTTCAAAACCCTAAGCCCTAGGTGTTACATCTACCTAGGCTCCCAATTCCCAAATCCCTATCCTAAATCTCATCATATTACTACTACCTATTCCCTCCCCCATTTCACACATCCTTAGCAAACATCTCCCTCATTTCCCTTTCCTATTCCCCATTCCCAAAAACATATTTCACACCACCTACTTCCCTAGGGTTTTGAAAAAAACACCATGGTAAAAGAGGAAGAAAACACATCATTCAGTGAAGGAGAGGAAACATAGGAGAGGAGGCCACATAAAGGTGGAAGAGTACTTAAAATTGAACCTGCTAGCACTAGGGAACTCTTGGCTTCTCCATTGAAAGTGAAATGCTTCAAACATCTTGGCTGTTATGATTTATGTGAGAAAATTCAAAGGGTTAAACACCACCCCATGCTAACCAGAATTTTCATATCAGGACTCCATTACAAATAAGTTACCTTAGCTTGGGTCACCTTTACTATATCAACTACTATTATTTCAGCTAGTACAGGGATCCCAAATGTCTGGGAGAAGTGGTTCAAGAAAGGTAATTTGAAGAAACATAACTTTGACTTCTTCTTAAAACCAAGACACCAAAATCAGACAAAGAGGTTCTTTCCTTTTTCTCACCTTCTGGGAAGATATGCACCAATGATGAAGATAATCATGAAATATTTTTCATGTGAAGGTAGATTTTCAAGGCTCTGTTCCTATCACATCCAGATTTTAATGAATTTCACTAGGGTAAGGATGCTTAACATACCCTACTATCTTTTCCGGAGTATAGATGAGATGACATACATTTCCCAGAAAAAGGAGTATGAAAAGAAAATGAAAATATTATTCTGTCATCCCATCATTAAAATCATAGTCCTCCACCATCTCAATCAACTAGACATTGCATGGATCACCTTCATAGCTAATGATATTTTAAATGAGTCATCCACTCAGCATGCAAAAAATTTCCCTTCATCATCCCAGACATCCACTTCCATCCCTCCATCTCAGCCCATAGCACATTCATCATCATCACATCAGTCCCCTTCACCTCCTTCATCTTTATCTCATCATGAAATTGGGTCACCTAGCAGGATTGAGGACATTGAGCCTAAGTGGGCTAGTATGGTTGAGGTTGAGCCATTTCCAAAAGCCTACCAGAGAGGCCACATGCATGTATTTTCTCAACATAGAGTAGAAGGGGAAATTACTTCTTCTACAACAACAAAGCAGGTGGAAAAAGGAAAAGAAAAGGTGATTGAGATACTCAATCATGATGAGGAGGATCTTCATGAAAAAGAACAAGAATTTCAGCTTGTTGAACTAGAAGAGGATGAAAATGGAAAAATTACTAATGTTGCTATCAAAGGAAAGGATGTCAATATTAAGGAGATTCAAACTAATCTTGACAGGGCTAGATATGTCATACACTTTCTTGAGCAGGAGAATGAGAAATTGAAAACTAAACAGGTCATTGATGAGGTCAAGTATGTGACTGCTCAAAGGGAGGCTGAAAAGGCCAAAGCCATGCTATATGGAACACTTGAAAATTATGGCTTACTTGATGAAAATGAGGAACAAGTACCAAGACAAAGACCTATAACTAGAGGGCTGAAAAGAGCTCTAGCTCTAGAGAGACAAAGGGAGGCTGGGCTTGCTGATCAGGTAACCCTAAATGAGCAACTTGCTATAGTGATCAGTGAAAACAGGGAACCATGGATTGATAGAGCCAATCAACACTTGGAGAATCTTCTAGCAAAATCTAACAAAGACAATGACCTATTGAGGAGGAAAGTCAAACACCATGCCCTAAAGGAAAAAATTGCAATGGCCAAACTCAAAAGAGCCAATGCAAAAATTGATGATTTGACCATGGAAGAGAAGAAGAAATTGGACATTCTTGCTGAGGCTTCGCTGTAAGCTTAGACACATAATCATCAACTATTCTTCAAATTTTGAGGCATTTTCAATTTTTTTTTTCAAAATCTGGGATTTTCTAAGTTTTTTTGGATAGACATTTAGCAGAAAATTGGTCATTTTGCAACGCCCTAGGCGCTACACAAATGATTGGGGCACTTTTTGAGGGAAAGAAAGCTACCATTGGATTCCTAAAGACATAAGAATTCTAGAAAACCATGTTTCCATCCTTGTTTTGCAGTTTTGATAGGTGAAAATCTTAAAAAACTACCAAAAAATGACCTTTATGCCCCTGTTTTGATCTAGGTGCTGCACAAATACCAGTCTTGTGGGAATGAATTTTTGAGGAGAAAAATGACCTTCATTTTCAAAACTTGAGGCATATTAAAAAACAGGACTAGACAAACTTTCCAACAAGCCATCTTGGGCCTGATTTGGACACTTGTAGGTTAGCCAAAAGTGGCCCTGAACATGGAGGGAGAAAATGACACTGCCAGGGTGCAAATGACAAAGGGAGGGTGCAAATGACAATTTTGTTGTTTTTTTTGGAAATTCTCTGAAATTTTGAGTCTTCTTCAGAAAATCATGTTTCTACCTATGTAATTTATGATGGTAATTGTAATTATGCTTGGGATTAGTTACCTAGGGGTAGATTCATTGGGTAAAATTTGTCATTAAGTCAAAATGAATAAGTTTGAATGTAATTAGGAATGAGTCACTTGGACCATCCTATACTACAGCTTTCAGTTCAGTATTTTGTGGATCTCTTCCTCACCTCATGGATTTGACCCATGAGGATGAGTGAATGTGGTTTTGATGTCTATTTAGTCTCTGTATTCACTCTTAGCAAGGGTTGGAATCAGTTGGTGTGTTTGCTTATTGATCAAGGAACTATTGTACTTAGTTTGGCCAGCTAATAAAGAGGAGTTGCAACTATTTTTTGGGATACATGTGGTATGATGTTTATCATTTTTTTCCTTTAGTTTCATATGTTAGAATGTGTTGTATTCATGTTCATTCCATCTCTATTGTATGACTTCTTCCAAGTTGATAAGCAGAACACATGCTTGCTCATGCTTTGTTTTGGGAAAGATTTCATAATTTGTCCATTTTCCTTTGTTTAGGAAGAATACATCTCCCATGTTCTTCCTATATTCTCATAAGTCCTAAAACCATCTCATTGCAATCATATTTAAAGTGATAAGCCTTATGCACACCTTTCCCCATTGATCTATGCAACCCTATCTCATTTTCCCTGACCTAGCTTCCTTGACCTAATTTCTTCATCCAGTGAAACCAAAACCAATCAAAAGAAAACAAACCTTCTGCATTTAATAGCTAGCCTAAAACCTTTCGTGCAGCCCTCTTGGCTGTGATTTTTTTGGAGAGAGCCCTCTCCAAATTGGTAGATCTAGATACCAAGTTAAAATGTTGGTTTGTGGTTACCTCCGTTGGGATTCCTTCTTCAGCCTTGGGAATCTGGCGGAGTGCTAACATTTCGACACCATTGTCGGGGACAAAAGGACAAGATCTTCCCTGGGAAAGAACATAAAAGTTTATATCTAATTTTTGATGGTGAACATTGGTCAGATGCATATGAAGGCTGAACCATTCACCTGGCAACTCCAACTTGATGTAAAGACTCGACTGGAGGATCGACCTTGCCGACAGGAAAAGGGAAGAATCTCACACAAAGGTCATGTATTGAAAATGGAATTGCATTCGAGATGTAATATGATTTCTTCTAAATTACTTCTTTTCTTTTCCTGAAACTATCCTGAAAGTTTTTCAGAGTTTGTTGTATGAAAAATATGATCAAAGTCCTGATTCCGCCTATTTGAAGAGTGTAAATACCAAGTTTCCCTTTGATTTCAATCAATATCAAGAAATATTACCTGAAAATTGTGCATATCCTTTTCAAGCTGATGAACCTCAAGAGATCAAGAATAATTCTATAGCTTCTGTACATACTCCTACACCTTGTAAAATTCTAGATAGATACAAACCACTCATCTTACCTCTTATACTCCATGATTTCCCTGAAAATTATTACAAATATCTTCGCAGCTTTGATGGAGAATATGGTATCATCACTCCTGAGAAACGCATTCAGATTTTTGAAAAATTTCTCGACCTTTTTGAGGTTGATGAAGATGTTGTTAGTATCAGGATATTCGCTCTATATTTGCAAGGCGAAACCAAGGAATGGTTCAAAAACTTTCCAGTTGCAAGTATTTTTGATTTCCATCAGTTTGTGAAAATATTTCTTGATAAATGGGTGATCAAGAGGAATCCTTTTTTAATTTAAGAAGAATATGATAATTTGAAAAAGCAACCAGGAGAAACAGTGCAAAATTTTCCAGTTAGATTCAATGAAGTATACCATTCAATCCCTGCTGATATAAAACCGCCTCTTGTTTCAACCCTCTTACACTACTCGGATGCCTTTGATTCGGAAATGGAATTTCGATTGAGAGAAAGGGACCTTACAACACTCGAAAAAATGAAGGACAATACAATAGCTATAGAAGCTAATTTTATGATCAAAAGGTTAAATTTGAAAGCAGAAGAAAGGGAAAACAAAGAGAAAGAATGCTTGACATCTTCAAAAGTGAAGCTTGACATTTTGGTAAGTACAATAGAGGAAACGATGCAAAATATGATCATGAGAGATGAAATTGGTGTTCAAGATGATCATGTCTCACTGATTGAAGAAAAAAAAGTTGTCGATCTGAAACATTTTCCTTCCTATCCCAGTTGTCATAGATCTGATAATGATTACTTTATGTATGCATTAAGGGACAATAAAAAAATAAGTTTTATAGATAATGTTGCAGAGGAGAGATCTGTAGATTCAATATGCATGCTTAATGACGTTACTCATTTTAATGATTTACCCAAGAATGATAAATATGATGATGATTACATTGTCAAAATCGAGGCTGACTCTTCAAGTCAATCATCAACATGTTTTCAACATTTTAAAGTAGACAGTCAGCTCACACATGTGGTTTATGGTAGTGAGGAGGAAAGTGTAGAAAATTTGGAAGTCAGTGAAGAATCTTTGCCTCTTTTTTTTACTTCATTTTAGTTCATCATAGATAACTTTCATGCAATCAAAAATTAATGGTCATTAAGTTTTGATCTTGACAATCAAGAGGATAATGAAATTCTTGATCAGAGCTCCTTACCCTTGTGTTTCTCCTCATTTGTAAAAATAAGAGAAAACTAAAAGCAAGTAGATAAGCGAGTGGTTAATGCTATAAATGATAAACATTATCTTGAATTGGTCGAGGAAATCATTTTCGACATATAATCCTCCTTAGCTCTAGATTTGCAGCCACCGAGTCCCATTGACTTTCAAATTGCAGATGAAGGCTTGGAAGTATAAAAACATGATAAAATGATCCAAGATGATTCTGTACCATTATGTTTTGAAAATTTTCATTTTTTAAAGGAAAAATTTCATAATGTCTCTAAAGCAAAGGATGAGCATCACGTAAAAAGTCATGCAATCTCATTAGAACCAATGGAAAATAGGTTGCAACAGTCTTTTCAAGTTTTTCATGAACCTATAGCTTATGTGTTGGATAATATCTACAGTAAAAGTCTTTCTCCATTACCTCACTGTGAGCCTGAAAAGAGTGTTGATATAAACTTGATTTGACAACTGACTTCATTGTATTGTTCAACATGAGTCTCATTACAAACCTCATCCGAACATTTACAGTCATATCAGGAGAGTAATGATGAAGATTTTTGTTTTGTTGTTGATCATCTAGAAAAATTGGTTATTCATGAGTTTCAGGATCCTTTTGTCAACTTGCTGTAGTTATCAAGGGAAAAAAGGACGAATGTTGGGAAAATTTTAAAATCAAGGTACGAAGACTACCTAGAGTAGAGCAGTAATTATTTAGATGGGCTGGAAATTAATATGTATTCCTATGAAGATCCTTTTGCAACATTCTTGAGGTCATCTGGTGGGCTCTTTCTTTGCAATTTCATCAAGATTCAATCTATTGAGAAGATTTCATGGGAGTTGCCTTTCAGTAGTTCTCTCTTCTTGCTCATAAGCAAGCACTTGAAAATAATTCAACTAACAGCCATAATTCTTATATGGTTGCATTGGATTTTCTATTTTACTTGATCAGATGATGAATGGATTAGTTAGAGTAGGTGTGTTAAATGAGCTCAATTCTAAGAATTTTTTTTTTGTTTGTTTTCTGTCAATTTCAGTTTTTTTTTGAGTCAGTCTTGAGTCGGTTTATTAAGTCAAAGTTTTCAGTATTCAGTTAGTCTTTAGCTTTTGACTCCATGCCCAATGGATTGACACTTGGTCTACAGTGTTCTTGACACCTCCAAGTTGCTACCATCCCCAGCTAGAGCTGATGTTAGTGTCAGTATTATCATCCTGCCATCAATGATCAAAATATACTCTTTTCATATTCATTTTAGGGGTCCCATTTAGAAATTTTTTATCATTCCATTAGGTCATGAAAAAAATTGATTCATTGATGGTAGCTCTAGTCATAAAACCTCACTCTCCCTCAAAATTTCACATTTGCTGATCCACCTTCATGTCTTTATGAGCATAAAACAATGTTAAAGCTCATTTCATTATGACATTATGTCAGTCAAAGTCAAACATGGAGTCAAATCATCCAAGGTCCCATTAGGTAATTTGAGTTTCATTTTTCAAGGTTCGTAAATATGCCATTTCATCTCAATAAGGTCAGAAAATGTGTGAGAGTGACTAAAATAAAACTTTCTCAATTATTTGCAGAGGATTTATCAGCATGTAAATATCATTTTTAAAGTTGTAATTTTGGTTTTAGAGTACATTTTTTATACCAAAATGTAATTTTATTCAAAACATAGATGTATTTTTTTTTAATGTAATTTTATAATCATAATATGTAATAATTTCTAACCCTAGATTTGAACTCAAATCACACATGCCAAACTGAAAAAGAAAAGTGCCAAACTCCAGCAACATCATCCTGCAAAGAAGAAAAAATGTTTTCAAAAAAGGTGAAATGAACATTAGAAAAGTGGGGTTTTTTAATCCAAATTTAAATTCACTTAAGTATTTATGACTCCTTGACATAATTTCAAATTCATTTGCCTCCTCCAAACACCAATTAAGCACTCTAACAGAGCAAACTTTTGAGTTTCTGGGCGAAATTGGTGAAGAAAACGAAGGGAGGGAGAAAATGCATAGTCGAGGGCGCAAATACTCTGTTGAGGGCGAAAATGTTTAGTTGATGGCACAAACACTCAGGTGAGGGCGCAAATGATTGACAGATGGTGTAAATGACCAACAAGCCCTAGAAATGTGGTTCAGTGGAAAAACATCATGTTCAAAGCTCCTTCAGTCTATGCATCGACCTCCAAGTAAATCCGTAAGATCTCATGCCATTTAAAACCATTTTCAAAAAGTTTATGTGTTGAAGTGTTGTCCAAATTGAGGTTTAAATTTGGTGTTTGAATTGGTAAAAAAACCTAGTATCCCATTACACTAATGAAAACTCACAAATTCCACTCCCTTACCCTTTGCATCCTTCCCACACTTAAAAAAACCCATTCCCAAACCCCTGATTTGCAAAATCCTTTTTTTCTAAATATTTCTCCCAAAACCCTAAGCCCTAGGTGTTACATTTACCTAGGCTCCCAATTCCCAAATCCCTATCCTAAATCTTAACATATTACTACTCCCTATCCCCTCCCCCATTTCACACATCCTTAGCAAACATATCCCTCATTTTCATTTTCCATTCCCCATTCCCAAAAACATATTTCACACCACCCACTTCCCTAGGGTTTTGAAAAAAACACCATGGCAGAAGAGGAAGAAAAAACATCATTTAGTGAAGGAGAGGAAACAGAGGAGAGGAGGCCACATAAAGGTGGAAGAGTACTTATACTTGAACCTGCCACCAGTAGGGAACTCTTGGCTTCTCCATTGAAAGTGACATGCTTCAAAAATGTTGGTTGTTATGATTTTTGTGAGAAAATTTAGAGGGTTAAACACCACCCCATCCTAACCAAACTTTTCATCTCAAGACTCCATGACAACTAAGTTACTTTAGCTGGGGTCACCTTTACTATATCAACTACTATTATTTTAGCTGCTACAGGAATCCAAAATGTTGGGGAGAAGTGGTTCAAGAAAGGTAATTTGAAGAAACATAACTTTGACTTCTTCTTAAAACCAAGACACCAAAATCATACAAAGAGGTTATTTCCCTTTTTTCACCTTCTGGACAGATATTCATCAATGATGAAGATAATCATGAAATATTTTTCACATGAGGGTAGATTTTCAAGGCTCTATTCCTATCACAATCGGATTTTAATGCATTTCACTAGGGTAAGTATGCTTAACATACCCTAATATCTTTTCCAGAGTATAGAGAAGATGGCATACATTTCCCATAAAAAGGAGTATGAAAAGAAAATGAAAATATTATTCCATCATTCCCTCATTAAAATCATAGTCCTCCACCATCTCAATCAACTAAAAATTGCATGGAGCACCTTCATAGCTAATGATATTTTCAATGAGTCATCCACTCAACATGAAAAAAATGTCCCTTCATCATCCTAGACATCCACTTCCATCCCTTCATCTCAGCACATAGCACATTCATCATCATAATATTAGTGCCCTTCACCTCCTTCATCTCCATATCATCATGACATTGGGTCACCTAGCAGGATTGAGGACATTGAGCCTAAGTGGGCTAGTATGGTTGAGGTTGAGCCATTGCCAAAAACCTATCAGAGAGGTCACATGCATGTGATTTCTCCACATAGAGTGGAAGGGGCCATGCCTTATTCTACAAAATCAAAGTAGGTGGACAAAGGAAAAGAAAATGTGATTGAGGCAGTCAGTCACGATGAGAAGGATCTTCATGAAAAAGAACAAGAATTTTAGCTTGTTGACCTAGAAGAGGATGAAAATGAAAAAATCATTAATGCTGCTATCAAAGGAAAGGATGTCAAGATTAAGGAGCTTCAAACTAATATTGACAGGGCTAGATATGTCATACGCTTCCTTGAGCAGGAGAATGAGAAATTGAAAACTAAACAGGTCATTGATGTGGTCAAGTATGTCACTGCTCAAAGGGAGGCTGAAAAGGCCAAAGCCATGCTAGATGAAACACTTGGAAATTATGGCGTACTTGATGAAAATGAGGAACAAGTACAAAGACAAAGACTTAGAACTAGAGGGATGAAAAGAGCTCTAGCTCTAGAGAGACAAAGGGAGGCTGAGCTTGTTGATCAGGTAACCCTAAATGAGCAGCTTGCTATAGTGATCAATGAAAACAGGGAACCATGGCTTGATAGAGCCATTCATAACTTGGAGAATATTGTAGAAAAATTTAACAAAGACAATGACCTATCGAGGAGGAAAGTCAAACACCTTTCCCTAAAGGAAAAAATTGCAATGGCCAAGCTCAAAAGAGCCAATGCAAAAATTGATGATTTGACCATGGAAGAGAAGAATAAATTGAAAATTCTTGGTGAGGCTTCCCTCCAATATTAGACACATCATCATCAGCTATTCTACAAATTTTGAGGCATTTTCAAACTTTTTTGTAAAATCTGGGATTTTCTGAGTTTTTTTGGATAGACATTTAGGAGAAAATTGGCCATTTGTGCAACGCCCTAGGTGTGACTCAAATGATTGGGGAAATTTTTGAGGGAAAGAAAGCTACCATTGGATTCCTAAAGACATAAGAATTCCATAAAACCATGTTTCCAGCCTTGGTTTTCAGTTTTGATAGGTGAAAAGCTCAAAAAACTACCAAAAAATGACCTTTTTGCCCCTATTTTGACCTAGGCTCTGTGCAAATACCAGTATTGGAAGAATGGATTTCTGAGGGGGAAAATTACCTTCATTTTCAGAACTTGAGGCATATTCAGAAAGAGGATTGGACAGGCTTTGCAATAATAAATCTTAGGCCTGATTTGGACACCTGTGGGTTAGCCAAAAGTGGACCTGAACATGGAGGGCGCAAATTACACTACTAGAGCGCAAATGACAAAGAGAAGGCGCAAATGACCATTTTGCTGATATTTTTGGAAATTCTCTGAAATTTTTACTCTGCTTCAGAAAATCATGTTTCTACCTATGTAATTAATGATGGTAAATGTAATTATGCTTGGGATTAGTTACCTATTGGTAGATTCATTGGGTAAAAGTTTTCATTGAGTCAAAATGAATCAATTTGAATGTAACTAGGAATGAGTCACTTGGATCATCCTATACTCCATATTTCAGTTCGGTATTTTGTGGATCTCTTCCTCACCTCATGGATTCGACCCCCGAGGATGAGTGAATGTGGTTTTGATGTCTATTTAGTCTCTTTCTTCACTGTTAGCAAGGGTTGGAATCAGTTGGTATGTTTGCTTATTGATCAAGGAACTATTGTACTCAGTTTGGCCAAATAATAAAGAGGATTTGTAGCTATTTTTTGGGTTACATGTGGTATGATGTTTATCATTGTTTTTCCTTCAGTTTCATATGTTAGAATGTGTTGTATTCATGTTCATTCCATCTCTATTGTATCATTTTTTTCAAGTTGATAGGTAGAACACATGCTTGCTCATGCTCTGTTTTGGGAAAGATTTCATAATTTGTCCATTTTCCTTTGTTTAGGAAGAATACATCTCCCATGCTATTCCTAGCTTCTCATCAGTCCTAAAACCATCTCATTGTGATCATCTTTAAAGTAATTATAAAAACAAATAACTTGTGGAAAATTAACATGATTTGAGAGCTGAGGTTAAGGTCATCCATTGGAGAATAGAGAAAAACCCTTTGAGACATTTTTGTAGTTGATTGGTGATCAATTATCTTGTTCAACATGGCTTCCTCCTACTTCAATATTGAAGAGAAGTTGAATGATTCATCCAACTTTGTAGCATGGAGGGATAGATTGGATCTTACCCTTGAAGAGAATGATTTTATGGAGTATGTGGAGGGAAAGGTAGCTGAACCCCCTAAAAATGATAATGACAATGTAAAATAATGGTACAATAAGAATGAGACAAAGGCTAAGAAAATCATCATTTATTCTCTTAGATATCATCTCATTACTTATGTGTCCAAACTAAAGAAGTCAGAACATATGTATGACAAATTGATTGGGATGTATGAGGTCAACAATCTCAACCGCATTATTGCCTTGAAGAGTTAGCTTCATGACATCAAGATGTCTAAGTTAGAATTTATAATAGGCTACTTCATGAGAATGTATCAAATACGCTTGGTGGACTTCCCATGTCCTAGGAGACATTCATTATAAGAATTACTAGTAGAAAAGAGCTCCCATAATTCGACAAACTCTTGGGCACTTGCACTGGAGAAGAATATAGGCTCATTTCCAAAGTAAGAATTTAGAAACAGGAAAAATGAGAACTTACAACATTTGTAGACAATGTCAAGAAATGAAAATGGAAAGGAATACCTTCCAAATGGAAGTCAAAGAAGTTATTTGCAACATTTAAATATAATGGAATGGATTTCTCTAAATTAGAATGCTACAAATGTGATAACTATGGCCACATAGCCCAAGATTTTCACGAAAGAAGAAGTCCTCAAAGGCCCAATACCAACAACAATAGATACAACAAAAAATCCAACAATAGAAGGAGAGGAAGAGGTATTGCTACCCATGCAAGTGTCGAAGAGACTCAATGCCCTCAAAATAAGTACAAAAATAGAAGGTATGCTAAATTTTTTACTAATACTCAATCTGAATATTTTATCTTTTGTGCTCTTTCAAGATCATCTTCAGATAACATTGATAGCTAGTTGGTGGATAGTGGGGTTCTAAACACTTGATTGGGTATCATGAAATCCTCTCAAAATTTAGTTGAGAGGGATTCTGATTTGAATGTTATACTTGGTGATAATTCTAATCATATTGCCAAATTCTCTGTTTCTTTTCATTTGGATTCTAGTCAAACTATTCATTTGCAGGATGTGTTGTATGCATTGGGCTTGAAGAAGAATCTTGTCTCCATTTATTCCATGGAAGAAAAAGGGTTTAGAGTTGCATTGCCAAGGAATTATAGCCTAACGGATGCCTTCACTTTTGGCATTATAAATGAAGGCCTGTACAAAGTTTGTGGACGACCAGTTCAAGCATTGGTCCATGATAGCACTAATAAATATGAGATTTAGCACTAAATATTTTCTCACCTTCATTACAAGGCTTTGCCTAGATTGAGCTAGATGTTTTCAATAATTCTAGAGATTCAAGTGGAACATGAAGGAATATGTCAAGTATGTGTTAGTGGCAAGAATGTCAAGGGACCATTCCCTTCTAGTACTAGAATAGCTAACGAATTTCTTCAACTCATTAATTCTGACCTTTGTGGACCCATTCCGGTGACATCTCTTAGAGGATATTTATACTATGTGATTTTTGTTGATGAATTCTCCCACAAGAGTTAGATCTTCTTCTTGAAGGTCAAGGATCAAGTTTTCAACATGTTCAAGGATTTTAAGTCTCTAGTGGAAAATAAAACTGGAAAGAATATCAATATCATGAGGATAGATAATGGAGGTGAATACACTTAAAATGACTTCAAGTAATGTTGTAAGAAATCGGATATTAAGAAGCAGTTGTACGTTCCATACAACCCTTAACAAAATGGAGTTGTTGAGTGATTAGGCGCTCAAAATTATGCTAAAAAATGAAAGTTGTCCGAATGGTGTGGAACCTCAATGAACACGTATATCTCGTCATTTTCAATTTGGTGCAACTTGTTTCGCAGAAAACCAACACCCTATGCTCCCGGAAACACGTTCTGTTCATTTTTCCAAACATGCAAATTTTTCAAAAATGACATGTGACAGGGAAAAAATTTGGGCCAGTGGTAGGCTGCCACATGGCCTCTTTTGGTTGGTTGAAAGGTGATTTTTTTCAGGTTTTTCAGGCCTTGCCACTTGTTGAGTTTCTATTGGTTGCTGGTTTGTTTGAATTTGGTTGGTTGGGATGATGGCCAACTACATGTTGCCACGTGGCCCAACCAGAGGTCGCCACGTGGCAGCACACGAAGCCACCAAAATTTGTGTAAGGGCCGAGCGGATCGGGAGGGGGTCAAACACCAGACCTTCCTCTAATAACACAACTGAATACCATTGCACCAACATGATTCTCATTAAACTATGGTCACAAAAGTTTATTTAAGTTTTATGAGGCTGAAGGTTCAGGGTAGGGGTAAGGGCTTAACCCTGACTCCCCCATATAATGTTGCACATGACCATAAATGGAGATCGAAGGCACAAAGTCCTAACCGTCCCCCTAGCTGATCCACCTAGCTACCAACATGACGGACAATGTGACCACTACAGTCTTTACCGCGATAGTTGGTAAAAACCACGACATTTTTTATATTAAAAAAATGTTTTTAATCTGCCGGTGTTATGGTTAATAATTTGGATTTTAGGCATTATTGGGAATTTTAATGCTCCAAAAATTATGCCTGGAATTCCAGAAAATTGTCACTTAGTTAGCCAAAATAAGGGCGAAAATGTAGGACCAGTCTGGATTTTGGGGAAATTGTGGTGCGGTTAGCAACAAAACTAGTGAGGCTCATAAATTCAACAGTTTTTGACCAATTTCGGATCAAAAAGAGGCTAGACAGGAATTTTTAGGTATTCTGGAACTGATGGAACATGTTTTGAATCCATTTGAGCACTTTAAATGAATGTAATCACCATTTTGAGCATAATGAAAGAGGGCCAAGCCATTGGAAGTTGGACCAAGGAGACGTAGCCCAGGAGGGGTGAACTCCTTCATCATTTGTTGTGTTGTGGTTATTACTATGGTGCATTTTTTTGCTATTTCTTTATATTTGAGACTTTATTTACATGCTTTATGTGTCTAAAAATTAACATAAAATCTCTCAAAAACTCAATTTAATCACTTGCAATTTACAAACCCTCAAGCACAATTTCATTAAGATCTCATAAAAATCATTGAGAGGAAGAAAAATACCATTTTGGAAGCCATGATTCATGATCAAAACGTACCCATGTTTCTATGGGGAGGACAACAAATACTATAGTATATGTCGAAAATAAACGCCCTTATTGAGTATTGGGGGACAAGACCCCTGAAGAAGTGTTTACTAGTGTGAAACCGGAAGTTGGAAACTTGGGAATATTTGGCTTTCCTGTCTACATTCATGTACTGAAAGAGAAGAGGTAAAATCTAGAGGCTTTAGGAAAGAAAGGTACATTTGTTGTTTATTGTGAAAATTCTAAATATTATAGGATGAACATTGAGTTTAGTTGGGATGCGACCTTTGATGAAGATGTTGCCCTTGGAAAAGTAAGGGACTCTCATGTGCCCGCTAACACCAAGAGAAGAAATGATACTATGGATGTAGATGTAGATCCATCCATGCCAGAGCCTGACCTTCAAAATGAGCCTATGGTACCTTTGGATCCTTTATATCCTCCTCCTTATGATCTCCCCTCTTCTAGGAAGAGGTTCTTGTGGCTTTGCGATATATTATAGGACGCAAAGAAACATTCATCCCCTAGAGGGACCTTCAGTGAAAGCAAGCAACCTAACAGATATCAGGGATATGTTACATTGATGAGAAACATCATACAATATAAATCAACCAGTCATGGAGAAGAAGTGAAGGAACAAGTTTGGAGAGATGCCATGACAAAGGAATATTGGTCCATTACGAAAAATGATGTATTAGAGGTTGTTTTGAGACCAGAGGGGAATTTTTTAGTAACTTCCAAGTGGATATAAAAATTAAACATGCAGCTGCTGGTAGAATTGAAAATTTCAAAGAAAGGTTTGTGGCTAGAGGATTCTCTTAGAAAGAGGGAGAAAATATTATGATGAGATATTTTCACCTGTTGCTAGATACACTACCATCCAGTAATTTATTGCTCTTGTTACTAATCAGGGTTGGAATCTTCATAAAATGGATGTGAAGACAAATTTTCTATATGGAATACTAAAGGAATAAGTGCACCTCAAGCAACCGTAGGGATTTGAGAAACATGACAAGGAAACCCATGTTTTCAGATTGTGAAAGCCCTCTATGGACCGAAGAAAGCTCCCAAGGCTTAGTATTCTCAGATCGATGGATAATTAATGAACCTTCAATTCAAAAAAAGTAATGTCAATCCTAACCTATACTTCAAGTTCATCTAAGGTATGTCTTTGATTTTGGTTTTATATGTTGACGACTTGTTCATGACAAGAGCATAGTCTCTGATCATCCAATGTAAAAAGGGGCTTGCCCCTGAATTTGAAATCAAATATCTTGTGTTGATGCTATATTTCTTGGGCTTTGAAGTGTGGTAGAAACCTGGGGCGATTTTCCTCAACCAAGGAAAATATGTTGTCAAACTCTTGGCGATATTTGGGATGGTGGATAGAAAATCCATGGCCACACTGATGGAAGAAAACTTCAAGAAGTTATGTGGTGAAGCTATGGGACCAAATCTAGCAGAACCTTCTATGTATCAACAACTTATTTGGGCTTTGATGTTTTTGGTTAACACGAGACTTGATATATGATTTGATATTAACACCTTGATCCAGTTCATGGTGGAACCTTTGCATGCTAACTAGGTGGCCGCAAAACATGTCTTGATATATCTACATGGGACAGTCAATCATGGAATGAGATATGCCTCTGGTGATGATTTGAGACTAAATAGATATACAAATTCATATTGGGTTGGGAGTGTTACCGACAAGAAGAGCACATCAGGGTGTTGCTATAACTTTGGATTTTTCGTGATTTTCTGGATGAGTAGGAAGCAAATATTTTCCACTCTCAGAACAATAGAGAAAAATTATATTTCAGTTAGTATGGCTAACTATGAGGTAGTGTGGCTGCATAAGCTCTTTTCATATATCTTTGATCATATGCCAGATATGACCATGATATCTTGTGACAATCAAAGCAGGATCACCATTTTAGAGAATTCAATGTTTCATGAAAAGTCAAAGCACATCAAGATCAAGTACCACTACATTAGATACATGATACAAATAGGAGCGCTGAGGCTCCAACACATCTTGACAGATGAGAATTTTTTAGTCATTCTCACCAGGCCTTTGCCAAAAGAAAAGTTCTTAATCTTTAGACAACAACTTGGAGTGCAGGAGAATGTATGCCTCCTTGATAGGGAACATTATTGATTTAGAACACTGAGCATATGCTCTTCCCCTAGTCTTTCGACTAGCAATGGACTTAGTGTGGGGGGGGGGGGGAGAAGTGAGGCTCCTGGGCATGAGGGTAATCCTTTGATTTGGTGGAGTATATACCATAGTATGCATCCTACCCACAAGTCACCTTCGTGTCATTATTGACTCAGGGCCATATTGATATGGTTAAGCTTGTCGAGATTTCCAGCCATCTGGATAGTGGGAGAAGATACTTAGGCATGTGTGATCTTTACCAAATTCAAATGCAATTTCCATGGAATTTTTTGTGGTAAATTGATCTACCCTAAGTGTTGGATGTAGGTATTCTACCACTTTATCACTGAGGATGAAGTTAGGTGAGAATCAGTCAATCAACAAAGGGTGTGTGATATTTACCAAGGTCATATGTGACTGCCATGGAATTGGTTATGTTAAATCGATGTCCCCTATCATCAGTTGTGGACCATTATTCTTGTTTTGTAATTTAATTGATGTTAAATTACTTCATAAATTATCGACTAGGACTTGTAAACTGATGAAGTGTAAATGCACTATTTGTGCTAGGATTTCTTATTAGGTGAATAATTTTCAAATTGGATTAGGATGTTTCATACACATGTTTTTATCTAAGAATCATTCAAAGCAAAAAGGCTATCACTCTTGTAGAAAAGGGAAGTATCACTATTGCATAAATAGATCACACTTGCAAAAATCAAATATTCACACTTGATATGAAAACAAACTAATTTTAGAGAGAAAAAGTAAATGAATCGAATCTAAATCTACTTCACACTTGAAAGGAAAGGAAACTAATATTAATAGCATACAAGCAAAAATGAAAATATTCTCCATACCAACAAATCTATATTTACTTCTTACTAACATAAATGGAATTAAATATTAAGTTCGAAATTAAAGTGTCACACTGGAAAAACCAAATCACACTTATAAAGCCTTGGAAGAATTATATTTCTAATTGAAATTTGAAATCAAATAATTATACCCTAACATTTACATGTGCACAATAGATCTTTTTCGATTTATTTTCTTCATCCTTCACACAACGAAATGATCAAATATATGAAATAAATTTTTAACAAACTTTGTTCTCACTGTCATAAGCATTCACTATAAATCAAAACTAAAAGATTAACAGTGATAATCTAATGCTACAGAACTAAAATTAGAAAGTTGAGTTATTAACTAGAAATGAAAATAAAATCTTACAGCTCTCAAGGGGCCCTCCTATGAGTTGTAAGTATGCAGCGATCCATAGGGACTACAAACACATTTAAACGCAACACATAGAGGAATAAAAATCTTGCATTAACAGTTGAAAAGAGCGTTTCAAAATAAAAAAACAAGTCTTTCATCATCATTATGAGAGGTAGGTTTTATAACCTCCTTCAATAAACTGTTTAGAGATTTATAAGCCTGTCCTACTCGACAGAAAATCTAAAAATAACATGAGATAACATGAAATAACGATTCTTCATGATTTTGTATTGGAGAAGCAAATCATGAGGCAAAATATTAGCTTCATTGGTTTCCTCGCTCGCCTGGTTTGTCTTTGACTCCTTTTATTCTTGGTTGACTTTCACGTTGACCTGCTTATATGACATCCTCATCATCTTGTTGGATCATGAAGATCTGTGGATAATGTTGGGCTAGGTTCGAACTACATGTCCATATGATTCATTCCTCATTTGGTGTTTCAGAACCTACAGATTCTTCAAATGAGTTTCAGAATCGTTTATTAGCTGCAGAATTTATTCATTTCGATAGCTTATGCAAATATTAAATCAAATAATAAATAACAATGAAACTATGAATAAAAGATGATTAAATATATATTTTTTCCAATAACCTTGTAAGTTGACACCTTATTGAGATATTTATGGTAAAAGAGGAGGAGAATAGAGTTTAAGGATGGTGTCAAAAAGGGAAAATTTCGGTCTTCAAAATTCCCCCACACAGAAGTTATTGCATGTCCTCATGCACAAAATTTCAAAATTTTGTAACCTTTCTTTTTCACTAAGCTACCTATGAGGCTTGAGAAAGAACATATAAATCAGTTCTCTTTGCTTTTCTGGTACTAGCTTCCATCCTTGGTTTCTTCATTAAGATCCTGTACTGCAAACTTATGACCTTTCTCTTAAGAAATTTATTTTTATCTTTCAATTTCTTGTTTTTCTTGTTCCATAAACCAAGATGTAGCAGAATGTTATCATTTTGAGTTCCTTGGATTTCATGTTGTACCTTTATTGCTTCATGTTCATGTTTCAAATATTTATTCAACACTTCCAATTCATAAAATTTCCTATTTAAGAGTATCTTCAATTATGGGTTCTTTTGGAGGACTAGGATTTATTCATCTAAATTATCCTCAATTTGAGGACAACTCAACAATTTTTCCTATAGCTTTTTGTTCAAGTGATTCTATGTAGTCATAGATTTCCTTTTGAAAAGGGTCGATTTCTGGAGTTTTTCTAACTGGACTTGCAATTGGTGATGGAACTCTTGGTTCCTCTTCTTCTTCTTCTTCTTCTAGATCAATAAACCCTGGAGACTGTTCATACTGTTCATTGGTTGACTTCTTAAGTCTTGCACTTCTTCTCACGGTTGCTGGTGATTTTTCAGTAGTGAGGGCACACTTTTTCTTATTGAATTTTCCTTATTTTATTTCTCCTTTTGATTTACCTTCATTTTTACTATTGGTTTTGTTTCTTCTAACATTATTTTGCTTAATAGTTTCTAAAACATTCATCAGAGGGGTTTCATCATCAAAATACTCATCTTGTTGTGTTTCTTGTGCAAGTGAATTTTTCTCCGGGTTTGAAGGAAATTTTCGTTGACTCTTCCTTGTTTTAGCACTCGGTTCATCTTGTTCAGCTTCTTTGAAGAATACCGTTCCAGTTATCCCCTTTACTTTTCAAATGAGCTTCAATTAAAATTTTCACTAACCCATGATGATACAGAGCACTTCCAATGATTGTATTTTTCTCTGGATGTTAGAAACCATTTTTCTTAAACTACAAAGCAGGAATTGTGGAAAATTGATTTCATTACCATCAAGAAAATGCATCATTAAGTGAGCATGGTACAAGAAAATATTTCTGAACCTACCCTCACAGGTTATAAACTTATGAATGACTAAAACAAAATTTCTCCATTTAGTCTTTAAGGCTATGACTGAAATTATTGTCAAAGACAAAGATATCCATACCTGGGTTTTTAAGGAAGACCTCCCACTCTTTTTCTGTGATCTTTTGTTTGTTAAACCAACATTCCTCATTTCTCAGAAATCTGGTAGCTTCTTCCTTGAATTACTTTATCAAGACCAACTTTATATCCCAAATTTTTGCTTCTATCCCATTGTAAGCTCAAGAAAATGATTTTGTAACATCCTTGTCATACCCATCAAAATTTTTAAAGGACTCCAACCATCGTTCTTGCTACAACTGCTGCTTCACCTAAAGGTATGATTCAAGAAACTTAGCCCCATTCAGCTTCGAACACACAATAAATCCCATGTTGAAGAAGTTTCAATCCCTAATTTCCATTTTTGACAGGGTTATGGAGTGTAACAAGGGCGGGGACATAATTTGGGTAGAAGTTGAGGTGTTTTTGGAAATGAAGTGGAGTAAATTCAAATAATGGCAAGGTTTTTAATATGATCTCATACCCTTTTGTTAAGACATGTAGATATTAAATCGTGATAACCAATGCTATGTCATAGAAAGAGTAATTATTATGTGATATGGCAGAGGCAATTTATATCATAATTTAATGTTTATTTTAATATTTGACTAATATTTACATACCTTGTATTCTGCGTTACTGATTTGTTGATTTGTTCTTTTGTAGGTTGCTTAGGTTGTTTTAGCTATGATCTCGATTCAAGTTTATTTGGCCATGATATTCATTTGTTTTGGCTGTAATCTGTCAAGGCAATTGCAGAATTTCATGAGAGCTGCAGATTATTGAAAATTCTGTAACTGTCTTATTTTTTTGCAAAAGAGGAATACAAATAAATGGGGCAAGAATAGGGAAATTAAGGAAAATCTAGGCCACCAAGAATTCTTGGTTTTCAACTTATATTTTCTGTATAAACATGCCAACAATGTTGGTTTTCATGGTTATACAATTTATTTATTTTTTTCTTCTTCTTTATATATATATAAAATTTTATTTGTTTTTTAAAGAAAATAACAAGTAATTTGCAATCTAAGTTAGAGAGGAAGAAAATATTTCGTGACCAACTTCAAATCAATATTATCTTGCAGATTTCTAATGAACTCTTCCTTTTTCGATGGTTTATGATATATTCATAATCTATGACCATTTATAAGGAAAGTTACTTTTTATTCATCAGTGGCTTTAATTCTTACTGCTCCATTATCAAAGAAAGTTTCAACCTCATGAGGACCAAGAAAATGAGTTTGAAAATTTCCTTGAAAGTCTTTAAATTTAGAATAAAAAAGTAATTCCCAATCACCCAGGTGGAAATTCTTGTCTTTGATAAATTTATCATGCCATATAGAACTTTGTTGTTGAACTATGCTGGTTTTGTGAACAACATCTTTTTGAATCTTATCAAGTTCATTCAATTGCTCCATTAATTGTTTTTGTGCTTCCAATAGATCAAGATCCAATTTGACTGCTATTTTGAAGGTCTGTATTTGGAACTCAATAGGGAACAATACTTGTTTCCCATAAACAAGTTCATTAGGAGTATGCCTTTTTGTGTTTCTCCATGTGGTACAATATGCCCAAAAAGCTTCTGGAAGCTTTTCTATCCAATCCTTTCTATGCATATGCACATTTTTGGTAAGAATTGCTTCAAGTGCTTTATTAATTTATTCAAATTGTCCATTTGCTAGGGGATGATATGGAGTGGATGTTCGATGTTTGATTTTGTTTTCCTCCATTATATTCTACACCAAATTGTATGTAAATTGAGTACCTTGATCTGTCACAATATCCCTTGGAACACCAAAACGAGTGAAGATATCCTAAAAAAGAAATGAAACTACAACATTTTCAGTAGCAAAAGGAAGTTATTTAACTTCTACCCATTTTGTGACATAATATATACAGACAAGAATGTACCTTTTTGTCTTGATGGTGGATTAATTGGAGCAACAAAATCCAAAGCCCATTTTTCAAAAGGTTCAATAAGTACCCGGGGTTGTAGAGGCATCTCATTTGAAGGGACAAGGTTTCACATTCTTTGAAAACTATCACATATCTTAACATATTATTTGGCATATTTAAAAAGAGAAGGCCAATAATATCCTAAGAGAAGGATTTTATAGGCATTCCTTTTATCTGCAAAATTTCCTCCACATGGTTCATCATGACAAGCCTTTAATATTTTATTACTTCATCCTCTCTGACACATCTTCAAATGATTAATTCAGGTCTTGTTTTGTACAATTCTTCATTTATCCATGAATACGATGCACTGGTTTGAAGAGCTTTCCTTTTCTCTCAAGGAGACAAATATGAAGGTAACTTCCCTGTAGCCAAATAATGAGAAATATCTGCAAACCAAGGAGACTTAATAGATACTGTAAAAAGATATTCATCATGGAAATGATCTTTTACAGGAACATCCTTATTATCATTTTGGATTCTAGATAGAAAATCAATGACTGTATTATCCTTCCCAGGCCTATCCAAAATAGTAATATTGAATTCTTGTAATAACAATAACCATCTTGTAACTCTGCCATTAGTAATTGATTTATTCATTAAATATCTAATTGCAGAGTGATCTGTGTGAACAAAAGTTTTATAACCAGTGATATAATGTTGAAAATTATTAATGGCATGTAAAACAACTAAAAAATCCATTTCCGTTACAATATAATTTAACTCTACAAGAGTCAAATTTTTACTCGTGTAATAAATGGCATATGGAGTCAAATATTTATGTCCCAATATAGCTCCTAAAGCTGTATCTGAAGCATAAGTTGAAATATGAAAAGGGAGGTTCCAATTTGGTCCTCTTAAGATGGGTGCTTCAGAAATATTTTCTTTGAATGTTCTAAAGGATTTTTGGCAATCAAAATTCCAAATGAATTCACAATCTTTTGTAAGAAATTTAAAAGTGGAGAGGCTATCTTGGTGAATTTTTTTATAAATATTATGTAATAACTAGTAAAACCAAGAAAACTTCTAACATCTCTTTGACAAGTAGGAACTGATAATTTTTTAATAACTTATACTTTAGATATATCCACTTTAATTCCAACTCTTGAAATGTGGTGGCCCAAAACAATTCCCTCGTTGAACATCATAAAATATTTTTCATGGCTTAATGAGAGGTTTGTTTCCTTACATCTAATGACAAATTTTTCCAATTTTTTGAGAGCTTCCTCAAAATAATTCCCATAGATCGTAAAATTATCCATATAAAATTCCACACAATCATGAATTAAATTAGAAAAATGCCTAGAACTGCCGTTAGGGATGTTGCAGGTGCATTCCATAATCCAAAATAAGTACTGTGTAACCATAAGTTCCTCATGGATAGGTGAAATTTATTTTGTTTTGATCTTCTAGGGCTACTTGGATTTGGTTATATCCACTAAAACCATCCAATAATGAAAACTAATTTTTCCTTGCCAATATATCAAGGACTTGATCTATAAAGGCAAATGGAAAATGTTCTTTCAAGGTGGCTTTATTCAATTCCCTATAATTTATGCATACTCTCCATTTTTTATTTTTCTTTGGAACAATCACTAATGGCGAGATCCACTCACTATCAGATATTGAATAAATGAAATTCACATTCAACAATACTTGCAACTCCTCTTTAACAATTTCCCTTAGATTTGTATCATCCTCCTTTGAGGTTGTCGAATTGGCCTGTCATTTTCTTCAATATAGATATGATGCATACAAGTGTTAGGATCAATTCCTTTCATATTAGTGTATTCCCATGCATAAGTAGAGGAATTTTCTTGTAACATCTTTATCAATTCTTTCTTTTGAGATTCTTCCAGATTATTATTAATATTCAAAGTTTTTCCCGAAAATATTTCTATTAAAGAAGTGTCAAAATTTTCCATAGAATGTAAAGACATTTGGTGATACGATAAATATTCAACATTGCATTATTCTTGAAAACCTTGATCTTGTTCACAATATGAGGAAGAATCATTATTATTAATCAAATTTAAAATCTAATCTACTTCATCTATTTGTAAGGTAGAAAATATTGGTTGTATATCAAAGTCTTCATTATCATCATCTATCCAAACTTCACTTTCTACTTCTATTTTTGTTTTTGCAGGGGGGTACAATGTGAATTTATTAGTAGAGCTTCCATCGGAGATAAACATATCACCAGATCTACAACTTGTGAAAGCATGAGTTGTAGCTAACCATGTCCTACCTAGAATCAATGGATGCCATCCTAAATTATTCTTGGGAGTTAGAATCGTAAAATAAACAAGATATTCCCAAGAATCTAAGGATACATACACATATATAACACACCATCTGGTTTGATAACAAATATATATGCTAACTATAGTAATGTTGGCATGTATTGAAGATTGGAAAATTTTAATTGATCCATATTTTGTTTACTCATGATATTGATAGCTACTCCCAAATCGATCAATGTGTTTGGAATCTCGATACCATTAATGTGTGTTTTTATGATGTGGCTACTTGGATCTAGAGATTTCTGAACTGTCAGTTTCCACATCACAATATCTGCAATTTCCCAACTATCTGGATTTTTTTAATTTCCTTCTTTTTTCTTCCTGGTTTTTTCAAATGCTTAACTCCGTGATTGTTCTTTAAAATATTGGTATTTACTTTATAGCTTGTAACATATGAATTTTGATATAAAAATTCTTTAGTTCATATAACATGCCATATTCAGGAAACACAATTTGTTTCTCTATTCCTTTGTTAATTTTTATCCTTTCAAGAAAAGGTGGATTTAGAACAGAAACAGAAGGTTGTTCTGTAATGGGAGTTGAATTTATTGAAGTATCATTAGAATGTACAAGGGTGATTTATTTTTGAGGAGTTTCTTCTTAATTAAGAGATGTTTCTTTCTCAATAAGTTCATCATCTGATTGAATAACAACAAATGGTAACTTCTTTTCCAAAACTCTACTAGATCTAAGTTGGAAATTATTTAGATCTAATGGAGCTATCATGCAAGCTTGGAAATTTTTACCTTCTATATTGTAAACAGTTTGTGAATTTTTATTATTTGGGTTCAGAAGTGGCTGAGCAAGTAGTTGATTGGTTTTTTGGGGGTATGATGTGAATGGTAATGGAAGTGGTTGATTAGAATAACGAGTTTGTATTTGACATTGTGGAAAAGAATTCGATTGAGGAGGACAATATGGAATAAATGGTTGTTGAAACTGATTAAACTGAGGATTACTAGAAGGGTACTGCTAACCTTGTGTCCATAATGGATTTTGAGGTGGCCAAATTTTCCAAGGCATTGGGGTATTCCAATTGTTCTGAGTTTGTGCATATTATTGGTATTAAGGGTTAAGACCTTTTACTATATTTCATTGTTGTGGTTTCCATGGTATTTTACTAATAAAACAAAGTGACTTATATTGGCTTGTTTCAACTTCATTTTGGAAGATTGATTTAAGTCTAGGGATTGAAGGTCATACCTTTACGTCATGTTTTTCTGCACAAGTAGCACATATTTCCACACTATCAAGAGGGCATTCTCTTAGAGCATGTATTTTTCTGCATTTAGGACAAAATATTGATAATGCAACATTTTCAGATTTTTTTCTTGTTTTGAATCTTAAGGGTATCTAGTTGTTCTCTAAGACTCCCTAAAATATCTGTTTTGAAATTGTCAAGAAAATTTCCTATTTTTGCTCTACTTACTGTTCCAGTTGCAGATTTATTAATCCTAGACATAATAGGGTATCTTATATTTTTCCCAGTTCTAACTTTTCCTCTTGAAATATGTGTACAAAGTTCACAAATGTCTCTAAATGATAACTATGAAACATCTCCTTTACCCATTAAATTGAGAATATCTACCCACTCATCTCTACTGGATTTCAACAAAATAGCTTTCAAAGTTTCATCATCTAGATTATGCATTTTAGCCCTTTTAACATTGTAAGAAAATCTTTCAACCGAATCTTCAAGATTCATCCTCTGTTTGCATCATTTTAAGGACTTCATCTTTAAGGTTATGAGGCATATAATAATCTTTTTATTTTTATAAGAACACATCTTTTATTTCTTCCCATGTTCTTATGGTACGTGTTCCTAAAAACATAAACCATTTAAGTGCTCTATCGTTAAGGGTGGCTGGAAACAATTTCAATTTTTGAGAATCAAGCAATTAGTCATAAGACCTACACAAAACTTCAAACTCAAATAAATGTTTCAGGATCATCATTCCTTACTTCATGGAAATTAGAGAGAATGGAGGGTGAGATATTCTTCATAGTGGTCGTGGTATCTTCATATAAGATGGGAAATACAAAAGGTTCGGGTTCTCCTCTACCACCTCTTATACCTCTTCCTCCACCTCCTCCTCTATTTCCTCCTCTACCTCTTCCTCCTCCAATCCTATGTTCACCATTCACATTGTGTACCTCTCCTTCCCCTTCTCCTTCCATTGTAGATTCTTAAGAGCTAATATAAGGTTCTATAATTGGATTTTATAGCTCCTCCAATGGTTCTTCTATCAATGGAATGTTAAGATAAGTTTCTCCTTCCTTTTCACTAGGGACTTCTAGTTCTTGTCCTAGAATTTGTTCTCGAGTTGAAGATAGAAAGGTTACTCCTTCTTTTGGGGATGTAGGTTCTTCTACTACAAAATCAATAGAGGAAGTTCGTGAATCCCTAGGTTAGATATCATATCTAAGTACCTAAGGAAGTCTATGTCTACCTGAAAATGATGGAATATGAGTTTCGGTGGACGGTGTGGCACTACGGGGTCTTGGTGGAGTGAGTGGTTGTTAACACTGGAAAATCGTATAAGCAGAAGACGACATTATTTAATGTCAAGAAGAAGGATTTATAGAACTGGAAGACATTACAAAATCTAGAAAGTATTTAAAAATCTCTAAGGTCTGAGGAAAAATCAAATTTGAGCAAGTCATAAATGCTTTTGGGCACATTATCCTTCGTGAATATCGCCTTTGCGCACCATATGACCTGAAATACGTGCAATCATAGGAGTGGTGAAATGTCACTTTCTGGGACCACACAAAGCATAGGACAATGATTCCTCACTTAAAGCCGCTTAAGGACAGCCACCAAAGAGTCCTTAAACATCATGTGAGCAAAAAAGGGAATATTTGTAGCACACAAAGGAATCATACCCCTCTCTTGGGTCACCATCCACAATGTACCAAGAGAGGCAAGGAGGATTTGAATTGTCCTATATAAGGCCACCATGAGATGAAGAATGTGTGAGCACATTGTTATGCTGGCCAGAATTGCCCAAGAAATACCAGTAGTGTGTGATCTAGAGCTAAAGATAGAGGGGACTCAATTGTTGGCCATCCAACAAGTTCAGTCCACCACAGTAGTGAGAGAGGGAGACTTTGCACTGAGGCAAGCTTGGGGTAAAAACATCCTTGCATTGGGACTTAGAACCCATGTTCTAGGGCCCCTTTGGCAAGAGGGTAAAGTTTCACTCTTATTTTCCTTCCAGCGCTCAATAAGAGGGGCCAAGAGCCACCGTTTGAATTATTGTTGCCATTTGACTCTTTTCAGAGCTCGTGTTTATTTGTTTTAGTTTTAGTTTATATATGCATGCTATTTCTCTATCTAGTATGCTTATGATTCTAGCTTGTTCCACTAACTTGATTGACTCCACTTCTTTTTCTACCTATTACCAATAACTTAAGTGGGTAGACCACACCCCTTAAGTTGGTGTGATTTCATACATAAGTGCACCAAACACACTTCAACAGGATTTGCGACTCCACTAACGTTTATTACCAAGTTTATGTGGTTGTGTCTTTTTTGAAGATTCCTCTGTCTGTGTTGTGGAGTGAAGTTGAATTTCCCTTGATTTATCTTGTAGTCCCTAGTTCATCCCAAGTGATAGAATGAAGCAAAACAACTCCAAAAAATTACTTTTGCAGGAATTTGCGCTCTTTTCCTTCCCACAGACACCCCAGGGGCGTTCAGAGCTGACCCACGCACAGACATCGCGCATGTTTCAGCCTTTTGCGCGCAAAAGACAGAAAGAGAAAATTCTCCCTCATTTCTCTCTTTTCCTGCTTGTAAAGTGCTTGGAAGCCCCTAATACACCTGCCAGCACTAGTTGTGGTACCCCTTAGCTTGTTAAAGCTCACTCTTAGCTGCTTTTTGTAGGCTTAGTGTCAGTTTTATTTCAAGTTGATTTTTGCAAAGTTCACACATAGTTTAAGTAGGGGGCAAAATAACTGGCATTTTGAATTTTTTTTTTTATGTTTTGCAAATTTTGGTACCAACACACCTAGAAAACTAACCAAAGTAAGTGGCCCAAGACCATGCATGCGTAGCTAGTTTCTTTTTTCTAGTGTAAAAGTTCTTAGTTTAGATCAATTTTTGCACTAGGATTTTCGGGACTAGGATTGAATTGTTGATAGAAGAGAAAGTAATCTCTGCTACCTTTGCACCCTTCGGTGATCCTAGGTAAGCATATGAACGCTCCCTATTCACAGCTTTCCATCTCCCTATAGTTGATCACATAGATTAACTAGGAAAAATAGAAAGCGGCCCATATCCGCACATGTTTTTCTTTTGAGTAAGGAATAATACAACATAGTTTAAATAGGGGATTTTGAAAAGGATTATCGAATATCCACACATTCAAACTATGTTCTTGTCCATTTTGTGCTCACACACTGTAATATCCCAAAAGGGAGAATGCAGTAATACTGAGACACAATATAAGAACTGCAACAAAGTAAAAAATAAATCTATATACACATCAGAATGCACAAAAATAGTTGAGCCCTTTTATTATATTGGAGGTGAAAAAGCAAGTACAACAGTGCTCAAAATATGAGACACTCAAGCCAACAGGGTGGCCTAGAATGACCCTGCAATGATTTCCCAAGAGGGACTGCGTAATTGCTGCTCTGCTAGAAGGTACACTGCGTTGTCCCCGCTGCAACTGTGGGGACTACAACTGCTTGAAAAATAGAAATTAAGATCTAGGAAGAATGGGAGCTTAGATGATGCTGAAATTGTAGATCTGGGCTCAATGATGGATTCCCAAGATAAACCAGAAGGGATTTCTCATATCTACAAGTCTAAGAAAACCACCCTCTTAGGGCTTCACATATATGCTGCTAGGAATGCAGATCTAAAGCTAGATATGATGATATGATGGCTGCAATGATGCACAATCAGATCTATGAAAGAAGGGCTAACCCTTTCACTAGATCCTTGGGCTAAAATCTCAAGATCTAGCTCCTCCAATCTCCTCCACAGAAAATAGTTGCTGGATGAACAACAACTTCAAAAAACTGCGCTGTCAGAGAGGGAGGCTCAATAGCTTGCTGCTAGATATGTCAAATCAACTCCTGAGTGATGGAAACAATAGATCCAATGTGAGGGAATAATCCCTCATAGGATTTACAGCTGAAATACTGGAAACTTCCTTCCTCCAATAGATCTACAGGACTGAACTGCCAATCCTTGAAGGGACTGCTGCTGCATGGGGGTAAAACTTAATGGCCTGAATTTCGGATGTAGATTTGTTGCTCCTAAAAGGCTGGATCTGAAGAAAAAAGTGGTAGGATGAATCCTCCATTGGTTTCCTAGCTGAATGCTAGAAACAACCTTTTGAAGATGGCACCAATGCCTGATAAGGAATGAAGAACAATCCTCTTTTCGGAGCTACTCAAAGAAAGAGGTGGGATTCCCGCTTGGGAACACCTTGTGCTAAACAACACTGCAAAGTCTGCTAAATAGCCCAAGTCTGCATAGAAATTCCCTAAGACAAATCTAGATCTAAAAATATTAACAAATGAATAATCCAAATCATGCCTTCTATTGTGCCTTCACCTTCATTATATGCATGAGCCTTCCATAGCCTAGGCCCACTCCAAATCTGTGCTGTACATGTGGTCATAGTCTCCATGTTTGACTACACTGTAACCTCATGTCCTCCATCATGTTTACATGGGGTGATCACCCTCTCAATCATGTGTGCATTAAATGCACCACTTCCTCCACTATCTTATCATAAGTGATTCATGATCTTCTTTGGATGCACTATGATCTTAGTTGACCTTATCAAAGATCCTCATGATTTTATATTTGAGATCCATTATCTTATTTGACTGTTTCATCCTCCATAATCTATCTCATAAATGAGACATGATCTCCATTAATGGAGCTGCTCC
The DNA here is from genome assembly GCA_034641835.2 of Pinus albicaulis. Lineage (NCBI taxonomy): Eukaryota > Viridiplantae > Streptophyta > Pinopsida > Pinales > Pinaceae > Pinus > Pinus albicaulis. Next base: position 766,713,040 of record CM076572.1, read on the forward strand.
ACTACTCCATGATTCTAGATCTAGATCTAAAATATCCACATACACACATTAAAAGTGGATTTTATTCATCTTTGAGGTTTGTGGGTCCCTCCACCCTTTTATTTACTTAATATATTAAGAAAATCAAGGACTCTAATATTCCAAATAAGATGTGAAAATTTGGGAATATTACAGTCCCCCCCCCCAGGAAAAATGTTGCTTGTCATCAAGCAACTCCAAAAGTAGATGCAAAGCCATCTATTCCCCTCCAAATGGCATCCACATAAGGAAGGTTTCCTCCATTTGATGCAATGTGTTATGCATGTTTGGTTCCAAAGTTGTCTTTCAAAAACACATAGAATGACCTCTAACTATATGGTTAGATGTCCTCCTTCTACCATGAAGTACCAAGTGACAACGATATGATGTCCAACATGATCATTAATACATGAGATACATAAAATAGAGTGGCTCTTTCCACAAAGGAAAAGCTCCATCTCACAATAATTTTCTTCATCCCATGCTTTATGAATTTGATTGAGCATTGACATGCTCTCTCCCTTAGCCCTGTTGGCCTTGTTGGATCCAAGCATCATTCCAACATTATGAAAAAGAAGAAAAGGAGATATATGGGTAGACAAAGATGTCAAACCATATTCTCCCAATAGTAGCCACTGGAGTAAGGCCCTTTGCTGCCATCCTCCATCTCCTCCATGTAAGATGAACAAGCCAAACTCTCCCAAAAGAAACCAAAGCAACAAAAGATCTTGTTGCTTTCTCTCCTTCTCATGTGCATCATGGAGTAAAAACATACTGATAGACATGTGGAATGTCACATCAGCCCAATATAAACAAACACCATCAATACACATCATGAGAGCATCATGCCAAGTTTTACCCAATACAAAACACATAGACATAGGAGATGTCATGTGGTGGCCAAAATTTCTCAAGGGACCCCAAAATGAACATGCCTTCTTTTGCTGCATTCCATAATTGATACACAAGGCATGAATAAAAAAATATGAGCTATTGGGTGGTAACCATACTCACCCAAGAGCAGCCAGTGCAACCATGCCTCCTTCTTCATTTCATAAGTGTTTTTCAAGGCATGGATCAAAGAAATAGGAGCCTTTGGGTAGTGACAAAAATCTCCCAAGGGCAACCAACATAACCAAGTTTGCTGGCCCATGTCATAAATCTGCAAGTGGTCATGCAACCCCTTTCTTATCATCCTCACCCACTCATCCCAATGTGGATGATGAATGATGTACTGCATAATCATGGTATCCTCCCTTTGTAGAATGCCATCCTCCCCAAACCGATGAAGAAATTTGCACCTCATGAAATTTTTAAGTGAACCTCTAATGAGATCTCTCAATCCAAAACCAATTAATTTTTGGATCAGCTGCAGGTAGAAGTTTCTCTTTGAGCTGTTAGATGCTCATTGAGAAAGGGTCATCTAGAAAGGAGAAAAGATTCCTCATCTCAAGATGTCTACCATTTTTCATCTTTACCTCCATTGCTTTGTGAGTGAAGCTACCTTTAGAATGCTCCAAGAATTATGGGGCCTCTTCATTTTCACAGCTACTAAGTGACAGCGCTGTAGATCTGCATGGTAATACATGTGTTGTCTCAAAACAAGGTACAATACTGATCTCACAACTAGTTATTGTACATAGGATCATATCCATCCCATTTTCTAAAACTCTACACTTCAACTCAAGGGGTTGAATGTAGCGCAACAATGATGAACTGAGATAATTCTTAATCTCCTCCTTGATTAGATCAAGGGTCCTCTAAGCTGTGATGTGTTGCTGTTTCAAATCAAAATTTTGTTCTAACCCTTGGTTATGCATTGGCCCTGATGGCATGTCCTCATAAGTTCCAATAATATCTACTGAAACAATATGTGATAAAAGTTCATGCATACCTTGGATCAAATGATGTGTGGAAACCTCTTGCTAGAACACAAGAGTTCCTCCAACCGGAATAATAATGTCTCCAACTGCTGGTAAGAGTGATGGCTTCTCTTCTCCAAGTGTACGAGCACTGTAATATTCCTCCTCTTTCTCATGCATCTCCTAAACCATGCATGGGACTCTATGTGTCAAGAGCTCAAGACTATCTTGCAAAGTTGCAAGTGTCTCTTCTCCAGATGTAAGTACTTCTGCAACTGGTGGTGAATGTAGTGAATTTTTTTCCAAAGTGACAAGATTGACATCCTCCTTTGTTTCCTTAGGAAATTTCACTTTGTGACACATCTCAGGTTTTCTCACATCAAATTCCTTCCTCAACTTGTGAAAGAAATATGAATATTTAGTCACCTTTGCATGCTCCATGTGACCAAACCACCAAACATTGGATTCACCTAAAAGATGAAGTGTTTCAATTTGAACAACCTCTTCTTCAGATATAGGATGTAGCCTGAAAAATGCATCTAACTCTTTCCTCCAAGCCTTAACAGTGCTTGAGGAAGATCCATCAAATGTAGGCAAATAGAATCTATTATTCCTCTTTCTTCTATTGCTGCTATAAAATCCTCTTTCTTCTTTGATTTTGAAGAATTGTTGGAGAGTTAGCTTCTCCTTGAATGCTCTAGACTGTGCTTTGTACTCTTAAAGATATAGACTGAGAGTATCATGAGTCTCATGGTCCTTCCTTTCTTCATTGCTATACCCTTCACCTTCTCCAAAGAGAGTGGGCATAGTGGATCTATGAGGATATCTATGATTCTCCGGTTTTCTTCTTTGTTGATAGGAAGTGCTGGGGTCTTCCTCATCAAATCTTCTTCTTGGATCTTCTTTCTACCTTTCCTTTTTCATTTGATTGACCTCCTTGGAGAGATATTGCATGGATTTAAAGAAATGAGTGGTATAATTTTCCTCCTCCATCATAGATCTCATCTATCTGCTTCTTCTTTTGATGCAAAAGATGAAGTGTCCACAAGCTGAGCCAAAGATCATGCTCTGATACCACTGTAATATCCCAAAAAGGAGAATGTAGTAATACTGAGACACAATATAAGAACTGCAACAAAGTAAACAATAAATCTATATACACATCAGAATGCACATAAATAGCTGAGCCTTTTTATTATATTGGAGGTGCAAAAGAAAGTACAACAGTGCTCAAAATATGAGACATTCAAGCCACAAGGGTGGCCTAGAATGACCCTGCAATGATTTCCCAAGAGGGACTGTTGCTTTGCTGGAAGGTACACTGCGCTGGCCCTGCTGCAACTGTGGGGACTGCAATTTCCTGAAAAATAGAAAGTCAGATCTAGGTAGAATGGGAGCTCTGATGATGCTAAAATTGTAGACTTGGGATTAATGCTAGATTCCCAAGATAACCCAGAAGGGATTTCTTAGATCTGTGAGTCTAAGAAAACCACCCTTTTAGGGCTTCACATATATGTTGTTGGGAATGCAGATATGAAGCTAGATCTAATGATATGATGGCTACAATGATGCACAATCAGATCTATGGAAGAAGGGCTAACCCTTTCACTAGATCCTTGGGCTAAAAGCTCAAGATCTAGCTCCTCCAATCTCCTCCACATAAAATAGGTGATGAATGAACAAAAACTTCAAAAAAATGCACTGTCAGAGAGGAAGGCTCAATAGCCTACTGCTAGATATGTCAAATCAGCTCCTGAGTGATGGAAACAATAGATCCAATGTGAGGAGATGATCCCTCATGAGATTTCCAGATGAAATACTGGAAAATCCTTCCTCCAATATATCTATAGGAATGAAATACACAATCCTTGAAGGGTCTGCTGCTGCATGGAGGTAAAACCAATGGTTTGAATGCCAATGTAGATCTGCTGCTCTTGAAAGTTTGGATCTGAAGAACAAAGTGGTAGGATGAATCCTCCACTGGTTTCCTAGTTGAATGCTAGAAACAACCTCTTGAAGATGTTACCAATGCCTGATAAGGGATGAAGAACAATCCTCTTTCCATAACTACTCAAAGAAAGAGGTGGGATTCCCGCTCGGGAACACCCTGTGCTAAACAAAACTGCAAACCCTGCTAAACAACCCAAGTCTGCATAGAAATGTCCTAAGAAAAATCTAGATTGAAACATATCAAGAAATGAATAATCCAAATCATGCCTTCCACTATGCCTCATGCATATAATGAAGGTGAAGGAAGAGTCAAATAATCTTCTTTGGATGCACTATGATCTTAGTTGACCTTATCAAATATCCTCATGATTTTATATTTGAGATCCATGATCTTATTTGACTCTTTCATCGTCCATAATCTATCTCATAAATGAGACATGATCTCCATTAATGGAGCTTCTCCACTACTCCATGATTCTAGATCTAGATCTAAAATATCCACATACAAACATTAAAAGTGGATTTTATTCATGTTTGAGGTTTGTGGGTCCCTCCACCCTTTTATTTACTTAATTTATTAATAAAATCAAGGACTCTAATATTCCAAAAAATATGTCAAAATTTGCAGGGAATATTACACACACATTCACTCACTAAGCAAACCAAAGACACCTAAAACTAACTTAACCAAACTCACTAAATTCTCCCCACAGGGGCCACAAAAGAATTTATAGCTTAAGTTAGGATCAAGGGGGTAGGAATCCAATAAGCCACCTTGATCATTCTTCATCTTGAAACATAGACGTTGACTATTTAGGGAGCTTCAAGTCCACCTATTAGCCCACGAAAAATAAAACCGAGCGTGACAGAGACCCATTTTAGAGGGGGTTAGGCTTAGGCGCAGTGCGGGTAGGTATCAGTCAAGGCTACCTGACTTGGCTGATACTCGGTACTGTTAGCTGACTTACCAAGAAGCACAAGACTCGAATGCTCACGTGGGACGGTGGTACTTAGTGACCAAAACTAGGGGATCCTTTCCCCGTAGGCGACAGTGTAGGCAAGCACCAGACCCTCTACCCTTACCTTGGTGGATTTTCTTTGGCTGTCTGGGGGCGTCGCCAAATCTTATGGGACGTTTTTCCAGCACTCACAAGATATCTTCTCAAGTCCCAGTTACATTTGAGTGTGTGAGGACGAATAGGTCTTCTAGGATTTTGAGTATGATACACAAACAAACAAAAACCACTTTTTTGATTGCTTGATCACATAGAATTAATTTAAAGGGAAATATTTTTTATTTTTTATTTATTTTTATTTCTCTTTGTTTTATGTATGTGATCATAATTTTTCTTTGATCGTAGACTCTATCCTCTCATTTTTTTCCAAAACTAAACCTAGTCAACACCAGAAAGGACCCAACGAAACCTCGTCGATCTAGGTGTCTTTTGGACCTCCCCCCACTACCGGGAGGGGTTCCAGGTATTTTTCCATTTAGGCGTCAAAGACGGAATGCTGCCACCATTATTGGTTCGTCCTTTATTTGGGAATCCTTAGTTGGGAACCCTAGTCCGTCTCCCAACACCACACCACACACCACTCATCCCACAACCCCTAGGGGGTAGAGGAGTGCGACCCATTCAGGAAGCCAACCGAATACACAACAGGGTACGTCTCAAACTAACCCTCTTCCTAACCATAACCTTGTGTTTTCACACATTGTAATGTCGTCAACCTCCCAGTCACCTTTTTTAGCTTCGTTGAATCTGCTCGATTTAACCAAGCTGACGAATGACTCCATCGCACACAACCCTACATGGCCTCCCATGCCCACGAAGCTCCCTTCGGATATTCCAAAGTTTGAAAGAAAGTAAGCGGAAGACCCAGGTAATCATGTCATGACCTTCCACCCCTGGTGCTCATCGAACAATATCATTGATGACACTATTCGATCGAGACTATTGCAACGCACTCTGATAGGAGTAGCTGTGAAGTGGTACTTGGAGCAACCCTCAGCTTCACATGGAACCTTTGGCACCCTCGCCACAATGTTCCTAACCTATTTTTAGCTACCCATTCACCATGATTCCAGAATGGAATTACTAACACATTTTAGACAAACCCCCCGCCGTCCATATCTCAGACCATCTCCATGAATGGATGCGACGTCGTAGTTTATGTAAAGAAAAAATCGATGACCGGGTTCTTTTAGATTTGTTCCTGAAAACTCTCATGGTAGATATTTCAAAGGATGTGGTGCAATAGAGGCCCACATCCGAAGAGGACGCCATCAACAAAGCCCAACAACTTGAGCTGATTTATATGCAGTCAAGATCATTTACAACATCCTGCCTAATGCCCCTCGCCTACAAAATTATCAAGAATTTCCAGGCATGTCGAACTCTATAGATAGAGTAATTGGGTCATTGACCTAAGGTTACCCAGGCAGCAGCAGTCAAAACCCTGGTTACATGTATAGTTCTACCCAGAATGTACCTCAACCCGTTTTTCAATGTCATCATATGCCCCAACAAAATTTGACCAATAGGGCACTAGTGTATCACTAGGGAGGACCTTATCCTCCGGCTTAGGGGACCCAGTACACAGAAAGAAACATTGACAGAAGAGCTCCCCTCCAACAACTAGGTGCAAACTAGGGACTGCGTTATGCTTAGTCCCCAGCACAAGACCCGCCTATCCAGACCAATGCATAGGTGAATTTTGTGCAGCCTTACCAAAACCAACCTCACCAATATAACTAGGAGAACTACCCTCCTAATGTGGTGAAGAAAAAATAAAAAAACAAGCCAAAAGGGAACCCTGGACAGGGGGCAACAACCAACAACACCCACTATGATCCCAGGCTGGAGGTAACTCCAACCGAAATTAGAGCCAGGAGCCAAGAAATGCCTAACGATAGAGCAAAATGCCACCTCTCTGAACAAATCATTCTTGTTCGATATGTGGTGAGTACGACCATTATACTCACCACTGTCCCAATCTCCCTGAGCTGAAGAAGCTACAGAGTAACCGAGGACAAGGAGGATATTCCTAGCAACCAGCTGTGATGCAAGAACCTTTCCCCCATCAAGGGATGGTCAACACTCAACAACAAAACCCAGACGACTCCAGGAAAAGTAGCCAAGAAATCTACATGACTGGCAAATAGATGTTTTTCCAAACACGAAATTGCAATTACGACACCCCACCAGACACCACTATGTCAGGGGAAAGTACCAGTGCACTGACTACACGTTTGACCATTTCAAAGATGCCTATCGAACGATTGCCAAAAATGGGAAAGGGACCCAACAGGCGAGCAAGAAACTACTCCAAAACGGCCCATAATTATAGTATCGTGGATGATTTAACACAATCTCCTACTGCTATTTCAGCTTTGGAAGTATTGCAGTCATGCCAAAAACAACGGAAAGCCCTACTTTCCGCGTTAGGTGGTATCGACCCTGCTGATACACGCCTAATGGATTTTGACTTAGACAAGGCCACCCCTAGGCTTCCTTCCATGGCCGCCTTCCAGATACCAGTGTCAGTACAGAATATCACAATTCACCAATATGTCATAGAAGAGGGTGCATCCACGTGCATCATGTCCAAAAAATTTTGGCAGAAGTTAGGGTGTCCCGAACTAAAACCCTTAGTCATCACGCTTAGAGCATACGACGGTCATCCATCAACCCCCGTCGGCCTCTACCAAAACGTCCCAGTCTACTTAGCCAGAAAGACGATCCACATAGACATTGAAGTCTTGGATTCTCACTTGGACTACAATATACTCCTTGGGCGGAGTTTTATGTGTGCCATGTCAGCCATAGCCTCCTCCGTCTTCTGCATCATGATGTTCCCCCACGAGGACCACATCATTATTGTAGACCAATTGACGCATAGTGAGAAGAAACCCATAACAAACACTGATGTAATTCTACCCTATGTAGATACATCCTCAGATGCTCTCTCACGATACCAAGAATATGGCCCCGGCCAGTTCAAGCCGTCGTTTGTTCTAGGGTCATTCCCAGGAGATCCTCCCATAATACCTGATTTATCGCCCGATGTCACATGGGATATGGTGTGCATGATGTCCACATCAAGCGCCGAAGCTAGTCAATACGTGGACACAAGTAGTAATGGCATTGAGTCATCATCCATGACAACCTCTCTAGCTTACGCCACCTCCCAAACTCCTTTCCTCTACCCCCCAGCTGGTTTCGTCTCCCAGCAGGTTTTGGCAACGCTGGTATTACCAAACATATCATTGGAAATACCAGTTTGGTATGTCATTCCCCCTGCGGGGACATGAGCCACCCACGTCACTGCCAAAGCATTGAAGCCCCTCAGTCCCCAGGAGGACCCACCCATCCAAGTAATGGTCAAAACCATCCCTGCAAAGGAAATTTCCATTGCAAAATCGATGATCATGGCTAAGAAAACTGAGAAAAGAGGAAAGAAGATGGCGACCCCCACTGTACAATGGGAATCACCAGTCTACGCCATATGTGACGTAATAGGTCACCCTACCCATATCTGTCTTGAGTTGGATGAATTAAAACCACTCCTTGGCTCTGAGACAGACATCGCGACGCCGTGTTCCCGTAAAAAGGAACCTACCACCAAAGGGAAAGGCAAAGAATTGCATATCAATCATGCATGCGCTCTTTGCAACAACTACAGGCACTATAACCATCATTGCCTAGAGATTCAGCGATATAGGGACTCCTTACATGCCATCGAGCAATCCTATCAAGAGGATCCCCCCACCCAATCTATTGAGGATGAACCTCGTATCATCCTGTACCTACAGGAAGAATGACGATCACCAGAGAGACAACCATTTTTCCCTCCTACCCCCAGGCCACCATACACCAACCAGGGATAGGGGAACCTGGTTGCCCAATCCTCTTGAGTTATCGCGCGCATCGATTACTGCAGATAGTTTGATCGAGTCTTTGACCCAAGGTCACTTAGGCAACAATAATCTGTATCCGGGGAGTTACCATGCGCGTCATCTATTGCAGACGGTTTGATATGGGTATTTGACCCAAGATCACCTAGGCAACAGTAGCACCCATGATACTCAGAGATTTACCAGATAGGTAGATTCTGCAGACGACTTGATCTGGTATTTGACCCAAGATCACCTAGGCAGCAGTAACACCCATGATACTCACGGAGTTACCAGGTAGGTAGATTCTAGAGATGGCTTAATCAAGTCTTCGACCCTAGATCTCCTAGGCAGTAGTAACACCCAAGTAGGTAGATTCTGCAGATGGCTTGATCTGGTCTTTGACCCAGGATCACCTAGGCAGCAGTAGTACCATGCATGTCGATTCTGTAGACGGTTCAATCAGGTCTTTGGCCCAAGGACACCTATGCAGCAGTAATAAATACCCTGGATACTCATACAATTATACTCATAATGTATCCCAACCTAGCTATCATGAAAGTTACCCCGACACTCATATGCCAATCAGGGATAAGGGAACCGATATCCCCCATTCCCTGCACAGAATGGACCACTGGAACAATGTAATGCACCGGTCAATCTAGTGCAAACCCTTCCTAGGCTCATCAACAACTATACAACCAAGAGAATTATGAAAATCCTCCAAATGCTGCAAAAATAAGTTGAGGAACAAACAAAAGGGAAGATCCTGGACATGGGGCAGTAACCAGAAATGCCCCCCGTGATCTCAGTCTGGGGGCAAACCCAAACGAAATCATAAATAGGAGCCAAGTAACAACTCCCAAGGAAAAATTGGAGCTTAGAGTATCTGATCACCAGATCGAAAGTTGCACTGTGATCAACGCTCTATAATGCCCAGAGGCGATGCCACATATCTGCACTCCTGAAAAAATATTTTTTCAGTGCCGATAGGTATGCCCTCTCTCATCTTCTTTTTAAAAGCTCACAACTTTCAATAATATTTGATAAAGAAGATGCTTTCACTTGAGGTAGTTTTTTTTGCAGGAAAATCTCGCAAACCATTCACAACTCCATCCACTGAAATTTCCAGAGCAGGTATCATTCTACCCCAAGCATGATAGAGTCCCAGAAAACTCTGCATATCCTGACATCATTTCTCCATCAGAAATGAACCATAGGTTCCACATATTCGACCATGTTTATCATCACCTCACCTTGCACATGATAAACATCCTCGTTGGTCAGTAGAGCCTCCCCCCCCCATGGCGCTCGTCACCCACAGTAGACCATATATCATAGCAAAATTGACGCCATGGCCATACTACTCTAGTCCAGGAAGCACCTCATGCCCATCCATCCACCATGCATAAGGTAAATTTTTACCATACAAAATAAAAACCCCCTTCCCAGACGACCAGGTTGTAAAACCAGATCAAAAGCGCACTACTGTGCCTCGCATTTGGCCCACCATACCTCCACCAGCATAATCCCAACTACGATAATTTCTCATCCACTTCATCAACCCCACAGATGAGACAACCAATGGGACCCCCACCCTCAACAAAACACCTTCCTTACAATATCAGTGAGCGAATACTTTCATGTTTTTGGGTACCCGTCTCTGTGTTTTGTACAAACCAAACCTTATTATTTTATTCTTTTGGTAAGTGTACAAAGATCGCAAACGGTGCACTATGTCCCCTCACCCTTTCATCCATATTTTTCTCCCATGGCAGCAGCCCCTTAACACCCTTAGTTAGAGTATTACACCCCCACGCACAAGCCACCATGACATTCATAGCCAGTTTATACCCGCCCTGGAAGTCCTACCGACTCCAGATATTTCCCCATCAGAAATGACTATGACTACCACCAAGCTGCTTAGTATACTCTGACCTTAGGCCACTAAATCCCCATCATCAGTTTTCAGTCACCCCTCGCTAACATGCCTATGTTAAACCCATCACATCCAGGTCCCTGACCCCTCACGTTGGCAACCCCTCGTTCGGTTGAGGCTTCCCTTTTGTCGACTTCGACACCTATTTTCCAAAAAGGAAGCGGTACCTTGGATTACCCCTCTCCATAAAAGGGGCATCCTCGAGTGGCACTATGGGAGGCATAATTTCCCATAGATGTCATCGATCCTCATGAAATTCGACCACAACAAAAGCTTTCATGTCAAGATGGTATCATACCTTACAACCATTGCACTTTGATCAAATTCGTCGAAGATCTGTGCCTCCATAAGCGTCCCTTTCAACAATGCTTACACGGGAAGGTCCCAACCAGTGCCTATGCGTACAATGCATAGCTATATGCCATACCAAGTTTATGCATATGGGTACCATATTACACTTATTGTCAAAGAAAAAATTCCCCAGAGGGTGTTAGTAGTCGTCGTCAGCAACCACCAGATCACTACCATATCAGTGATACAGACATAACATATATCTTTCAAATAGATTTTTTTAACTAGCCACAACATCACGAGCATGGGACATGCCCGCCTCATAGAAAATTTGTATATGTATTGTCCTTATTTTCTTACAGGGCTCCCTTAGGACATAATCATTCTTGGAACCGGTGCAGGGTGTTTCCAATTCCAAGCTCCACGCAGGTCTCTCTCTCTCTCTATGCACAATATATAGAAAATAAACTATAATGTATTTTGCCTATACAGTTCTTCCTAGACCTCACACATTAGGGGGCAACTGTTAACATTGGAAAATCGTACAAGCAGAAGACGACATTATTTAATGTCAAGCAGAAGGATTTACAGAACTGGAAGAAATTATAGAAACTGGAAATTATTTAAAAATCTCTAAGGTTTGAGGAAAAATCAAATTTGAGCAAGTCATAAATGCTTGTGTGCACATTATTCTTCGTGAAGAGTGCCTTTGTGCGCCTTATGACCCGAAATGCGCGCAATCCTGGGAGTGGCGACATGTCACTTTCTAGGACCACACAAAGCATAGGGCAATGATTCCTCACTTGAAACTGCCTAAGGACAGCCACCAAAGCCTCCTTAAACATCAAGTGATCACACAATGGAATATTTGTAGCACACAAAGGAATCATACCCCTCTCTTGGGTCACCATCCACAATGTACCAAGAGAGGGAAGGAGGATTTGAATTCTCCTATAGAAGGCCACCATGAGATGAAGAATGTGTGAGCACATTGTTATGCTGGCCATAATTTCCCAAGCGATACCAACAGTGTGTGATCCGGAGCTGAAGATAGTGGGGACTCAATTGTTGGCCATCCAACAAGTTCAATCCACTACAGTAGAGAGAGAGGGAGAATTTGCACCAAGGCAATCTTAGGGTAAAAACATCCTTGCATCAGGACTTAGAACCCATGTTCTAGGGGCCCTTTGGCTAGAGGGTAAATTTTCACTCTTATTTTCCTACCAACGCTCAATAAGAGGGGCCAAGAGCCATCGTTTGAATTATTGTTGTCGTTTGACTCTTTTCAGAGCTCGTGTTTATTTTTTTTAGTTTTAGTTTAGTTTTAGTTTATATATACATGCTATTTCTCTATCTACTATGCTTATGATTCTAGCTTGTTCCACTAACTTGCTTGACTCCACCTCTTTTTCTGCCTGTTACCAATAACTTAAGTGGGTAGACCACACCCCTTAAGTTGGAGTGATTTCGTACATAAATGCACTAAACACACTTCAACCGTGGTGATGTTGGAATTGAACTCCTACCTCTACTTATAAATCTACCCCTAGAATCTCTTTCCCTATGCATACATATATTTTTATCATTTTTTTTAATGAAAAGACTCCTAAATAATAAATCCTATATACACTTCCCCGACAATGGCGCCAAAATGTTTGGTAATTTAATTGATGTTAAATTACTTCATAAATTATCGACGAGGTCTTGTAAACTAATGAAGTGTAAATGCACTATTTGTGTTAGGATTTATTATTAGGTGAATAATTTTAAATTTGATTAGGATGTTTCATGCAAATGTTTTTACCTAAGAATCATTAAAAAAAAAAAAATACTATCACTCTTGTAGAAAAGGGAAGTATCACTCTTATGGAAATAGACTACACTTGAAAAAATTAAATCTTCACACTTTATATGAAAAAAAACTAATTTTAGAGAGAAAAAATAAATGAAATCGAATCTAAATATACTTCACACTTGACAGGAAAGGAAACTAATCTTAATAGCATACAAGCAAAAAAGAAAATCTTCTCCACACGAGAAAATCTAGATTTACTTATTACTAACAGAAATGGAATTAAATATTAAGTTCGAATTAAAGTATCTAACTGGAGAAAACAAATCACAATGATAAAGCCTTGAAATAATTATATTTCTAATTACAATTTGAAATCAAATAATTCTACTCTAACATTTACATGTGCACAACAGATCTTGTTTGATTTATTTTCTTCATCCTTGACTCAATGAAAAAATAAAATATATGAAATCAATATTAAGAAAATTTTGTTACAAATTTTGTTCTCACTGTCATAAGAATTCACTGTAAATCAAAACTAAAATATTATCTGTGATAATCTAATGTAAAAAGCTAAAAAATAAAATTAAGTTATTAACTAGAAATGAAGGGGCCTCCTATGAGTTGTAAGTGTGAAACGATCAATAGGGACTACACACACATTTAAACACAATACATAGAGGAATAACACACTTGCATTAAAAATTGCAAAGAGTGTTTCAAAATAATAAACACGTTTGTCATCGTCGTGCCGAGAGGTAGGTTTTATATCCTCCTTCAATAAGTTGTTTAGATATTTCTAAGCCTATCCCACTTGAGAGAAAATATAAAAATAACATGAGATAAGATGAAATAGTGATTCTTCATGATTTTCTATCAGAGAAGCAAAGCATGAGGCAAAATATCAACTTCATTTATTTCCTTGCTCACGTGGTTTGTCTTCGGCTCCTTTTAGGCTGGGTTGACTTCCATGTCGACCTACTTATACAACATCCTCATCATCTTGTTGGATCATGAAGATAGGTGGATAATGTTGTGCTAGCTTCCAATTACCTGTCCATATGCTTCGTTCCTCACTTGGTGTTTCAGAACCTACAAATTATTCAAATGAGCCGCATAATTGTTTATTAGCTGCAGAATTTATGCAATTCAGTAGCCTGTGAAAATATTAAATCAAATAATAAAGAATAATGAAACCATGAATAAAAGCTGATTAAATACATGTTTTTTACAGTAACCTTGTAAGCTGACACCTTATTGAGGTAGTTATGGTAAAAAAGGAGGAGAATATAGTTTAAGGATGGTGTGCAAAAGGGAAAATTTCGATCTTCAACACTTCTTCTATGGATTGAGATATCATTGTTCAGCTAAGATGAGATCTATTGTGTAGCTGAAAATTCCTCCCTAGATGAGAGGGAGTGTTGAAGTTGGTAGATTTGGCCAGAATTTTCATTGGAAATTAATAGAGATAATTCATATTTTTACTTTGACCAACTGAACCCCAGATGTGTGAAAGAAATCTCATGAAACCCATATAAAAAGAAATTCGTCGAACCTCATTTGGACACACATCACATCATCACATCTAATATGAAATAGCAAGAGAGTGAATTCACACATGCAAAGGAATTTGAAGGATAATCTTATATGTGTTGACCAACATTTCTTCTCTATTTGACTTTTGTTTACTTGGGCTATTTGACATCTATTTAATCGAGTTTTGATTGAGGACAAAAGGTTGAATATTCTGTTATGTTGACCAAATATTTGACTCTCTACATTGACCGTAGTTTTCTAGGCTTTGACCATAGGGTTGAATATTGACTTTGAACAAGAGTTTTCTTTTGAATTTCAAGCCAAATTTTGACCCTTTGACTGAGCTACATGAGGTTGAAATTTGAACCCTTTGACCAGACTGTTGACTGGAAACAGATTGTTGATTTCTCTCTCTCATTTTACAGGATTTGACTTGGTTAAATTGGAAGTCAAAGGGTTAAATTTTATTAGTTTATTGATGTAGAAAATTGGATTATATATATCAACTGAACATTGAATGAATATTTCCTAGAAGAAGAATTGATTTGAGTTTTCCCCCTTATGGTGTTTTCCCCTGGTCTTTGACCAAAAATATTTGTATCTAATTGTGCATGGCTATCTTCTATTGTTCATTCTTTATTATTTTTCTCTCTATAGTTGCTTAACTATTTTGGGTGAATGAAATTGAATGCAATATTTTTAAGTAATAATAAAAATAGAGAACTTATGGAAAATTAAAAACTCTTGAACTAAGAGATAATTAAAGCTATACTTTGGAGAATTGGGGGATGATATGAGATTGGGGCCTTTGAGGCCTTTATCACTTTCCAAATAAAAAGTTGAGAATCACAAAAAAATAATAGATTGAAAACTTTCTTTGCCAAATTTGTTTCCAGAACTTTCCATAGAGCGAGAAACCCTACTTGATTATTGGATGCATGACCAAGTTCCAAGTAAATCGAGACACCATTTTTTCATCGAGGCTAAACAATTCATCACCACCCCTTATTATCATCATCTCTTCTTCAATTTTTTATTTTTCACCACCCTTATTATCCATATTTTCATCCTTTTTATCTCCACCACCACCATTTCCCTTCATCTCCCCACTTATATCTTGCTCCCCATCCTTCTTGCCCCCTTCCTAATTGTCTTTGTGTTTCTTCAGTGGGATGATATCCATACTATTTCTATGGAGATATTCCACTAACTTACTAGGATCCATCATTCCCTTCACTTTTACCTTACATCAGGTTCTATAAACTACATTCTTGTTCAATTAAAACAATGGCTCAAAACCTATTGAAAAAACAACACTCTCCATTGCATCTCATCTCGTGTCTTTCAAAATTAATTGTTTGTTGTAATATTACACTATGATGTGATGTTACAACCCTGTATTGTAGTAGTGGGAGTTATAAAAGTGACTATTCATCTTTCTTCTTGACTTCTCACATACCCCCTTCACCCTTTCATTTGTTGATTTCTAGTTAAAAGAATTATTACATAATAAAATTGCACTAGTTGACTTTAGGAAGACAGATTTATCTCTAATGTGATCATAGGTAGGTATTATCTTGTGGGCATAATCCATTAAGAATTCTTTGCTCACATGCATCTCGTTTGCAAACTAGGCCAATTCAAGGTGGGTAATATTCTTAATCTACAAGAGTTGCTACTTATTTTTTTAGTGTATTATCACAACAACTATATATATTTTCATTCTATGACATTTTTGTTTAGTGTGAATTTTCCACTTCTAATATTATGTCATCCATAATAATTACCATGTTACAAAATTTATAGATATTATTTTAATTCATCCTTGATACTAAACTATACATGTTCGATACTAGAGGATATCATACTTGCTTCATGACAACATTGTGGACATACATTCTTAGGGATAGGTTCATTTTGTTCCTATTATTTGACTATTTTGTCTATTTGTTGCTTATTCTCCATATTTGCAATTTGCCATTTGAACTATTATTTTAATTGCATTCATAAAATATATCCTTATATGCATAAATGTGATGGCAGGAGTCATAGATCAACAGTACAATTTGACCCTCCTACATGCTAGCAAGTGCAAAAAATTTTTCCAAGTCGTCCTTTGAGGCTTGGAAATACTCCACATGATTCTTTAGCTCAGCTACGCACTCCTAAAGCTCCCACTTTTTCCATGACCTTAAAACTAGTTTATCAAGTGCTTGAGTTGTAGTGGTTCTAGTGGTAGCCATGGTGATAAGGGTAGTTCAATTAATGCTAACCACCATAGACTCTATGGTTTCAGTTACAACTTGGTCATCATTACTAGCATAGAATCTATAGTTTTAGTTACAACTTGGTCATCATTAATCATCCCTTGTTCATGATTTTATTTGGAAATTACCTTTCTTTTTCTATCAAACATGAAATTTTCTATAGTTCCCGTTGGATTTTCATCATCTATATTTCTTGGAAAACTTAAAAGTGGAAGCTACAACCATGGTGTCATTGTTGTGTAGTTTGTTATTATAATTGTAAAGACTAAGTAAAATGTTGATTGGTCACATTGAGTAGTCTCCCCTATGCTCTTCTCATGCTAGTATAATTGAGTGGTGGTGTATCATTTCCTAGTTGTTTTGGGCTTAATAAGTTGATGTCACTACTATTGCCACTATAGTTTCCTTTGGTTTTATCACACTTATATTATCTATATCATTTTTTCCATCTAATGTTCTTGTTGATTTCTTCAATTGCAATAATCACATTTTTATCAAGTCACTGTGTTATGACACTAGCTCACAAAATAGAAGAAACGATAGATCAAAAGCTTAGAAATCAACCTCTTCGAGGGGGAAACCTCCTTTACATTACATAAATGAACACTAGTAATATAGGGACCTAACATGCCCTCTCCTTCAAAAAAGTGTTTCTCTCAATGCTTGAGTAGTTCTGGATGCTTCTGTATAAAATTTTCATCTTCCCATGTGGAATCTTCAGTGGGTAGGTTCTTCCACTTGACGAGATACTATGAAATTAATCGATTTCATAGCTGTCGAGTTCTTGTTTCTGTGACTGCTTCAAGTTCCAATATGATTTTTCCTTCCTCATCAAGATCTGGAAATATCATTTGAACTGGAAGTTTGTCACCTATAACCTTCTTTAAGCATGAAACATGGAAAACTAGGTGCACTCGGGAAGATGCCGGAAGCTCCAATTTGTATGCCATAGTACCAATATTTTGCAACACCTTGTAAGGACCGTAGTATTTTGGCGATAATTTATTATACTTCTTAGATTTCTTGAGGGAAATTTGTTTGTATGGTTGTAGGTGTAAAAATACCCAGTCACCTACATCAAAACTTCTCTCGTTGCGATGTTGATTTGCCTGTTGTTTCATTCGATTTTGTGCCAAATTTAGGTTATCCTTTAAGAGTTGGAGAACTTGTTGTTGATGCTCAATGTGATATTCCACTGCTTGAAACTTATAATTTTCTTTAAAATATGATGTGATGGATGGTGCATAATATCCATAAAGTTCCATAAATGGGGTCATTTTTGCTGCAGTGTGGAAGGAAATGTTATACCACCATTCAACCAGAGGTAACCACTTGACCCATTGTGTTTGTTTATCATATACAAAGCAACAAAGATATCCTTCCAAACATTTTTTCACTATCTCAATTTTCCCATCGCATTGAGGATGATAAGATGAGCTATGAGCTAGTTGAGTACCCAAACAATAAAATCATTCCGTCCAAATATTTCCAGTGAAAATGGGATCTCTATCGCTTACAATAATCTTTGGGTTTCCATGTAGCTTTTGAATTGTTTCGATAAATGTAGTAGCAGCTGTACTCGCTTTAAATGGATGAGATAATGAACACAAGTGTGCATACTTGGCAAGTTTATCAACTACCACCATGATGACACTCTTTCCTTTGGAATTTGGTAAACTCGTGATAAAATCCATTGAAACCTCCTCCCAACGTTGAATTGGAATGGATAAAGGTTGTAGTAGGCCCAGGGTCTTAATTTTCTCAACTTTATTTTGCTGGAAAACCAAACATTTTGCCACAAACTTTTGAATATCAGATTTAAGGCCATTCCAAAAAAATTCTTTCTTCACCCCATGGTAAGTTTTAAAAAATCCTGAGTGCCCTCCTAAGGGAAAGGTGTGCAATTCCA
Organism: Pinus albicaulis; assembly: GCA_034641835.2. Taxonomy (NCBI): domain Eukaryota; kingdom Viridiplantae; phylum Streptophyta; class Pinopsida; order Pinales; family Pinaceae; genus Pinus; species Pinus albicaulis. The sequence continues at coordinate 766,731,504 of CM076572.1, forward strand.
AAATAATATTTTGTTTTAGTTGGGAATTCTTACAAATATATAAGCGATATTTGTACCATAAGGAATCATTTTTACAACTAAATGTATCATATGTACTAGGATCTTGTTGCAACTTTTGAACGAGTGTCCACACTTCTTTGTCATTCTTCCATTCCTCCCTTGATTCGGTTATCCAATATGGTTGGATAATATAAATGGCACAAAGAAATGCTTCCACATCCTCATCCTTTCTTGAGAGTGCATATGCAACAACGTTTAGCTTCCTTTTTTTGTAGATGATCTCAAAATCACAACCCAACATCTTTGTAACCCATTTTTGCTGCTCTTCTGAAGATAGTTTTGTTCCAAAAAATATTTAAGACTATCATGATCAGTTTTTACCTTGAAGTGTTTTCCCATTAGGTAAGGTCGCCATTTCTTTAGTGCATGTATAATTGCCAACATTTCCTTGTCATAAATAGCTTTCTGTAACTACTTTCCTTTGATTAGATGAATTTCAAAAGAAACGAGTCTTCATTATTGCATAAAAATATCACCAATTCCATTTCTTGAGGCATCACGTTACACAATAAAGTTTTTTGTGAAGTCTGGTGTAGCTAAGAAAAATGCTTGGAACATTTCCTCTTTAAGATGTTCAAAGGCCTTAGTTGCTTCAGGTGTCTGTGAAAATGCATCTTTATTCAATAATGTTGTTAGAGGTGTTGTTATTCTCCCGTAATTCTTAACAAACTTGCAATACTACCTTTTTAACCCAATAAATCCTCGCAACTACTTTATGGTTGTGGGGCTTTCCATTCCTTGATGGATTTAATTTTGTTAGAGTCTACATTAACACCCTCCCGAGATACAATATGACCCATATATTCCACCTCTTGTACTCCAAAGAAACATTTGGAGGTTTTTGCATATAATTGTTTCTCCTCCAATATTTTGAGCACTGTGTCAACATGTTGAACATGATCCTTCCAAGACCTGTTGTAGATCAATATATCATCAAAAAATACTAACACAAACTTTCTAAGGAAGGGTTTGAAAATGGAATTAATCAACCCTTGAAATTTATAAGGTTAATTTGGTAAGGCAAAAAGGAATGAACAAAAATTCATAATGACCCTCATGAGTTATAAATGTTGTTTTCAAAATGTATTCAGTCTTCATTATAATTTGATGATATCCTGAATGGAGATCCAACTTGGTGAAATAAATTGCTCCATGTAATTCATCCAATAATTCATCAATCACAGGAATGGGAAATTTATCTTTAATAGTGAGCTTATTGAGCTCACTATAATCCGGACACATGTGCCATGATCCATCCTTCTTGTGCACCAATACTACTGGAGCAGAGAAAGAACTTTGACTAGGTTGAATTATACCAGCCTCTAGCATTTTTGCAATCATACAGTTAATCTCACTCTTTTGAGCATAAGGATATATGTAAGGCCTAAAGTTTGGAGGAACGCTTCCTGGAATCAAATGAATAGCATAATCATGATCAAGAATGGGTGGGAGTCCTTTGGGAGTCTCAAACACCTTAGAATCATTGTCTAATACTTTTTGGATTTCTAGAGAAATATATGATTTTGATGTTTGAACCTCTAGTGAACATAATTGTGCAATTACGCCTTGTTGTTATTTCTTCAGAAGTTTTTTCATGACATTAGAGCTGACTGTATTTCCCGGTTTCCCTATGATACCCCGTAATTCAAATGCCTTTCCTTTTGATTTTTTTTCAAGAAAAGTTCTTGAAAATTAAAAGTTACCGTCCCCAAATATTGTAACCATTGTACTCCTAGTACAACATCAACACCTCCCATTGGAATGGAGATCATTGGGCTATTCAATACATATTCCCCCATGGTTATCTTGATATTATGGAAATTTCCAGAGAAATTTATAGTTCCTCCATTTGAAACCATCATTTGACACTTTGGTGCTGGGTATAGGAAGCAATTCAATTCCTTGGCTACCTTACAATGAATAAAATTATGGGCACTACCTGAATTAATGAGCACTATTACATTTTTATTTTTGATATGTCCTTCTATCTTGAGAGTTTGAGGAGTGGTAATTCCTGCCAATGCATTACGTGATATGGTCAGATTTATTTCTTCTTACTCTAGGGTTGGTTCCTGGTGTATATCCTCTTCTATTGAAGTTTATTGTTCCTTTTTGTTGCCCCTCTTCACAATTTATGTAAAATAATTTCTTCTCATCACACTTATGACATTTAGTGTATTTTCTATCACAACTATAACAAAGCCCTTTTGCTATTTTTTATTCCAAATGTTGTGGTGTCACCTTGTAGGTTGTGGAAGTATAGGAGTAACAACACTTCCATCTTTATAGTCGTGAGTGGTAGGATCCCTTGTCACCATATTTTTTCTTTCAATTTTTCTTTCCAACCTGAATTTGTTCTCCAATGAATCAGGTTACCAAAAACGAACCTCATGTTGGATGTTATCCTTTAAATTCCCTATGAAGAAATAAATCATGTGCTCCTCTAGAATATCCTTTACCCTTATATTCAATTTTTGGAAGTCCTCAATGTGCTCCACCATTGAACACTTTTGTTTGAGATTTATCAATTGGCTAAACAAGGTGTTGCTCTTTCTATCCTCATAATGTGCTATCATTTCCTCCATAAAAATTGACCAAGTGAAAATTTTTTTACGAGAGAAAATTCATCAATACCATACAAATTTATTGGGTTCTAATTTGCGTATTTTTCACATTTTGGAGATCAAAGTATTGCTCCATTTGTAGTATCCATGTTATGAGATCCTTGCCATCAAACTTCCTCATATCAATATTTGGAATATGGTGGGTCTTCAATCCAACATTAAAGTATATGAAATCATGAGTAACATTTATTTTGTTCTCATCATGAGTTTTCTCTACTACATTTTTTCCATTAGGAAGATTTTCTTGTAGGAACTTTGCCAAAATTTCCTTCAAACCTTCCTCGTCTTTCTTAAAATCTTCCATTTTTCCTTATATACCATTGATTTGAGGTTCCATGCCATTCTTAAAACCATCCATATTAGCTTCCACACCATTCATATTATTTTCCACACCTTTCTTCAAACCATCCATTTTAGCTTCCATTTCATTTTTGGTTACTTTTTGTGAGAGCGACATTTGTTGCACATGGTCTCGTAATTTTGATATATCATGTTGCACTTCTTCCTCTTCATGTGTCATAGTAGAGTTTTCTAAGGGATTAACGGGTGTGGAATTATTTTTGGGAAGAATTATAGAACCCAAAACTGATATCTATGCTTTAATATGCCATTGGAATCACTTCAAATTGATTTTTTCAAAAAAACATTATGCAATTTTAGAAAATGATACACACCTTTTTCTTGATTTTGAGAAGATCGATATTGAAACTGATGTATCTCTGTGATTTCGAATCCCCAATATCTGATATTTGGTCCTCTAGTATCCCTCTAAGTCTTATTTCCAATGCCACAGGTCATACCTGATTTAGATTCTTCAAGGAAAAGTTATGCCCAATCTCCAACAATGTCCTACTTATGGACTTGTTTAGTAGAGAAAATTTGTACAGTGTGCCACGTGTCCCTATTTCATCCTTTGGCTCTGAATTTGATATAAACAAGTCGATATAAACAAAACTACATTCCGTGCGATTTTGGTTACTTTTTACAAAATTACAATCCAATGTCTGAAACGAAAGTTATGACGATTTTCCCTCGGCCACCTATTTGAGATGAAATTCTAGAGCTTGCAAAAACCCTAACTCCCTCAGATCATATATCCGCAAATATAGTGAACCAAGATATGATATTTTTTCATGAAGTTCCTTAGGATTTTAGCTTAAATGAGTTTTTTTTAGCTTCTGAATCTTCATGGAAGTTTTTAATAGCTAAAATGCCACAAAGACCTGTTTGCAGTAGTGAAACCTTAGAATCCAAAGTTCTGATACCAAATGTTATGAAACTAGCTCACAAAATAGAAGAAAATATATATCAACCACTTAGAAATCAGTCTCTTTGAGGGGGAAACCTCCTTTGCATTACATAAATGAACAATTCTTGGATGATACAAATGAAAAAAACCTCCTTTCTATATATAGGAGTCCATGGGGTCACAATATAGTCGTAGCTGACCTAACAATAATAATGCAAGGGAACAACAATAACAATAGTGGACTTTTATGGGGCACAATAATAACAATATGGGGACTACAGGGGTACAAAAATAACAATACAGGGGCTATACTAACAACAATAAGGTATTACACTAGTAATATAGGGACGTAACATACTATATGAGGCATCGAGATTCAAAGTTCCCATCAAATTCAAATAGAATCTTAATAAATACAATTTTTCCTTCTCCCTCTTTGCATTGTCTTGATTATGTTGTTATATAGTTGTTTGGCGCAACCCAACTTGGCCTAGATTTTGGCAAAGACACTGCATCTTGTGGGGCATAGTGCGCAGTGGAGCGTGCAACAGAGCGTATTTTGAGGAAGAAAATATACTACGCGATGTTGTAAGGGCTTTAGGGTGGCTCGAAGCCCCTACTTTTGGTAAAAGAGCGTGATTTCATAAGGGATGAATGGTTTTGGGACCATATTTGCTTGTTTTATGAGTCCATGGTATTTGGACCATGGTATTTTGACGGTGTAATCCTACAATTTAATAGTATATATAGGATAAAATAATAAGAAGAGAATCAATATTTTTGATTCAGATTAGAGTTATGGGTAAATTATTGTGATATGTAATTTGTAGCAAAGGAAAGACTTTGCAACTAAGTGCACAGAGGCCTAGAGAAGAGTCTGCAACTAAGTGCGCAGACAACCTGCAACTTATTGCATAGGTTAAGAATTGGTTGTCATCACAAATTCATTATATTAAGCAACAATTCTTGTAAATGATAATTTGGTGTTCTTATGTGAATGATGTGTATATTTTCTTACTATCTGTTATAGAGTAGAAATATTGATAGCTGCATTTTACTTCAACGCAACAATGGTCTATGGTTTTACATGGCATGTTTAAGTGATTAATCTAATTTATAAAATTGATTTATAAGTTATAAGTATAAGATAATATAATAATACCACATATCGCAATCCATCAAGGCTGTAGAAACCTAGTTCTGCATCCACCCATAGTCACTTCGGGTGAGACTGCAATCTGCTCGTAGGTCGTTGTGAAAGGGCCAGTAATCAAGGGTTTTTTTTGTGCATAATATAGATCGAACCTGGTTCAACTCAAACAAATAAACAAATGGTTCCGTTGCTGAGATAAGAATCTGTTTGAGGGATATGTGGATGTGGTACCTGTCGAAGAAGGAGATTCAATATTGGATAGACCTAAAATTGTGAGAATTTGTGGAACAAGAGAACATAAATCCGCGTCCGACATCAGAAGCTTGGTTACAAAATCATATTTTTACAGATAAATATGAGATTTTCTTTGGTTCTTTTCCTATTGATCTATACGAGTGGATATCAAGGTTGACCGTAAGGAAGAATTATTTTAATTACGTGTGGAGAACCTACGGTGTGGAATCCTAAATTGATACAACGACTCAAGAGCACCAACAATAGGATTTCAAGGGATGTCAATTTTTGGATTGAGAGCAACTTGGGAGGATTCATTACTTATTTGACAGTATATTCAACTGTGTCCTACAACGAAGCAGAATGATGATTCTTCAAAGGACCGCGACGCAATTACTTAAAATATATAAAACTTTGGATTAAGATGCTTCTGTGTGAAAAGGGAGTTTTACAGATGCAACCAGATTTCTAGTTTACTTATGTTTGGAAGAAGAGAAAATAAATATGAGCAAGAGATCGGTGCAACGCAAAGTGGAAAGAGATATAGAGAAGATACTAGAAAGTGATCTCGTGGACAAGATCTGAAGACCTTTACAGAGACTGATTATAGTCCTCTCTTGAGTGGATCTGGAAGTGAGAGAAGAAAGCCACCCTGATAACCCCCAGGTAACTTCGCAGTATTCTCCCTCCCATCCTGAGAGTTCGCAGAAGCTAGAATCCAATAATAGGTAGGGTTTTTTTGATTTTCCTTCTCCCCCTACCCCTCATACCCCCACTCCCACTCCCCGTCCCCCCCAATAAGAGGTATGGTTGATGATATTAAGCTACCCGTTTTCAAAGGAATTGGATTGGAGGATCCGAAGCAGTTTTGGTTTTTATGTGAGGTTGTATGGACAAAGAAGTAGATCAATGATGAGAATATAAAGAAAGCACAACTCATTACAATTTTTCGAGATAAAGCATTGACAGGGTATATGAAGTATTCAAATAATCCAGAAAAAAACATTCACAAATATTAAAGCAACATTGATAAGAGAGTTTAAGAAGCTGAAGTCTGATTCACAGTGTATCATTGAGTTGAAAGAGATCAAACAGAAACCTACTGAGTCTGTTTGGGAGTTTGATCAAATATTTAAGTTATTATTGGATTAGTCAATCTTTGACATATCTCCAAAAAAATATCGAGAATGGTTTATAGCTATGCTTCTACCACATGTCATATTTCCATTGATGCAACAAAAGATAGGAACTGAAGTCGAAACTCTAGGGATTGCGATGAAATTGGAAGCTTCGCCTATAGGAGATACTAATGTAGACATGAAACAGATTCAGAATCAGATGGTGAACCTAACCCTACAGATACAAGACATCAAGAAAAGAAAGGAAGTTAGAGAAGAAGTGTGGTGTACAAAGTGTAGATTGGAGGGTCATTATAAAGAAAAATGCCCTATCTTCATGGATTACATGGATGGTGGGGCACCGAATCCCTTGAATGCAGGATCTAGCTCATGGTGTGAAATATGTAAGGCTAGAAGCAACCATCGCTCAGAAGACTGTTACTTATTACGTAAATATGTACAGACTTCCATGAATCTATATTGAAAATTCTGTAAATCAGTAGGACATGATGAGAATAATTGCCGAGCTTATGACCTAATGATGGAGCGCAGTGTTGACACTTATAGAATTCAGGAAGAAGATAATGGACATGAGGACAATGGAAAATGCGGTGTTAAAAGAGGTTACCAAGGAAGAGCTCGAGGTGGTGGAGCTGGTCAAGGACATGGACATATCATTTGCTATAACTGCGACCGTCTAGGTCATTTTGCGAGAGACTGCTAGAACCTCACAATGACATGTAAGTACTGTAAATATTTTGATGATGTAATTGAAGAATGTCCTATAATTACGGAAAAAATATAAGAAAAGAGGAACCAACAACTGATAAATAATATTCAAATGATGAATGCTGAAAGGAGGACCGATGAACCTCAAGTTAGTGTTGTCACTGGAAGTGGACTTGCGACTGGTAGTGTTAAAGAGGACAAAAAGAAAGAATATGAAAGTGTATGGGTTAGAAAGACTAATGAGAAATCTCCTGCTTTTGATATTCAGAAATAAAAATAAGTATTTATGGAAGCAAAGAAAAGTTTTATGGATGTTGGAGCTTCAACCTCTTGGATGTTTGCGAAGCCGCGCAGTATGATTCACTGTGATATACCACTAAATCGGAGTGTGCACATGATAACATAACGTTTTTCGTTATATATCATATGGACTTACACATGTTAGTGAACCAAGACCGTTAGATTTCACCAATCCTATACAAGCAGTATAACTCTGCTGCTAATTTTAAGGTTGCCTTCCACAATATTTACATACAGGCTCGCAGGGACACAATGAAGACATGGCATCCCTTTCCATATATAGTGACAGAAGATGATCTACTAGCACTGATACATCAGTGGCCCGCGGAGTGGATCACTGGGCTGGAGAAAAAGATGAAGGATACTTCGACAGAGAAGGACATGACACAACATGGGGAAGCGACTGGGAAAGAAAAGGATGAGAAAGAGGTAGAACAGGAGAAGCAACACGACAAGGGTCACCAAGATCATCTTGGAGGTGATGAGCATAACAAAGAGTCCGAAAAGACAAATACATACCCATTTTTCATAGAGAAGAGGAAATCACACACCAAAGCTACAAAAATAAGCAAAAAGAAGTAGAAGGCAGACATGAAAAAGGAAATAACACCATTGGTCCTCACTGATGGGGACTTGGATAAGATTGGCGATGGAATTTAGGAAGCAACAAAATAATCACATAAAAATTTGGAGGATCGCTACGACACACTTCTAACAGATGTTGAGGAGTGCATTGCAGAACTAAATATATTGGCACAAATAGCTAGACATCTAGTGTAGGAAGAGGAGAAGCTTGGAGAAGAAATACCAGTAGATCATACACTTACATCGCAGATAACACAAATACTTGACAGAGCCCTAAAGTTTGACTCTGCCGAGGTACAAAAACATGTGAAAGAATGCAAGTTGTTAGAAATTTACCGCAGAAATAAAATATTTACCAAGAGGAATAATAATCATGAAAAAGAACTAGCAACAAAACATTAACATAAACACAGATGTTTATCTGGGAAAACCCCAAATACCGGGGAAAAAAACCCAACCAATGAAATTTCATTAAACATTGGCCAAAACCCTGGCCAATCTGGCCAAGTGAGCCTTCACGGCTCACCTCCAGGCCTGCATTACAATGAAGTCTTCCCAGCCTTTTATAGGCTCCATTACATGCAATACCATGGGCTAAAACCATGGGTGCACAAAACCATGTGCCCCAAAACCATTACTATTTACCCTAGTCAACATTGACTCTATCCCGAGTCAAGTTTACCTAACAATTCCCCCATTAAAATTGACTTGGGGATTATTGACTAAATCCAGCCAAACCTGCTAAATGAGACAACCCCGCTCACTCTAGCTCTTCCCCCCTCAATTTTTTTTTTTTACCCAGGGTAATTGTTAACTTGACATCCCCTCTATCACCTAGGTCTAACCCAGAATTTACCAATGATTACCTAGGGGTACGCATGCCATACTAGGTCTTATAGCAGTATGCCCATTTACATGTAATAAAGTTAACTCCATTATAATAATAATTTTTATTTTTTTTATTTTTATTTATTTTTTCATTGTTACTGTCTTTGCACATATGACATCAATGTCCATATAAAAAGAACCCATCTACCGGATTACATGGGTTACCAGCCTCTGTAACAGCCAATCTTCTAGGAGTTCTCTTCAAATACATGGTTCATCAATTAATTAATCCACGTGCACATATCCTCTCTCATTTTGACAAACTTTTCTCTCCTAGCGCAACAAAATTCGATGGCTTCCCTTTTCAAAATGTGGTGACTTCATCTCTGTCGGATTGACATATGTTTGCTGGGATCCAACTGTAAAAGAATATAATACTCCTGCCAGAACATCATCGTCATTGTCATTGACGATGATTTCCAACTTTTTTCTGCACAACACTTAGATCTCAACTTCGCCAACAACGCCCTCATCGTAGGGCTCTACTTGCTCATAGTGCTACATGGATTTTTCCATAACACGTCGGCTTCTACAGGTAAATTCATAACTCATACATGCTTGTGACCCTTTCATTGGAGTATCTGCTTGACTTGCAGGCCATCCCAGGATTTGAATCCTCTTGGATCTCGCTGTAAAACGCATCTCACTGCAGGTTTATTTGCACTACTCGAGCCTTGATATTCTCACTGCGCAACACTTTGAATGTGAATAAATCTACAGTATTCAACACCAGTTGGAGGCATCACTTAACATTTGATGTAGCACTTATGCTCCATGGTCTCCCTGTTCTCCTAGGCATGGTCTCTTGAGTTCCCTTTCATGGGCTACGCACTTGATCAAGTCTGATCCTTTCACAAACAGTTGCACCTCCCACATATGCTCCTATGCTGCTCGCAGTTGAACTGGTTCACGTGCCTTTGTGCCAACTACACTTGCTTCTGCGTAGCTCACATCCATGCCTGTGAATTTTCCTTATGTGCAAGTGACCATGCCTCTGCTTGCATTGTCTGCTCCATACCATCCTCGCTCGTAAGTCCAAGATTGGAGGACGTAGGCATCGAGCCTAGCATAGATTTCAGCCTATCTATGAATCACATTACAAGATGGGAATTCCAATTTTATTCGAGCCCGACGCTGCTCTAAATTTAGGAATTGAGGGAAGTGCTTCTGTGCATTCTTTGAGACCCAAAATCCACATTCAACTACTCACAGTTTCAACCTATGATAGCCATAGAGGCCCTTGATCTTCTTGAACTAACCACGAAGGCCAAACAAAACTTTCATATTCGTTGACAATTCGATGAGCTCTGCCTTGGGCTCCTAAAAAAATGCCCCATCGCCATATTCATCTCTCTTGGCATATTTTTCTTCCTCTACGAAGATGACATCGTGACTACTACTCTCCAGATGCCTTGCCGTGGGAGATTTCACCTTCGGCGTCCTTTCCGAGCATGAAGCTACTCTTAAATCATCCTTGAGACTGTAATATTTACTTGTTGTAGGTGATTAGTATTTGGAAGTCCAGTAGCATTGGTCATAAATACAACAGTCTGGCACCAGATTTCCATGCGACCTTCGCCTCCAGGTTGATTGAATTTTATTTTAAATCGTCAGGGCCACATCACGGATCTCCGCGATGTTGTGGCTTTCGAACATGGATTCAGTATTGCGTATTCTAGCATGGATCACTTTCTCATGCTCAGAGGCAAATCGTTTCTCAGATACGAGGATCTAGCCATTTTGTTTGAGATCGAAATTTGTATCAATACAATAGATAATATCTCCATTCACACGCCAATAAAACCCTTGGCAACAGAAGCATCCTTCTGAAGCCAAAATTTAGCTCCGATACCATTTGTTAGAAATTTACCGCAGAAATAAAATATTTACCGAGAGGAATAATAATCATGAAAAAGAACCAGCAACAAAAAATTAACATAAACACAGATGTTTATTTGGGAAAACCCCAAACACTGGGGAAAAAAACCCAACCGATGAAATTTCATTAAACATTGGCCAAAACCCTGGCCAATCCAGCCAAGTGAGCCTTCACCACTCACCTCCAGGCTTGCATTACAATGAAGTCTTCCTAGAATTTTATAGGCTCCATTACATGCAATACCATGGGCTAAAACCATGGGTGCACAAAACCATGTGCCCCAAAACCATTACTATTTACCCTAGTCAACATTGACTCTATCCCGAGTCAATTTTACCTAACAGAAGTATGTGAACATGAACATCACAACAATGCCACTTCAAAGATTACACAAGATGCATTAATATATAATAGATGAGCTGAATCAGTGCGAACAACTCACTTCAAAGTTGAACACTCAGGTAGAGAGAGAGCGAGCTTCGCTGAAGTATATTCTTGACCATGCGACCAGGGAGAGGGATCAGGCAATACAACAATAGTAGAAGTTGAAGAAAGTGGTCGAAGTAACATGCCATGAGGTTCCAGGCATTGGTTCCCAAGAAGATGAAATAGTGGAGGACAAGGTCACGGAGCTTGGCCTTACAGTAAAAGGATACAAGGGTAAGATCATAGCCATACAATTTTAATATGAGAAAAGTATCAACGAGCTACAAATGAGAGCAGAGGGAGGTCGACCTAAAGGATGCAGTGGCCAACATCTTCGCAACAATGGTATATTTTGGGAATCTGTTGGATAAGATATTATAGATTTGGACTTAAAAACAAGAGGGTCCAAATGTGTAGAATATATAAGAGGATATTCATCAGAAGTAACATTAGTTGGAGGAGTTTTGTGCAACTGTGAGAACCTTACCAATCTCAAGAAGCTCATAAAGATCAATGAGGGAAATCCCTTCTAGAAGAAGATAGAGGAGATGAGGAAGGAAGAGTAGAATCTGACAGAGAGAACTCAACCATGGAAGGACGAGGCTCTCCAACTGTCCCAAGTAGTGGATGAGAAGCTTCAAGAGATTCAAAATAAAGAGGAGGTAGTGATGCAGAAGGATACGGGACTGATGACATAAGAACTGCTGGAGGAAGTACATAGCGAAGAAAATAAGATCAAAGAAATTTTGCAGAAGTTCAACAACGCCTACAACAACATTGCAGTGAAGATCAAAGGCAAATCGGTTGAGTGACTCGGGATGAGTCACATGTGAGTGTTGGGGGACTGTTGGGTGCAACCCAACTTGGGCTCGATTTTGGCAAAGTCTCTGCATATTGTGGGGTGAAGTGTGTAGTGGAGCATATTTTCAGGAAGTAAATATACTGCGCGATTTTGTAAGGGCTTTAGGGTGGGTCAAAGCCCCTCCTTTTGGTAAAATATGACGATTTTATAAGGGATCAATTTTTTTGGGACCATAGTTTCTTGTTTTAAGGAGTACATGGTATTTGTACCATGGAATTTTGATGATGTAATCCTACAATGTAATATCATATATAGGATAAACTAATAATAAGATAATCAATATTTTTGATCCAGATAAAATTTATGGGCACATTATTGTGATGTGTACATTGTAGAAAAGGAGAGGCTATGTGGCTGAGCACATAGAGGCCTAGATAAGAGTCTATAGCTGAGTGCGTAGAAAAACTACAACTTAGTGTGCAGAAAAACTAAAACTTAGTGCACAGGTCAAGAATTGGTTGTCATCACAAATTCATTATGTTAACACCAGAAAATCGAACAGGCAAAAGACATTAAAATGTCAAGCATAAGGTACATATGAAGATTTTAAATGAAGAAATACATTAGAAGAATAAAAATTGATTTCTCCTAAGGTTCATAAGGCAAATTAAATGACATCGCGGTTGCATCAAAGGAATTTTGCACGCAACGCGACTATTCCTTCGATAGCTGCACGTTCTTGAATATGGCGAAATGTCACCATCTAGGATCTCTTGGCACATTCATTTAAGATGATTCTCCGCCTAGTACTATCAAGGAAAGCCATATTTGAGCCACCTTGAGGAGTAAATGCAACCCACTAAGGAATCTCTCCTCCACTCTTGTGTCACTATCCATCTTGGGACAAGACAAGAGGAGTGAATTCAAAAAATGGCTATATAATCCAAATTTGGAAGAAGAATGGGGGACACATTGTTATGCTGGCCAAATTTCTTCATAACAAACCAACTTGAATAGTATAGCATCATAGGGATTAGAAGGACTCATATGTTGGCCAACCAACATCTCAGTCCAAGAGAGAGAGGTTCACCACTTGATCTTGATCTACCATCCTTTGAGAGAGGGTAGAGACATTTGCAGGAACTCAAGGGAAAGAGACCTCTTTGTTTTGGGTATTTGAGCTCCATATCTCAAATGACCCTCTTCAAGTCTTTAGCATTGTATCTTTTTTACCACCAACACCTAATAAAGGGATAACTCTCCACTTGTGTTATTAGGCTGTTTGCTTCATCGAGATTTTGTATTTTGATTTGTTTTTAGTGTTGTATTCTTAGTTTTCCCTTGTTATGAAACCAACTCCAAAAATAGAAGGAAAGAGAGATAAATGCCTTAGAAATCAGCCACTTCGAGGGGGAAACCTCCAATAGATTACATAAATGAACAATTCTTGGATGATACAAATGATAAAACCTCCTTTCTGTATATATGAGTCCATGGGGCCATAATGTAATCCTAGTGGGGCCACAATGTAACCCTAGTCGACCTAACAATAATAATGTAAGGGCACAATAATAACAATATGGGGGTTACAGGGGTACAAAAAAACCAATAAGGGGGGATACAATAACATAATAAGGGACTACACTATTAATATAGGGGCTTAACATGCCCTCTCCTTCAAACAAGTGTTGTCCTTAATGCTTGATTATTTCTTGATGCTTCTGTATAAAATTATCATCCTCCCATGTGGAATATTCTACAGGAAAGTTCTTCCACTTGCTGAGATACTCTGAAATTGATTGTAATTGTTGAGTTTTTATTTCTGTGACTGCTTCAGAACTTCTTCCGATGTGATGTTGATCTTCCCGTTGTTTCATTATATTCTGCACCAATGTTAGGTTATCCTTTGAGAGTTGGAAAAATTGTTGTTGATGATCGATGTGATCTTACACTAATTTATCATCCATATTATCTATTATTTGATCCTTAAAACCATCCAAATTAGCCTCCATTTCTGCTTTTAAACCATCTATGTCATCTTCGGTTGCTCTTCGTAAGATCGAAATTTGTTGCACTTGGTACCATAATTTTGATATCTCATACTGCAATTCTTCCTCTTCATGCATCATAATATAGATTTTTGAGGGCTTAATGGGTATGGAATTATTTTTTGGAGGCATTATAGAACCCAATGTTGATAAAAATTCTAAATTATGCCCTTGGAATCACTTCAAACTGCTTTTTCAAACAAACATTATGCAATTTTAAAAACCAAATACACACCTTTTTCTTGATTTTGAGGAGCTCGATATTGAAACTGAATTATCTTTGTGATTTAGGATCTTCAATATCTAAGAATTTTTCCTAAGGTATCCCTCTGAATCCTATTTTAATGCCACAGGTCTGACCTGATTTGGATTCTTCAAGGCAAAGTTATGTCCAATCTCCCACAATGACCTAATTATGGACTAGTTCAGCAAAGTGAACCTGTACGACTTGCCACATGTCACGGTTTGCTCCTTTGGCTCTAAAATTTATATACATGAAACTATAGTTCGTGTAATTCCAGTCACTTTTTACAAAATTCCAATCCGATGCTTATAGAGAGAGTTATGAAGATTTTCCCATGATCACCTCTTTGAGATGAAATTCGGGAGCCTGAAAAAGATCTAACTTCCACAGATCATATCTCCGAACATATTGTGAACCAATCTATGAAATTTTGTGACGATGTTCCTCAGTATCTTGGTTTTGCACTCTAAAAATTTCAGCTTCTGAACATTCGTAGAAAAAAATTTATAGCGAAAATTCTGTGATGACCTGTTTAAGTGAAATTCAGGAGCCTGCAAAAATCCCTAACTTTCACAGATCATATCTCCGAAAATATTACGAACAAAGCTCTGAAATTTTGTGATGATGTTCCTTAGGATTTTTGATTTGCACTCTAAAATTTTTAGCTTCTAAACCTTCGTAGAAAAAATGTTATAGCGAAAATTCCACGATGACCTGATTGGAGCAGTGAAACCCTAGAATCCAAAGCTCTGAGACCAAATGTTTTGAAATCAGCTCCAAAAATAGAATAAAAGAGAGATCAACACCTTAGAAATCAGCCACTTCGAGGAGGCAACCTCCAATGCATTACATAAATGAACAATTCTTGGATGATACAAATGAAAAAACCTCCTTTCTATATATAGGAGTCCATGGGGCCACAATGTAATCCTAGTGGGGCAACAATGTAACCCTAGCCGACCTAACAATAATAATGTAAGGACATAATAATAAAAATATGGGGGTTACGGGGGTACAAAAATAACAATAAGGGGGGATACACTAACATAATAAGGGACTACACTATTAATATAGGGACTTAACATCCCTCAAAATTAGTTTACATCGTGTCGAATTTGTTCCACTAACAGTAGGAAATCATTTTTCTCTGTGACCTTTTGTAGGTTGCAACCACTTTACTAAAGAAGTGTATTTCGTATGCCCTTGCGCCAAATACACTACCACAGGGAATGACAACTCCACTGGATTATTTCTTTTAGAGTTAATGGTTGTTGATGTAGGTCCTTCTCTCTACTCAATTTACTGCAAACCACCCTTACATCCTCTCAGCATCTCCAATCACACTCGGTGAAAAGTTTTTCACAATAGAGGAAGCATTTTTCTTCATTCTACCCAACAATGCGCTTTGTGCTCTGACAGACGCACACTTCATGCATGTGGGAAGATAACCTGCGCGGTAGGCCAACAAGCTAATTTTTGCTTAGTTTTTTCCATTTTTTCAGTTGTAAAGTACTTGGCAACCCATAAATTTTTTTCCATCACTGTGTTCTTGTTTTTCATGACTGATTAAGACTCTTACTTGCTATAATTTAGCTTAGCAACTAAGTAGTTTTGATTTTAGTTTTTGATTTTTGTTTTTTCAAATCATATATAGTTTAAGTAGGAAAAAGTAAGTGGCCTTGAATCCACATATGTTGTCCAAAAAAATGATTTCATGATAAAAGATACGAAACACATAGCGTAATTAGCATAATAGTAAGTGGCCCATATATCCACATATCTTTAGCTAATTCAAGATTTCTCATTTTTTGCATTAGATTAGTTCATTTTTATATTAGGAATTGGGACTAGGACCAAACTGTAAAAACGAAAGCAAGTAATCTCTGTGACCCTTTCACCACATGGTGAGCCTAGGTATGCACATGAAAAATTTCCTAAGACAATTTTCCATCTTCCTATAGTGAAAACATAGTCTAACTAATAAAGGTGTAAGCGACCCATAATCCACACATCACTTTTTTTGCAAGGAACAATCACACATAGGGTAATTAGAAATGGATTGTAAAGTATCAATGCATATCCACATCTCATAGCACTTGTGATTGTACACTCCAAAGCACACATGAAGCATCGGTAAGCATTGGACCAAAAGGCACCAAATGTGTTGGGACCCTTATCCTCTTCTTACAGTTACTTCACCAAAGCACACCCTAAGAAAATTTGAGACTCTCTAAAAATAATCAGTAACCGAACTCACTAAATTCTCCTCTCAGGGGCCACAAAAGAAATTATAGTTCGTGCTAGGACCATCGAGGGTAGGCATCCAATAAGCCACCGTGGTCATAATACATTTTAAAACATAGATGTTGACTTTTTAGGGAGCTTAAAATCCGTATATCCACCCACAGAACGAATACCCGAGTGTTACTAGAGATCTGTTTCAGAGGGGGTTAAGCTTAGGCCAAGTTCCTACGGTACTCTTTGGGGCTACTTGACCCATCTAGTGCTCAGTATTGGTCGCTGATTACCAAGAATCTCAATACTCGAATGATCACTTGGGACGACGATGCTTTAGTGGCCAAATCTAGGGCATCCTTCCCTATAGGTGACGATGCATGCAACACTTGATCCTCATACCATTACCTTAGTCGATTCTTTGGCTACTAGAAGGCGTTGTGAGATCTTTCGAGACATTAGCCCCAATATCCATCAGGAGATATCTTCGCAAGGCCTAGTTACATTGAGAGTGTAAGGATGAGTATCTATATATTGGATTTTTAGTATCATACACAAAGAAAACAAAACCACATTTTTGCTTGATTGTTCACATAGTTTTAAATTAAAGGAAAAATTATCTCTTATTTTTTTGCTTTGTTTTATGCATGTGATCATACTTTCTTTGATAAAAATATTCCTTCCTCCAAAAAACCAAAAATATCACCAAGATTAAGCTATTCGACACCATAACGGACCCAACAAGACCTTGTTGATCTAAGAGTTTCTTGGACCTCCCCTCATTAGAGGGAGGAGTTCCAAGTCTCCTGCCATTTATGTGTCGAGGATGATACGTTGCCACCATTATTGGTTGATCCTTTATCAGGGAATCTGTGATTGTAAACCCCCAAGGGTCACCCAACACCACACTTGTGCAAACCCCAATAGGGTCACCACACTCAACCCATCCTACAACCCCTAGAGGGAAGAGGAGCGCTACCCCTTCGAGGAGCCAACAAAACATCCATCAGGGCATGCCATGGGGTAATATTCCTCAGGAACCTCCCATAAACCATCAAATTTAGGTACCTTTTTTTCCACAGTATATAATGGCAGTCAATACACAATTACCCTTCTTAGCATAACTTAATCTTCCAGGTATAAATAAGTTAACCAATGACCCCATTGCTCATGGCCTTAACTCACCTTCCATGCCCACGAAGCTCCCTTCGGATATACCAAAATTCGAAGGGAAGAAAGCGAAAGACCCATGCAATAATATCATGAAATTCCACCTGTGGTATTTGTCCAATAGAATCATTGATGATACCATTAGACTAAGACTTTTCAACGCACCCTAACAGGGCTTGCGATGAAATGGTACGTTGAGCAGCCTTCTGCTTCTCATGGAACCTTTAGCGCCCTTGCTATCGCGTTCCTCACCTATTTTCAGCTCCCCATCCATCATGATTCGTGAATGGAACTGCTGACACATTCTAGGCAAGCACCAACCGTCCATATATCAGGCTATCTCCACGAATGACGGTGACGCCATAGTTTGTGTAAAGCCAAACTCGACGATAGAGTTTTGTTGGAATTATTTTTGAAAAATCTCATAACTGAGATATCAAAAGACGTGGGGACGCAGAAACCCACCTCCGAGGAGGACGCCATTAGTAAGGCTCAACAAATTGAACTCATTTACACCTAATCAAGATATATTTACAATGTCCTGCCAAATATCCTATGTGTGCAAACTTATAGAGAGTTACCAGGTGCGTTGAATACTACAGACAGTTTGATCGGGTCCTTAGCCCATGGTCACCTAAGCTGTAGTAACTAGTACCCAAGATACTCATATGATTCTACTATGAACGTATCGCAACTTGGCTACCATCAAAGTCAATCTACACCTTTGCAGAATATGAAAAATAGGGTAATACCTTACCATCAATAATAGGGAGGCTCATAATCTCCCTTGCAATAGAACCAATACTTAGCTAGGAATGCTGATACAAGAGAGCCTCCCCAAAAATCTTACACCAATCAGGGATAGGGGAACCTATACCCTCCTTTTTCTGCACAAAATCCACCACCAACAAAAAACAATGCACCTGTAAACCGAGTGCAACCATCCCAGGCTCAGCTGCGATAGTCTTATGACCAGGAGAACAAAAATAATCCTCCAAACGTTGCAAAGAAGAAGCCAAAGAACAAGAAAAAGGGAGACTCTGGACTGAGGGGTAGTAATCGACAATGCCCCCCGCGATTTTAGTCTAGGGGCAAACCCAACCGAAATCACAACCAAGAGCCAAATAGTAACTCCCAAGGGAAAAAAAAAGAGACCCAGTCTAAGGAAAAATAACTCTTGTGACATATGTGGTGAATATGGCCATTACACTTACCATTGTCTCGAACTCCCTGAATTAAAAAAAATTCAAGGTAACCGAGGAAAAGGGGGACCTACCCAACAACCTACTATAATGGAGGAATCCTTCCCTCACCAAGGAGTGGTTAACACCCAACAACAACAACCACCCAAAAAAAATACCAGAGGAGGCAATCACGAGATCTACATGGCTGGCGAAGAATTGTTCTTCCAAACAAGGAATAGGAACTACAATGCACCTTCAGACACCAACCCATCAGGTACAAGTACGAGTTCACCTACTGCACTATTAACTATCTCCAAAGTAACTATTGAGCCCTTTCCAAGAATGGTCAAAGGACCAACCAGGTGCGCAGGACATCACTCCAAAGCTATCCAAAACTATAATATAGTGGATGATTTAGCTCAATCACCAACAACCATGTTAGCTTTGAAAGTCCTTCAATCATGCTCAAGAGAACGGAAAGCCTTACTTTCTGCATTAGGCACAATCGATCCTTCTGATTCGCGCCTAATGGTTTTTGATCTAGACAAGGCGAGCCCTAGGCTTCCTTCTCTATTCGCTTTCCAGATACCAGTTTCGATTAAGAATATCCCCATACACCGATGCATCATCGATGAAGGAGAATCCACATGCATCATGTCCAAATCAATTTGGAAAAGGTTAGGATAACCTGAATTAAAACCCTCTGACATCATGCTTAGAGCATACAACGGGCGCCCGTCATCCCCCGTTGGTCTGTATCAAAATGTCCCAGTAATCCTGGTCGACAAGACAATTATTATAAACATTGAGGTATTTGATGCACAACTAGACTACAATATACTCCTCAGGTAGAGTTATATTAATGCCATGACTGCAGTCACATCCTTTGTATTTTCGATAATGATGTTCCCCCATGATGATCATATCATCACCATCGACCAAATCACATACTACAACACGAAACCCATGACCGCTCTTGATTTCATGCTACCATACGTAGACACAACCACAAAACCACTCACAAAGTATACAAAATTTGGCCTTGACCAATTCAAACCATCATCCATGCTAGGGTCATTCCTATGAGATCCCCCTATTATACCAGAGGAATTCCCAGAAAGAATAAGGGAACCAGTGTGCATGATTCTCTTATCAAACACCAAAAATAGCCCAGACACAGAAACCAATAGTACAAATGTCGAAGCCATTGGTCCGAAATTCCTACCATACACCATTTTGTAGACCCCATTTTTGTATCCCCCACCTGGTTTTATACCAAAACAAGTCATGGAAACTATGAAATTTCCAATTATGACTTTTACAATACCCGTGTAGTATTTGGTCCCTCCAGCCTTACGGGAAATTCCAGGCATTAAATCTACAAGAATAACCTCGATTTCCCCTCAAGAGGTCATAACATTTAAAGAGACAAAGGTAACGACACTAGCTGGCATGACCAAGAAGAATAACAAAAAAGGGAGAAACGTCGAAACCCCCAAGTTACCTAGGGCATTACAACCTTGTGCATTATGCGATGTTGTAGGTCATCCTACTAATATTTGCCCGGACTTAGAGGAATTAAAACCCATTATACACAAGGAAATAAATGCCACGACCTTGAATTCCCATAAAAAGGAATAGGCCATGAACAACCAAGGGAAAGCATTACGCATAAATCATGCGTGCGCCATATGATACCATTATGGGAATTATACCCATCATTGCCCAGAGATGACACGATATAGGGATGCCGTGCAAGCCCTAGAACAATCTTACCTGTAGGACCCCTTAGCACCATCCATGCAAATGGACAAGGGTGAACCCAAAAAAATATTGTACATATGAGAGGAACCTACACCTTGATCATATACAGTCACCCCAATGGCCTAGAGACGACAAACAAAGGCCACACCACATGTCCCAGCTTACATACTATGTGACGAGCTTGATCACTTAATCACACAGTGCCCCGATTTAAGGGCGTTTAACCATTGGTATCAAATCCCACAAGTTTCGAAAAGCAACTTAGTCTGGCACATACGACATATATGTCAGATTTGTCAGAGCAACCACCACATGTGCCATTGTCCCCACATCTATCGATTCCAGCTTGTGTTGGATTTCATGCGATGCTTCATCGCTGAAAACCCTAACTTAGCCGATTTAGACACATAATCCACCAGCAACACTACATATCAAAGGATAGAATCAACAAGGACCATATTATATATGTCAGATGAGATATGGTCACCAGAATGACCACCTATCCCCCATAACCATCCTCATGCAACAATCCAGCTTTGCGCACTCTATGATGAACGAGATCACTTCATCGCTAACTGTGAAGCTCTAGAGTTGTTTCAAATATGGTACCCGGTCAACCCGGTGTACTGCGACGACATAAAAGTAGTTTAATATTCTTGCTGGGTGTGTTCAGATAACCACCCGGTTCATTGTTGTACCTACATCCCCCATTTCCGTTCGGCATTAAATTTTTTATGCCAGACCATAACCCATCCTGCCGCAGAAGAGAGATCGGATTCAGACTCAGTAGACAGTTTGAAAACCCAAGATAATGAGGCAACCAGGTCCATCCTCTTCATATCAAAAGAAAAATGGATGAGAAGGGGGCAGATTCCTGCCCCCAACCACCCTCCACGCCCAACTTGCATAGTGTGTGACGAACACAATCATTTTATCACTCAATCCCAGATTTACTATCATTTTGCAAATGGTACCCAATCACTCAGGGGGTCAAATGGGAGTGGAAAACCAAAGAGAAAAAATATTGTCTTATTTTCCAAGACAACCATCATGCTTGACATTGTCCTTACATACCCCAATTTTGACCTATTTAGACGTCATATGCTCATTGGTCACCAAATATCCGAATGTAACTGGTTTTGAACCTAGGTAGCCAGGTGCAATGTGGCCTTCCCCCCATCATCACCAAAACCCTAGGAAAGCTAAGGGGGCCAATCGTCTTAGCAGGGCATGAAACTAGCCAAGAATACCATGTGCTCTATGCGAAAGAAAGGACGACATGGTCAATCAATGTAAAGAACTCAAGAAATTTTCCGAAAAACTTCGCATAGTCACAACCATACCATATTTACATCTCTCTAATCAAGAGAAGATCACGCACTGCTACTACCACATATGCTCGTAATTTCACGGCACCATGGATTGTTAATACCTGTCAAGCTGTTGAGGCCTCAGAATTCCACTGCCGAAACATGGGGGAAAACTACCCGGTCTGGACCTTAAAGTAGCTCCTTTTTCGTTTGTTGTAGTGGCTCCGACTGGGGATAATGGGACCAGTTTCCCAATAAGGATGATTTTTAGGGCTTTTTGATTATACAACATGCAAATGGAGAATGATTTTAATCTATCATATGCATCTATCTAAACTATTTATCCTACTATATTCCCGGGGTGTTTCTTCCTTTATGCGATCTAAAGAGATATCTTTCAACTATTTGTAATATAGATCATTTAACAATTGAAAGAGATGAAAATTACGTAAGATGATTCCTCTAAAAAAGTAGTTTGACTAGAAGAATTGTGAAAAATGTATCGCATTCGTATGTGTGATTATATATTCAATAAGAAATCACAGACAAATATTAGAACATAAGTGCATGTAACATTCATCTATAATAACTTTTCAAATATATAATGCAATAAAAATATGACTTCCAATCAATAAAGTAAGGCTTAATACAAGTGAATAAAAGTACCATATGTATGAAGTTCTACTCATGTAAACTGACAATAATTGATCTGCTCCTTTTCACTTTCAAGCAATTTAAAGAGTACAATAGTGCAACATCAGTTAAACAGATTTAATTGTCAAAAGATAACATATGTGTTCCATTAATTCATCAAAGCATTCACGAACTTACAATAGTGCATTATTTGCAAATGTTTTTGAAAAATTTTTGGACCCTTCTCTAAATGCATGAGAGGGGTTTAAATACTAAACTAACTATGTTATAAAATAAATTATTACAAAATATAGAGGAGGTTTCAAACAACCATCCTCGCAAGGCTAACTTAAACTACAATATAGGAAAATAAAGTAACAATATGATTTATGAATTCCACCCTTTCTTTTGGATTTGTTCATGAAGTTGAAAAATATCTATCATAGGCTTGAGTTGAGCTAGGTGCGAAATCCTCACTCTGACCTATCCCTTGAATGCTGCATTTGAGAGTACTGGCTGCAATCTTCTGGTTGAATCTGTTAAAGATAGTAGGATCTGGTATTGATGATAAGGTTTGATCAAAAAATTCAAATAATTTTCTTGATCAAACTTATTTACCTTTTTAATTACTTCATCCTGCATTTCTGCCTTTTCCTTCCACTGTGTTTCTGGCTGTTTTAATTCTGAGAACACTTTAGACATGTACTCTTTGATAAGTTCTGCTTTCACTAGCGGTTCACATACAAATTCAATGATTTCCTTTGATAATTTTGATGTTTTCGCTACTGCTTTCTCTGCCTTCTTGATTTGTGATTCCCAATATTTGAATAGGATCTCCTTATGGAACTTATCTACTTGGGGTATATTAGCTTCCTTTCCTGAGTCTAATGCTTGCCACTGAATGTGTTTTTTGATTTTCTTCTTGAGATTTTAACCTTAAAGTTTTTGGATAGCTACTTATTGGATCAGTATGTCATTTAAGTCACAATAAGAGTTAATAATAGAAGCTTGTTGGAAAAATAATTCCTGTTGTTTCTTTAACTTATCATTTATATCCAATGCTTCTTTTATGAATTGCTTTAATTGCGGTTGTGTTTGTAGCCTGGTCATTGCTGCTTCTAGTTGTGCTCGCTTCTCAATGATTTCTGCTTGATGCTACAATTTAAGCTTTTCAAAATCCTTTTGAAATTGGGCTATCTTTGATTTGATTTGATCACTAGAGTTGGATTTTTCTTCATCTAACAACCTCTCTAGTTCTTGTATTATGTCTTCCTTTTACTTCAACAAAATTCTAACTTCAATAGCTTTATCAATTGTGGAAATAGCATATGTCCCTGCATACTGTGATAATTTAGTTAGATGTTCAGTAGGATTAGCTAAGGAATCCTTCCACAAAATGTCAATAGATTCATCTGTGAGGTTTGAGACTGTTTCATAAGTTCTTCTCCTTTTATTTCTCTTAACTACAACCTTATAACTAGGACTATAGAAGGTATCTAGCGAAGGAATTTCTTCAACTTGTAAAACTATTTGTCCTGTAGGGTAGGCCGATATTGTTGGGAAACCAACTCCAAAAGAAGAAAAGAGATATCAACACCTTAGAAATAAGCCACTTCGAGGGGGAAACCTCCAATACATTACATGAATGAATAATTCTTGTATGATACAAATTACAAAACCTCCTTTCTATATATAGGAGTCCATGGGGCCATAATGTAATCCTAGTGGGGCCACAATGTAATCCTAGCCGAGTTAACAATAATAATTTAAGCGCACAATAATAACAATAGGGGGGTTACACGGGTACAATAATAAAAATAAGGGGGTTACAATAACAACAATAAGGGACTATACTAGTAATATAGGGACCTAACATGCCCTCTCCTTCAAAAAAGTGTTGTCCTCAACGCTTGAGTAGCTCTGGGTGCTTCTGTATAAAATTCTCATCCTCCCATGTAGAATCTTCAGTGGGTAAGTTCTTCCACTTGATGAGATACTCTGAAATTGATCGATTCCGTAATTGTCGAGTTCTTGTTTCCATGACCGCTTCTGGTTCCAATATGATTTTTCCTTCCTCATCAAGTTCTGGCAATATTGTTTGAACTGGAAGATTTTCACCTATAACCTTCTTTAAGCATGAAACATGGAAAATCGGATGCACTCGTGAAGAAGCAGGAAGCTCCAATTTGTATGCCATAGTACCAATCTTTTGCAACACCTTGTAAGGACCATAGTACTTTGGTGATAATTTATTATCCTTCTTAGCTTGCTTGAGGGACATTTGTTTGTATGGTTGTAGACGTAAAAATACCCAGTCTCCTACATCAAAACTTCTCTTGCTGTGATATTGATCTGCCTATTGTTTCATTCGATTTTGTGCCAAACCTAGGTTATCCTTTAAGAGTTGGAGAACTTCTTTTTGATGATCGATGTGATATTCCACTGCTTGAACCTTCGAATTTTCTCTTAAAGATGATGTGATGGATGGTGGATGATATCCATAAAGTGCCATAAATGGGGTCATTTTTGCTGCAGTATGGAAGGAAGTGTTATACCACCATTCAACGAGAGGTAACCACTTGACCCATTGTGTTTGTTTATCAGATACAAAACAATGAATATATCCTTCCAAAAATTTATTTACTATCTCAGTTTGACCATCGGATTGAGGATGATAAGATGAGTTATGAGCTAATTGAGGGCAAACCAAACATTCCACCACAAACTTTAGAATATCAGATTTAAGCCCATCCAAAAAATTTCTTCCTTCACCCTGTGGTACATTTTAAAAAATCCCGAGTGTCCTCCTAAAGGAGTAGTGTGCAATTCCAAAAGAATCTTTTGTTTTAGTTGCGAATTCTTACAAAGATATAAGCGATCTTTGTACCATAAGGAATCATTTTTCCAACTAAATGTATCAGATTTACTAGGATCTTGCTGCAACTTTTGAATGAGTGTCCACACTTCTTCGTCCTTCTTCCATTCATCTCTTGCTTCAGTTATCCAATCTGGTTGGATAATAGAAATGGCACAAAGCAATGCTTCCACCTCTTCATTCTTTCTTGAGAGTGCATCCGCAACAACATTTAGCTTCCCTTTTTTGTATATTATTTCAAAGTCATAACCCAACATCTTTGTGACCCATTTTTGCTGCTCTTCTAAAGATAGTCTTTGTTCCAAAAAATGTTTAAGACTATCATGATCAGTTTTTACCTTGAAGTGTCTTCCCATTAGGTAAGTTCGCCATTTCTTTAGTGCATGCAGTATTGCTAACATTTCCTTCTCATAAATAGGTTTCGGTAAATACTTTCCTTTGATTGGACGACTTTCAAAAGCAATGGGTCTTCCTTCCTGCATTAAAACTGCACCAATTCCATTTCCTGAGGCATCACATTCCACAATAAAGGTTTTTGTGAAGTCCGGCGTAGCTAAGACCGGTGCTAGGCACATTGCCTCTTTAAGACATTCAAAGGCCTTAGTTGCTTCAGGAGTCCATGAAAATGCATCTTTCTTCAATAATGTTGTTAGAGGTGCTGCTATTCTCCCATAATTCTTAACAAAATTGCGATAATACCATGTTAACCCGAGAAATCCTCGCAACTGCTTTATGGTTGTGGGGACTTTCCATTCCTTAATGGCTTTAATTTTGTTATGGTCTACTTTAACACCCTCGTGAGATACAATATGACCCAGATATTCCACCTCTTGTACTCCAAAGAAACATTTGGATGTTTTTGCATATAATTATTTCTCCTGCAATAGTTTGAGCACCCTGTCAACATGTTCAACATGATCCTTCCAAGACCTGCTGTAGATTAGTATATCATCAAAAAATACTAGCACAAATTTTCTAAGGAAGGGTTTGAAAATGGAATTCATCAACCCTTGAAATGTAGAAGGTGCATTGGTAAGGCCAAAGGCATGACCAAAAATTCATAATGACCCTCATGAGTTCGAAATGTTGTTTTTGGAATATCTTCAGTCTTCATTCTAATTTGATGATATCCTGAATGAAGATCAAACTTGGCAAAATAAATTGCTCCATGTAATTCATCCAATAATTCATCAATCACAGGAATGGGAAATTTATCTTTAATGGTGAGCTTATTGAGCTCCCTATAATTCGGACCCATGTGCCATGATCTATCCTTCTTGTGTACCAATACTACAGGAGCAGAGAAAGAACTTTGACTAGGTTGAATTATACCAGCCTCTAACATTTCTGAAATCATATGTTCAATTTCGCTCTTTTGGACATAAGGATATTTATAAGGCCTGATGTTTGGAGGAACATTTCCTGAATCAAATGAATAGCATGATCATGATCACGAATAGGTGGGAGTCCTTTGGGAGTTTCAAACACCTTGGAATGATTGTCCAAGACTTTTTGGAGATCTAAAGAAATAGATGATTTTGATGTTGGAACTTCTAGTGAGCATAATTGTGCAATTACGCCTCGTTGTTCTTTCTTTAGAAGCTTTGTCATGAAATTAGAGCTTATTATCCTTCCTGGCTTCCCTTCAATACCCCATAATTTGACTTCCTTTCCTTCTGAAAAAAATTTCAAGAAAAGTTCTTGAAAATTAAAAGCTACTGTCCCCAAAGATTGTAACCATTGTACTCCTAGTACAACATCAGCACCTCCCATAGGAATGGAAAGCATTGGACTATTCAATACATATTACCCCATGGTTATCTTGATATTATGGCATTTTCCAGAGCAATTTATAGTTCCTCCATTTGCAACCATCACTTGACATTCTGGTGCTGGGTATAGGAAACAATTCAATTCCTTGGCTACCTTACAATGAATAAAATTATGGGTGCTACCCGAATCAATCAACACTATTACCTTTTTCTTCTTGATATGTCCTTCTATCTTGAGAGTTTGAGGAGTGGTAATTCCTGCCAATGCATTACACGATATGGTCTGACTCATTTCTTCCTCTTCTAGGGCTGGTTCCTGGTGTATATCCTCTTCTTGTTCATTTTCTTCTTCCTCTTCACAATCTATGTAAAATAATTTCTTCTCAGCACACTTATGACCTTTAGTGTATTTGCTATCACAACCGTAGCAAAGCCCTTTTGCTCTTTTTTCTTCCAATTGTTGTGGTGTCAACCTTGTAGGTTGTTGAAATCTAGGAGTAGCAACACTTCCCTCTTTATAGAAGTGAGTGGTAGGCTTCCTTGTCGCCATAATTTTACATTCAATTTTTCTTGCCAACCCGAATGCCTTCTCCAATGAATCAGGTTCCAAAACGCGAACTTCATGTTGGATGTTATCCTTTAAAGTGCCTATGAAGAGATCAATCCTGTGTTCCTCTGGAATATCAGTTACCCTTATATTCAATTTTTGGAAGTCCTCAATGTGCTGCCCCACTAAACCCTTTTGTTTGAGATTTATCAATTGACTAAAGAAAGTGTTTCTCTTTGTATCCTCATAATGTGCTATCATTTCCTCCGTAAAAATTGACCAAGTGACAATTTTTTTACGGGAGCAAAGCCATCGATACCATACAAATGTATTTTTTTCTAAATGTAAAGTTGCAATGCGTACATTTTGTGTGTTTTGCACATTATGGAGATCAAAATATTGCTCCATCTGTAGTATCCATGTTACAGGATCCTTTCCATCAAACTTCCTCATATCCATTTTTGGAATATGGTGGTTCTTCCCACCAACATTAGAGTTTATGAAATCACGATTAACATTTATTTTGTTCTCATCATGAGTTTTCTCTACTATCTTTTCACCATTAGGAAACATTTCTTGTATCAACTTTGTCAAACCTTCCATGTCTGCTTTTAGATCATTCTTCATGTTTTCCATCTTAGCTTCCATGTCATCCATCTTAGATTCCATGCCAACTTCCATGCCATCCATCTTAGCTTCCATGCCATTCTTCAAACCATCCATGCCTTTCTTCAAACCATCCATCTTAGTTTCCACACCTTTCTTCAAAACTTCCATGTCATTTTTTGTTGCTCTTTGCGAGAGCGAAATTTGTTGCACTTGCTCTTGTAATTTTGATATGTCATGTTGCCATTCTTCGTCTTCATGAGTCATAGTAGAGCCTTCTAAAGTCTTAATGGGTGTTGAATTATTTTTAGGGGCCATTTTAGAATCCAATACTGATATCTATTCTACAATATGCCCTTGGAATCAATTCAACTTGATTCTTCAAACAATACTTATGCAATTCGGAAAAAAAATACACACCTTTTACTTGCTTTTGAGGAGCTCGATATTGAAATTGACTTATCTGTATACTTGCATATTGTCACTATCTTAAATTTGGCCCTGTAGTAGTCCTCTAAAGCTTCTTTCAAATGCCACAGGTCTGACTTTATTTGGATTCTTTGAAGGCAAAGTTATGTCCAATCTCCCACAATGACCTAATTATGGACTAGTTCAGTAGAGCGAACTTTTACGACTTGCAAAATGTCACTGTTTGCTCCTTTGGCTCTGAAATTTATAGACATGCAACTACAGTCCGTTTAATTCCAGTCTCTTTTTACAGAATTCCAATCTGATGCTCAGAGAGAGAGTTATGAAGCTTTTCCACAATCACCTCTTTGAGATGAAATTCGGGAGCCTGAAAAATACCTAACTTCCACAGATCATATCTCCAAACATATTGCGAACTAAGCTCTAAAATTTGGCGATGATATTCCTCAGGATTTCAGCTTCGTGCTCTAAAAATTTCAGCTTCTGAACCATCGTAGAACAAAAGTTATAGCAAAAATTCTGCGATGACCTTTTTAAGTGAAATTCAGGAGCCTGCAAAAAGACCTAACTTCCATAGATCATATCTCCGAAAATATTATGAACCAAGATCTTAAATTTTGCGAAGATGTTCCTTAGGATTTCGGCTTCGCACTCTAAAAATTTCAGCTTTTGAGCCTTCATAGAAACAAAGTTATAGTGAAAATTCCACGATGACCTTTTTGGAGCAACGAAACCCTAGAATCCAAAGCTTTGATACCAAATGTTGGGAAACCAGCTCCAAAAATAGAAGAAAAGAGATATCAACACCTTAGAAATAAGCCATTTTTAGGGGGCAACCTCCAATACATTACATGAATGAACAATTCTTGGATGATACAAATTACAAAACCTCCTTTCTATATATAGGAGTCCATGGGGCCACAATGTAATTCTAGTGGGGCCGCAATGTAATCCTAACCGACCTAACAATAATAATTTAAGGGCACAATAATAACAATATGGGGGTTACAGGGGTATAATAATAACAATAAGGGGGTTACAATAACAACAATAAGGGACTATACTAGTAATATAGGGACCTAACATGTATGATCTCTCGATCATGAGTCTCTAGAACTTGTTGTAGTGGATTAACAATTTCCACTATCTTCTGGGAATGTTCAGGTGTATAAAAAATAATAACTTGATCAACATTGGGATTGGTTTTAGGAGTTTTTATTGCTTCATAAAACTCATCCCATTCACTACTCAAATTCTTTGTTTGTGACTTTTCTGGTTGATCAAGCGTGTCATGACTGTGCTGAACTTCTTGAGAAGTCGATTATGTTCCATTACTTTCTCTTTTCTCCTACATCTCTATCTCTTGGATTACCTGATCAATTATCTTTTCTGGGCTATCCTTTCTAGATTCAGATTCATTTTTAGAATGATCTGAATTGTGAGATTGATCCTCTAACTGACCCGATTCATCCTCAGACATGTCTTTTGATTCATTATCCAAGCTGTACTTGGAGTAGGTCTGTTGACATCTTCAATAGTTAAAAAGTTGAGAGGAAATCTCTCCAGTCTCTTATTTTTGTATATTTGGAAGGCTTCCAAATAATTTTGGTTAAGTTGACTAGTTTCAAACTTAATTATATCTACAAAATTTTCCATGCCTTGGAAGAGATCGTCAAATCCGTCTATTTCCTTTACAAAAGGCTTCATTTTGAGCTATGTGATGTAGTTTTTAATTACATCATTTGGATCATATAGCCTCTTTGGCATTACCACAAAATTCAATAGATTAATCTTCGAAATATCTTCGTAGGTATGGCCAATATCAAAAAGTGAAAAAGTACTGCACTGTAAAGGGAAATTAGGCCAAACAACCTTCTTAGCATATTTCAACTATTTAGTAATACCATTAACAAGTTGGTAGGCTATCTCTCTTGCAAGTAACTTATCAGGAACATAATATGGTAGGACGTGGGGAGAATCATAACTCCAAAATACTCTGACATATGTAAAATTTTCCTCTGCAAACCACCTAGCCATAGAAAGAATATCTGCACTAGCCTCTTTGGAAACCCTAGGGGCCTTTTAATGGTATATCATCTGGTGCATAGGCAACATGACTCCATGACAAATTTTATAAAAATGAAGATGGAAGTCTGAATCCCAAAGGGCTCTATGGTAGATGTGGATTGGGGTAGGGTCTTGGGTAGTGCATTTCCAACCCATGGTAGGAAAACTAGAAGAAAATAAAATTGCGTCCATGACATAGGCAAACATAAAAAAGGGAGGTATTTATCTAGATGAAACACTCCTTTTATTCCTATATTCTATAATTTGTTTGGCAAAACTTTCAAATAGGATATTTTCCCAATTCAAAATTAAGGAATTGACGATTATGTCAATCAATGGAACCCAATCTACTGAAAACATAGTGGTATCAGGTTTGCCAAACAATCTACATAACATACCGACAACAAAGCAATAAGGGGAAGGAATTTGGGCAATTAGGTACGTACCGATTTTATCTCGCTTCAGCTTCCCTGGTCTTCCTTCAATTCTTTGATGACCTTCATGAGGTCTGGATGATCTGCTCTAAATATTTGCAGAAAAGCCTTGTCATATTTCTGCTGTGGGGAGGGTAGATGGTACATTGCTTGTAAATCTTCTACCCTGAAAGACCCTATGTTTTCTCCCTTAGAATCCTTGAATTTTCTGTCATCTATGCTTAATCGATCAATTACCCACTTAACCATGTCTGTGTAAGGGATAATTTTTGGTCTTATGGCTACCTTGTGGATGAATGAACATGCAACATCGAAGTAAGTCTCGTCTGAAGTAACTGTTGTGCCTATTGTAGCGACTTTAGTTATTACCCTTGGATTTTTCTTTAAAAAGCTTATACATTGCTTCCCATGATGAACTGCTGCAATCCTTGTTGCAGGTGGTGTCTAAAAATAAGGGAGACATGTCTGAGTCTTCAGTGGACAACGTTTGAGCAATTTATTTTCCTTTCTTGTTCATTTCAATCTTCCTCATTCTGTTAAATGGTTTCCTGATTTCAAGTAAACAGAGAGAACATTACAAGTATAGAGAAAAGAGAGACAAATCCACCGTTTATATCAAACATGCATGAATAGATATGAACCTATTAAATATTATATTAATCATCGATAATCATTTCAAAATCAAATCTCTTACACCTTCACACGAAATAACTATCAATCAACTTAAGCCGTTAAATCTCGAATTTTGTTTTGATTCGACATAAGTCATTTCACATGCTTGAGTAATTAAATGCCATTCATTCACATATCACAACATATAAATTTTACTGTTTGTGATGTTTACCCATAAATTCAGCGAAATGAGATTTGCATAACTCACACATCGCAACTCTTATGCGGTAATGAATTTGCGTTTTGTTGAAGTTGTGCGAAATGCGAATTGTGCATTCAGGAAGTCAAGCAGCCGCACTTTATGGGAATTTAGAGCTTTATATTTATTGTTTTGTTGGCTCGTCGGGTATGCGTAATCGCAACATATGACGAATTGCTTTATAATTTGATCATTTAAAATGAGGTGCGATGCGATAAAGGAAATATAACAATAATTGAAGTGTTTGCAAGTTTTAAACATAACTTCGGAAAAAGGCTTGGTGCATTTCGTAGCCCACCTAGCTTAATGGATTTAATGTATTTTTGGTTGTAAGAAATGTGGCTTGCAAAGTGCACTAAGGAATAAAGTGAAAAAACTAAAAGAAAACTTTATTTTCTAAGTTTTTTATTTTAAAGATAAAAATAAATTTCCTATTTATTTCTAAAGGGTCCCCATTTATTAAAATAAATTGGAGGTGTTGTATAGCACAACAATTGGCGATTCACTTGGGAGAAATAACTATCTCTGACTAACATTTTGAAATTTCTAAAACTTTTTTGAAATAAAAATAGTTGCAAGAATGAATTTCAAACAAATAATATCTTACTAAGTAATGAAATCTCTCTTGATTATAATTCATAAGAATCCCTCTTTTAAAGATATAAGTATGAGAATCTATATTAGTCTTTACTCAGTTCAAAAAGATAAAGCAAGTGGTTCTTACAGATCAACTTTATAAATATTTACTCTTTTATCACAGGTAGAGCCTCTGTTCCAATAAGCAATTTAATATTTTGGCAAGGTTAACTTTTAACCAACAATGATTCGTTTTCCCATCCAGTGTTTCTTACAATTTCCAAAAATAAATTCTAGTTTTTTTCTTTTTCTTTTTCTTTTTGTATGATATTTTTATTTACTTAAAAGCCTTTGTCTTGGCTTGGTAACCAAATAATGACAATTCCATTCAATAGTTGTAATTAAAATGATCAAGCTGGCTCTTGATGAGACCCCTTGTCCTCTTGATATAATATCAAATCATTAACCTGTTTTGGTAGGCAGTATTGGTAATGTCAGTTCAACTATTTCCTATGAACATGGTAAACAAGCTCGTGATGAGACTTATTATCTTTTAAGTTTTTCTAGTTATAATATTTTTGAATTTCTTTCAAAAATTAATAGGTTTTCCCGAATGGGGTGAATCATTGGTCATTTTGAGGATTCTGGATGATAATGTTGAGTTTTAGATTGCTTTTATGTAAAAGAGTCTTTACTATGTTAAAGATTATTTTCTTGATTGATAACATAATAATCATGCTATATAAGGATGAAAGTTCATCAAAGAATAAATAATTTCAGTGAAAATAAAATCTATTTGTCTTTCAAATCTTTCGATTGTTCCCTTAACACTTCTTATTTCTATAAGTGATAAATAAAAAAGGATCATCTGAGATTTTATTTTGAAAATCCAGAAATTTATACTAAGAAACTTTTATTTTTTCAAGGAAAAGAAAAAAACACTAGTATACAAGGAATAGAAAGAGTTACCTCCTATGAAAAGTATTTTTTCAAAATCTGCCCATTAACAGGCAAAGAATCTCTTTTTCCTGATAGATCTTGCAATAAGAATGTCAATGGGCCTATTTATTCAATTATTTGAAATGGACCTAGCTAGAGCTTTTGAAACTTCACGTGTTTACCTTTTTCCTCATGTGCTTTGTCCCATTTTAATACCAGATCACCAATTTGAAATTTTTTTGGAGTAACAAAAATTGAATCAAATGAGGCTTTTACTATATGTTGATGATGTACATGAGTATGTTTCGTTTTTTCTCTTTCTTCCTCTAACTTAAGAATTTGACATTGTCTAATTTGTAAAGAAGAAGAAGGAGATTCATCAATAAATTGTACTAAGGAAAGAGAGGGAATGGCTACGTTGGTGGGAAGTACAACTTCTTTTCCATAAACAAGATTGAATGGAGAAGTGACAATAGAAGCTTTTTGAGTTATTCGATCTGCCCAAAGAGCAAATATTAATGACTTGTGCCAACTTCGTTGGTTCTGATCAATAGTTCTTTTGATTAATTTAATCAAGTTCTTGTTTGTAGATTCTACTAAACCATTTCCTTGCGGGTAATAATTTTCACAATACTTAAGTTTAAAACCTCTTTTGCTTGCAAATTCCATCATAGCAGTTACTTAGAAGTAAGATGCATTATCAAACATTAAAGCAGTAGGTAAGCTAAACCTAGTTATGATATTTTGGTCGATGAAATCAATGATATTATCAGAGTTGGCTACCTTTAATGGAATTTATCCCACCCATTTAGTAAAGTAATTTGTAACTGTGAGAACATATCTATGTTATTTAGAAGAGTTAGGAACAATCTCACTGATTATGTCTAATCCCCATTATTCAAATGATTGTTCGATATTGACTGGCTGTAATGGGAAGGCTGACTTCCTTTGTCTTCCAGATGCACTTTGACACACTTTGCATTTTCTTGCATATTCATGAGCATATTTGAAAAGTGTAGGCCAATAGTA
Organism: Pinus albicaulis; assembly: GCA_034641835.2. Taxonomy (NCBI): domain Eukaryota; kingdom Viridiplantae; phylum Streptophyta; class Pinopsida; order Pinales; family Pinaceae; genus Pinus; species Pinus albicaulis. The sequence goes on from CM076572.1 coordinate 766,766,284, forward strand.
ACATGCATGCACGATTTTGTGTGCTGTCGTATTTCCTCCAAAATGTCCTCCAACTGGTCCATCATGGAGTTCCTACAAGATTTTCTATGCTTCAGATTTTTCTAAGCATCTTAGTAGTATAGAACAAAAAATTATCCTAAACAATACATCATTGATTAATTCATATTTCTTGGCCTTTAATCTTAAAGCTCGTTTTGTTTTATAACTAAGTTGATTCAGAGCATATCCATTCTTTAAATAGAATGTAAGATCAACGTATTGAGATTGTGCGTCATTGAGACTTACCTCTGATATCTGCACATTGTTACCTGAATCTTCTTCCGATGATAGATGGGATGCTCCTGTAAGCATTCTGAAAAAGCCTTGACCTCTAACAATTTTAGAGGGTCTAATTTCTACATCATATTCTTGTAAAGCAGTAGTCCAGTTAGCCCTTTTCTCTCCTAATGCTCTTTCCATTAATAGTTGTCTCACTACAGAGAATGGAACTATGATTTTGGTGTGAGTTTTTCGGAGAAATGGCCTGAAATTCTTTATAGCCTTAAAGACAACAAATGCTTGCTTTTTGAAAAATGTGTAATTTAGTTATTCACCTTGAAAATTGGAATTGAAAAATGATGTTGGTGCTTCAATTTGTTGGTCATTAAGCTGTGTTAAAACAACATCGTATGATGTGTCTGATGAAAATGTGTATAAATTAAAAGGATTAAGAAAATTGGGGGTAGTCAGGAATGGAATGTTGATAATTGATTGTTTAATCAAATCAAATTCTTCTCTTTCATTATGTCCCCATTTAAAGACATAATTTTTCTTAATCATGTTTTGCAATGGTAAAATATTTGCGAAAAGTCAGGGGCAAACCTTTTAACAAAATTAATTTTCCCAAGAAATGACTGCATAGATTTCTTGTTATGAGGGAAAGGAATTCTTTTAATTTCATCAATTCTTTTAGGATCAATATAGATTCCTCTTTTTGACACAATGAATCCTAAAAGTTTTCCTTCATCTAATGCAAAAAATGATTTCTTTGGATTCAATGAGATGCCATACCTTTTTCATCTCTCAAAGACTTGTTTTAGGTCATTCATATGATTGGTTACTTGTTTAGAAAACATTGTAATGTCATCTATATAGATAACCACTGTTTTATTTATGAGCCCCCTAAAAGCTGTGTCCATAGCTCTCTGAAAAGTAGCACCTGCATTAATTAATCCAAATGGCATCTTTTGATAGGCATAAGTTTCCCACTTAGTCCTGAACGTAGTTTTCAATATGTCATCTGGATGTACGAGAATTTTGTTATATCCCGAGAATCCATCTAGAAAGAACATAAGTTTAGAACCATCTACTGCCTGCAATAGTTGTTCCATGGTTGGTAATGGAAATTTGTCCTTCTAACAAGCTTTGTTTAAATTCCTAAAATCAATGCAAATTCTAATATCACCATTCTTCTTCCTGACAGGTACCAAATTCGATACCCATTTAGAATGCCTAACTGGAAAGATGATTTTTTCCTTGAGGAGTTTGTTCAGTTATGTTTTGATTTTATTTTCCAGATTTGGATGAATCTTCCTCAATTTCTGTTGTATAGGTTTTTCTTTTGAGATCATAGGAATTGTGTGTTGAATCACAGAAGTGTCATATGTTTTAAGATCATTTTAATCCTAAGAAAAGAAAATTTTGTACATTTTAAACAATCTGATAAATGATAATCTTTCTTTAGAAGATAGACCAAGACCTAGATTGACATTTTGAGGTTTTTCGTGAGTTCCTAGATTTACTAACTCAAATATTAAGGCAGAGCTTTGATTTTTTGAGTTAGTTACTCTTTTAAACCTATCTTTTAGATCATATAGGTCTTCTAACTTGACAACATATTTAGGAATAGGATTTTCTTCTTGTTCTTTCTTAATATGAATGTCATGTTCATTTTCATCCAAATTTTGACTATCATAAGATCCTTCAGATGTCAATAAATCTGTGATACCTGAATCATTATTGAATACTCTCCAATTGGTAATATTATCAGGAATATATGGTCTAAAAATTAATTCAACAGAAAATCTATCGGGACTAAACCCTTGGGATGAAATTAACTTTGATGCTACATTAGCCAGTAGATCTGCACTAGCATTCTAGGTACAGAAGAAATGCTGAAGGCTAAGAAATGAATGGTTAATTCTTGGACTAACGATTGGTAATGCTTTAAATGTCCAAAATTAAAGTGAATGGTATCTCTTACCTGTCTAACAATAATTTCTGAATCTCATAGAACCTTCAGATATTTGATATTAAGATCAATGGATTTGTACAAACCTTGAATTAATGATTCGTATTCAGCTATATTATTCGTACAATTGAATTCTATTCTGCAAGATAACATGGTTTTTTTCTTCTTCTGGATTTATTAAAATACAGCCTGCGCTTGCACCATCTTCAGATTTAGAACCGTCAAAATAAAGAGTCCAAAATAAAGAATGAACTACTTTTCTATCTGTAAAATTTATACGTTTGGAATTATAAGGCTGGGAAAAATTCTCAATCTGAGAAAAAACTGCATTATCAAATAAAGGTGATGGTTAAGCATTGAAATTTCCCAAAAATGACCCTGCTGAGTAGTTTCAAATAATGTTATTATTGAATGCTACTGGCTCGTTTACTCCTTCAAGATCGATGACTGTATGCTTCGTGAACTTTTCACGGTCTACCCGAATTTGATTTGGCTTTCCATTATATGGTAACCACATATGCGACCAGTCTGTTGCGAAATAACCATGAAGTTTTTTAGACCAGTCTCGTCTTAAAAATAAGCCGTAAAATTTAGGAATATCAGCCACCAATATATCAATTATTTGAGTAACTTTTGGATTTGATGACAATCTGATGGAATCATAATTGATTTCTCCTACCACCTCTACTCTGATTCTATCAAGTTGTACTCTATGAACAGGGGAACTCTGAGGAGTTACATTCAACTTAGCACAAACTGATTTTGGAATTATATTAGAGGAAGCCCTTGAGTCTAGTAAACTGTTATGAATTTTTTTGTTATAGATCTCATAGGTTAAGAGAAATGGAGGAGTATGAGAGATAGATCGATCACCTATCATAATCAATTATGTAGCATCTATTTTAGTTGAAGAGGAAGGTGGCTTACCCATTTCATTAGTAGCTTGTACTATTACTAGAGCAGGTAAGTTTGAAGCAAGAACCACATTTAAGTCTCTAAGTAAGATTTTTTGTTGCTGTTTCAATTTAGTAAGCTCATAATTTGATATGTTGGCCCTGGTTTTCTTCATATATTCAACTACATTATACTCAATAGTGTCTGAGACTACCATTGTATTAAATGCAGGTGGAGTATCTAAAGTAATGGGACTTGTTTGTGTAGCCTTTGAAGTAGACTTTTTTCTTACTGATTTATCATTAGCAGGAGTTGAAACCTTTTGCCATTGATTTGGCTGCATTGCTTGAGCAATATTTTTTCTCCTTGTGCTCACATGTAAAGCTTAATGTTGTTCTTTATTTGGTAGGATGAAATCACATTCCATTTAGTTCAACTTGTTCTTCTTCGTCATCTTCTTCTTCCTCTATTTTCTCTTCCTCTGTATCTTGATCAGATTCAACATTAGATATTATATTTGGAGGTTAAGTATTAGAGGATTGTCCTTTCTTAAAGTTTCTGAAAGTCTTTTTTGAGCTAGAATTCTTAGCGACTTGTTTCTTGATATCTGCCATCTCGTTTGTCATAGTCTTCAAAACTTTTTGAAGACTTTCTACGTCGAAAGGATCTTTTGGCAACTTTTTTTTAGAATACTCTTTGAAATATACCTTCTTTAATTTTCGATCTTCCTGAGAATTCTTTTTCTCAAAAGCGGTTATGTATTTCTCTATAGATAGAGATTCTTTCATGTTTTCTGCAAGTGTTGCTAGTTTTTCTCTATCAACAAAAATAACTATATTCGATGGAAGAGATGAAATATACCACTCAATTTGAACTTCTGTTCCAGGAACTGATATAGCAGGAATTTTATTGGGTAATTTATTAAATATTGAATTGAAATATTTTATCTCATCACTTGTTTTAGCTTTTAGATTTGAAAAATCATTGACGAGCATAGCAGTGGTCCTGTCATCCCCAAACTTATATAGAAATTATTCTTAGAACATATTCTAGGCAGTTATAGAACGGTTAGGTAGTGAAAAATACCAGGATCTTGCGGATCCTATTAGAGTATATGGAAATAATATTACAACACAATCCTCTTCAACTAATCCATTTAGATTTACGGTTAACATAAAAATGTGAATGTGTTCTTCTGCCGGAAGATCATCATCAGGGTTGAATTTAGGTAACCATCTTTTAGGTGATTTCGGTAGAGCATGAAGATGAGAAGACATATTTATAGCCCCTATATTGTTCCATGGATTTCCTGCCATTGGATTTTGAATAGGTTGGTTAGGTGGAGTTTGAGTTGAAGAAGAGGCAGGCTAAGTGCTAGGAATAGTTTAAGGGATAGTAGTTTGAGTACTGAAACTAGTCAAAGTAACATTGATTGTTGGAATGGAAGTTGTGGAAGTGAGCGGAGGTAATGGAGATGAATGGGATAATATCTTGCTGGTGATTGACTCTGATTGAGTCCTCTTTAGTCTCTTTCGAGTACTATCGATGGGAAATTCAAAAGGAAGAATTCATGTCTTTTTACTTTCTGATCGAGTTAATATTCTTCGAGATTGTAAAGAAGACAAAATACTGATATCTGATATTTGAGAAGATTCAGGCTTTTTAGCATAAATAGATACTCTCTCTAACTTTTTTATCAAATAATGAACATCTAGGGAAGCTTGATGGGAATTAGGAGACAGTATGGGTTGAGTATCACTAGGAGACTTAGGATAAGGATGATCAACTTCAGATTTTAAAGATGAGGATATGGATAATTTTCTGGAAGTTGATGGGGATCTAAAGGGAGAAAGACTCCTAGATTGACCTTTAGATTGATCAGATATTTTTTCCATTTACAAGGCCCTCCTTCTAGCGCCAGAATGTTGAGGCCTTGGAATTTCGTTGCCGAAAAATGGGGGAAAACCACCCGATCCGGACCTTAAAGAAGCTCCTTTTCTGTTTGGTGTAGTGGCTCTGACTGGGTATAATGGGAACAGATTCCCAATAAGGATTATTTTTAGGGCGTTTTGATTATACAACATGCAAATGGAGAATGATTTTAATCTATCGTATGCATCTATATAAACTATTTATCCTACTATATGCCTGGGGTATTTCTTCCTTTATGCGATCTAAAGAGATATCTTTCAACTATTAGTAATATAGATTTTTTTTTCTTTCTAAATTTAGCTAATTTCTATTACTGTAATGTAATATACAATGAGGCTCTGGCCTAATTAGTTCCTAGCCGTAATTCGTGGCATATAACATCCAAAACAAGTTATCGACTGCCCAAGAATGGGAAACCAGTCGAATCCAAAATATGAGTGCCGCCCTCATAGGGGAAACCGGCTCAAAAAACATAGTTTTGTTTACAGTCATTGCAGAGCTAGAAAAATATTCCAAAAAAACTAAAATGCATCCATGAGAACGGGTGCTGAGAACTTGATTCCAAAAGAAGCTGGTAGGCTTAGCTGTCATGAGGTGGAGTTGGGAGTTCTTCCACGATTCGACAACTGTAGGCTTTGAAGTCCTCCATTGCGGCATGATCAACATCTGTGTCAACCTTCTCCAGACCAATACCAGTCATCCGAGTCACTTCTGTATTGTCTGCAACAGTAGTGCCTTCATTAAATTGAGCCCGAATACACTTGCAGGCCGGAGGCTCTCTTTGAACCTTGTCCTAAGGCTTAGCATGAATCTTACCCAAAGAAGCATTGGGCATCTCCTCCTGAAACTTGACATAGATGGTGGCAGTGATAGTGGGCCTGTCCAAGGTGCACTAATAGGTGAATTGGGCAGAGTAAAGAGAGGATTAAGAGCTGGACGGGTTGGAAGGAGCAGAAGGGTCTGAATGCAAGGATTGGAAGCTGGAGAAGCAGGCTCTACCTCTGCCACTATGTGTGTTGGGGTAGCGGGGGGAGAAAAACTCAGACGAAGGTGATGAGGGACTCATAGATGAGGGGCTCGAAGGTGAGGGGCTCGAAGGCAAAGGGCGAGGCAGTCTCCCACGACTTCCACCACGTCGACATCTCATACGATGGCACAACCTAGGCATGGTGACACTGGGGGTGGAGAGTGGAGAATGCTGGTCGAAACTAGGAGCAGTAGGGATGGAATTGATGCAAAGACGAAAATTAACACACTGCGAGAAGTGTAAGCCTGTCCCAAACTCAATGCAGCTGAGAATGGGGCAGAGCTTACCAGTGGTGGTGCAGAGAGACTATTGCTCTACAAGCAGAGGGCGGCGGAGCTGAAGAGGCAGAGGAACATTTGCGAGAGGGAAATTTACAGTTCTGGAGGCTTCTGGAGATGCCATCGTCGAGTTATGGAGCAAGTAGACGGTGAAGAATTGAATGTAGAGCCGCATTGAAGGCCAGTTAAGATGGCCATTTAATGCAGTGTCACAGGCTTCAAAGTGGTTGCGCCACTTGCCAAACCTTTCATGCATCATCGTGCTAAGGTTCCGAACCCGAAAATCACCAATCACCCGCATCCGGGGAGTAATATACATCATTTAACAGTTGAAAGAGATGAAAATTATGTAAGACGATTCTTCTAACAAAGTAGTTTGACTAGAAGAATTGTGAAAAATACATTGCATTCATATGTGTGATTATATATTTAGTAAGAAATCACAGACAAATATTAGAACATAAGTGCATGTAACATTCATCTTTAATAACGTTTCAAATATTTAATGCAATAAAAATATGACTATCAATCTATAAAGTAAGACTTAATACAAGTGAATAAAAGTACCATATGTACGAAGTTCTACTCATGTAAACTGAAAGTAATTGATCTTCTCCTTTTCACTTTCAAGCAATTTAAAGAGTACAGTAGTGCAACATCAGTAAAACAACTTTAATTTTCAAAAGATAACAGATGTGTTCCATTAATTCATCAAAGCATTCACAAACTTACAATAGTGAATTTTTGCAAATGTTTTTGAAAAATTTATGGACCCTTCTCTAAATGCATGAGAGGGGTTTAAATACTAAACTATGTTTTAAAATAGATTATTACAAAAATATAGATGAGGTTTCAAACAACCATCCTCATAAGGCTAACTTAAACAACAATATAGGAAAATAAAGTAACAATAAGATTTATGAATTCTACCCTTTATTTTGGATTTGGTCACAAAGTTGAAAAATATCTATCATAGGCTTGATCTGAGTTGGCTGTGAAATCCTCGATATGACCTGTCCCTTGAATACTGCGCTTGAGAGTATTGGCTGTGATCTTCTGGTTGAATCTGTTAAAGACTGTAGAATCTGGTATTGATGATAAGGTTGGATCATAAAATTCCAATAATTTTCTTGATCAAACTTATTTACCTTTTTAACTACTTCATCCTGCATTTATGCCTTTTCCTTCCACTGTGTTTCTAGCTATTTTAATTCTGAGAACACTTTAGATGTGTACTCTTTAATAATTTGTGCTTTCACTAGCTGTTCACATACAAATTCAATAATTTCCTTTGATAATTTTGATTTTTTCGCTGCTGCTTTCTCTGCCTGCTTGATTTGTGCTTCCCAATATTTGAATAGGATCTCATGAAACTTATCTACCTGGGGTAAATTAGCTTCCTTTCCTGAGTCTGATGCTTGCCACTGAATGTGTTCCTTGATTTTCTTCTCGAGCTTTTCACATTCAAGTTTTTGGATTGCTGCTTGCTGGATCAGTATGTCATTTGAGTCACAATAAGAGTCAATAATAGAAGCTTCTTGGAAAAATAATTCTTGTTGTTGCTTTAACTTATCATTTATATCCAGTGCTTCTTTTATGAATTTCTCTAATTGCAGTTGGATTTGTAACCTGGTCATTGATGCTTCCAGTTGTGCTCGCTTCTCAATGATTTCTGCTTGATGTTGCAATTTAAGCTTTTCAAAATCCTTTTGAAATTGGGCTATCTTTGATTTTATTTGCTCACTGGAGTTGGATTTTTCTTCATCTAACAACCTCTCTAGTTCTTGTATTCTATCTTCCTTTTGCTTCAGAAACATTCTAACTTTAGTAGCTTTATCAACGTTGGCAGTAGCATATGCCAGTGCATACTGTGATAATTTAGTTAGATTTTCAGTAGGATCAACTAAGGAATCCTTCCACAAAATGTCAACAAATTCATCTGTGATGTTTGAGACTGTTTAATCTGTTTTTCTCCTTTTATTTCTCTTAACTACAACCTTATAACTAGGACTGTAGAAGATATCCAACGAAGGAATTTCTTCAACTTGTAAAACTATTTGTTCTATAGGGTAGGCCGGTATGATCTCTCGAACATGAGTCTCTGGAACTTGTTGTAGTGGATTAATAGTTTCCACTATCTTTTAGGAATTTTTAGGTGTTTGAAAAATAGTAACTTGATCAGCATTGGGATTGGTTTTAGGAGTTTTTATTGCTTCAGAAAACTCATCCCATTCACTACTCAAATTATTTGTTTGTGACTTTTCTGATTGATCAATCGTGTCATGACTGTGCTGAACTTATTGAGAAGTCGATTTTGTTCCATTACTTTATTTTTACTCCTGCATCACTATCTCTTGGATTACTTGACCAATTATCTTTTCTAGGCTATCCTTTCTGGATTCAGATTCATTTTCAGAATGATCCGAATTGTGAGATTGATGCTTTGACTGACCCGATTCATCCTCAGACATGTATTTTGCTTCATTATCCAAGCTGATACTTGGAGTAGATATGTTGACATCCTCAATAGTTAACAAGTTGAGAAGAACTCTCTCCAGTCTCTTATTTCTATATTTTTGAAAGGCTTCCAAATCATTTTGGTCAATTTGATTGGCTGCAAACTTAATTATATCTGCAAACTTTTCCATGGCTTGGAAGAGATCATCAAATCCATCTATTTCCTTTACAAAAGGCTTAATTTTGATCCCTGTCATGTAGTTTTTAATTACATCATTTAGATCATACAACCTCTTTGGAATTACTGCCAAATTCAATAGATTAATCTTCGAAATCTCTTCGTAGGTATGGCCAATATCAGAAAGTGAAAAAGTACCGCACTGTAAAGGGAAATTAGGCCAAACGACCTTCTTAGCATCTTTCAGTTGTTTGGTAATACCATTAACAAGATGTTAGGCTATCTGTCTTGCAAGTAACTTATCAAGAACATAATATGGTATGATGTGGGGAGAAGCATAATTCCCAATTACTTTGACATATGTAAAATTTTCCTCCTGAAACCACCTAGCCACAGAAAGAATATCTGCACTAGCCTCTTTGAAAACCCTAGGGGCCTTTTTATGGTATATCATCTGGTGCATAGGCAACATGACTCCATGAATTTTTTTATAAAAATGCAGATGGAAGTCTGAATCCCAAAGGGCTCTGTGGTAGATGTGGATTGGGGTAGGGTCTTGGGTAGTCCATTTTCATCCATGGTAGGAAAACTAGAAGAAAAGAAGATTGTGTCCATGACATAGGCATACATATAAAAGGGAGGTATTTCTCTAGATGAAACACTCATTTTATTCCTATATTTTGTAATGTGTTTGGCTAAACTATCAGATAGGATATTTTCCCAATTCAGAATTAAGGAATTGACGATTGCATCAATCAATGAAACCCAATCTACTGAAAACCTAGTGGTATCAGGTTTTGAAAACAATCTACATAACATACCGGCAACATAACAATAAGGGGAAGGAATTTGGGCAATTAGGTACATACCGAGTTTATCTCACTTCAACTTTCCATAGTCTTCCATCGATTCTTTGATGAACTTCATGAGGCCTGGATGCTCTGCTCTAAAGCTTTGCAGATAAGCCTTGTCATATTTCTGCTACGGGGAGGGTAGATGGTACATTGCTTGTAAATCTTCTGCCTTGAAAGACCCTATGTTTTCTCCCTTCGAATCCTTGAATTTTCTATCATCTATGCTTAAGTGGTCAATTACCCACTTAACCATGTCTGTGTAAGGGATAATTTTTGGTCTTGTTGCTACCTTGTGGACAAATGAACATGCAACATTAAAGTAATTCGCATCTAAAGTAATTTTCGTGCATGTTGTAGCGACTTGAGTTATTTCTCTTGGATTTTTTTCTTCGAAAAGCTTATACATTTCCTCCCATGACGAACTACCGCAATCCTTGTTGCAGGTGGTGTTTGAAAATAATGGAGACATGTTTGAGTCTTCAGTAGACAACGTTTGAGCAATTTCTTTTCCTTTCTTGTTCATTCAATATTCCTCACTCTGTTAAATGATTTCCTAATTTCAAGTAAATAGAGTGAACATTACAAGTATAGAGAAAAGAGAGACAAATCCGTCGTTTAAATAAAACATGCACGAATAGATACGAACCTATTAAATATGATATTAATCATCAATAATCATTTCAAAATCAAATCTCTTACACCTTCACGTGAAATAGCTATCAATCAACTTAAGCCGTTAGATCTCGAATTTCGTTTTGACTTGACATAAGTCATTTCACATTCTTGAGTAATTAAATGCCATTCATTCGCATATAGCAACATATAACTTTACCATTTGTGATGTTTACCCATAAATTCAGCGAAATGCGATCTGCGCAAATCGCACATCGCAACTCTTATGCGGTAATGAATTTGGGTTTGGTTAAGTTGTGCGAAATGCGAATTGCACATTCAAAAAGTCAAGAGGCCATGCTTTATGGGACTTTAGCGCTTTATATTTATTGTTTTTTTGGCTCATCGGGTCCGCGTAATCGCAAATTATGCCAAATTACTTTATAAGTTGATCATTTTAAATGAGGTGCGATGCGATAAAGGAAATATAATGGTAATTGAAGCGTTTGCAAGTTTTAAACATAACTTCGGAAAAAGGCTTAGCCCATTTCACAACCCGCGTAGCTTAATGGATTTAAAGTCTTTTTGGTTGTAAGATATGTGGCTTGCAAAGTGCACTAAGGAATAAAGTGGAAAAACTAAAAGAAAACTTTATTTTCTAAGTTTTTTATTTTAAATATAAAAATAATTTTCCTATTTATTTCTAAAGGGTCCCCATTTATTAAAATAAATGGGGGGTGTTGTATAGCACAAGACAATGTTACAAGCAGCCACAACAACATTGAGTCAAGACTCCCCAAAGGAGCCATACCATCTAAGAGCAAGAACTCAGAGATGGCAGAAGCGAAGAAATGCACCAATACACAACCAACTCCAAGCATCAACATTTGGCATGGAGAGTAGTACTGGATCTCACACCATCTACTTGCTAAGTACCTTTACTCCGGGCAACATCTGCACGAGCCATAACCATGACACTGAGATATGTCCTATGTTGCAAAAATTTCGGCACCTCTGCATTCAACGCAATCTTCAAGTAAAGGAAGATGGGTGTACCTCTAGTACACCATCAAGAGATCATGACTCTCCTATGGCTAAAATCAAAACAAACATTGTGGAAATTTTATCAGAGCCCGATGGTACATGCTTACCCAACCCCGTCAAAGGTCTCTACCTCAAAAAAATCCACTCATAAGGCGGAAATCCGCCACAACACGGTTCAAGATGCCCTCTTTTTTTGCTTTGAATCCAAGTTATTTCAAATTATTTGTATGAAAAATATGCTTTTACTTGGGGTATTGGCTGTAGGTATTGCAGGCATGCCAGATCATTTCACAACCCAAACAACAAAGGTACAAAGAGAAAGTATAATTATACCCTTAGCATGATAGGATTCCCTCAAAATTTTTGCATATCTTGACATCATTTATTCAAAAGAAACAAACAATAGGTTTCATTCACTCGACCATGTTTATCATCACCCCATCTTGCACATGATAAAACACCCTTGCAAGTCGGTAGAGCCTCACCCTCCATGGCATCCATCACTCATGTAGACCATAAACCAAAATTTTGGAGCCATGGCCATAAAACACTAGGCTTGGGAACCACTTCATGTTCGCCCATCCATCATCAAACATCAAGAAATTTTTTACTAATTGCATGTAAAAACTCCGTTCTTGGACCACCATTCTTTACAAGCGGATCAACAAAAACGCACCACCGTGTTTCACATTTTCCCTATCAAACCCCCATCAGCATAGCCCATCTGTGACATTTTCATTCGCCTCATCAACCCCACACCGAGACCAACCAATGGGGCCCCCACCCTCAGCAAAACACATTCCTCACACCATAGTGAAGGATCATCCATATTTAGGGGGCACCCGTCTCCGTGCTTGTGCATCCAAACCACTTTTATATCCTTTGGGCAAGTGTACAAAGTTTTTTTTTTAGGAGAAAACTCCCACCCATCCATTTACATTTTTCACCTGGAAGCAATCCCTAAACACCCTTGGTCGGTGCTGCACATTCTTTACCACACCCAACAATGACAATCATAGCAACCATACACTTACCCTAGATGTCCTACTGACTCCAGTGATTTCCTAATTAGAAATTTTTATGATTGCCGACACTTGTATTTACAGGTCCGACCTTGGACCACTTAACTACCATCATCAGTTATAGAAATTTATCGTCACCATGCCTAGTTAACCCATCATCACGCCCAGCTACATCATAAACCCTGGTACCTTGCATCAATACTCATTTTTATCAGTTGATGCTTCCTTCTTGTTGAATTCAACAACCATTTTCCAAGAAGGCGGTAGTGCCTTGGATGACTCCTCACCTCAATAGGGGCATCCTCAGATGTCACTATGGGAATCATCATTTCCCATTGATGTCATCGATCCTCTTGACATTCGAATTCAACATAATATTTCATTTCCAAGATGGTATCGTACTTCGTAACGGTTGCACTCTTTCAGAATTTGTCGAAGACCCATAACTTGATAAGCATCTCTTTGAACAATTCTTATATGGGAAGTTCCCCAACAATCAAATACCCATGCATACAATGAGAAATTTTTCTAAAAATGTGACATACCAATATTATGCATGTGGGCACCATATTCAACTTTCTTTCAAAGAAAAATTCCCCCAAGGGCATCAACAACCGACGTCGTCAACCAGTAGGAGGTCACTACCAAAAGTGAGATAAACAAAACCATTATATGTAAGATAAGCTTAACTAGTCAAAACATCACGAGCATGGGACATGCTCACCTCGTAGAAATATTTTTTCATTCTATCTCTTGCAGGTTTCAACCATGGCATGATGTATTTTTTAATTAAGAATAGTGGTCTCCCAACACATTTTCAAAGCAAGTTACCCTCTCTCTCTCTCAAAAGATTAAAAAAAAAAAAAAGCATAATTTATTTCGTTTATACAATTCTTCTTAGACCTCATACATTAGGGGGCAACTGTTAACACCAAAAAAATGTACAGGAAAAGTAATTTAAAAAGGTCAATAATAAGGTACAAATGAATATTTTTAAAGAAGAAATACATTAGAGAGGACTAAAATTTGATTTTTCCTAAGGTTCAGAAGGCAAACTAAATTACAAAGTGCCCGCATCAAAGGAATTTTACACATAATGCGACTATTCCTTTGATTGTCGCACGGTCTTGAAGATGGAGAAATGTCACCATCAGGGACCACTTGGCACACATGGTTAAGATTATTCTCCACCAAGTACTGTCAAGGACACTTGGATTTGAGCCACCTTGAGGAGTAAATGCAGCCCACAAAGGAGTCCCTCCTCCACTCTTGTGTCACTATCCATCTTGGGCCAAAAGAATATGAGGGAATTCAAAAAATATCTATATAAGCCAACCTTTGGAAGAAGAATGGGGGACACATTATTATGCTGGCCAAATTACTTCATATCAAACCAACTTGCATAGTATAGAAATAGAGGGATTGGAAGGACTCATATGTTGGCCAACCAACATCTCAGTCTAAGAGAGATATGTTCACCACTTGATCTTGATATACCATCCTTTGAGAGAGGGAAGAGATAGTTGCAGAAAATCGAGGGAAAGAGACCTCCTTATTTTGGGTATTTGAGCTCCATATCTCAAAGTGTCTTCTTCAAGTGTTTAGCATTATATATATTTTTACCACCAACACCTAATAAAGGGAGAACTCTCCACTTGTGTTATTAGGCTTTTTTCTCCATCGATATTTTGTATTTTTTATCTTGTATTTTGATTTGTTTATAGTGTTGTATGCTTATTTTTCCCTCAAAATTAGTTTACATTGTGTTGAATATGTTCCACTAACAATAGGCAATAATTTTTCTTTGTGACCTTGTGTAGGTAGCAGCCAACTTGCTAAATAAGTGTGTTTCGTACGCTGTTGTGCCAAATACACTACCACACATTATATTAAGCAAAAATTATTGTGGATGATAATTTGGTGTTATTGTGTGAATGATGTGTATATTTTCTTACTATCTGTTATAGAGTAGAAATATTTAAACTTGCATTTTACTTGAGTGCAACAATGGTTTATGGTTTTACATGGTATGTTTAAGTTATTAGTCTAATGTGGCGAAGTCCTAGTCCCTTAAGGCTGTAGAAACCTGGTTCTGCATCCACCCATAGTAACTTCAGGTGAGACTGCGACCTGCTTACAGGTCATTTCCGAAAAGGCCAATGATCAAGGGTTTTTTTGGTGCGTAGTTAGATCGAATGTGGATCAGCCCAAACAAACCAACAATAGTGTGCAAGACAACAACTCAATTCCCCAATTCTTCTTCAAGGTACTCTTGGTTAAAATAAGACCAACTAATATTTTGTTTCTTGAAGTGATTTGAAGTATTCTTCACCAAGTGAGGGATTTTTAAGGCTCATAGATACAATTGTAAAAGTCCATCTCATATACCTCTTCCAAGGTTATAGAATAATATGCAAGCATGAAAAGTTTGATGGTGAGAGGATGCACTAGGAACATTCAATTTTTTTTCACCTTTAGCTTTGAATTAGCTCCAAACTTGGTGGATTGATACACAATATCCAATAGCACCAACATATCTGACATCTGTTTCAACAATATATGGAGAATCATGGTTCTCCAATATATCCTTAAGTATTTCCCATCTTATTTGAGGCACCAATATCCAATCTCATCCAACGCTATTAATTCCTCCTTATAAATCATTTGTAGCATGAATACAAGTCAATGACTCTACGTGTGTGTCATGACATGGATTAACAACCTCTCGATGATTCATTAATTTGGTGATTCACCCATTTACCAACACCTATGGGTTTTGGTATAATGACAATCGTGAATCCCAAAAATTGGTATCAGAGTAGGTTCTCTCCAATAAAGCTTAACCACATGAGAGTAGATCATACACCATGGACAAAAACAAGAAGAAGTATCAAAAGAAGAAAAATAGAAAACAAGGCAGAGTAGTTTTAGAGTCATAAGAACCCTTGTTTTTACTAATCAAGAATGGTGAAGAATTACCAAGTACTGCAATTTGTTTTAATTGTAAATGTGAAGGCCATCTTATATCTTATTTCTCATTTCATTGCACATGTAGTGATGATTATTCTCTTGAGATTGATGTATTAAAAGATGATAACACACCAATTGAGCTTTACCTTTTAGAAAGAAGTGGAGGTAATCCTTTTGTATAAAAATCATATTCAAAAGGTGAAGAACAATGCAAGATAGTGGCCCTAGAAGCGTAGATTAGAAGGCTCATGACTGAGAATAAAGATCAGTGAAAGATATTGCAAATATTTGAGGAAAAAGAGTCTGCCTACAAAGAATAAATAATCAATTTACAAATTCAGTTGGAAGAAGAAAAAAAGTCAACGATGTAATGATCATTAAACTTAAATAAATAATTCATTATTGTGAAACTTTGAAATGTGAGGCAAAATTTTCAAGAGAAAAATTAGAAAGGATTAGATCTAGCGATCAAGAAACTACAATCACATTAGGAAATAATGGAACAAATAGTATCAACATGAATAAGAAGAGTCATCAGCGAGACCAAAAAACAAGGAAGGAGCAAAAGAATGAGCCAAGAAAGGCACATTCACCAAAAAAACCTATTGCTCCCATGATGAGAAATATCAAGTGTTCCAATTTTCAAAAACTTGGACATATGGAAGCAAATTGCAGAAGTAAAGAGATATAGTCCACTAAGAAAAATAAGTATGAAATCAAGAAGAACCCATGAGAAAACATCCAAGGAATATTTCCCTTATCATGAAGATCATCTATAGTCAGGTATAATATTTCCTCTTCTGGCTATTGTTCCTTGTAATATTCCTGCTTAGCAATTCTGCTAAGTAGAAATATTAAAAATTTCCAATTTTGTCACTACTTCGATTTTGACTTAGGAAGAGTGGGTATGGGGACCCCACATTAGACTTGATCATTAGCACGCCAAAAATAATTAGCCTGAGGATAAAAATTGTGGCTATAGTGGAAGATCAGGGCCACTTGGAGCAAACTACGGTCCACAAAGGGACTACACATCCATTGGAGCAGAGTTAGGTGTAGGAGGCACGAGTTGGGCCCACAAGGAGGTTGGGGAGGCTTTGGAAAAGAGAGGCATGAGAGACTCATTTTTCTCATTCATTCATAACTTCAGAATTTGTCTCTTGACATCACATGCTTGAGCAGTTAGCCAAGTCTGCATGTGCTGTTCAACACACGGGTG
Organism: Pinus albicaulis; assembly: GCA_034641835.2. Lineage (NCBI taxonomy): Eukaryota > Viridiplantae > Streptophyta > Pinopsida > Pinales > Pinaceae > Pinus > Pinus albicaulis. The sequence continues at coordinate 766,783,001 of CM076572.1, forward strand.
TTTCCAAGCAGAGATCCTAGCTCTTGCTTTGGTTGACTTTGAGTGCCAACCCAAGGAGGGATTCCCACTTAGCTACAGATCAATTCAACAACAAGGAGGCCATACCAAAATGTAGAGGAATCTACAACAACACAGAGGTTGTGCCGTCCATGGGAGAGTCACTCCGGAAGGTTGAGGAGTGAGGGGAGTTTGTGGAGGAAACTTGGAGGGGAGGCTTAGGAAGCCTTCTAACAGGGATTGCGGTCATTTGGGTGGAATTCATTAGAAAATTCTTCAGGTGGGTCGATTTTCCCAACATTAGAACCATCCAAGCCCAATAGGATCAATTTTTCAGGGTCAAGCTTTGGATGAACCCTTCATGAGTTATTTTGGGTTTATTGAGGAGGGGTCATGATTAATTCCCAACATTTTCTGAGCAATGTTGCAGGCTCTAACAACAAATAATTTTAGGAATCAACACCATTTCTGGGCATTTCTAGCACAGAGCTACAACCACACAAAGTAGTGAGATAGAGGGAGTATGACATTTCATTTGGGCTTCTATAGCTTGCCTTGAGCAAGCCCAGGCGCATTCCTTCCAGCACCTATATTGTACATCCTTTCATATTAATAAAATGGTTCAACAACATATTTTTCGGTGATTAATGGTATTCTGATTATGTGTTTGTATTTCTGTGCATTTTTATGTCTATGTATGCCTATTATTTACTATAAAAAATCCTTGGGGCTATTGCAGTGATATCAGAGCTCATAGACTTGGCTCATTCTGTGGGAGCGACGTAGTCTATGACACTGGAAGACAAGCAAAATGTGACATACCAGAGGCAGAGGTACAAGAGTAGGGAAAGACAGTTGAAGATCAACCTGAATCTCGTGATCATTGAACCAGAGGCTTTGGATACAAACATGGGGGACAATGAGGGAGATAAAAGGAGAAAGGATGAGGAGTTTTCTCACCTCCTACTGAAGGCAGTGTAGGATCTATCAAATAAAATTTAGGATATGAGTTATCTTAATAACAATGGAAGCAAGGGTAAGGTAATCCAAGGGGATTTCTAGGTGGGAGAAGCATCCGACACTTCACAAAACCATGCATCACTCAACCCCAAAATGCCTACCGTACCATACACACCCCCTCGGTCTACCATTCCCATGTTCCTAGTTTCCAGAGCGGGAGAAAAGCAGGAGCCAGAGGAAGCACATTATGGGGAGTATTTCTTGTATTACCAATCCTATGTGTTATAGGTCAATTTGGGCATAATCCCCCAATACCTAGTCAAACTGGACATCATCCCCAGGACAAATGAAATAGGGTCTATCATCCCCTTATATTTCAGTTGCTATATGCCCTAAGAGAAGAACATTTCATTCATGGCTTCTATTGTGATATTTCCAAGGTTTTAAGTATATGTTATATCACCTACTAACTCACCAAGGGTGCATTGCAATGCACTTCCCAACACTCAAGGGTGCATTGGTCACCTGGGAGCGGAATTATCATTGTTCCGAGAATATCCACATGGCCAGTGCCTTCTAGAAGAGTCCATATGTGTCAAAATTCGAATCCAAGTGTCCATCTAACACCTCTAAACTTGGAAACATGTCTTTCCTATTATTAGAAAGTCATTCATTGAGAAACTACCATCAATTTACCTATAAATTGAGCACTGATCCTAGTGGTAGGGAGGGGAGAAATTTGGTAAAGTTATGCTATTGGATTCTCATTTTATAAGAGAGTGAAAGTACTGATATGCAGCTGAGATAATGATGGATGTGATGAGGTTGGAATGAAGCTGGAGCAGGTTGACAACAAATCGATCCATTGTTTGTAATCTTCCCCTTCTACTTTTTAATAAATATCACTGTTCATTTTCCCATGCATATGTCTCCATTTATTGTGCACTGTGTTCTTGAATGATGTATGTATTTAATATCTAATCGATTTTATTTGATAAAGATAAGTAGATATATGTATATTGTATGTTGTTTGTTTTTCTCTATTTGTGTTTGCAGGAATTGATGTAGCGACTTGAGTTGGATTGAGAGCGATGAAAATAGCGATAGAAGGAGAAGGAGAAGTGAAAGAATCACAAGTAGGCTCCTTCACCATTCTGCATATCTGCTTGTTTTATATAAAGTGATAGTTATTATTTCCTCTGTTGTTCTAAGTGAAAAACACCACACTTAGGGAATTTGGTTTATTCGTAGATCACAATTCTGCATAACAAATGGGCGACTCCACTGGGGAATATCCTATCATTCTTGGTGTTTTTTCCTCTGTTTATCCTCATCAATAGCATATAATTTATGTTATTAGATATTTGAATGAAAAAATTGCATTAGAAGTGCGTTATGCTGCTTGATTTTCCAATCCTTGCTGCACCCAACGCACTGTTGGTCAAGACACAGTGCACTGCAGTGCATTGTCTCCCACTCAGGGGTGCTCTGTAAATGGCATTGTCTCCCCTTAGAGACTGCATTTCCCCCTCAACCAACCAAATTCCATCTAAATTTTTCATTTCTTTCAGTCTCAGCCACTTGTTTGCTGTATTCTCAGATGTCTGATACCTATTAGAGACTAGTAAACTTTCTCGTTCTTCCTCCTTTGAAAAGTAAATTTGTTCAATGTCTCTTTAGTGTTTTTCTTTATCACTAGAAAATCAAATTCAAAGTACTTTATTTCTGCATTAGATCAATTCTATTTTTGAAAATGAAATTGTTGTTTCATTCCTCGTTTCCTATAGGAAAAATTGTAGTTCCATTATTCATTTTTCCTAAGAGAAATTGTTGTTTCATTCCTCGTTTCTCATAAGAAAACACTTGTTTGATTGGTTTATGCATATAGTTTCCTTTATTTAATTCACATTAAGGGAACTAAAAATACCTGCTTGTGCATATAGTGAATTATGTGTGTTTCATAGGAACAAGTTAGGAAAGCTACATTTAGTTTTTGCTCTTTGTTGTTTGCTCAAAAACTGATTGCTCTTTCCCTTAGTAGCTAGGATTTTCATTGAAAAACTAAATTTAAAAGTTTTCTTATCGTTTAGTTTGTATTTTTAGGAATTTCCATCACATCACACAACAAACCTCAAAGACAAACTTTTATACAAGATCAACATAAAATTTACATCAATTTACCCAAGAAAGCATTGGAACATTAAAGATAAAATTTATAAGGTCTAGGCTAGAGACGTGTTCCGGCATCGTTAAACATAGTAGCTGCTGTTAACTTGTATGCGATATATTCCAAGTGTGATACCTCACTCCATGTACGTAAGTATATCAGAGCTCGTCCAGGTACCTTTGGGCATATAGGTCAGTGTTATAGTAGAAAAAGTATAAGGGGGTGCTCTCACTATGCGGTTTCACATTAGACAACGCTAATACGGACTTGGGCCTCCACGTACCTTCGGGTATATTTGGTAGGAAAAATTTAGGTTTTTATCCATAAATAGGTAACTGAGTCGGCCACCTTGTAACCTGTGATACACCGAACACATCATTCGAGGAGATTTCCTGCCCGTACTTCTTGGTTCGCCAGGAGGTATTCTGTAGTTCAGAATTACTTGGTAAGCCTCTTGCCTATAATTACCCTTTTATTTTGTTTATTTATTTTTGTCATAAAATAAATCAGTCAACATGGAAGAAGAACATCCCTTTCCCCATCATTCACGTAGAATAGCACTTAAACCACCTTTACCACTGGAAGCCATTTTTGGTCGGCGAAGGCGACATCGTTCTACCGAAACTAGTACTATCATTACCTCTGGTGTGACATCATCCTCACATATACCAAAGTCATCTCGAGTTGTTTCTACAAATCCTGGTTCATCTACTGTTGTCAAGACGAAGTCCTCACAACTACCTGTGGTCACGATCCTTCCAATCAGTGAGACCATACCTCTCGAACCCAACGTTGTTCATCTGGAAGTTGATTTGGATCCCATCGTTATTTTACCGGAACATCTAGATCCCTAAGTCGAACAACTGGAAGTTGTTCTTGTATCGATTGCTCCAAAATTGATTGTAGCCATTGAGTCTCCCATATCGCACAGTTAACCACCTGAAATATACTTTGGGACTGACGGCGAAATCCTTCCACATAATTTGATTTCGATTGAAGAAATACCACAAGACGAAACACCTTCGACTCCAACTCATTATGGACTAGAGCTTTATCTTTATGAGACTTTTCCTTAGTCACCTCACACTGCTTTCTTTGATCCTATGTCTATTCAAGTTCTCATAGATCCTGTAGGGTATAAATTGGGTCGTATGACCATGGATGAGTCAAAATCTCCATATATACCTTCTGTTATAGTTGCAACATCACCTGCTCTTGCTACCCCATCGATGTTCACCACATCACCAGAGTCACATCTATATGGTGGCCCTTCCGTCCCACCTGGTTACCAATATTTATCTGGAACCTTCTTTGGTACACCCTCAAACCCACAGACTTCACCAATGTCATCATCTGGTATTCTGTCTGGTACATCTGTCATGAGTACGGAATGGATTGATTCTTTATATACATCTTCAGTGCAATATCAAGTTGGTTCATCTGGGTATATTTCATCCAGTAAAATCTCAACTGGACTCCCAACATTTGGAGAACAATATATCCCATCTTATTATACTCCTCATGTTGGGGGGAAACCTATGGTCACCCATTTTAACAGTACTCCATTGTTATATGGTCATCCTAATGCTGGAATGACTGTTTTTCAGTGGTAGCCCACTCTACCCATCCAACCACAAATTTTTGTGCATTCATATCAACTGGTTCAACTTGTTGCACCCACATCAACTCTGCTTGTTAATACATCCTTACCCCTGTTACAGGCCCAAAGTGTTGTACCTCAACTGTCTCAGGTGGGCCCTTCAACCTAATATCCTCAAGTATTGGGCCCTCAGACTCCAACTCCTTTGACTGGTTTACAACAACCACCTGTATCTAGAATTATTTATTCACAAGCTAGATTACCCTATTATGGGATGTCACAGGCACAACTGGGTTTTACCTATTCACAACCGAGTCCAAGCTATTCTATTTTGGGCTATAATATTGGTGGAAAGACACCTTGGCAACCAAAAGTGAAAATGCCACATCAATCATTCCAACAACAAGTAGCTTACCCATGTTTTGGTCAATAGAATCCTCAAGCGTTTGCTTATCAAAACAACCCCTATCTGGGTTACCAACAACAAATTCCTTATGCTGGTGCTCAAAGGCCTATTTCCCAAGCAATTCCATCATACCCTAGTTATGCTCAACCTGAATTAAATCGACAGTTGCCTTTTGTTGCAACTTTAGAATTACCTAATTTAAACTGGCTTACTAACGATCCAATCAGCTATGCTCCTTAGTGGCCGGTGATACCACATAAATTACCCTCAGATATTCATAAGTTCAATGGAAACCCTGGGAAAGACTCATTGACTCATGTTATGAATTATCATTTGTGGTGTTCATACTTAAATGATGACTCCGTTCGACTATGTCTTTTCCAGCGTACGCTCGTTGGTCCAACCGTGAAATGGTACATTGAGTTACTAAGAGCTTTATTTGATAATTTCACTGCCTTAGCTACTATCTTTATGACCCACTTCTAGTTACCCATATGATATGAAACTAGAATGAAACTCTTGACCAATTTTAAATAGACTAATACTACTCACATTTCTGATCATATTCACGAGTGGCATCGTCGTTGTAGAATGGTGAAGACATTTGTTCTTGATCAACTCCTTGCTGAGTGGTTCATTAAGTCCTTGCTTCCATCTATCACCGAGGATGTGGCTAAGGGTGGCATCGTCACTGAAGAGCAGGTCATTTCTCGTGCCCAGTACTTATATTTGATTTATACTCAATCTAACACGCTCTATGATAAAATTCCCAAAGCAGCGCAATCTAATTTTACTGTTCCTCCTCCATCAAAGGACTCTCATGCCGACAACGGTATGATCGGTACTGCAAGAAAAAATCACTCTACTACATCTGATCCTGCACCTTCTTCTAAAATTCATGCCATGTCATCTGAAAAAGGAAAAAGTGATAAGCAACTTGAGAGTAAGAAAAACGGGAAATCAAAGAAAAACCAAAATTAAACCCCGCAAGAACGATCATTTGATCAAAAAACTGGAAATCAAGAACCTCATTACCCTTGCATAATATTTAATGAGGAGAACTTCGTTCGAGACTATCCTCACCAGCAGAATTCTCAAAGTTAATTAAGACCTCGCCTGCATCTGCTATGTTGACAGATCCATTTCCGAATCCAGGCACAAATTTGGTTGCCACACATCTAGCTTCTAGTTCCCAAGTGCTTATGCTATCTGCCACAAAGCCAAAAACTGATGTTTTGGTGTCAACGCAAAATAAATATATGTAGTCAGGCTACTGATCAACCTAATACCTTGACCACGAATCCGTCTACAGAATCTGTTCAGCCAACTGCTATTCCTGAGTTAACAATAAAGCCACCGAAGGGAGTCGTCCATAAATATAAATTCAATCCTGGAGCCCGAGCTGCTCAAAATTATAATATAGTTGAAGATTTGGCTCAATCCCCTTCAGCTATGTCGACGCTTGAGGTACTTCAAAATTATCCGTGCCAGAAACAAGATTTGTTATCGTCAATTGGTGGAATCGATCCGACATATTCCAATCTTGTAGTATTTAATCATACAGGCTATGTGCCACAATTACCAACAAAATTGGCACTATCCATCTAAGTAAATGTTCTCAATCACCTCGTTCATTGCACTATTATTGATGACGGAGCATCTACGTGAATTATGACTCTAAATTGCTGGAAGTCACATGGCTCGCCGTGCCTATCTCAATCGCCTACGATGTTGAAAGCTTTTGACGGTCGTACATATAAGCCTTGCAGTATTATCAATAACCTGCATGTCGAAATAGGGGGCAAAACAATAAATGTTGAATTTGAGGTCGTTGAAGGATCCCTTGACTACAACAGTTTACTCGGAAGGCCATGGGTATATGCTATGACTGCAATCGTCTCTACATATTTTTGAATGATCTCCTTTCCACATAAAGGTGTTTTCACAATCATCAATCAACTCTCCTTCTTTGCCTCCAGTTCCCAGGTAACTGGAAGCGTTCCATTAGTTCACGCACCCTAAATAGCGCTTCAAAACATTGGTGTAGGACTTTTAAAGGATTCTTCCCTAATGGAAACCTTTGCATTATCCCCACCTGCAACGTCAGCAGAAATTGCAAGTATAGAGACCTGCTACATGATATCTTCCACTCCATCTGGCTTAAGGAAGATTACAGGTGATTCTGAAGTTGTTACGTTGGATGAATTCTTGTCTCCCAACCCAATTGAGCTGGCATAGAAATCAATCTACATGGATTGGGTGGCGAATTTGAAATCATCGTCGCTGATCGTTTGGGTCGATTGTTCATTAGATTTTGGTACTCCATCTGATCCTTTTTCATCCACTTTCTTGACTGATGAGAGCATTTTGGAATCCATGATGCCAGAAGGAGAACCATGGGTAGATCATCATCATCGTTCCCGTCTTCATGATTATGAAGAATATAATATTATTGAACTATATCACCCATCGATCAAAACTTTCTTTTCGAATTCTTTTCCCATTAATGCAATCGAATCCAAGCGAAATTTATCAAATATTGAAGAAACCATTTCTATCGATATTTCGACCAAACCCGGCGTTGTAGAAAACATTCATGTCAGCGTGTCTTGTTCTTCATCAGAAATTGAAACTTATCGCTCTCTCTTTCGTGAATTCTGTGATATATTTGTTTGGCTTATGAGGAAATGCCAGACATAGATACTAGTATCGTTGAACACACCATTAAAATTTACCCTGATGTCAAACCGGTATCTCAACGCCTTCGTCCTGTTCATTCAAAGAAGGCCACTTCCATTAAAGTAGAAGTTGAAAATTTTTTGCGTGTTGGTTTCATTTACCCTATTCCACTTACTGATTGGGTTTCCAACATTGTTCTTGTCATGAAGAAACAAGGGACAATCAGAGTGTGCGTCTATTATCGGGATGTCAATCTTGCTTGTCCAAAAGGCAACTATCCTACTCCCTTTATCAACCATATTATTCACAATTATACTGGATGTGAAATATTTTCGTTCAAGGATGGATTTTCTGGCTACAATCAAATCAATATTCGCCCAGAGGACCAATATAAGACAAAATTCATCTTTCCCTGGGGCACACTCGCTTATCGGAAACTCCCATTTGGTTTAAATAACGTTGGGGCAACATTTCAGAGAGAAATTTATTTTGATTTAAATGAAATCAAGCACATTTTTCAACCTTATCTAGACGATTTACCTGCGCATTCACGGAACCAGAATAATCACCCGATGCATTTGAGAGCTATCTTTATACGCTGCTGACACTAAAAAATATGCCTCAAACCACATAAATGTGTGTTTTTTGTTGTTTCTAGTCCCTTACTTGGATTCGTCATCTCAAAAGAAGGAATTCGAATTGACCCACTGAAGGTCCAGGCCATTCTTGATTTTCATGCACCGTCAAATTTGCTTTAGTTATAGAAACTTCAAGGAAAGGCTAACTTCCTAAGGAGGTTCATACCCAACTATGTCGAAATGGCTAAAGGATTTACTCATCTCTTGAAAAAGGGGATTCCCTTCCATTGGGATAAGGTTGCACAAGCTTCTTTTGATGCTGTCAAGGATATACTTTTCCGAGAGTCATTAATGTATCCCCCCAATTATTAGAGTGAGTATTTCTTATATATCGCTGCAGCTGATATGACCATTTATATGTTATTAGTCAAAGAAGAAGATGGGATAGAACATCAGATATATTATTTGAGTTGTAATCTCAATGATATGGAAGTGAAGTATTCATATTTTGAAAAGCTCACCTTGGCGGCTGTTCAAGATGTCCAAATATTTCGCCATTATATCCTGTTCCGGAAGACCATTGTCATTTCAAATTGTAACCCCATGATTTAAATTATGTCACGTCAATTGCTAGGGGGGAAATATTCAAAATGGATTGTCATTTTGCAGGAATTTGATTTGGAATTCATCAAATCCAAGTCAAATAAGTCTTTATTTTTGGCTGATTTTCTTTGCGACCTTCCCTCTGATAGTACTACTACTAGATCAGAACCATCAATTCCTGATGAGTATCTATTTCTGATCGGATCATCTGATCCTTGGTATGGGGATTTTATCATTTATCTCCAAACCCAGGCTTTTCGGCCCAATACCTCTTGCTCTGAACAACGACGGATTCGATACCAAGCAAAGATTATCTGATCGTTGGCGATACACTTTATCGTCGTGGCGTTGATATGATCTTAAGGAGGTTTCTTACTCATGAGGAGGCCGAAAAGTTTCTAAATGATTGTCAGGTTGGGGCTTGTGGTGGACACTTGTCTGGATACGCTACCATGCAGAAAATACTCCGCGCCGGTTACGTTTGGATTACCATATTTCGCGACTACATCCTCGCAGTTAGAAGTTGTCATGCATGCCAGATTTTTGATCGTAAATTCCACAAATTGCTAGCACCGATGCATCTTGTTATCACTGTGGGTCCATTTTCAAAATGGGGCATTGAATTCATGACCTGCAACCCTCGTTCGTCCAGGGGGCATTGTTATATTATTGTTGCAGTAGGCTACTTTACCAATTGGGCCAAAGCGATGCCTACATTCAATAACATAGGGAAAACAACTGCATTATTCTTCTTCAATCATGTCATCTCACAGTTTGGTGTTCTACAGGCTATAGTCACAGATCATGGTAAGAATTTATGGAATCACATGATGAATGAGTTGACTTCCAAATTATGACTGTTGCATGATAGTTATAATCCTTATTATCCACAATCTAATGGACAAGTTGAAGCTATTAACAATATTCTTAAATGAATGCTTCAAAAAATGATAGGAGTTCATAAACGAAATTGACATTTGATCATGTACTCAGCATTGTGGGCATACCAAACCTTGGTGAGAAACACAACTAGATTTACCCCCTTTCAATTGGTGTATGGTCTGGAAGCTATCTTGCCTATCCAATGTGAAATATCGTCATTAAAACTCATAGTTGACTTGTTACCTGACACCTCTACTGAAGAAGCGCGTCTTTTTAACCTCATCCATCTTGATGAAACACATCATGAAGCCGCATTGGCCAATGAAGCGCATAAGAGACGTATAAAGGTGCAATATGACAAACATGTCCAACCTCGCATCTTCTCAGAGGGTGACCTGGTCTTAATTTATGATTAGGAAGCTGATGTAATAGGTACAGGAAAATTTGAGCCATTATGGCATGGCCCCTATATTTTCAAAAGAGTTCTTACTAAGGGTGCCTACGAGTTGGTAGATTATGATGGAATTCCATTGGCGCAACCCCAAAATGGGTTCTATCTCAAACATTACTATGCTTAAACATGAGAGTAGTGAAATTTTGTATTATATTGTATATATGATTTTGATTTGCATTTACTATCTTAGTTTTTTTTCTAGAGTTTTCTTGAAGTTAGTAATCCGCTTTACATTTCATCACAGATGTATGAATATTTGGAACCATTCATTGGGTATGTTGAGGGTGCTAATTGTAGTACACAAAATCTATCCTCTACAGCATGGACCATTTTCGCTCCGAATGGCGAGTTAGTGAGTTTTCAAGGGATTTGTATCAATCAATCTACAAACAATATCGCTGAGTATAACACGTTTATCAAACTTCTCTCTGATACCATTTCATTTGGTATTAACCGCATCATCATTAGGTTAGACTCACAACTTGTTGTACTACAAATTACTAGTGTTTATACTGTCAGAAATCCAACACTTCATCGTATGTTTCTAAGAGTTCGAATTTTGGAAAGAAATTTTGATTTCATTCAATATCAACACATTTCCATAAACTTGAACACATTAACTGATTCTTTAGCGAATTATGTTATAAAAAGACATTTGCAACACATGTAAAGACACATTTTCATTTCACATCACATAATTGAATAGGATTGCACAATAAACATAGGAAAACACTGAAAACAAATAGATAGATAGTTATAGGTTTTTACAAAATTTGTACCCAAGACACATTGGTCATTTGACCTCAAAATGTATGCAAAATATCAAAAGTAAACTAGTTATGCTCGTGATAACAAGCCACTTATCTAGCTATCCTATGCAATAATCACATCCAACGGTTAGGAGCACTAATAGTATGGCGCTGCACTCTTATGGGTAACTCTTTGATTCGGAAATCTGGAATTGTGAGATTCAATCCCTCTATGTGCCACTGTAGCTCAGCAAGAGTCTCGATCATATCCAAATCCTAAAGGAATTTTCTCCCAACAACCCTCTCTGTTGGCTCCTTTGCTCTCTGCTCTAGCTGACCCACTAGTCGAACTCAACCTACATCTGCATACATAAAAACTTTAGTTTAGTCTTGGGAAAAATCAAATGTATAAACCTTATAAAAATAAAAAAACATGGTCAAAGCATTCTTACGAATTTCACCCCATTAAGCGCCTTCTGGTAGAATCAAGTCTGGTTCTCCTCAGAAGTCTACGGCTGCATATGCATAATCATCGATGGAAATCATCTATCATCTAAACTAGACGACGAATGCAATAGAGAATATGATGGTCGATTGACCAGCATGTCTAGCCATCAACTCTACCCATATCTGCATCCTTGAATCTCTAGGGCCAGATATACCCAGTGTAACATGCTGGGGCTACATCAATGGAATCCGATCTAAGGCAAAAGAAATCAGGATCGAACCATAGTTGAAATTATTCTTCCTTCCTCCCTTTTCCTTGGTCAGCTGTTCTTTCATCTAAAAGAGGACAACTTCAGGCCAATTAAAAACTGTTGGTTCCAAACACTCTAGTGCATACTGCATGTATGATTTGTTTGCCACATGTAGTGTAGCGGAACCAACAAGCTTTTCGATAGTGAATAGGATGGTTCTGAAAGGAAAATCACGTACATCACGAATGTTATTTTCCCATCCTTACTAGGTTCAGTCCTAGGATGGTAGTGCTACAATATGTAACCTCTCATTGTCTCTCCTCCAAGATCAAATCCTGAAAGAGAAATGGGCGAACCTCGCCTCGATAATCCTGTGAGAAAATAAATGCCCTCCACTAATATTGGGACTAATTTGTCCCCAATGTGAAAAGCCTCTATCGTCAGATCCCATGAATGAACAAGGAACTCCAATAGTTCCATTTGTTTCCTCATCCCCGACAATCTGAAGTACTTTAGAAACCCGCAATCTCTAAGGGCTCTTACTGTACCCGAATCATTTAGGGAAATCATGTTATGTTATTCATGTTCCCTTTCTCTCCATGTAATTTTCATTTTGATCTGATGAATACCTGAAACATAATCATAAGACTCATTAGGATCCATTTCATGCAAAAAACTTGGGAAAATTTGTGCACACAACAAAAAACAAAAATGGAAATTGGGCCCAACGCACCCTAGGTCAAGGGATAGAGCGTTGCAGTGCATCTAGCCTTCAATTTCAGTGCACTGCAACACACTTTTCGACATTCAAGGGTGTGTTTCACTCAATTTATAATATATTTACCCTAAGAGGCTCAAAACCCTAAAAATTTGAAATGAAATGAAACATAAATGATATTGAAAGAAAGAGAAGGTTCATATCTCCAACTTGGATCGAACGGCAAGGAAAATCATCCACAGAATTCGTCGCAATCAAATACTGAAGTTCGGGGGAAAAAAATTGGTTTAGAGCTCCAATTTTCAAATGGTAACTTTCAAATGGTAAAAACGAATGGTAAAAACTCTTTTCATTAGTCAATATTATTATTTCAAATCATATTTAATGCCGTGACTATGGTTTTTATTCATTTTTTTCTATGAAGCAGGTATTTTTAATCCGTTTTATGGTGTTCTAAACAAGTTTAACAAATGATACAATATATTAGTTGTGCACACTAATTTAAGAATGATTTGACCACAAAGCATACTTTTATCCTTATTTTTTGAGCTTTGATAAAAATGAAAAAGGACTTGGAGCGCAATTTTATCTCTTTTTCGAGCTTCGATAATGGCGAAAAAGGAACCGCTGGAGTCTTCTTTTAGCTATTTTTAGACTCCGATAATGTGAAAAGAATGCTGAGCACTTGTCTTTTCGAGCTCGTAAAAGTAAATGAAACGACATATACTCAGTATAAGTTTAACCCTTTTCCAGACTGAGATAGATTATTTACAAAAAGGGAAAACCTTAGTTGAACATGGCTAAGAGGTTTTTTCAGGTATCATTTTACACTTTTTCGGACCTGAGTGAAAAATTTACGAAAAAGAACTCATGGAGTTTTCTTTTTCCTCTTTTTCAAACTCTCTAAACATGAAAAAGGACCGGGCTTTCACTGTCATTAGGCTCGTTAAAACATAACATAGCAATGGGCTTGTGGATCATGGAAAGAATTGAGTTTCATTTATCGCTAGACTCGTTAAAGTATTAAATAACGATGCATTCACCCGAAGGGTTGAATTATAGATCAAGAATATGCTATCCTCCTCAAGCTTGTTAAAATAGGTACTGGTCGACAAATGACCAGGGAAAATTTGGGAAAGAGAACATAACACTTTATGGTAGCAGGTCGCTCTTGAACATGACACTTTCACTCCATCATTGTGAATTTTTTGGTTGGGCAATCTTCTTGACGATTAATTCATACCTATGGTTCATCATACCTTCACTTCGGTTTTGGGTCAATGCTACCAACTCATCTTAGTGTTGCCGATATGTTCAAGAGAAGTCATCCAGTGAATCCTCATCCTTCTGCAATACTCATAAACCTTCATTTTCATGACAGTCATCCCTGAACATTGCTATATCAAGTCACATTTTGTCTCCAAAATCAGTAACTCCCATTCCACGATAAAGTAGCTTCCTATTGACATCAGATCATCATCCAAGAAGTTTACTTATAAACATCTTCCAGTACCCTGAGGCTTGTTACATCATCGACAAGTTTCTCGCTTCCGGACCTTTGACTGAAATATTTTTTTGGCATTCGACATCAAATCATCTATTCACGCATTGAAAATTGTACTACAGTACCTTGAGAGCCATTAACATCAATGGTGGTTCTCTCACATTTTTTAACAATTCACATTATTGGTTGGTAATCAAACAATGTCTTCCGATGTTCGACTACAAATCAAATATTCACATGGTTAGAATTTTACCTGAATGATCGAGTGAGTGAGATAAGAAGACCCTGGATCTAGTTTCATCCATCCGGGCTACGATTTCAAGATTTTTGTACACATCATCTGTACGATGAATTTACATACATATCGTCATCCGAACATGGGCCTATATTTGTAGGAATGTCTATATTGGGCAACATTCCAATGTAGATGACTTTCTGAACTATGTACATGTTATTAGATAATTTATCTGCTAATCATGGTAATGCCTCCCTCAACAATTCATGATCAAGATGAAAATATCATGATGTAATGTATTGTAAGATTGATGCAGGTCACCGTCCACTTCAGTTCTGGCTCATCACATCGTATGTAATATTCCCAAATGGGAAAAGCAGGAATATAGTGCAAAATGTTGGAACAATATTTCAGGTCATCATTTGTAAAGCAAGAGGCCAATATGGAGACCTTTCATATGTTATTACAGCAGCAAAATGTACATAAGAAATGGGCCATAAGATGCATAATAGGAAATACAAGCCTCCAATGGACAAAATCCCTCAATATGAGGTGCTCCAACTATATAGAAAAGATGGAAAACCATTAAAACGTTATTTTATTAGCTCTGCTACAGAAAATGATTATAAATCAGATATAGGGCTGATATGTGCCTCAAAATATAGATCTATATCAGATCTGAGCACTATACAAGCTCCTCTAAAGAACCCCTCAAAGGTTTTCAGCAAAACACCAAGTACAAGTTGTAGATATGAGATCTAAGACTGTAGATCTACTAAAAATTAGAGATTTGGAAAGTGTGGCTGATTTTATATGATTAATAAATAGCCTCCTCCAATAGATCCTCAAAGTGAAAGGCAAATCCCCTTCACTTGAAAATCAACTCTCCAAATGGTGTGCTAAACCACCCTACAACTCCTCCTACAGAAATAACGCAGATCTAGAAGTAAACTATGTTGTAGGGATCAAAATATGGTTGGCCTGATGCTAATATCTGAAAAAATGGTCAATGGCCTTCAATATTGTCCTCCCATTGGAAAGGGATCCTCCTCCACTGAAAATAAGCAATGAGATGGCCTAGATATAAATATCCAATCACCACTTGCTGCAACCTTCAAAAACAACCAAAACCTCAACAAGATTTGCGCTGTAAAAGAATGATGAAGCTTGGCCTTAAGCATGATTGTGGAAAATGTAGTACAAGACTCCTCCAAGAGCTCATTAATGGAAGAGGTGGGATTCTCGATCAAGAACACCTTGTGTTAAACAACACTCTATCTTAGTTAACAACAAGAGAACGATATATGTCTAAATAGACCATATATTCAGAAATATAATAAACCCAAAAAACAATCAATATGGATGCCATTCTCTTCCTTAAATAGAATATGAGCTTGAAAACCCTAAGCCCCATCCAAAAATATCACTACATTCACACAATTCATCTCTATCTAAAACTGTGCTGTCCCTCATTGATGACCACTCCTCCATGACCATGCTATTGATTTGGTCAAGGTCGACCCAGTCAAAGTGATCTAGCCCCTTTCAAACCAAGGGTGCTTTAATTAAGCTTCCAATATTTGTATTTTTTACATTTGGAATTGATTTATTCATTATTAAGGAGAATTATGAACCTCATTTTCCCTCTTATTCTTTAAACAAAGTAATACAACAAAATTGAATATTCCAATTAGCTCATGACTAATTGGGAATATTACAGTCCTCCCTTCCCAAACATTGCTTGTCCTCAAGCAACTGATAAGGTGAGTGTTGCAAACCTCCATCATTGGTGACACCAACATGTTCTAAGCTTCCCTCATAAGCTAAGTGTTCACCAATCCATCCCTCCATGAATTTCTCCTCCAAAGTTCTCATGAGATGCAAATAATTCATCCCATAAGGAGACAATAGTTGAAATGAAACAAACATGGTTTTCCCAATGTTCTCCCTGAAACATGTAGCATAGTGAACATGGAGAATATCCATCCCATAGGGTACAAACATACCTCCTATTCTCCCTCCATACGTTCCCATAAAAAGTATAAGTGCATCATCAACGTATGGGATCAAAACTAAATACATACAAACATAAATTTGTGTATATGGAGGTGGGTCATGGTCCCACTTGTGGATCCAGCACAATAAATATCCTGAATGCATTAGATCATGATGTGTTAAGTGGTTTCCCCACCACTTACTTGCTTCCCAAGTCATCTCACCATGGCTGAAAGTGTGAGATATATTTGGTGCCTTTGGAATGCACCCACAATGATACAATATCTCCCTTTGATCTTCAAGGGAGTGGCCCTGTTCAGAAATTTTTGTGGTCCAAAGTTGGCCATGAAGTTTATATGGAATAGTGATCCTCCTTGGAGCTATGACCTGCATAAACATGGTAAAGGAATGCATATCTTCATCAAATACAACATTTTTTACATGAGCATATTCTTCACCAAAATTTCTCCTTAAACAAATGGAGCGGTGCATAGATCTATCTCCTCTCATAAAAGAAGAAAGAGGAGGCTGAATTAACTCCTTCATAGAGTCATGTTTCTCTTTCAACTCCACATGGTTCATGTATCTTTGAAAATGCTGATATATTTCTTTTTCAAAGCCCTTCCAAGTGTAGCTTTCCATGATAGTGTTGTAGGAATTCATAGAATAAGTGTGGCTGAAAAAGAACTCTTCATAAGATCTTTGTAGCAACTTCTCCTTGAGATTGGAGGCTCTAGATAAGAATATTATACCATGATAGTAGATGAATCCTTCTTGGAATTAATAGCCCTCTTCATGTAGCTGGTCATCAAGTATCATGCATGTGTGAAGATCCTTGGAATAATCCACCAACAGTTGGGATTTCCAATATGGATCAATCCCCCATAGTGACAGGGTTGATGATATATCAAAAGGAATGTCTGTCATATGGATTTTCTCCTCCTTGAGATCTCCTATGCCAAAGGTATATGTTGGAAGGTCATTCCTTCCATGCATCTCCTCCCACAACGCAGAATCTGAAATTAGAGTGGGTAATGATTATGTTGGGAGAATATCTCCCTCTTCCTTGAGCCTACCCAAGACTCCCAACGATGTATCATTACATTCTAATGCTCCCATCCATCCTAGATCTATGCTTGGAGCATCATGTTGTGAGATATATCTCACCAAATCTGAATTAGGTGGCCTCCCAGGTGGTTTTCCACTAGATAGAAGTGTCCCATGCAACAATCTAAAAAACATAATAGATGAGATTGTTAGGCCCTTGCTTCCACTACGCAAATCCATCTATGATTTTTGTGTGGAAGTTGTATGTGAGGGATATATGTGCATGCCTTTGATCATTTGAGATTTTCCACTCTTTCTATCCACCCATTCCATCTATAAAGTCTCCCAATCAGTGGTGACTTTCCCCAAAGTGATCAACCATTGAAAACCCAATATCACATTGGTGTCAAGTATGTCAACCACAAAGAAGTGATCAATCAATGCATATGTTCCCATGGTGACTGATAAGGATGGAAAATAATGCATGCATTTCATATTTCTATCTCCTGGGACCAAAACATAAAATCCCTCAAAAGTATCAGTGGGTATTGCCCTCCTTTACACTAGTTGGGCATCAATAAATTGTGGGTAGCCCCACTAACAACAAAAACAGAAACCCTTTGATTCAAGATGGAACCTTGAATTATTAAGGTCAAGTACTTATGTACTCCTATCAAAGATGCAAGAGCCCCTCCAATAGGATCAAATGCTCCATTCCCATCTCTTGATGGTGTTGGTTCATCTCCTGTAGTGTCAGCGTTGTGACCTCTTCTTGGTTCATCTTATTCTTCCTCCTCATCATATGTGAAGACCTCTATGTACTGTGATTTTCTAGCTGCACATCTATGTCCAGGTTCCCAAGCTTCTTGGCAAGTGAAGCAAAGCTTCCTTCTCCTTAGATTTCTCCGAACATCATCATCAAGAGGTTTTTTTATTTTTACTCACCTTTGAAGGAGGAGCCTTCTCTTCTTTTCCCTTGGATGGAAAAGAGGGCTTATGCTGAAATGTTGCCTTTGATTTTGGCAAGGCATATTGAAGGTATCTAGCCCTTTCAATGGAATCTTGTAGGGTAGTGGGCTTGGTGGAATTAACCAACCCATGAAGAGGTTCATCTAACCCATCAATGAACATATACACCCTTCTTGCTGCAGATAAATCAGGAACCATAACAGAAAGTCTAAAAAATTCAGAGATGTAAGTTTCTGCATTACCTGATTGTTTTAGTTTTGCAAGCCCCATGAATGGTGCTTCAAGATATCTTCTATCAATTCTTTCCACCAACCTTCTAGTGAACTCTGAATATGCAGTTACATTGGCATGACCCAATGTAGACAAGTCGTGGAACCACCAGTCATGTGCTTCACCCTTAAGGTGCAGCGTTGCAATCTTAATGGCCTCCATTTATGGAACTTTGTTTAACTGAAATTAGATGTCAAGTTTTTCTACCCATGATTTGGTAGTGCACTTGGATGACCCATCAAATTTGGGTGAAAATTATCTTCCCATAGTGTGGTGTTGATCATGATTCTAAATGAATCCACCACCTCTATGATGATGCCTTGGTCTTTTGTTGTCCTTGATTTGAAAAAACTCTTGAAAACTCAAGTGGCTCTTGAATCTCTGAGTTTGAGATTCATACTCCATAAAATAGTCTTCAAGGGATTCTTGCTCTTGAACCCCTTCATTTCCCACAACCAAAAATGTAGGCATGGTAGATCGTTGGGAAACTTGTGGTTGATGTACTAGTTGATCATTCCAGTGGTGAGAAATGTCGGAGCCTTCACCATGATGAAATATTCTAGGGGATTCCTTGAATCTATCCATTCTCATCTCCTTGATCTCTCTAGCAATGTCTTCCATGGCTCTAAGAAGGATCTTAGGGAACTCCTTCTCTTCATCTTCACCTCCAGATAAAGGGGTTTTACCCTTGTCTTCTTTCTCATCTATATAATCAAAATTTTTATGTCTTCTTCTTTGATACCTCTTCTCTCTATCAGTAAGAGGCTCTCCTTCTTTAGATGACATATTGGCTTTTAGGACACACAGTCTGTGCCAATATTATGCTTTGATACCACTGTAATATTCCCAAATGGGAAGAGCAGGAATAGTGCAAAATGTTGGAACAATATTGCATATCATCATTTATAAAGCAAGAGGCCAATATGGAGACCTTTCATATTTTATTACAGTAGCAAAATGTACATAAGAAATGGGCCATAAGATGCATAACAGGAAATACAAGCCTCCAATGGACAAAATCCCTCAATATGAGGTGTTGCAACTGTATAGAAAAGCTAGAAAACCCTTACAGTGTTATTTTATTGACTCTACTACAGTAAATGATTATACATTTGATATAGGGCTGATATGTGCCTCAAAAGATAGATCTATATCAGATCTAAGCACTATACAAGCTCCTCTAAAGAACCCCTCAAGGGTTTTCAACAAAACACCAAGTACAAGTTTTAGATCTGAGATCTAAGACTAGAGATCTAATAAAAATTATAGATCTGGAAAGTGTGGATTATCTGATATGATCAATAAAATAGCCTCCTCCAATAGATCCTCAAAGTGAAAGGTAGATCCCCTTCACTTGAAAATCAGCTTTCCAAATGGTGTGCTAAACCACCCTGCAACTCCTCCTATAGAAATAATGCAGATTTGGAAGTAAACTACGTTGTAGGGATCAAAATATGGTTGGCCTAATGCCAAGATCTGAAAACATGCACAATGGCCTTCAATACTGTCCTCCCAATGGAAATGAATCCTCCTCCACTGAAAATAAGCAATGAGATGGTCTAGATCTAAAGATCCAGTCACCACTTGCTGCAACCTGAAAAAACAACCAAACCCTCAATAGGCTTTGTGCTGTAAAAGAAAGATGAAGCTTGGCCTTAAGCCTGATAGTGGACAATGAAGAGGTGGGATTCCCGATGAGGAACACCTTGTGCTAAACAACACTCTATATCAGCTAAACAACAAGAGAAAGATATATGTCTAAACAAACCATATATTCAGAAATATAATAAACCCAAAACATAATCAATATGGATGCCATCCTCTTCCTTAAATAGAATATGAGCTTGCAAAACCTAAGCCCCATCTAAAAATATCACTACATTCACACAATGCATCTCCATCTAAAACTACGTTGTCCCTCATTGATGACCACTCCTCCATGACAACGTTGTTGATTTGGTCAAGGTTGACCCAATCAAAGTGATCCAGCCCCTTTCACATCAAGGGTACTTTAATTAAGTTGCCAAGATTTGTCTTTTTCACATTTGGCATTGATTTATTCATTATTAAGGAGAATTTTGGACCTCCTTTTCCATCTTATTATTTAAACAAAGAAATAAAACAAAATTGAATATTCCAGTTAGCTCATGACTAATTTGGAATATTACATCATAAAGCATCTCATCCAAATATTATTATTATTTCGACTTCATGCTTTAGGGGGCAACTATTATAGGTCAATTTGGGCATCATCCCCCAAGACTTGGTCAAACAGAGCATCATCTCCAGGACCAATGAAATAGGGTCTATCATCCCCTTATATTTCAGTTGCTATATGCCCTAAGAGAAGAAAATTTCATTCATGGCTTCTATTGTGAGATTTTCAAGGTTTTAAGTATATTTTATATCACCTAATGACTCACCAATGCTCACATGCAAGGGACTAACTGTGTTGCAGTGCCAAATCCTCCATGCAAGGGTTCACTGCAGTGCACTTCCCGAAACTCAAGGGTGCGTTGGTCACCTGGGAGAGGAATTATCATTGTTTCGGGAATCTCCACATGGCCAGTGCCTTCTAGAAGAGTCCATATGTGTCAAAATTTGAATCCAAGTGTCCATCTAACACCTCTGAACTTGGAAAAATGTCTTGCCTATTATTAAAAATTCATTCATTGAGAAACTACCATCATTTTCCTTATAAATTGAGCACTCATCCTAGTGCTAGGGAGGGGAGAAATTTGGTAAAGTTATGATGTTGGATTCTCATTTGATAAGAGAGTGAAAGTACTGATATGTTGTCAGGATAATGTTAGATGTGATGAGGCTGGAATGAAGCTGGAGCAGGTTGACAAGAAATTGATCCATTGGTTGTAATGTTCCCCTTCTACTCTTTAATAAATATTGTTGTTCATTTTCCCATAAATATGTCTCCATTTCTTGTGCAATGTATTCTTGAATGATGTATGTATTTCATATCTAATCGATTTTTTATTTATTAAGATAAGTAGATATATGTATATTGCATGTTGTCTGTTGTTCTCTGTTTGTGTTTGCAGGAATTGATCTAGCGACTTGAGTTGGATTGAGAGCGACGAAAACAACGATAGAAGGAGAAGGAGAAGCGAAAGAATCACAAGTAGGCTCCTTTACCATTAGGTATATCTGCTTGTTTTAGAGAAGGTGATAGTTATTATTTCCTCTATTTTTCTAAGTGAAAAACACCACACTTAGGGAATTTGGTTGATTCGTAGATCACAATTCTACATAACACTATGGCCCAGAGTTTGGGAGGGCCATTACTTTCAAATATTTCTATCAGCTGAAGGGAAGCAATAAGCCTAGGGGATAGAGCGGTGGAGGCTACATGTATGGAAAAAAATTGCAGCGCACAATGGGGAGGATGTTCCTACCTAAATTCGATGGCTCCTCCAAGAGCTCGACCAAGGCATGGGCTAAGAAGTTGGATGTCTACTTCTAGCTGAACCAGATGACTGATGGAGAGGTAATCAAGGTTTCCACACTACATTTTGAAGGAGAAGCTCATGATTGGTGGTCATTGGGCTAACCACACTAGGGAATTCAGGGGTCACAACTTATGATGAGTTCACCAAGAGGGTGTTAGAGCGGTTCGAGAGGAAAGACCCAAAGGTGTATTTTTGGGAGCTGACTAGGCTCAAGTAGACCAGGATTGTGGAGGTATATATCTCAGAGATTATAAGAATATCTGTGATGGTGCTAGACCTATAATTTTCTAGGAGGATTTTCATGTTCATAGAGGGGCTGATAGAGCCATTAAGGGGGCTAGTGAGGTCCAATAGGCCCACTACATTGCAAGATGAAATGGAGAGAGATAGGGACCTATAAGATGCCATACCCAAAGCTAGGGCACCTCTGCTAACCAATCCAGGTTTCCAGTGGAGGGGGTAAGATATGAGGGTCCCAACACCGAGAGCCAACCAGGGACGTGGGCAGCTGGGGTGATGTGTTTCAATATTAGTGGAAAGTGGGGCCACCCACAACTTTATTGATGCCCAGATGGTCCAGAGGAGGGGAATCACCACGAAGGAGTTTGAGGGGTTTTCAGTTATTGTGTCGGGTGACAGGACCATGCAGTGTGCATGCTATGTTCCCACCTTGACTGTGACCATGGGGAACTAATCCATGACAAACCATTTCTATGTGGTGGATGTACCAGACACCTACATAATATTCGGGGTTCAATGGCTCTATTCACTTGGTAGCATCACCAATGACTAGCGAAAGTTGGAGAGGGAGTTTGTATGGAAAGCCAATGTTGTTGAGGGGTATGCACTCCTACCCACCACAGGCGGTCTCAACCCACAATATGGAGGCAAACTTGAGGTACGAAGATGTTGACTAGGTTGTTGACTTAAGGATTTCAGAGGCTGGGGGTGAGGCCAGGCCACCACATCTGGAGATATAGGCCATCCTTGATAGGTACCTAGTAATGTTTGGAGATATACTGCTCGGTCAACTACCTGACCAAGGGTTTTAGCATACCATTGAGTTGGAACCCAAAGTGTAGGCTATGATCACTAATCCCTATCGACATCCCAAGGCCTACTAGGATCAGATAGAGAGAGCCATCCATGAGCTATTGGAACTAGGGCACATTAGGCCTAGCTCTAGCCCCTTTTCTTCATCATTTATTCTGGTGAAGAAGAAGGACTAGTCCCTATGCACATGCATTGATTACATGGCCATCAACAAGAAGACCATGAAGAATTGCTACCCCATCCCAAATGTAGATGACCCGATGGATGAGTTGATGGGAGCCAAGATCTTGTCAAAGATTGATCTATGGTCGGGGTACCATAAGATCCTGGCGAGGGACAAGGATGTCCCCAAGACAGATTTCTGGTGCCACCATGGTTAATTTTAGTTCTTGGTTATGCCCTTTGGGATAAAAAACACACCAACCACTTTTCAGTCATGCATGAACAGCGTATTCCATAGACATTTGAGCAAGTTCATGCTATTATTTTTCGACAATATATTGATCTATAATCAGACTTCAGAGGAGTAGTTACAACATGTGGAGGAAGTGCTGCATATCTTGGAGGGCCAAAAATTCTATGCCAAGTTGCCTAAGTGCGAGTTTGGGCTAATTGAGATGCTATATTTAGGGAACATCATCAGGGTCGATGGCATGCATGTACATGAGGAGAAGATTAAAGCCATCCAAGATTGGCCAGAGCCCCGAAATGTGACAAAGCTGAGAGGGTTTGTGGGAATTTGTACTTATTACAAGAAGTTCATGAATGGATTTTCACAACTATAAGTTCCCCTTATAGATTTGACAAAGAATGGGGAATTTATGTAGGAGGCCTTTGAGTGCCTCAAACATGTTATGAGTATTTTCCCTATGCTAGCACTTCTTGACTTCACTTAGCCCTTCGTGTTGGAGTGCGATGCATCTGGAGAATGGGTGTGGGACATGTTGATGTAGGGAGGAGACCCCATATCTTTCAAGGGTCGAAAGCTACTTCCCCACGAGAGAATGTACCCAATATATGATAAGGATATGCTAGCTATTATGCATGCACTGGATAAGTTCAGGTAGTACCTAGTGGGGAACATGTTTTGATTAAGGACTGATCATAACAACCTCAGGTTCTTCTTGGAGCAGAAAAAATTAGAGGAGAGGCAAAAAAATTGGGTGAGAAAGCTCCAGGCATACAATTTTGACATCGACTATGTCAAGGGGAAGCACAACGTGGTGGCATATGTGTTGTATAGGAGGCCAAATTCCCTTTCTTTGATGAGAATTTCCCCGGATTGGAGGGCCCAACTGTTGGTGGAGTATTCCAAGGACCGATTTTCATGTGAGGCCCTTGATGGGGTGGTGACAGATGACCGGTACCAGGTGATGAACAAGGTGATATAATATAGGGATTGGATTTCCTTGGTGGCCAACTCCCAACTACGGGAGAAGATTCTGCAGGCTTCACATGAGTCACCTCTAGCAGGGAATCGTGGGTACATGAAGACAAATAGGCCCATCAGGGAGCAATTTTCAAGAAAGGGGCTCAAGGATGATGTTCTGCGACATATCAAAGAGTGTGAGACATGCCAATAGAACAAGGGTGAGAAGTCACACCCTGTAGGATTATTGCAGCCTCTTCTTATCCATGAGGGGAAGTGGGAGAGAATCTCAATGGATTTTATTACCGGGCTGCCCATGGTACAGGGCAAGGACTGAATTTACATCGTGGTGGACCGGTTGAAAAATTTTTCACTCTTCTTCGCCATCTCATCCCGGTACATGACCTCACAGGTGGTTGAATTGTTCTTCAGGGAGGTTTTTCGATCACATGGTCTCTCGAAGACCATTGTCAGTGACGGTGACATCTGGTTCATGAGAGGATTCTGGCAGGATCTGTTTCAGCTGGTGGGTAGGGAGCTCACCCCTAGCACAAATTATCACCTGCAAAAATACGGGCAGACAAAGATAGTTAACAAGTGGTTGGAGGGCTACTTTTGTAACTGTGTGACCTGGCAACAACGAGCATGGATATGGTGGCTGCATATGGGAGAGTACTTCTACAAAAACATATACCACATGTCCTTAGGTATGTCTCCTTTTCTAGCACTGTATGGTTATGGTTCTTTATCTTTAGCTGATGTTATGTTTGGAGACAACAAGGCCCCAAGGGTCAAGGACTGGATACAGGAGAGTCAGGAAATTTTGATTGCTCTCAAAGATAACATGAGGGTGGCCCAAAACCAATAGAAAATGTATGCAGATCGGTGCCGAGTTGAGAGACAGTTCAAAGTCAGGGACCTGGTTTTCCTCAAACTTCAACCATACAGGAAGTCCACGCTCAAGAAAAAGGGGGACGAGAAGCTCAAACCCTGCTTTTATGGAACATACCAAGTAACACGAAAGGTTGGGGAGGTAGCCTACGAGCTGGAGCTACCCCCGGGAATCCAAGTGCATAATATTTTTCATGTGTCTTTCCTAAAAAAGGCATCGGGGAAGCAGGTGAAAAGAACTACAGAGCTATCCCCTATGGATGATGAGGGGCACTTGGTGCTACAGCCAAAGGCCATTTTGTAGTCCATAGAGAGGCACTTGAGGAACATGGTGATCAAGGAATTCTTGATCAGATGGAGGAACCTATCAGATGAGTATGCCACTTGGGAAGGGGAGCAGATACTTCAACATCCATCATTTCAGTTGCTAGAGGACAAGCAACATATTGGTGAGAAGGATTGTAATATTCCTGCTTAGCAATTCTGCTAAGTAGAAATATTAAACTTTGCCAATTTTGTCACTACTTCCATTTTGACTTCGGAAGAGTGGGTATGTAATATTCCCAATTAGTCCTAAGCTAATGGGAATATTCAATTTTATTTTGTTTCCTGTCTCATGAATACAATTGTAAAAGAGGATCAATAAAACTCCTAAACAACAAAATAAATCAATGGCCAATGTGAACAAGGCTACATATGGGCCATTTTATTAAGCACACTTAAGTGTGAAAGAGGCTGGATCATTTGACCAAGTCAACCAGGACCAAATCATTAGCGCTATCTATATGCAATGAACCTCCTAGATGCACAATGTAGTTCTAGTTGGAGACTACACATGTGAACAGAGCTAAATCATTGAGATGGTTTAGGGTTTGGTAGGATTTCTAACTTATAAAAGGAAGAGGAGGACATCAAGAGAAGGTTGTTCATGGTATGACATTTTCTGAAGATATTGTATGTTTAGACATTTTTTATTTTCTTGGTTGTTTAGCAGAGAATAGTGCTATTTAGCACTAGGGTGTTCCTGTTCGAGAATCCCACCTCTTCCATTGAGTAGCTCTTGGAGGAGTCTTGCTGATCTTGTCCACTATCAAGAATTTAGCCAAGCTACATCTTCCAACTACAACACATATCCTGTTAAGGGTTTGGTTGTCTTTGTAAGCTGCAGCAAGTGGAGGCTAGATCTATTCAGATCTAGGCCATTCTGGTGCCTCTTTTCAGTGGGAGAGAATTCTATCCTCCTGATAAGAGAGTATTAGATCCTTGGAGCTGCATATTCAGATCTTGGCATCAGGCCAAACCATTTCTAGAGTCTACAACATAGTTTCTCTCCCATAATTGTGTTATTTGCAAGTATATAGTTGTAGGGAGTTTTGGCATACTTCTGGAGGAGAGATCTCTGGTGTTGGGGGTTCTTCCCTTCACTGTGGTGATCCATGGATTAGCCTTCTGATCCATGTTATGTTCAGATCTGATCTACTTTTTATTGTATTATATTTAGAAATTCTGAATATTACTACAGTTCTGTAACTTTAGATCTCAGATCTACTCTTTGTATTTCATGTTTTTCTCAAAACCCCAAGGGGAATGTGTAGAGGAACTCTCCTAGTGTACATATCTGGTATGGATCTAATATTTTGTACACAAATCTGTTCTATATCTGATATGTAATGTACAACTACTTCAGCTCATAATATAACACTGTCAAGCCTTCTTACAGCCTAATACATTGTTGCAACACCTCATTCTTGAGGAATTCTTCATCGAAGTTCTCTATTTTTCTCTTGTGCATTATATGGGCCTTATTATAAACCTGATTTGCTGATGTACAAGTGATTAATGAACCATTATATTGATCTCCTGCAAATATTGGGCTGAACTGCGTTATTTTCTAGGCAGTGTTATTTGTATAGTTGCAGTCCCTTCCTTGGGCATTTTCCAAATGCACTAGGTGTGGGGAGACCTGTTTAACCCACCTAGAAGGATTTGTTTTTGAATCCCTCTTGGATTTTGGTCTTAGATTGTCTGATATAAGGGTTCCAAGGGTTTATTTTGAATCCTGTAGCATACATTCCTGAAAAATGTGTTTTTCAGGCATGCCTTGCTAGCAGTCCCAATTTGGGGATATTACAGTGGTATTAGAGCATGATCTTTGGCTTAGCCTGTGAGTTCCAGCTATCATAAAAAGAAATATATGAATGATGGAGAGGATTATTTTTCTCTCATCAATTTTTAGATCTAGAAAGAACCTCTCCAAGGAGGTTAAGCAGATAGAAGAAGGAGAAGAGGAAGGACCATGCACTTCCTATTCTCATAAAGAAGAAGAAAAGAAGCATGGAGGACACTTGGATCATCAGATTATAAGTGAATACCTTGTTGAGTACAAGTCTCAAACTAGAGCCTTCAAGGAGACTCTAGCCTTCCCATATTTCATTCAACTAAAGGAAGAGAGGAGACCCTGCAGTAAGGGAGAAATCAAGGGCAATAGATTTCTATTGTCCACTTTTGATGGGACATCTGCAGCAAAGGCTTGGGCAAGAAGACTCAGTGCATTATTCCTACTACATCTTGTGGTAGAGAGATAAGTAGTGGAGATTGTAGCGTTGCACTTGAAGGGTGAAGCAATCAATTGGTGGTTCAACCATGTGATACATGCAAGAGTATCTTCTTTTGCAGATTTCACTCAAAGGGTGATCAAGAGATTTGATAAAGAGAAATCAGAGGAAGAGAAGTCCTCACCACCTCTTGAGGAGACTTGTATCAGCATTGTCACAACCTTGGAGGAGCGGCCTTCAACATTAGAAATTGAGGGAGCCAACATAGTAGAGGAAGGAACTCTTGTAGCCATACAAGGTGTTCCCAAAGCCCCTCAAGGTATGATTGAGTTTCCACTTTCTATTATTGCAGCAAATATTTTAAAGGATTGTGGAAATATGTTACTGCATAACTCAAAATCATCACTTACTTCTAATCTAGAGCAGCAGAGTTGCACCGCGCTATCTAAGAGCAGCAGAGAAGAAAGAAGGACCCATTCCTCATGGGAGCATTCAAATGTCTTCTTCATTTAGGAAGCCATGGAGGAAGAAATAACAAAGGGTAGACATCTTGAGATGAGAAACATTTTCTCCTCTCTAGATGACACTTTCTTAATTAGCATGCCACAACTCAAAGAGAGACTTCTACTTGCAGCAGATCCAAGACCCCACTGGTTTTGGAAGGCCATGCATGAGGAGGAGGTCTCATCAAGGGATCCCATGGGAGGTCCACTTCAACATTCCAGGAAGTGAAAAGTTCTTCAAAAATTTGAGAAGGTTGGTGTCCTACAATGGGAGGATACCAAGTATTTACAAAAGGAGGTCCATCATCCACAAGTGGTTGAGTGGATTTGGATGATGAGAAAGAAGCTGGAAAGCTACTTGCAAATTTATGATACTGGGCATCAGGAGGCTTGGCTGCGTTGGCTACTCTTGAAAGAGTTTGGCCATCATCCTATTTCTAAGGGTATGTGGGGGAAAGATTTGTGGCAAGATGCTTGCATCATTGGGCAACAAGGAGTATGGACACATTGTGTTGATATGACATTCTTCATATCAAGCACCATGTTTTCACCACATGATTTGTATGATGGAGGCATGGGGAGGCAGCAAAATATTTTGTTGCTTTGGATGTTCTTGGGAGAGCAAGGGAAGATTTTCTCTCACACTTTGCATGATGTTGCAGGAGTAGGAGATGGCACTATCATGGTGCAAAGGGGCTACTCCTTAGCCTTGGATGATCTGGAAGTACTTCCACTCTGGAAGGAGCTTCTTTCTTGTAGCAGCATTATGGAAGATGTCTTTGAAAATGAACCTATCGAAGAATGGAGCTATGAGTTGGCAAGAGCCTATTTGCATAGGCCAACAACGCTGTCACTTGGGAGCCTGGGGTTATTGATGGAGTGTCCCCAGGATCACTTCACACTTGATGCACTTGGTGAACAAGGAGGAGGTGAGAGAGATGGAGTAGTGGATGGAAACATCTATTACAGAAATATGATTTTCTTAACTTGGATTTCCAAGCATAAGAAGGGTGATCTTCTTGAAGCATATGATTCATTCCTCTTCATGGGAGTATGTCATACCACTATGGGAGGCTTATTCATTGATCCATGTATCATCTTACTTCCAGTGCATGGTGGGAACTTTGTTTTTGCATTTATTGATTGTCCAACACAATATTTGCATGCTCTCACCATTTCTTTGCAGTGAATTGATCCACAAAAGGGCAACTTTTCATTGAGCTCCATGGTCAACATTGGGCCAAACTGTATGATGGAGACAACCATATTTTAAATGGCCTTGGGCAAGTGTTTTATTTCATGTATGTTCAATTGATGTATCTAGCCACTTACAATTCATTAGTAGATGCAAGAACATACATAATTATACATGTATTAAAAAACGACTTGCCACACTATTTTTTGAAGCAACAGTTAGAAAAATTGCGATGTAACTACATGGGAAACTGTTGGTACTTTCCTGCACCACATGAAACCTTTAGTATTTCCTTCATCTTGATGCTAATAATGATTCCAATTGCTGCTATTGTTCTTACTACTATGGGGAGCATGATTGGAGAGGAAACACATTGATTGGATGTGTTCTTTTGGGAAGAGGATTCCCACACTTTCTGCATTGCATATTCTAATGGGAGCATGAGAGGAGATATGGCCACCACATCCAAACACTTGCTTCTTTATGAGGTGGGCCATGAGTTTGATGAGATTCTATATGATGGTTATTTCCTATTCATCACATATGGACTGGTTTGGGCCAGCTTGATTCACAGTGTTGGAGAGGAGATCTTTAGAGATCTAGTCCTTATTTTGCCACTTGAGGGAAATGTTATTGCAGCCCAAGATCAATAGTCACTCTACACTTATCATAAGTGGAGAGGAGGACAGCATGGGGTAGGCTCCTATGTCTACCATGTTAAGATTTTTGGCCCACCTACATTGCATGAGCTCAAGGTGGAGGAGAATTTTCTGGAGTTTCCATGTTGGGAGGTGACTCATTTTGTATGGATGATTGCTTGGGGATGGAGGGTCCACTTGGGAAAGATGTTTCCCAACACATTTCAGAATCCATGCCTTGAGAGGTAACTCTTCAATTCTATCCTTGCAGTTTCTTGAGGACAAGCAAAATTTTGGAGGGGAGGACTGTAATATTCCCAATTAGTCCTAAGCTAATGGGAATATTCAATTTTGTTTTGTTTCCTGTCTCATGAATAAAATTGTAAAGGAGGATCAATGAAACTCCTAAACAAAAAAATAAATCAATGACCAATGTGAACAAGGCTAAATCTGGGCCATTTTCTTAAGCACACTTAAGTGTGAAAGAGGCTGGATTAGTTGACGAAGTCAACTAGGACCAAATCACCAGCGTTGTCTAGATGCAACAAACCTCCTAGATGCACAACGCAGTTCTAGTTGGAGATTACACATGTGAATAGAGCTAAATCATTGAGATGGTTTAGGGTTTGGTAGGATTTCTAACTTATAAAAGGAAGAGGAGGAAATCAAGAGAAGGTTGTTCATGGTATGACATTGTCTGAAGATATTGTATGTTTAGACATTTCTTATTCTCTTGGTTGTTTAGCAGAGAATAGTGTTGTTTAGCACTAGGGTGTTCCTGTTCAGGAATCCCACCTCTTCCATTGAGTATCTCTTGGAGGAGTCTTGATGATCTTGTCCACTATCAGGCATTTGGCCAAGCTAAATATTCCAACTACAACACAGATCCCGTTGAGGGTTTGGTTGTCTTTGTAAGCTGCAAAAAGTGGAGGCTAGATTTATTCAGATCTAGGTCATTCTGGTGCCTCTTTTCAGTGGGAGAGCCTTCTATCCTCCTGATAAGAGAGTATTAGATCCTTGGAGCTGCATATTCAGATCTTGGCATCAGGCCAAACCATTTCTAGAGTCTACAACGCAGTTTCTCTCCCACAACTCCGTTATTTGCAAGTATATAGTTGCAGGGAGTTTTGGCATACTTCTGGAGGAGAGATCTCTGGTGTTGGGGGTTCTTCCCTTCACTGTGGTGATCCATGGATTAGCCTTCTAATCCATGTTCTGTTCAGATATGATCTTCTTGTTATTGTATTATATTTAGAAATTCTGAATATTACTACAGATCTGAAACTTTAGATCTCAAATCTACACTTTGTATTTCATGTTTTGCTCAAAACCCCAAGGGGAATGTGTAGAGGAACTCTTCTGGTGTACATATATGGTATGGATCTAATATTTTGTACATAGATTTTTTCTAGATCTGATATGTAATGTACAACTGCTTCAACTCATAATATAATGCTGTCAAGCCTTCTTATAACCTAATACATTGTTGCAGCACCTCATTCTTGAGGAATTCTTCATTGAAGTTATCTATTATTCTCTTGTACATTGTATGGGCCTTATTATAAACCTGATTTTTTGATGTATAAGTGACTAATAAACCATTATATTGATCTCCTGCACATATTGGGTTGAACTGCATTATTTTCTGGGCAGTGTTATTTGTATTTCTACGGTCCCTTCCTAGGGCATTTTCCAACTACACTAGGTGTGGGGAGACCTGTTTAACCCACCTAGAAGGATTTTTTTTTGAATACCTCTTGGATTTTGGTCTTAGATTGTCAGATCTAAGGGATCCAAGGGTTGATTTTCAATCCTGTAGCATACATTCCTAAAAAATGCGTTTTTCAGGCATGCCTTGCTAGCGGCCCCAATTTGGGGATATTACAGGGTACGGGGACCCCACATTAGACTTGATCATTAACACACCCAAAAATATTAGCCCGGGGATAAAAAGTTCGGCTATAGTGGAATATGGGGGCCACTTGGAGAAAAATGCGGCCCACAAACGGACTATGCATTAATTGGAGTGGAGTTAGGTGTAGTAGGCATGAGTTGGGTCCACAAGGACGTTGGGGAGGCTTTGGACAAAAGAGGCATGGGAGGCTCATTTTTCTCATTCATTCATGACTTCAGAAATTTTATCTTGACATTGCATGCTTGAGCAGTGAGCCAAGCTTGCATGTGTTGTTCAGCACACAGGTGTTTCCAAGCGGAGATCACAACCCATTCTTCTGTGGAATTTGAGTGCCAGCCCAAGGAGGGAGTCCCACTTAGTTTTGGACCAGTTCAGTAGCAGGGAGGCCATACCAAAACGTAGAGGAAACTACAACAATGTAGAGGTTGTGTAGTCCTTGAAGGAGGCTCTCCGGGAGGTTGAGGAGTGAGGGGAGTTTGTGGAGGAAACTTGGAGGGGAGGCCTGAGAAGCCTTCTAAAATGGATTGCTATCGTTTTGGTGGAATTCAACAGTAGATTATTCAAATGGGTTGATTTTCACAGCAGTAGAGCCATATAAGCCCAAGAGGCTCAATTTTACGGGTTCAAGCTTTGGACGAACCCTTCGTGGGTTATTTTGGGTATATTGAGGAGAGGTCGAGATTAATTTCCTAAAATTTTTTGAGCAGCGTATCAGGCTCTAGCAATAGATCAGCGTATCAGGCTCTAGCAATAGATAATTTCGGGTAGCAACACCATTTCTGGGAATTTCTAGCACAAAGCTACAACCACGCAAAGCAGTGAGGTTGAGGGTGTAAAACATTTCATTTGGGGCTTCTCTAGCTTGCCTTGAGCAGCCCGAGTTCATTCCTTAGAATGCCTATATTGTACATCCTTTCATATTAATAAAATGGCTCAACAACGTAGTTTTTGGTGATCAATAGTATTCTGATTGTTTGTTTATATTTATGTGCATTTTTATGTCTATGTATGCCTATTATTTACTATAAAAATTCCTTAGGGATATTACAGTGGTATCAAATCTCATAGACTTGGCTTAGCCTGTGAGAGTACACAGTATATGACACTAGAAGACGAGTAGAACATGACATACCAGAGGTATAGGTACAAGAGTAGGGAAAGACAATTGAAGATCACCATAGATCCTGTGACTGTTGAATCGGAGGCTATGGAAACAAACATGGGGGACAATGAGGGAGATAAAAGGAGCAAGGATGAGGAGTTTTCTCACCTCCTATTGAAGGTAGTGTAGGATCTATCGAATAAAATTTAGGATATGGGCCATCGTAATAAAAATGGCATCAAGGGTAAGGGAATCTAAGGGAATTTCCAGGTGGGAGAAGGATTTTGCACTTTACAGCACCATATAACACTCATTCCCAACATTCCTACCATACCATACACACCCCCTCAATTTACCATTCTCACGTTCCCAGTTTTCGAAGTGGGAGGACAGCAGGAGCCGAAGGAAGCAAATTATGTGGAGTGTTTCTTGGAGTACTAGTCCTATGGCCCAGAGTTTGGGAAGGCCATTACTTTCAAATATTTCTATCAGTTGAAGGGAAGGAATAAGCCCAAGGGACAGAGCAGTGGAGATTACACACAGGGAATATATTTGCAACGCACAATGGGGAGGTTGTTTCTCAAGTTACTTTTGATGGCTCCTCCAAGAGCTTGACTAAGGCATGGGTTGAGAAGCTAGATGCCTACTTCCAGCTGAACCAGATGACTGAGGGAGAGACAATAAATATTTCCATGCTACATTTGTAAGGGCAAGCTCATGATTGGTGGTTCCATGGGATAACCACACTAGGGCACATAGGGGTCACAACTTATGATGAATTCACCAAAAGCGTGTTAGAGCGGTTCGAGAGGAAAGACCCAAAGGAGTGTTTTGGGGAGATGACTAGGCTCAAGCAGATTGATAGTGCAGAGGTATACATCTCATATTTTTTGAGACTATCTGTGATGGTGCGAGAATTATCAGAGTCTTGGATGATTTACATGTTCATAGAGGGGCTGGTAGAGCCATTACAGGGGTTAGTTAGGTCCAACATGCCCAATATGTTGCAGGATGCAATGGAGAGAGCTAGGGACCACAGGATGCCCTACCTAGAGCCAGGGCACCTCTACCAAATAAGATAGGTTTTTAGCATAGGGTGAGAGATACGAGGGTCCCACCACAAAGAGTCAACCAAGGACGTGGGTAACTAGTTGAGGACACATGGAGAGACTCCAGAGAAGGAAGCTATAATTCACTTGTTAGGAGGTGTGGGTACCAGACCATAGGTGTCTAACAAACAAGGCCCATTACATAGAGGTCTTCTCAGACATCGATGCAGAGGATGAGACATACTATGATATGGGGGGAGATGACAACGCAACACCTCAAGAGAGAGCACCACCATCACCACCACCACTAGCTATAGGGGGAGCTTCTTTTTCACCTTATGGATGGGTCCTCACATCGTTGTGTGGGGTACCCAAATTTCTAACCATGAGGATTAGGGGGACAGTTCAGGGGCAGTGTGTTTCAGTATTAGTGGATAGTGGGGCCACCCAAAACTTCATCGATTCCTAGATGGTCTAGAGGAGGGGCATCACCACGAATGAATTCGAGGGGTTTTCTGTTCTTGTGACAGGTGATAGGACCATGCAACGCACACACTATGTTCCCACCTTGACTGTGACCATGGGGAACTACTCCATGGCATACCATTTCTTTATGGTGGATGTACCAGGCACCAATGTAGTATTTTGGGTCCAATGGCTCTATTCACTTGGTAGAGTCACCACTGACTAGCAGAAGTTGGAGATGGAGTTTGTAGATCTAGATGGAAATATAGTGTTGCGGAGGGGTATGCAATCTTGCCCTTCACAGACGGTCTCAACCCATAGGATGGAGGTTGAAATGAGGCACGAAGATGTTGATTGGGCTATTAAGTTGAGTATTTCACAGGCTAGGGGTGAGGCCAAGCCACCAAATCTGGAGATATAGGCCATCGTTGACAGGTACCCAATAGTGTTTGGAGATATACAGTTCGGTAAACCACCTGAACGAGGGCTTTAGCATAGCATTGAGTTGGATCCTAGAGTACAAGCTGTGATCAACACTCCCTATCATAATCTCAAGGCCTAGCGGAATGAGATAGAAAGAGCCATCCATGAGCTATTGGAACTAGGGAACATTAGGCCTAGCTCTATCCCCTTTGCTTCATTAGTTGTTCTAGTGAAGAAGAAGGATAAGTCCCTCTGCATGTGCATTGATTACAGGGCGCTCAATAAGAAGACCATGAAGAACCGCTACCCCCTTCCACACATAGATGAGATGATGGATGAGTTGAGGGGATCTAAGTTATTATCAAAGATTGGTCTACGATTAGGGTACCATCATATCCTGGTGAGGGACAAGGATGTCCCCAGACAAATTTTCGGTGCCATTATGGGCACTTCGATTTCTTGGTTATTCCCTTCGGGATAACCAATAGACCAACCACATTTTAGTCATGCATGAACCATGTATTCCATGGAAAGTTGAGGAAGTTCATGCTGTGTAATGTTCCCAATTTTTCATGGAGAAAATTGGAACATTAATTTTTCCATTTTTACATAGGAGATGAATAAAATGGGTAGGAGACCCATTTATTCCTTAGATAGAGAATAAAAATCCTCTTGGCATGAGGGAGGATCACTTTTGGAGCTTGATTTTACACCTCCATGTGTGAAAAGGGGCTTTTGCAAGAAGGCTAGGTCAAGTTTGACCAAGTCAAACTGCGCAGTAGCATGAGGTGGAGAGCACATTGTGGGCCAGCGCAGTGGGATAAGGAGTGAAGCTTCTAGAGGAAGGAAACCCTAATGAGTGGGGTCCATTGAGAGGGAGCTCAAATTGTTTAAAAGGAGGGCAAGGCTACCATGGAAAATCATCTTGAGTATTATTCATCTTTTGTCCGGTGGACTTGCAGCAACATCTTGCTGGTTAGCAAGAATTTCTGAGGGAGTTCCTGTTTAGGATTTCCTCTCCTTCTTGAGTATCTCTTGGAGGATTTCACTCTATTCCCCATATTCAGACATTGAGGTCAAGTATCATCCATCTTCATCAGCGCAGTTCCAGGTGGAGTTTGTGCAGTGTTGTTGGGTGTTGTTGGGGAGGTTTTCCACAACACCATCCTTGGCTTGATTTTCAGAGGAGGGAGCTTCCATCTCTTTGGGAGGTCAGAAAAGTAGGTTTATGAGCTTATTCCACCATCTTTGGCATCAGGCCAACCACTTGCCATCATATGTAGCGCAGTACCTCTCTTAGACAACGTTATTCTTGGAGAGAATTTGTTGTGAGGGGTTTGCAGATAGTTGGAGGGTGAAATATTAGGTGAAGGAATCAGTATTTCACTTCATATTTCTCATTGGAAGAGGCCATTTTAGATTGAGGATCTCATTCAGCCATTTCCTCCTATTTTTTTTATGAGTTGCTGCTGCTCAGCAACTCTGGCATTATTGTGTTTTCTATTTCTGTACATGTATGGTAGCCAATCCTTCTAACGGATTGTTGTACTAGTGTTTTTAGGGGTTGAGAGCCTTCTCCCCCTTTTTATTTGAGCTGATATTGATATATCCTTGTATTTACATATTGTATGTAGCACTCTCCATTCATAACCGCGCAGTCATAGCTATGGTCTGGATACATAGCAGTGTTTTGTCTCATTTCATGTACTTGTCTTGTTGAGGCTTCATTTCCAAGCTTGAGTGATTGGATCCTCAAAGCATGGTACACATTTGCTACTATATTATTAATTTTTCAGCTATTTACTTCTTCATGTGCCATGGCTCAATAGAATAACACTATCTTTCCATTGTATGTTCATACATGTGCTTACATTGTTGCAGCCCTATTCTTTGGGCAATTCTTGAGGAAGGAATTTCACATATCTATAGACAGAGTCTGTGAAGGGCCAGGTAGCCTTTGGATCTCACCCTTAATTAGAAGGTGACATATCCAGAAAATGCCCCCATAGCCTATCTCTGGAATAGATTTGTGATATTTCAGAAAAGGGAGCTCCAACTCTAGAATATCTTGAGATATTCCCATAGTTGTAGCAAGTTCCTGAAAAAGGAACATTACATGCTGGTATTTTTTGACGACATATTGATCTATAACCGAACTTGGGAGGAGCACTTACAACATGTAGAGGAAGTGCCGCATATCCTAGAGGGGCAAAAATTCTATGCCAAATTTTCTAAGTGTGAGTTTGGGTTGATTGAGATGTTATATTTAGGGCACATCATCGAGGTGGATGGCGTGCATGTACATGAGGAGAAGATTAGGGCCATCTAGGATTTTCCAAAGCCCCAAAATGTGACGAAGCTGAGAGGGTTGTGGGAATTTGTACTTATTACAGGAAGTTCGTGACGAGATTCTTATAACTAGCAACACCACTTACAGATATAACGAATAAAGGGGCATTTGCAGGACGAATACAATGGAGGAGGCCTTTGAGCACCTCAAACATGTTATGAGCAGTTGCCCTATGCTATCACTTCTTGAATTCACTCAGCCCTTCGTGTTGGAGTGTGATGCATCTGGAGAAGGGGTAGGGGTCCTGTTGATGCAGGGAGGACACCCCATAGCTTTCGAGAGTCAAAATCTACTGCCCCATGAGGGACTGTACCCCACATATAATAAGTTAATTCTAGCCATTATGCATGCACTAAATAAGTTCAGGAAGTACCTGATGGGGAAAAATCTTCGAGTAAGGATCGATCATAACAACCTCAGGTTCTTCTTGGAGCAGAAACAATTACAGGAGAGGCAACATAAGTGGGCGATCAAGCTCCAGGCATACAATTTTTACATCGAGCATATCAAGGGGAAGCATAACGTGATGGTGGATGCATTGTCTAGGTGGAAAACTTCCCTTTCTTTGATGAGAATTTCCCCGAATTGGAGTGCCCAATTGTTGGTGGAGTATTCCAAGGACCGGTTTGCATGTGAGGTCCTTAATGGGGTGGTGATAGATGATCGGTACTGGGTGATGAACAAGGTGATCTAATACAGGGACCGAATTTACTTGGTGGTCAGCTCCCAACTGCGAGAGAATATTCTGCAGGCTGACCACGACTCACATCTAGCAGAACATCAGGGGTACATGAAGACAAACAGGGCCAAAAAGGAGCGATTTTTGTGGAAGGGCCTCAAGGATGATGTTCTGTGGCATATCAGGGAGTGTGAGACATGCCAACAAAATAAGGGTGAGCACTCACACCCTATAGGCTTATTGCAACCTCTTCCTATACATGAGGGGAGTGGGAGGGCATCTCGATGGATTTTATTACCGAGCTGCCCACAGTACAAGGAAAGGACTGCATTTACGTGGTGGTAGACCATTTGACAAATTTTTCACACTTCTTCACCATCTCAGCTCAGTACACGACCTCACAGGTGGATGAATTGTTCTTCAGGGAGGTTTTTGGGCTACATGGTCTTTAGAAGACCATTTTCAGTGACCAGGACAACCGGTTCATGGGAGGATTATGGCAAGAGCTCCCGTACCACCCTTCCACCCTATAGAAGAATAAAACAAGAATGGACTCTCATACTAGGGAAAATGGTCCACTTTACAATGATATAGAATGATGTAGAAGAAGAAGAAACACTAGACCATAACCCCAACTATGACACAAACACCTAATGATGATCCTAGACCTCCCAACACTGCCTCTTCAACTCTTGGCAGATAGACACTTGTACAGTTTTTACAATGATGCATTTACAATGATTTAGTACAATGATACCTTTACAATGACTGTATGTAGTGTTGCCCACTTGAAGACTTCATGTGCTGAAATTCTTGCTGCTGTTTTGCACCTTGATTTATGCTCTTGTCATGCTACCCTCTGCTACACCATGCTTTGCTTTGGTGCCCTAAAAAGTCTAGTCCTTTGCAACCCTTGACAACACATGATCTAGCTTTTTCTTGCCTTCTAGGATCTCGATATTGAATCTGGTGTATCTCTATTATTTCAGCTCCCCAATATGTGATTTTCAATTCTCTAGTAGTACTATGAGTCTTCTTTCCAATTCCATAGGTCTAATCCAATTTGGATTCTTCAAGAGAGAGTTATGCCCAATCTCTCACAATGACCTAATTATGGACTGTTTAAGTAGAGTGAACTTGTACGACATGCCACGTGTCATTGTTTCTTCATTCGGCTCTAAAATTGATACAGTAAAAACTAAAGTTCGTGCAATATTTTCCACTTTTTACATAATTCCAATCTGATACTCAGAGAGAGAGTTATGACGATTTTCCCAAGGTCACTTCTTTGAGATGAAGTTTAGGAGCCTACAAAAACACTAACTTCCACATATCATATATCCGAAAATTTTGCACATGTCGATCTAAAATTTTTATAGGAGCTTCCTCAGGATTTCAGCTTCGCCTCATAAAAATTTCAGCTTCTAAACTTTCGTAGAAAAAAATTTAGAGCGCAAATTCCATGATGATCTATTTTAGGTAGCGAAATCCATACATAAGGAGGATATTATATAAATGATTAGGTTGAGAGGGGATTCAACAAGTGAACGTGGGAGGGATTTTTGGAGCTTAAAAATTATTAATTATTCACTTTTCAATTACCCATTCCACAACCCCATGGGTTTTAGCCCACTAATTGGGGTTACAAACTTCAAACATGAATATCTCTCAAACCGTGAAGAATTACATGGCATGCCATATATCAATGGAAACATCTCGACAAGTAGAAACCATCGAAAGAATTCCTGACCCAAAATATAGTAATGTTTTAGGTCAAAATTCCCATGCAATATTTGGGTAGCCCCTGGTGTTTCTTGGGTTGACATTATTGACAACCACTGATCAACAATATCCCCCTTTGGAATTGATGGAAACACAAGTACTCCCCCTGCGATCATGACACCTCTTCCTACAACATTCTCTCCCCCTTTGAAATCAATGGCAAAGGGAAACTCCCCCTGACACACAACCATTTGGCAGACCTGTACACACTTCCACTCCCCCTGACACACAACCATCATGCGGACCTGTACACACTTCCACTCCCCTTTTATATTCCGAATAAGGAAAATATAATGAGAACTTGGGAGAATCCCAAGCTTCTGGCGAAGATATTCAAATGCTTCATGAGGTAATTTTTTA
Source organism: Pinus albicaulis (assembly GCA_034641835.2). Taxonomy (NCBI): domain Eukaryota; kingdom Viridiplantae; phylum Streptophyta; class Pinopsida; order Pinales; family Pinaceae; genus Pinus; species Pinus albicaulis. Next base: position 766,823,305 of record CM076572.1, read on the forward strand.
GTGAAGATATCAACGATTTTTTCTTTTGTACCAACATACTAAAGTTTGATATTCTTTTCAGTGACTTGTTCTCTAACAAAATGATATTTGATCGGAATGCGTTTTGTTTTTGAATGCATGACATGATTCTGGGAGATGCCGATGGCACTGGTGTTGTCACAGAATATGGGAATAGGCTCACTGAATTGTACTTGAAGATCTTGCAAAGTTGGTTTCATCCAAAGGACTTGAGTACAACATGCTGCCGCTGCAGTGTATTCTACTTTCACTGTAGATAACGGGATTGAGGTTTGCTTTTTTCTCAACCATGATACAAGACAATCACCTAGATAGAATGCTGCTCCACTAGTACTCTTAGGATCATCAACGCTTCCTGCCCAATCTGCATCTGTAAAGGCTTAAATATGAGATTGTTACCCTTGGGATACCACAAGCCATATTCTTCCATGCCCTTTAGATATCGAAGAATTCTTTTTACAACAATAATATGTGATTCTTTTGGTGCTGCTTGGAATCTTGCTACTTGTCAAACTGCTTGCATAACATCTGGCCGGGAGGCTGTTACATATAGAAGAATACCAATCATAGATCTGTACAACCTCTGATCCACATCCTTAGATGAGTCGTCTATGCTTAATTTGAAACATATTACCATCGGAGTAAGGACGGGTTTGCAATCTTCCATTTTGAATTTCTTGAGAATTTCCTTGATGTACTTGGATTGACATATAAATATTCCTTTCTCTTGCTGAGATATTTGAAGCCCTAAGAAGTATTTCAGCTCACCAAGTAAAGACATCTCAAACTCACTTTGCATATTTGTACAAAATTTATTACTTAGTTGATCATCATTGCTACCAAATATTATATCATCCACATATACCTCAACGATTGTTAAATTATCTTTATCTATTTATACATAAATATTGCTATCAACAGTACCTTTGTTGAACCCTTGTTGACATATATATCCATCAAGACGAGCATACCATGCTCTGGGAGCCTGCTTGAGACCATATAAAGCCTTCTTTAACCTGCAAACATAGTATTCTTTTTCTGATAGTAGAAAAACTTTAGGTTATTCGATGTAAAATTCTTCTTCTCATTCGCCATTCAAAAATGCTGAATTAACATACATTTGGTAGACTTTGTTTTTTTCTTGAACATGCATAGGTGAGAAACATTTGGATGGCTTCCATTCTAGCAACTGGTGCAAATGTTTCGTCAAAATCAATTCCTTCCAATTTTTCATAGTCTTTGCAAACCAATCTTGCTTTGTTTCTGGTCACCTGTCCATCTTTATTCAATTTGTTCCTAAACACCCATTTAGTCCCAATGACATTTTTATCTTTTGGTCGTGGAACTAATTCCCAGGTGTTATTCTTCTCGATTTGATCCAATTCTTCATTCATAGATGCTACTCAATGTTCATTCTGGCTGGTTTCCTCAAAACTACTAGGCTCAAAGGTTGCTAGAAAATCAATGTGATCTTGTTGTGATGAACGAAACTGTCGACCTTCATTTATGTCACCAATTATTTGATTTGATGGATAGTTCTTTTGAATCCATTCTTTTGTTCTCTTTGGAGGAGCTTCTTGTTGTTGTTCTGGTATATATTGATGATCATTATTTACTTCTTCTTGGTTGATAGTTGCTTCTTGTTCTAAAATTTTCTCTGTGTATTTTTCAACCTCTGTCTCAAGTTTCAAATATTATAGATCCTCATCATTATTAGTTAGAACACCATCTTCATCAAATGTAACATTTATGCTCTTCACTATCTGTTTTTGTCTTAGATTATAGCATTTATCGGCGTTTCTTTTGCATGAGTAACCAACAAAGATACCTTCATCAACATATGATTCAAACTTACCCAAATTTTGATCTTCTCTTTTGATATAACATTTACTTCCGAAGATTATGAAATATTTTACATTAGCTGGTTTTCCTTTCCATAATTCATATGGGGTCTTGTTGCAATTATTTTTGAGAAGACTTCGGTTGATAATGAAGACTGTCGTATCAATTTCTTGAACACAGAAATTTTCATCCAATTTTGAGTCCTTCAACATTGTTCTACCCATTTCCTATATGGTTTTGTTCTTTCTTTCAACAACTCCATTTTCCTGAGGTGTTCATGCCATTGAAAATTGCCTTTTTATTCCATATTCGTCGCAGTATTTCTGAAATAATTTGGAAGTGAATTCTCCACCATTATTTGATCTTAGACACTTTATTTTCAAATAAGTTTCATTTTCGACCAACTCCTTGTAGATCTTAGATCCCTCAAATGCTTCAGATTTTTTCTTTAGGAAACTGACGACTGTCATCCTAATATAGTCATCTATCATTAACATGAAATATAATTCTCCATCTAAGACTTTTGTTCTCACAGGACCACATAGATCAGTATGTATCAATTCAAATGGATGTGATGCAAAGTGTTCTTTTTTTTTAAATTGGACTTTTGTGTGCTTGCCGTGCTGACACGCCTTACATAGTGTGTTGGAAGGTTTTGAGATTTTTGGCATTTCTCGTACTGCTTCCTTTTTTCTTATCCTGACAAGATTGTTAAATTTTATGTGACCCATTCATTTGTGCCATAACCAGCTTTCATATTCTTTAGCTAGTAGACATTCTTTAGTTGCTTCATCCAAAACATATATGTCGTTTGGAGCTAGACTTGCTGTAGCCACAATTTTACCATATCTGCCTTTCCTGATTTCACCTTTTGTGGAGTTGAATAGCATTGTGTGTCCTTGATCACACATTTTTCCAACACTAAGCAGATTCTGATTCATGTTTTCAACCAATAGAACATTCTTGGCTATATCATCCTTGCTTCCGAGAGTGACGGTACCTGATCCTATAACATTTGAAGATCCATCATTTCCAAAGGATATGCTTCCATCCTTCTTCTCTTTCTGAGATACAAATTTCCTTCTATCTCCAGTCATATGCGTTGATCAACCGCTATCAACATACCACACATCCTTGTTTTTTTGAGCCTTGAGAGCGAGAGCACAATTATTAGTCTTCTTCTTCTTCCATGTTTGTTCATTCTGTGGCTTCTAAGATTCTTTTAGAGGATTTTCAAGTCTGCAGTCTCTGGCTATGTGTCCAAAGTTCTGACATTTGTAACATTCCATATTATTTCTTAAATGTTCAAATCTATTGATGTTTCGTTGAGCCCTGGGAGGTTCATATTTGAAGGATCTCCTGTAATTGTATTGGTTCCTAGGGTACGTGCAACATTCTATAGCTTTATGACCAAATTTTCCACATGAATAACAATAGCCATGAAAAATATGTTGGTACCTGGATGGAAATCTTTGTCGAGGAATTTTCTTCCAAGGATGTTCTTGCGAATATTGTCCAATGAAGTCTACATGCATGTAAGATCTCATAGGTTCATTGTATTTTTTTGTAGAAGGTCCTGCTTCTTCTTCTTTGTAATTGAGGCCAGTTTTGTTGTTGTAAGATCGTTGATTTTTGATGAGTTCTTCCAATTCCATTGAGCTGTTGGCATAGTTTTGGAAATTTTTTCCCTTCCTTAATTCCTTACGAAGCGAGACTACTTCAACTTCTAATGCTTCCCTTTCTTGGTTGCTTTCTTCCAAATTCTTTTGAAGTGACTCTTCAATACATTTGTGTTCTTCAACTTCAATTTTGAGACCTTGAACTTGTTCTTCAAGAGTATTGGAATGGATCCTCTCAGCCTTGAGCTCTTTTATAAGCCTGATTTCCTCAGAAAATTCTTCTATGGTCAACCCTTCTTCTTTGTTGTTCGAGACCTCTTGTTTATTGTGCTTGGCCATAAACAATACTCTCTCATTAGCTTCTTCTTCACTGTCATTGTCTTCATCGGATGATGAGCTATCTTCTTTAGAGAGAAAGTTCCTTTTGGATCCTTGCTTGTTGAATTTCTTAAAGCCTTTCTTTCCTTTTTCCACATCACTTGCTCGTATATTTGTCGTTGAAATTCTACAACCACCACACCAAACACAAGCAATGGAAGTTTACCTTTGAATTTCCCTTACCAATTTTTAGTTTTCTCGTGAAGTAAGCATATTCTTCATCTGAAATACCTTCTTCATCATCTCCCTTTTCTTCACACTTGTAGGTGCATGTCTTTTCAATTGAAGGTTGTTTATCCTTATTGGTTTTCTTAGATGAAACAAACACAGTTTCTAGATGCGAAGTACCCTCTTCTTCATAAAGTCTCATTTCATATGCTATGAGAACTCCATGCAATTCCTCTTTGCTGAGTTTTTCCATATTTGCACTATATTCTAAGACCGATACCTTTGGGTTGAATCTTCCTGGTTCTAAGAATATTTCGTATAATACTCTTCTCATCAACTGGCTCTCCCAATCCTTCCAGAGTATTGGTTATTTCATCAATGTATTGGAAGTATGTAGCAATGTTTCAATATTCTTTCATTATGAGTTGATCAAATTTTTCTCTATAGATTTGAAGCTTTGCTTCTTTGACATTTGAGTCACCTGCATATATATTCTCAAGCTTGTCCCATACATTTTTGGCAGTTTGACAACCCAACACCTTATGATAATCAAATTCAATCAATCCACTGATAATAATATTCTTTTCCTTTGCGTCATTTACCAAATTCTTCTTACCTTGTTCATCTTCGATTGATGTAAATCCATTTTTAACAGTGTCCCATACTTCGTAACCTTGCACCAAGAGATAGACCTCCATTCTTCCTTTCCAGAGTGCATAATTATTTTCATTGAACATAGGTACACCATTCTTGGTATTCTCCATGACCTCCTTCCAGGTGTTAAACTTCTATTGAAGGAACCAAGCTCTGAAACCAATTGTTGGAAATATTGAGAGGGGGGGTGAATTAGTATTCCTTTCAATTAAAACATTAGTTAATTTTCAATTATTACTGTTTGTACAATGATAGAAAGAATAAATAAAAAGGAGCAAAACTATGACAGTTTTTTATGAAACCTCCCCGGGACAAAAACCACCTGAATGCTTTTCTAATAATTCTTTAATATTCAACTCAAATTGAAAATAAAGCTCCAACTTCCTAGAATCTAGATAAGCATTCTTCTCTAGCTCCCACTAGATGGATGCTCCAACGCCCGAGATTATTCAGTAGTAAACTGAATGGATGCCCCAACACCCAATGAGCTACAACTCACCCTAGCGCCAACCTACCACCATAAATTTTTCATGGGCTTGAACTTGTTGGTGACTTCATGCACTAGCCTAGCATCACCCTTCCACCCTATAGAAGAATAAAACAAGAATGGGCTCTCGTACCACGGAAAATGGTCCACTTTACAATGATATAGAATGATGTAGAAGAAGAAGAAGACACACTAGACCATAACCCCAACTATGACACAACCACCTAATGATGATCCTAGACCTCCTGACACCGCCTCTTCAACTCTTGGTAGATAGACACTTGTACAATTTTTACAATGATGCATTTACATTGACTTAGTACAATGATACCTTTACAATGACTGTATGTAGTGCTGCCCACTTGAAGAATTCATGTGTTGAACTTCTTACTACTATTCTACACCTTGATTTCTGATCTTGTCATGCTACCCTCTGCTGCACCTTGCTTTGCTTTGCTTCCCTAAAAATTTTGGTGCTTTGCAGCCCTTGACAACACATGATCTAGCTTTTTATTTCCTTCTAGGATCTCGATATTGAATATGGTGTATCTCTGTTATTTCAGCTCCCCAATATGTTATTTTCAGTTCTTTATTAGCACTCTGAGTCTTCTTTCCAATTACATAGGTCTGATTCAATTTGGATTCTTCAAGAGAGAGTTATGCTCAATCTCTCACAATGACCTAATTATGGAATATTTTAGTAGAGCGAACTTGTACGGCATGACACGTGTCACTTTTTCTTCATTTAGCTCTGAAATTGATACAACAAAAACTATAGTCTATGCTCTATCTACAAATTTTTACAGAATTCCAATCCGATACTCAGAGAGAGAATTATGATGATTTTCCCAAGGTCACTTCTTTGAGATGAAGTTCAGGAGCTTGCAAAAACATTGACTTCCATAGATCATATCTCCAAAAATATTGTGCACCCTGATCTGAAAGTTTTACAGGAGCTTCCTTAGGATTTCTTCTTCGCCTCATAAAAATTGCAGCTTTTGAACCTTCGTAGAAAAAAAGTTAGAGTGAAAATTCCACTATGACCTGTTTTAGGTAGTGAAATCCCTACATAAGGAGGATATGAGGATCACAATTTATATAAATGCTTAGGTTGAGAGGGGCTTCAACAAGTGAACGTTGGAGGGATTTTAGGAGATTAAAAATTATTAATTATTGACTTTTCAATGACCCTTTCCACAATCCCATGGGGTTTTAGCCCACTAATTGAGGTTACAAACTTCAAACATGAATATCTCTCAAACCGTGAAGAATTATGTGGCGTGCCATATATCAACAGAAACATCTTGACAAGTAGAAACCATCAAAATAATTCTCGACCTAGAATATAGTAATTTGGTAGGTCAAAATTCCCATGCAAAATTGGGGTAGCCCCTGGTGCTGCTTGGGTTGACATCAATGACAACCGTTGATCAATAGAGGCCATGATGGATTACAGGGAGAGGCACTTAAAGAAGAGGATGATCAAGGAATTCTTGATCAGATGGAGGAACCTACCGGATGAGGATGCCACTTGGGAAGGGGAGTAGATACTTCAACATCCATTATTGAAATTGCTTGAGGACAAGCAAAATCTTGGCAGGGAGGACTGTAATATTCCTTCTTAGCAATTCTACTAAGTAGAAATATTAATTTTTCCTACTTCCATTTTGACTTAGGAAGAGTGGGTATGGGGACCCCACATTAGACTTGATCATTAGCACGCCCCAAAACATTAGCTTGGGGATAAAAATTGATGCTATAGTGGAATATGGGGGCCACTTGGAGTGTAATGCAGCCCATAAAGGGATTATGTATTCATTGGAGTGGAGTTAGGTGTAGGAGGCATGGGTTGGGCCATAAGGACGTTGGGGAGGATTTGGAAAAAATATGCATGGGAGACTCATTTTGTTAATTTATTAATCACTTCATAATTTGTATCTTGACATCGAACACTTAAGTAGTGACCCAAATCTGCATTTTTTATTCAACACATAGGTGTTTTCGAGTGGATATCCTAACCCTCGCTTCGGTGGAATTTGAGTACCAGCTCATGGAGGGAGTCCCACTTAGTTCTGAATTAGTTCAGTAGCAGGGATGCCATACCATAACGTAGAGGAAGCTACACCAGCGTAGAGGCTACACAGTCCTTGAGGGAATCACTTCGGGAGGTTGAGGATTGGGGGGAGTTTGTGGAGGAAACTTGGAGGGGCAGCTTAGGAATCCTTCTAACAGTGATTGCTATAATTTTGGTGGCATTCAATGGTGGATTCTTCAGGTGGGTCAATTTTCTCAACAGTAGAGCCATCGAAGCCCAAGAAGGTCAATTTTCTGGGGTCAAGCTTTGGCTGAACCCTTCGTGGGTTATTTTGGGTATATTGAGGAGAGGTCGAGATTAATTTTTCGGAATTTTTTGAGCAGTGTAGCGGGCCCTAACAAAATATCATTTCAGGTAGCAACACCATTTCTGGGCATTTCTAGCATAGAGATACAACCACGTAGAGCAATGAGATAGAGGGTTTCCAACATTTCATTTGGGGCTTCTCTAGCTTGCTTTGAGCAAGCCTAGGTGCATTCCTTTCAGCACCTATATTGTACATACTTTCATATTAATAAAATGGCTCAGCAATGAAAATTTTAGTGATCAATGGTATTCTGATTATGTGTTTGTATTTCTATGCATTTTTATGTCTATGTATGTCTGTTATTTACTGTAAAAACTCCTAAGGGATATTACATTTCTCATGCAATGATTTTGGCCATAAGGTTATTAATTGCAATACCCATGTGAAGAAAATGAGACTCAAGTGTTATCCTTTGTTTCTCGGTCACATAAGGTGTTATGTGTGTAACAACATTTTACATAATTCCAAAGAGTAAAAAATTCCTAAGTGTTACAAGCAATCCAGTCAAAGAGAGAAGATCGTGCAAAGCCATCCACATAAGAAGAAAGAAAGTGATGCACATTTCACAGTTAAAACCATTAAAGTTTGGAGGAAATAGGAGAAGCAAGAGACTCCCACCAAAATCTTAGCCCTATGTTGTAACTCCTAGAGACAACCTTGAGTTGTTAAAGACCAGTGCCTAGGAAATCTTAAATACAAGAGGATTTAAAAGGTATTTTGCATGCTGATAGGAGGGGTCCTCTTGTTATGGAATGATAGTTAAATTTTTTGGTATTGGTCCAAGATATTAGAGAGAGAATTGGTAGGAATAATATCTAGCTATATAACGAAAGAGCTACTCAAAATGGATCTGGAGCAGTTATGAAGAGAAACTGTTGAGAGCTGGGCCGAATGTTAAATAAATGAATAGTTATAAATATAAATGGAGATGATACATAATGTAAGAGAGAGATGAAAACATCAGAGCAAGGTAGGCTTATATTAACACAAGAATCCACCCTCCACTAATATCAGAAGAATAACGACCTGTAAGTAGAACTTGAAATAGGAATTGAGCCTCGAGCAATATTTAAAATGTTACAGAAAGGCAAGACATGAGTACCATTTAAGATAAATTCAAATCTAATGGATTGAGCATTCACATTCCGAAAGCTACGATAACAAGCAAATGATGCAAACACAATGAACATTGAATTTAGTCACTGCCAAGAGAATACATATTGTTCACTTATATCAATTGGAATCCATCACAACAACAGGTTATTCTTGTATTTCTTTCCCGAAATGGGATCTTCAGATATACACTATGAGTGAAATTCAAAATTTACAAAAAGAGACAATTCGAAAACTACAATTTCTTCTCTAGATAATTCGAAACCCGTTCTTGGTCTTTGATTTCATCTTTTATAGCTTTTCACATGAGCTTTGAGAGAAGATATTTTCTAAAACAAAATATTCCTTGGAGATATTTTCTGTTCCTAGTCTTAATCAAAAACCAAAAATGATGATGAGGAAAAACAAGCTCTCATCTCATACAGAATGGCTTGACACAGGCTCTAACTAAAATATAACAATAAGTAAAACTTAAAGAGTGCATAGGGTGAAATGAAGATTTCACCCGATTTTACAATTCATAGAAAAAAAAAGTTAAACAGGTCGCATGGGCCAAAACATGAGTTTCACTTGTTGGTATTCTGATGAGGTGTGCTTGATGACTATGGATGTGGCCGAGCTGATGATGAGGATGATCCCACTTTGCGACCAGAAGGGGGCGACAGCTGCTGAGAGGATTAGGATACTGGAGTATTGACATATTCGGTGCACTTTTTCCACGTGTTTTCTCCGGGAGATGGCATAAGGGCAAAGGTTTCAACCAGGGTCTAGATATTTGTGAGCTCAGTATAATATACGTGGATGGCTAAGAATTTCTTAACCTGGTAGAGGAGGAAAAAATCTTTGCTCAGAGCGGCTATTATTGTGTCTGCCTTTAGCCTGGCAATCTTCTCCAGAGGTATGTTGGTATTATTCATGATGTATGTCATTTTCTTCTCGTAAGCCGTTATCTCGGAGAATGCGGATGTTTCTGGACTCCAGCATGAAGAGAGACTTGCTTCCACTAAATTATTCCACTCCTAGTCGAACTGTTCAACTCCTCTTGAAACTAATTTTAGACAGCCCAATGCGTACACACGAGCGGTCTCCTTCTCGATTACTCTTCTAACCTTCGTTACCCTTCTAAAATGATCAGTGATTCCTTGTGCGTGCAATTCCTCGAGGCCTAGATCATTCAGGTACCGAATATACCTCTTAGCCATTGAAGCCTTTGCTTCCCCATCCACGCACCCTTCTTGCAGCTATACTTCGAAAAAGTGAACAACAATCTTTTTATCATCCATCAGGGTGAGGTAGTTCCAATGCTGCCGGACCTCTGCTATTATATCTGTCCAAATTAAATGCCTGGCTTCCAAGAGTGTCATGTTGCCTTTGATTCGAGCAGTTAAGTCCTTGATAGATTTATCCTGTGCTTGCTTTTCTCCTTGTAATTTTTCGACCTCCTTCTGCATCGACGCCACCACCTTCTGATTCTCCACCAGTGCAGTTTCCATCTCTTTTAACTTCTGACAGGCTGTACGAGTTTCACTTTTTGATACCTTCAAGTCAGGCAAGGCTTTAGTAAGCTACTCTGGGGTTGTGCCGGGCTCGCCAGACACCGGGGCTACACATATTTTCTAATCCCATTTTCCTTGCAGATTATACAATCTTTGTTTGAGATCCACTATCTCCGTGATATTTTGGGATTTTTAGTCCTGCTCTTTAGCAAGCGTATTGGCGAGAGTCGATTTTTCCCTTTCCACTTGGACCAATTCATCTGTTTGCACATGCTCCCTGTTGGGTATGTTTAGTTTCCGCTTTAGCTATGAGTTCTCTGCTTCTAGGTCGGTAATAAGCTTTTGCTGAACTGCATCCCTATCAACTCCCTTGTCCCTTATTTATTTTTTGAGGGTTTCTAACTTGTTATTGTTTTCCCTAGCCCTAGATTTATCCCTCTTTTGGTTCTCTAATAATGAGCTATGCTTCTGCTCAAGTTTCCTCAAAGAAAGTACGAGTTTCTCCACCTCGTCCCATAACATATCTCCTACACATTTGTTTAAGCCAAGCTTGTCCAACAGGGTAATATTGGTTAGGTTTAGGGTGATCTCTAAAGCTCGGTAGTGACCTCCATCAGCTGAGGGTTGTAGCACTGCTTGTTCAATAGCCAAGATGAGCTGCTCCTTATCCATGTCCAACACAGAGGTGAGTCGAGTATGATATTTGTCTATAAACCCAACCAGTTCAGCCCTTCGTTTTTCTCATGCGGTCCTATTTCTGGTGTTTATATCTTCCCTTATTTCCGCTCTATCCACTGTAATTTCTTGTGAAATCCTAGAGGGGCTCGACGAGGAGGCGTTGTTGAAAGCAATCATAAAACCTACCTTGAATCTGTCAGGGGCCCCAAATTGGGGAACATCCTCCAAAAATGGTTCCTCCCATATATCTTCTGGCCCTCCAATCCTTTGTTTTTTGTGAGGATGTGCTCCCTGATTAATGTTCATACCTTCTGGACTTCCTGAGACCTCTGAGACATCTGCCTACCCCATTTTCTCTGTTCCAATGGATGCATTGTCGCCCTTCACTTCTGCGGCTGAAGACTCGGCCTCCATCTGTGTATCCAAAGGCTAGGTATCAAGGTTAGCTCTACATTCAATGAAGGGCCTAGTCTCATGTACATTAGAAGCTGACTTTATTTTCCTCTTCCTATTGGAAAGGACTCCTTTCGGGTCATAGGGCTAGATTTTTCCCCGTAGAAGGTCCATCCCTTGCAGCAATTTTTCCACGGTGGGGAGGGTGTGCCTCAAATTTATGGTGAAGGGACCAACTAAAGTTGGGGGTTTGAGAATATATCCTTTCTTCGCAGGCACGAAGTGGATCTGGATAGCCTTCAAGGTTTGTCGAATGAATTCAAGGGTGAAGATTTGCATAGCTGGAAACACCGGTAAGCAATAGGGAGGTACTTCTTCCCCATAGACCCTGATTTCAGTGTAATCATCATACATGTACCAGTCTCCTATTCTATATTCCTCATCGAACTGCAGCTATTCCTTCTGCTTAGGAAATATTCTAGGCAGAGGGCTGTCATGTGTAATGGCATAGGCTATGGACATAAACTCATTAAGAAACTTTTCATACCCCTTCCCCCCCGGCCGTTGGCAAACCAAAACGTTCCACTCAAAGGCAGTTCTTGGCTGGGAATTTGTCCTTGAAAGTTTCTCTAGGCCTAGACTCTCAAACTTATCAGCATGCTCGAATAAGAACAGGTAAAACACTAAGGAAAAAAACCTAAAATACCTAGTAGAAGGGAACTCTTGAAACTGGGTTTGAATGGCCGAAGCTAGGAAAACAAGAATATTTAAAAGTGTACCCTTTTTCATCATGAGCCATAGAAGAGATATACCTCTTTTGACACCTGCTCGACCTCCTGAAGCCCTAACAACCCTGAAATACGAGCTAGGACAGACTGCACATTATCTCGGAAAGTGGACAAGGGAACAATGTCCGAAGCAAGAGCGCTGTTAGGCGAGAATCTGAGAGGAGGATGTGGAAGTCGCTCTGTTGTTCCCATGGTAACTTTGAGAATTGACAAGAAAGGGAGACTTCAGAGAACTCAACATAGTTTTGACTGGGAGGGAAATAGAGAGTTGTCTTTATGAGTTCGAGCGATATGCGAAAGATCTTATTTCCTTAAGAAGACAAAAACAAGTCTCTACGCTCATCATAAGCTTCCCCAAGCCAACTAATGAATTCAGGAACTGGGTATGTGCTCGGGGCAACTTGGTAATACAGACCTGACTCAACAACTCTGAACCTATCTTGACCTTTTAAATGACATTCGAACAACTCAGGTTTTATGCGGGCTACACTGAAAGGGTAGAATGGGTCATGAATTCACCCATGGGCGTCGATGAGAGGTTTGGGTCTAGGAACGGCCCTGGACTCACAGGCTTATGGGGTTTCAGGCTCATAATTCTTGGTTTTCATCTTCCCCATAACCATTTGAAAAACGAAATAGAAGGAAAATGGTGAGTCAGAGAAGTGACTAAATACCTGAGAACAGTGAGGAAGCCCGAGGGAAAGCGACACGAGGCTGAAAACAACCTTGCACTGGAGTTTTAACCTTCTCTACATGATAGTTCCGTAAAAACTAGTATTTTACATGGTCTGGGAGTAAAACAAGATTATAATAGGCCGAGTTTTGTGGAATACAAGACATGGGGTAACAGTTGTAGGGTTGGCATCATAAGGACGCCGACAGTGAGACACGTGGCGACGAATTATTGGCTGACAGCAGCCGGGTAGGTGAAAGCCACGTGCCGAGTTAAGGTGTGTACCAGTCTTCATACCACCCTCCCTAAACTTGCCTTACCTTTACTTACTGACACCAGCTATCCTGCTTGATGGGCCCGCTTAGAATTACGATGGGGTTCATAGGGGTGGTATGCGCCATCCTAACACCCGACGAACAGCTTGTAATTGGTCCGCCATCATATGACATCACCTTCTCCGGGGGCTTGCACTTCTATCCTGCCGCTCTCCTTTGGACCCGACGGAAGGGTCCTACACCCATGATTTTATGTTGTATGATTACGTTGCTAAGTCCCGAACGCTATTCTCCTCTGCATTTCGATTCATAAAAGAACCTAGCCATTGCGCTTGTATTTTAGGCACTTTCTTCTCAAGCCCTAATCGATACACAAAGTTTACCACCTCTATGTATTTTTCTGCTCTTTCTTCTTTAACTGCTCTTCTTTCTTGATCAATGGGGGTGACTAAAAAACACCCTGCATGGTTGCAAGGGGAGAATATGCCACTTCTTAAGTTGCATGTAAACCATTGGAGGTGCAACCATATAGGATAGATTGTATGAAGTTAAATCTAGGTGTTGAGAAGGGGATGCATAAGCTTATGGGGGACTACCTGAGGTTTGAAGTATTAGATCTATTCTAATTTTCAGTTTGACATCATTTGGATCAACCATGTGTGATTATTGATATCATGAAGCAATTTTATTGTTGAAACCCTACTGATGTTTTGGAGACATGGCAACCAAACATATGACCCATGCATGCTCAAGGTTCAATTGAGGTTTTCTCTTATTTTCTTGAATGATATGGTTACTAATATACATGATAACAACATGTGTTGCTATATTACTTTGGTTTCTGAGTATAAATTGAAACTACGGTTTGTAGATACCTTTTTTTTGATGTTGATGCAAGATTTATGCTACTAATGTTGCATTTGCTGAGGCCAATGTGATCAAAGTTTTGATAGAGGATGTGTAATGTGAGCATAAGCACAAATATCTTTGGGAGAGAATTGGCCAAGGTGTGGGGATCATGACACATGTCCAGGAAGAGCATCTCATATGCTTCTGATGTTTTAGTGGTCATTGTTGGAATTATGGTCCCTTGCGAGAAGAAAATGGAAACGACACTTGCACTTATCTTAAATTGGCTTATTTTAGGAGTTATCATAGTTTGAGGAGTATGTATCTATTTCTTATGATGTTTAAGATATAGATATGCTTCCTTTTCTTGGGATTTTTATCTCATGAGTAGATAATTTTTTGACCTTGATAGTGAGAGGTCAAAAATCTGTGATGAGTGCATGAGTTGTTGATGGCGCTTCATTGAAAAATCTTATATTGTTGTTGTTATTGTATGGATCAGTTACCATTGATTGCTTATTTGGTGCACTATTTGATTAACCACTCATTAATGGTGTTGGAATATTATTGATGTATTAACTAATATACTGCTAGTGATGGTTTTGATTCTTGCTGCTTTGTTGCCTGAAAGTAGAATTGGTGGTATAGAAGTATGCTTCTATGTGGTTGAGACTCATGATTGATATGATATTGTCACTATGTCATGATCAGATTATCATTTTTCTTATATCTATGGTGCTTATCTTGGGCTCCTTCCATGGCTTTGCTATAGAGAGGTTATTGTTGGCATTGATTGGTATTTGATATCATGATAACCGGTTTTATTTTTTGCTATATTTGCTATGCTGGAAAGATCCTTCATTGACAAAATATTTTAGATTACGGCTTAGGTATTGAGAGAAACCATGCTTTCAGTTATGATACATAGAACACTTTTTATTTCTCATGGATTCCATGTATTTTCCTCACATCATTATGTTGAGCATGCATAGAGGAGAAGCCATTTGTGCATTTGTGTTAGCCATTTAGAATTATTGTTTCATATTTTGATCCATTGAGAGACACACTATGTCCAACATGTATTATAGAGGTGTGTCAAGTTCAAATATGTATGGGAATTAGATGTCAAAGTCTTATCTTCTATATCATTGACATAGCCCTTGTCTCATTTTTGTATTGGGTCATTTGATGGAATGATTTGTTGGACATTGGATAAACCAACGCTCCCTGTGTGTTTCGTGACATGGAATAACTGCCTCTCATGGATCCTTATCTCTGGCGATACGATCGTTGACTAACACCTGCGGGTTTTGGTCTAACGGCAATCGTGATTCCCAACAAGTGGTATCAGAGCGTAGGTCACGAGTTCAATCCACACCCGGCTCGCGTTGGGGGGGAGATTGTTGGAAATTGGATAAACCAATGCTCCCAGTGTGTTTCGCGACATGGACTAACCGCCTCTCAAAGATCCTTATCTCTGGCGATACGATCGTTGACTAACACCTGCGGGTTTTGGTCTAACGGCAATCGTGATTCCCAACATGATTGAACTTGTGTCCGTGTAGTCACGAGTCATTATTTAGTGATAGGTATGATTATAGAAGAGTCATATATCATTCATATGTGGTTATTGCAACCATGTATTTGATCCAAGGAGCTTTGTACTCGTATTTCACATCATTGTACACCATTAGTCAAAACTTGTTTAGTCTCTTGCACTTAGCAAGGAGGTTTATTAAAGAGAAGTAGAAGTGTTGATACAATAGCAAAGAGAGCATCCTTGTAGCCCCATTATATGATTAGGGTGAGCATGTTCAACATGAGAGGTTATGATGTTGATCAAAGACATGTTTTGCAGCCAAGTTCTTTATTTCACATATTTATTTTGTAGGATAAACATCAACTCCTATTAGAAGATCAGTTTGTATCAACGTCATAGTTAGCATGGTGTTGAGAATTTCAGGGGGAGTATGCTAATGTATTCAATTTTCCATTGATGTAAAACGAGAAGAGATGAACTTGATGACTTGGTGTTTTGCAGGAGGTTGACATCAATGCGAAAGGGGGATATTTTTTGCATTATGGCTAGTTTATTAGCCTTGATGTCAACCTGGATTGTGATCTTATCAGAATCTTGGTGATTGGAAATAGATTTGTAGGAGGTTGCAGAGGTACCTCACTAGGCGTTGTCTCAAAATGATGTCTTGATGGTTTCATAAGAGTTGTATGAGGTTAGACAGACTTTGGAGATGCCTGATGAAGTGAGGAAGAAATATGGCAGAGTTCTAGGTAGAGGATCTTGGAGTTTCTTCAATTTTTCCTATTTTCACTAGGAATAGAGCTTGCATAGTACAAATATGTTACATTTTCACTGGGAAGTAGTGTTATCTGTTCAATTATCATCTTTGGGAATTCATGTTGTCCCCGTGATGATGCCTATAGGTGAAAAAAATTAAAAAACCATGGGAAAAACCATATAATTTCCCAAGGAATTTGTGCAAGAAAGGATGATTCAATGCTCATTTGATGTGGTCAAAAAATCCATCAATGAAATCCATGGATTTTCCTATTGTAATCACAAGGAAAAGAAGCTATAAAAAGACAAGGAGATTGATCAGTCAAGTGTGCAATTTTTATGAGTTATTTCTTGCTATGTTCTGGAATAGATGATTGCACCAGTGCACAAGCCTTGAAATATATAAATGTGCAAAGATATAATGGTTTGAGAGTATGAAGGTAGTAATTTTTTAGCATGCACATATACAATAAGTTTTATTTACCTCTTGGCTTGGATCAATTACATACAAGTTTTTAATTATTGAAGGGTCCATATTTCTGGAGGTTCATTGTGATCGTACACACCATGTATTAACCATTGGAGATATCATTTTATGTTGACCAAAGTTTTGAAGGTTCATTATGCATCATGCACAATATTGCAATCCAGGGAAAAGTATGCAAGGTTACTAGTAGTAAGGACATTAAGCATTCACATAGAAAATAACATAAGGAAGGAGAAAGAAAATCGATAGAAGTAGTGGAGAACAAGTTAAATCACACTTTGTATTATATCTCTTAAAATCCAATAAGAACCAACACATTGATGTATTCACATATATTTATACCATGTTGAGACAGTTACAAAAATTTAACTATTGACCATACTTAACTTAATATGTCTCAGTCATCAATTAAACAATATTGTCGACCGACTTACATTGTACTTGTTTTGACTCGACCAAAATTGTCAACTAAGTTGACTAGCCCCTCCAACATCTCCCCCTCCCTCAAAGCCTTCTTCATGACCTTACATTATACTTGTTCTAACTCGAGCAGGCTAGTTAACTAAGTCAATTAGCCCCTCCAACATCTCCCCCACCCTCAAAGCCTTCTTCATCCCGAAGAAGGGGGTATGTGGAGTGATACAAAAGATAAAAAAATTGTTACATAAAATTCATTATGACTTATACAATTCTATATTCATTCACTAGCTCTTTGAGAGTTGAAAATTTTACAAATTTTTTATACAAAATGGATTACAATGAAAGATAGAAAGTAAAAGATGAATTAATGCAGAACTTCTGGTGCTTCTTCGATATGTACTTTTGGAGTCTCGGTCAGAGCTTCATGAACTGGTTCTATCGAATGATGGGCTTCTTGATCCAATTTGACTTCATGAGATTATTGCTCGGAGGCTGCAACACATGTTGAAAGAATGGGTTCAGAGAACTGATGGGTAGGCCATGGTGGTTGTGTAGGTGACGAATAAGATGGTCGTGGTGGTAGCATGTTTAAAAAATTATTTTGATAGATAAATGGTGCAAATATTTGGAGACTCTCATTGAATATTTCCCACTCAAAAACTGCTAGCCTTGCTTGGGTACTCAATCCTTTAAGGTATGCCAGAAATTAGCCTCTTTCTTCCAATGGATTCTCTTCTAACAATATTTGGTCAAGAGGTTTTACGTATTTTAGATGTTGCACATGATTAAGTATTCCTTGTAAAAAATATAAAGCATTATTTGCTTCCATTTGTGCTTTTCTCCCTTCTCTAATCAATTGGCGCTCATTCTGCATCAATTGTGCATAAATTTCCTTTTCCTGCTCCAGGTTTTTGTCCAAAGCTTGCTTTTCTCTTGGGTCTGCAACTTCCCTTGAGGACAGGTCAAAAATAAGCATTTATTTTGTTTTGATGTGACCATGATTTTTTTATCACAAAATTGATCTTGATTGGCTGCTCATCAATCAACTCAATGTAACTCTTTGAAAACACTTCTAACTCAAGATTAGCCTCTTCAGTTTGAGAGGGCTCTCTCAAAGGGGGTTTATGATTTTCAATAAAGATAATGCTAGATGGCTAACTCTACGAATTGTGAATTGGTTTTGTATGATTGCAGGTTGAAAAATGAAGGATTTCTACCATTGGGCTATGGATTCAACATCAATATTCTTAGTGACAGTGGTTCTTCACATGGAAGCTGAGGAAGATAGAGGTATTTAACAAAGATGATTCATACACACAACATAAGGAAAACACTGTAATTTCACCCCTAAAGGAAGTCAGAGCATAACATTATGAATTTTGAGTGATTAGAGATAAAGATACATAGCAATAACACATTAAACACCTCATGAGAATCTCAGGCCTGGAAGTAGAATGTCACTATATATCACTGATAATGGACAAAACATACAAGAAACAATTTGGTGAAATATTATCCAACCCTTTGCTCTTCAATTTTCAGTCTATAAATAAAATTATTTACAATGTAAATGATCTGCCTAGCTGGCTACATCTTCAAATCCTAACTCTGACACCTATCATAACTGAAACTACTTACTTGAAATAGAAAGAGGACAACTATCCTTTAAGAAGTCAAACTCCTAATAGGACTCTATCTCCTATTTATTACATTCGGTTTTTATAACAGTGAAACAGTTACATAATAGATATCACATGTTCGAGGGACATGTCACCATCACTTTACATATTTAAAACACCCCTAGCTGTGTGGAACACAATCCTATTTTTTAGGGATGGATAACCTTCACTTTAATAAATTTTCTGCCTGTTGAGCTGGATGTGTGACACTTATTTTGAGTAATGAATCTTTGCTGAGATGGCCCACTGACATTATGGAGGTCCCCAACTATCTAATGTGCTGTTGGAATGCTCAAAAATCTTCAAAAAGTCCCTCGCTACGAAATAGGTCAGTTTAGGCAGTTTCATAGTGAGTTTTCGTAGTGTATGAAAACCTGCCTTTTAACCTATCTCCTTGCCACCTTTTCTGTTGAAAAACCTTTACTATGCCAAGAAACCTTGAAAACAATCAATTTCCATCCATAATACTTGAAAAACTGAATTTTAAGGAAAAAATGCACCTTCAGAATTTTCATAGCGTTTTATGGCTTTAAGCCTAAAGCACGCTATGAAATTGTCCAAAAAACCAGAATTTGCTGAGACTAAAACTATCTTTAAAAATTGATCTCCAGAGGTAAAATTTAGGTTCTTTGTAAGTCATGAATCTCATCAAACATATGCCAACTCAATTTTTTTACTCTTTTGGTGTTTCTTCTTCATTTACAATTAGTTGACTGATGGGTTCTTCTACCACTCTCATCTTCAACCCTTTCTCTTCTAACTCCACTTGAATCAAATCCAGTTGCTCTTGAAGATCTTCCACTTGATATTTTAATACTCTGTTTTTGGATTGTAAGTGCAAGTTCATCTTCTTAATGTGTTTGACCTCCCCTCTTAATGGTTGAGTCCATTTCAACAACATTTCAGCATTGTCCAAAGTTTTTGAAACAATTGTGACTTGCTCATCCCATATTTTCCTCATCTATTCAAATTGAACCTTCTAAGCTCTGTGCTTCTTTGCCTCTAGCTTAAAAAATGATATCCCTTTAACTGCTTCCTTCAACTACTCTTTGAGGGTTTCTATTTCTAATTTTTCAATTATTTTCTCTTTGCCCTTTCTCTGCTTGATAACTACTTCCTCTTTTGTTGATGGAGAAAAATCTATGATGCTTTTTGGATGAGCAGTTTCATCGATTTTCTTAGTCTCTTGCGGCTTTCCATGACCTTCTTTGCATGTCTAGTCATTGGCTTCCTTGGATGAAATGTAAAACCAACATCATCACCCACAAAATCTTGTTTTTTTAGCAGTATTACCTTTCTTTAGCTTTCTTCCTCCATCTTCAATGACTTCAGCTTGCATAATGGGTGACTCTTCGATGTCAATTGCATGAAGGATATCCTCCAGATTTCCTTTAGCTAATGTCTGGCTTCCAGTGACTCTCTTGTTGCCTTGTTTACTGACTGTATGCTTCTGTTTTGCAGGTGTTGCTTGAGGGGTGTCAGTCTCTTGCAGAGGTTCTGCTCCCATGCCCACTAGTTCTGCAAGAGATGATCTATTTTATTCTTCAACTTCTCCTGCCACAATTGGTGATGAAGTAGTTCTAGGTTTTTTGGTTTTCTTTAGAGTGACCACATCAATTTCATAACCACTCATAAACAAGAAAGAAATCCAGTCTCTGTCTAACCTTCTCAATTATTCCAACACTAATAGATTAATTAGACCATGATGAAAAAGAGATGTCTCATTGCCCTCAATCTTAATTTGAACCTTATCTGACATTTTCCCTAGACTTCTGTATAAATAGAAAGGCAAGTCAAGTGACCTCTTACCTAAAAAATGTAGAAGAAGTCTGAGATGGTATGAGTAGACCATGTAAAATATTCCTTCACAGGTAAAATATTTTTGAATGACCATAAATTTTTTTGTATAATTCTCCTTCATAAAACTCCTAGGGATAGCATTTGTCAAATCAGCTTCACTGTGTTCTTGCTTGATAAACTCCTTACAATCCTGCATTGTGAATTTGATACCTTTAAACCACTTTTGACCACCTCTAGGTATTTTTGTAGCTGATGATATGCTCTTTGGGGTCACTGTAAGGTTCAAAATTCAAACCTTTGATGTTGTTCCTATGAAGTTGGTGGCAAAATCCTTTGAATCCTGTAAATGAAATCCCTGCAACCTCTAGTAGAATTGCAAGTAGCCAGTCCTTCTGAAAACCTCCATAGCAGTAGGGTCTTCATTGAGTAATTTCATATCCATGGGCTCATACCTGTGACAATGGCCACCCTTATCTGTTTTCTTTCTTGCAGCCATTGATAATTTATAGTCTTCACTACCTCACTTGTTGATGACATTGGCATAATTTGAATTTGATAGCAACCTGCTTGGCTCGATGAAGTAAATATTCAGGGATCGAATCACATGTAAGGATAAACCACAATATGACAAATGGGTAATTGAGGTGAGGTTTAAATGTTTAATTGATAGCTCGAGCTTCAATCATAACACATGCAAGAAAAAAGGGTAACGATGACATCAAACATGGCTATGTACATTTAAATTTTACCATAACAACCTTGAATGACCTCCACCTTTACTGCTCTAATCAGAAAATGAAACCTCATACAAATCTGACAAGCCAAGTTAGAAAATGAATTTTCGTAGCGAAAACAGTTAGGCTTCTGACAGATTCACTATGAAACTATTAGGTAATTTCATAGCGAAATATGCGATTTTCCTGTGTAAAACGCTACGAAAATATGAAAACTGACAGGTGTGCACTTTTGAATTTAAATGTATGGGGAATGAAATTTGACATGATATGGGACTAATTTGATTGAAATGACATGAATGGAGGTGATCATTAAACTTAGGATAGGCTTAAAAATGAAAAATATTTCCTATACCACATTGAAATGGCTTAGGAGACCTTATCTATTTGGTGAGTGAACTGTATGACCCAATCAGAAATGTTTCACAAATTAATGAGTGATAACAGTGGCTCCACTTGGGATGGTGTGCCCCTGTGGTACACCAAAGAACTTGTAGTTCCAGTGCCATCCATCTTTTTGAAAATAAACTTCTGAAATTTGTCAAGCCGTCTTCAAACTCTTATGGCCTTCACCTCGGGCTCAAGTTTGATGATCAACCCGTCTTTATTAGCAGAAAATCATAATAAAACGGAATATATAAAATGGAGTGAAAATTCAGTAAAATTTAAGAGGAATAGGGCTTTAGAAACCTGCCATTGACAGGCCTTCCAGCACAAAGTTTTTCGTCCATCTCCTGAAGTAGATAAGTGTTGTTACCATGGAATGCAACTAATATGAATGGTCCCTTCCAAATGTTTTCAAAATTTCCATGTTTCCCCTTTTCTTCAATTATGGCTTCCCACTTCAACATCACATCTTGAATATGGAAATTTTCTTCTTTGACCTTCACTTTCTGCTTCATCTGTTAACTCATTGAAAATAATCGTTGATCCTAATTCAGTTTCAACAACATAAATTGGAAAATTCTGAGGTTAATCCTTGCTGCTTACCATATAGGCCATCCTAGTCTTCTTTGCTCACCAAAAACATGATAGTGGCATATGTCAAGTCCATATGCATGGTGCCTTTGATTTTTTCTGCCCAAGATCTGGATAAGAGCATGCCAAACTTAAGTGGAATATCTACCACCACAATTTCCATTACCTCTATCTTGGTAGGCACTTGTGTTAGGCCAACATCAACATATTTTATCAATCCTATGCATTGAACTCTTTTAGAATCAAAAGAAAACAAATCCTTGTATGGCCTAGTGATCTCCAAACCCATCCTCTCCATAATCACCTTAGGCATAAGGTTATGAGAAGCCCCTGTATCCAACATGGCATTGTTTAAGGTAATTTCATGGATACTAAGGCTGATATAGAAAGGGTTACTTCTTCATTATGCTCATCTTCCAATCTTGGTCCCAAGTAGATGGTAGCATGGTCTTCTTGTATATGAAGGATGTCTGAAGTTCCTGGTTGAGAATTCAACATTTTCACAATTTTGCTTATGTACTCATTTACCTTGAGAATTTATCCAAAAGGAACAGGAATTTTGATTTTAGAAATCTCATTCTCCAAAATGAAAACATAAGTAATATTTTAACTCTCTTTGACAGGGGGAGGAAGTTGTGGGTCCTTTTTAGACTCAACTGTTTTAGGAGCATCCTTCTTTGGCTGTGTTTTTTTTGTATTGATGGGAACATTTTTGTTTCTAAGATTGAATTTCTTATGCATCTCAAAAATTGCATGTTGATAACACTTAAGATAGTCAGATTGTCCCTCACCCTTATTTACATCATGATCATAATCATCATGCTCTTATTTGGTCAAAAACATTCTAGACATAGACATGTTTTCATCTAGGCAGTGGATAGAGTATTCTTAAATCTCAGACGGAGTTTCTTCCTCATCAATCAAATTCTACTAAAAAGGAGGCCTTACTTGAGGGTCAGGCTAATTTCTATTTTCTATTTGTCTTTGCTGATTCTAAGGCCTTCTAAAGTGTGGATTTCTAAATTGTGGATCATGTTGTGCAAGAGGTGCAGAAGCATTTTCAAGGGAAGTCTATCCATGGTTTTTCCATAGTCTTCATCATAGAATCAAACTTATCATCTGAGGTGGAAGGCTTTTCTTATTCTTTTAGTTTTGTTTTACCCATCTTAGAATTCTTAGCTACTATCATGTTTACTTCTACCTTCACAGCATCATTCTGCATTTATGTTAGTGAAGGAGATTCTCTTTTTATAAGCAAAATAGAGAAGTCATAATCAAATGCCTCAACATAGCACAATTGAGAAGCTCTTGGTGGAGGTTTAAGATGAGTAGGTATAGAATCATAAAATTGTTAAATATCTTGGAGAAATTTTGCACAGTTTCATCTGTAGCTCTTTTTAAACTATTGTATTCAATAAGGGCCTGCACAGGGTTTGTTCTATTCCCCCATTTTCTCAAAAAAATATCTTCAAATTGGTTCCAATTCTGCAAGATTCCTGGAGCTAGGGCTTTAAACTATTTTCTGACCTCATGTTGATGGGAAAATCTGTCCAGCCAATAGCAGGGGATCTCCCCGATAAAAAGTCCCAATTAGACCTTGAACCGTTTGGAATAGGGATCCCGTCTGGGGTGTGGGTCTGGCTACTGTTGATTTCTCCTTTCTTTGGGTCTCGCTTAAACTCTATAAACCACTGGATACACACTTAATAAAATGATACAAGACATATGATTGATGCATTAAATGTGCATATAACACTATGAGTAGCAAGAGGAAATAATAAAGCATAAGTACCGAAGGGAGTGTTGTTAACAACACATCATTCGGGTCATGCTTGTAAATTGTTCTGACCACAAAAGAAACAATTCATCATGGCAAGAACACCCTTCACTTCCTAAAAGTTTTAAATGATAACACAAATGCTAATAAACAAAGCCATCAGCGTTCGTTAAGAAAGTGAAATGAACTCAACCACCATTAACATACTCAACAAACTGTTATGCAATTGTGATATGAATTGAAGATACAGTTCCCTTAATCTAAAGATGTTCAGAAACTGAAAATATAATACTCAATAACGCTCATACATATGACAACACCAGATCCACAAAGGGATTTTTCAAAATGCTTGTACTCATGCTCAAATGTATAATCCTCTGGTAATACAATGTACTCAGCTCGAGTCCCAAACCAAAAATATCCCTTACAAACCCCCGAAGGGAGTATTTATAGCGAAGCTTGCCCTTTGGGCTTCCCTGGCTTTTCGCCTTCCTCTCTGTTGGTTGCCCTTGCGACTTGAAGGATTCTGCGACCTGCGACTTGCCAACATCCACGACCTCACTGATTTCGTGACTTGCGACCTGGAAAAATCCGCGACCTGCGACCTTGGACCATCCGCGACCTGCGACCTCGGACCATCCGCGACCTGCAACCTCAGACTATCTGCGATCTGTGACCTCGAATAGATCTGCGACTTTCGGCCTTCTTTTGGTTATCTCCGTATTTTATATCAATATTCCATATCTTCCATTCCTTGATTTGAAAACAAGCCTTCTTGCTTGCTGGGAAAAACTTTGGCTCATTGCACAGACCAACGGCTTCCACCTAGAGTCACATATCTTAGGTTACATGTCTTCATTGACGAATAATAATGTTAGGGGCATATTTAATTAATTGCAAGAATGAAAATAATAACTTAGACCACTGTGTGGTCAGGTATTGTGCCGCGGCGTGGTCTTCACTAAGCTCTAAATGTTTGCAGCGGAAACCCTTGACAAGATCAAAGATCTTCTGCTTGTGCCATCTCCCACTGCATGTGATGCGTTTCTGGTTCCCATTTTGGTATTTTGTTAGGAGGCTAGAACTGTACCATATAGCTCTCATGAGGGAGGTATGCATTGACCTCAAAAACCCCAAATAAATCATGCGCAACCCATAACAATAAGTTTTTAGGGAAGCTCATGGTGTTCACGTGGCACTGCCTTGGGCACTGTTTTGGTGCAGACAAGAGTTTCCCACATGAATGGGCAGACAAAACTATTCCCTTCATCTTCCACTCAGATTGGCTATAGATGGTCTCCATGGGACTGTGCCTTCTCTTCCCGGTGTGACCTTCCCCTACCACCAAATGCCGTGTGTGTGGCCCTAATGAATGCATTACATGCCCTTTAGCTTTTCATGAGGGGAGCTCGATATCGTTGCCGCATGCATCCAAATTCGTCCCAATCGGAAGGCTTCACGACCCATATATGTTTACATTGTGTGGCAGTTCATGGAATTAGGTGTGAGACATGGCTTACTGAATAGCCCATATAGTGTGCAGTTGTGGAGTTGTGCCTATGCCTACGTTAGCCCATGACCTTCAACATGTTTTATAATGCATAGTCATCTTTTGGTCCTCTCCTTACTATGGATTTGGTGTGTGTATGGCAAGAACACGTTCCTTTGATCCTCATTGAGTAAGTCATTGTCTTAGACAAGCCTCTCTCTTCTAGTGGAGACATTTAAAAGGCAGGATGTTGGACTCGATTAGATTATTGAAGCATCATGTGCATCTTTTATTACAAGTCGCAGCTTCTATTTGTCCCATATATCAGTGACTCAGCGACCTGGAGGGGTCGCGCGACTTTATCTTCATGTGGGTCGCGATCTCAAAAAGGTTCGTAGGGTCGCCACTACCTCCAACTCGCACTTTGTCTTTTCTTCATAGATCTGCGACTCAGCGACCTGGACTGAACTTGCGACTCCACGGGGTCACATAGTCGCACTTTCTGGCAAGTCGCACTTCATTCATTTCGGGTATGCTGCGACTCAACGGCCTGGGTTGAACTGCGACCTCCCAATGGTCGCATAGTCGCACTTTGTCTGAAAAAATAAACACCAAAATGATGCAATCCTTGCAAATAGAAACGAACTAAGATTAGTCGTCCATATTTTTAGCCGCTGATGCAGCTTGTCCATGCAGACGACCAGTTCTTTGGGCAGAAATATGCCCAACCTTTTGCCCTGGTGGTGCATCTCTTTGGAACAGTTGATAGGAAAAGCGTGTTTGAAACAGCGGCAGAAAATATCCCGGACCCCCAGTTATACATATACCACAATACATCACAATGGTATTTCTATTTGGAGATATCATCATCCAAGGCGTGTGAATTTTATGAAGGTACTTCCCCATGCAGACCGCACAGTTAATACACACTCGATGAACATCTCGGCGTAGTGTCACAAAGTGAACAAACAACCCCTTGGACGTTGCATCGAGAGAACATCATGCCTCTTCTGGAGCTTAACATTAACCAAATTCTGTGTTTCATGGTGATAGTGTCTACAATAAGAAATAAAAACCTCATCGCAACATGGCGCTCCAATACGGCATCTCCGTTTAATACGCACGGCATCTCTATTTATCATGTGAGAAAATTTTGTCTACAAAACGTTTTCTGATGCCCAGCGCCTTCCTGTTTCATTGTGTGATGGATGTGTTCTTTTGTTACCTATGTTATCAGTCTTCGTCCGATATGGTTTGAGACCATAACTTTGCGCCATTTAAAACATAGGCTATGGATTATCGTGATTTTACGACTCTGTCCTTCATTTTACTGCTATTGCGCTACAGTTATTATACATTTCCATCATGGCTTTGTTATAACCTTCCGCCCATGTTTCAAACATACATTTTGACCACTATATAAATATAGGCTCCAAATGTTTTACCATGGGTCGGAATTCCGTCATGGAGTATTCGAGCCCTCTTTGTAACATTTTTTATATGGTTCTACTCCTCGAATCTTACATGATTTTGAAACCATATCGATTTTCCACCCCGGTTTTCCGTTTAAAATAGAAAATTCTTCGGTGCATACATGGCATCATTAGACCAGACCACAAGCTCAGGTTGGCCAGAAGATGACAACTGTTAGGTTGGTCAGGGTAAGAAGGTTAAAACACTTATGTTATGTACAATGTGCTTTGCTCTTCTAGTGTTAATTCATCGATGGGTTCGTAATTTTAACCACACATTCTAAAAACGATATATCGTAAAGGCCACCATTCTTATGATAATGACAAAGCCGTTATTGCTGCATCTGTGCGCATGCGTTCTATATGAAATGGTATCGCCACTCTTATGGTCCCATCCACGCTGGATAATAACAAGCACTACCTGCCTCCACTGAAACACTAATTTAGTGACACGGTCCACATGGTGTCATGCATGGAGAGGAAGACGAGACATAATATGGGCGGTTACTAAATATCATCAACGCATTCCTGGGAGGTGTTGAACGTAACGCTCGACATTTGAAACTTTCTTCCTTGAGGTGGAAAATGATGATGCTGTTTCAAGTTGGGTCAGACATACCCTTTCACACGTGGCGAAGAGCCAAAATTTATGTCGTGGACTGCTTCATGCGCGCTGTGCTTGCGCTTCTCATAGATCAACTCATCGTTGTAATGGTAAGTGTAATGGAGGCAACAAGAGGAAACCACCCTCCATGTGGGGCTTTAATAAAAAATAGAAGAGGCATGTATTCCTTCCATAATAGAAAGCAAGTGAAGAACAGGAAACAGCTGGTAACGATCATAATTAGTGCCAATAAGAAAATTGAACCCGCTCCACATCAGCCTTACGTAAACAGGAGACCGAGTTATAATTCTGAAGTTGAAAGCATTACTGATATTGTTGTTAAACCCTTTAAGCACGACTTGGGGCAACTTTCTGATCAATCCTCATGTCATGGTAATGCAAATGGATAAAGTGATCTTTGTCGTATGCATTCTTAAACTTACTAGGGTCCCGCCAAACGATGTGAACATGAGAATTTGGAATGTCAAGGGTTGTGTTCAGAAGTCCTGCCACAATTACTACATGGGAAAATTGATGTTGTTGATTCAATCCATTATTTAATCATATAACCATTCGAATAAGGTAACATTCTCCTTTTAGGAATAAATCTGTGGCTTAATTATGACCGAAAATTTCCTCGACTGGTGCGCTCTCATTCTCTGCATACATGTGATACATATCTTCCACTTCTCATATTCTAGCTCAAACTACTCTTATCCTTGTCATCTACCTTGATGAGGTTTTCCACTATGGCCTTAGTTTTATCCCCATGTGGGCAGGGTATGAAAGTTTTATGTCCCGCCACTGCGCCCTTGTTGTTTTAACTTCAGTTACTTTCCCTTGGTGCGGTGATGACATTGTCGGGTGTATCATCCGTGGGGTTGACCTGCATGAGACACTATATTAGTTCGCAGTTGCTCTTTGAGAATGGTGCCCCTAGATAAATTATATGAGACCAACGAACTTAGTGAAGTGCTCAAACAAAAAATGCCTAATAACCTATGGTGAGAGGGCTTCTAATGTACATCTTCAATGCACAGAAAAGTTTTTATTCGAGCATATGCTGGGTGATCCCTCCCACACATGGTGTGATTGCAGCAATAGCATCTGACCATGATGGTGAGAAATCTCATGAGGGTTTTGGGATAGGTCGCTAGGATGTCACTGACTGTAGGTCGGGTGAAAGACCTTAACGACTAAGCAAGCAGAGGGGGACCCGAAATTTCGATTATACCCAAAATTTTGGGTGGTGTTGTAGCGGCTACAATAAATGGCGAACCACTG
Organism: Pinus albicaulis; assembly: GCA_034641835.2. Lineage (NCBI taxonomy): Eukaryota > Viridiplantae > Streptophyta > Pinopsida > Pinales > Pinaceae > Pinus > Pinus albicaulis. Next base: position 766,852,158 of record CM076572.1, read on the forward strand.
GTAGAATCTAGCATCTCTGTCAATATCACAACAAAAGTCTGAGCCAAGATAGTGATGCAAGGGAATATTGAACAGGTTCTACGGGTACCCTTTGTATTACTTTGGCCTTTATAGATATGCCTATTCCTTGTGCCTCAGCTAGGTCTCACTAATCAAAACACACCAAAGCGGGAGCTCACGGACGCCAGTAGCTTGTTGATGATGTGAAGAGCAAGGCAGTGGGCTTATTATTTTCAGGATTTTTAAAGTAAGTTTCCGGTGTTGCTCCGCTGCCAGCAGGCCTGGACAGTACCTCGGCAGAGTCACTTCAAGAAATCACAAACGTTGCTCCGCTTCCAGCGAGCCTGGTCAGTACCCCGGCGGAGTCGTTGCATTACCTCTCTGCGCAGGAAGCCTTTCTCGATCCTTTACCCTTATTTCTTTGCAGAAATGTTATAGGATGATCATGATCCTCCTGATTTTTTTGCATCAATATTGCAATAGTGTGCTCCGAGGCAAATGATAAAATGATGAAATATTTTGTGTAGAAATGACTAGAAAAAATAGGAGCATGAGTTAAGGTTGAATTTACCTCATTGAATGACCTCTTTTATTTAGAAGTTCATTTAATCCTAGTGTATTTCCTTAACATATTTGTCATGTCCCTTATGATTCCAGTAAGTGTTGGGAAAAATACTGAGAGGGGGGGGTGAATCAGTATTTACTGCATATTCAAAACTTTTACTTTTTCTTGCTTCTAAAACCCATACGCTACTTTCCTGAAGCAGACTCGCGTATATACGCGGATGCCCTTTATGCAACTCGCGTATACACATATATCTAATTATGTTATTATATTTTCTCTTAAATCATTCCATCATTCATTCATCAGATATTCAATAATCAGTAAACATGAACAGTAAGAGAAGAGTAAGTCATCACACAAAGCATCACACATGAACATCAGGATTTTAGGTGGAAACCCAAGTCGGGAGAAAACCACCGCTGCCGTTGCTCAGCCTTCAATCTTTTATTATAGAGAAAACATTTTACAACATATGTGCTGGTGCAGACTTCTACCAGCATGCAGGCACCCACCTGCGCTCGTTTACCAGCCTCTCCTGGAAGGGAGCTACGACCCCCTGATCTCGTTTACCAGCCTCACCTGGAAGGGAGCTACGACCCCCTGACCGAAGGCTACAACCCTCAGCACCTCTATGGACCACGTTTCATCAATTTTCACACTGGATCCAACAACTTCAATAGAACAACACTTGCAGGCCACATTTCATTATATTTTCAGACTGGACCCTCTCCATGCTATCAAGCTTAATCATACAATCAAACTGATACAGTCAACTTAGAACAGTAGAATACAGATAGCAGCAACACAGTAGATTAGATCAGACATTTCTTACCACAGACTTCAGCAAACCCTAGTTTGTATACGCGCTTTCCTTTCACTGATGTCGCGTATATACGCGCTTCCGTTCACACAAAAAGGCGTATACCTCTGTACAAATTACAGAACCAATTTAATTGCGCATACACGCTTTTTCTTCAGCGAAGCCGCGTATATACGCGCTTACTCTTCGGCGAACTAGCGTATGGTTCTTTAGAGATTTTAGGTCAGTGCATTTCTTCAGAACAGATACTTCATTCAGATTTAACCCTTCACTTCAGACAGATGTTCACCTCTTCTTGGATCTAATCATTCCATAACCAGATCTAGCAAATACAAGCACATTTAAGATCTAGATCCCCTTCTTCATCATTGGTGCATCATCCATTCAGATTTATCATTCAAGTGTAACCCTTTCCATTCAGATCTACTTCAAAGAGAAGTATTCATTAAGCTCAGAGATCTTGCACCCACACTCATGATTCGCATAATGAATTTCATCTCTTTATATAGGTTTAACCTTTTTCAATACCATGAGCCAAAACCACATTACTTCCGATGGTATTCCTGGACGGGGTCATTTAGGCGAATCATTACCCAATACAATGGGTCAATACCATGGTGGTTACCCCTGGTTTTTCACTTTTTGAGCGCTTTTGCCCATACGCGACTTGGCACGTTGATTCCCGCGTGCATACGCGACTTCTACTAGGCAAATCCGCGTATACCTAGAGACATACTCTTTTCATCAAGATTTTGGCACATGCTGAAATCCTTTCTTCATTGTCTTCTGTACACACTGTAGATACATCAGATTTACTCCATCAAGAACATATTCTATCAAGCACAACTTCATCCGGTGAATTGCCATCAAGGACACCACATGTCAACAAACGTATGTCTTCATCTTCATTCAGTGGATTGCCATCAAGGACAACATTCTGCATCATATTGCCAACAGTAAGATTTGGAATAAATCGCCTCAAAATATTAATTCTCCCAAGAAAATATTGCAACTCCTTTTTATTCCTTGGGGTATCAATCTTTTGGATTGCCTCAATTCTGCTTGGGTCAATTCTCATGCCATCCTTTGAAATTATGTGACCTAGAAACTTAACTTATTCCATTCAAAAGAGGTACTTATTTGGGTTCAAAGAGATACCATACTTTCTGCACTTCTCAAAGACAATCTTCAAATGCTGCAAATGATCTTCATCAAATTTAGAAAACACAGTAATGTCATCAATATAAACAACAATAAACTTATCCTTTTCATCTGCAAAATAAATATCCATAGCCCTCTGAAATGTTTCCCCTGCATTCATAATTCCAAAAGGAATTTTCACATACATTATTATTCCCCATGGTATTGTGAGGGTTGTTTTGTCCTGATCATTTGTATGTACTAAAAATATGGTTTTACCTCGAAAAACCATCAAGTAATGAAATCCTCTTGGAACCAACTACCCATTTCAATACGTGATATATTTTTGGAAAGGGATAATTAACTTTGAGGGATACCTTATTAAGGTTTCTAAAATCAACACATAATCTTATCTCTCCTGAATTTTTCCTCACTGGAACTAAGTTTGAAAACCATTTAGAAAACCTTAAAAGGACAATAAGATTTTCATCAAATAGTTTGCTTACCTAATTTTCAATGAGAGGTAGAAAAATAGGGTTGACTCTCCTTAGATTCTACTTAAACGTTATTTGATATTCCTTGATAGGAATGTAGTGTTGAATAATAATTTTTTTATAGGCCTTTAAGTCCTCGTACTCCCATGAAAATACATCATAGTAATCCTTCATTAGATCAATGTATTTTTGCTTCTCTTCTAGAAATAAAGACTTAGAAAGTTTCAAAATTTTAGGTTTGTATTTAGTCCCTATGTTACAGCCCTCCACCTCAATATCAATAGGTATTATTTTAGGCTTATGAGCCACATCATTTAAATCAAACAATTCCTCCAATGGGACTAAGCCTCTGGGAATCACATTGTATTTCAGTTGTAAAATTTCAAGGTCAGATTCATGCTTATCAGAATTCTCCCTGGTTTGATTTAAGTAAATTTTGTCTCCATCATTATAAAAACTATTTCCTCCATCATTATGAAAATTTACAAATTCTTCTTTCATTTCCATAAAATTGTCCAGTTGTTTATCATTATCAAAAACTTGCCAATACCTTATATTGTCTAGGACAACGGGATTTTGTTTAACCTCAATTTCATACTTACTATTCAGATGAAAAGGCGCCTTACATGTACTTTCGGAGGTGGCGAATGCATCAACAATTACATTTTTATTTCTTGGAATCAAGGACAAATTGTATTCTGGAAAACATTACAGAAAATATAAAACATCATTTTTATATGCCATCATTCTAGGGTGCTTAGCTAAATACTCACCTTTAATTTTCTTAATGGCCAGTTCTGAATCTCCATGGATTGAAATCATTTTGGCTCCTGACATTTTCAATAATTGCAGCCCAAAATCAGTGCCTTGTATTCAACAACATTGTTGGTAAATTCGAAAGAAATTTTGTAAGAATAGGAATTTGACTTGCCTAGTTTTGGGCTCATAATCCACACCCTCTCTCCAACTCCTTCCTTGTTGAATTCCCCATCAAAATACATATTCCAAATTCCCTCTTTATCATCATCAGTTTATGATTTAGCCTCCATCATTTCTCCTTCATTTTTTTTTCTAATTTGTTGTCCCCATTTTGAGCTTCTCCTTCCAAAAATATATCATTGTATAGTATGAATGAATCCAGATATGAATGTATTGAATAAACAAGATAATTGTTTGGCTTATATTGAATGCTTACCATGTAATTCATGAGATCTTCCCTATACATCTTCCTTAGTTGTCCAAACACCGGGATAGTGGCATTTGACATGTCCATCTGCAAAGATCCCTTCAATTTTTCACCCCAAGATCTTGATAACAACATACCATAATTTGGTATGTTAGCAACAACCACATCCATAACCACACTCTTGGCTGTAATTTTTGTGAGAGCGACAGATAAATATTTGATCGAACCAAGACACTTTGCCTTTATTGATTCAAAAGAAAAAGAGTCTATGTATGGCCTAGTTATATCCAAACCAAGCTTGTCCATGATTACTTTATGCATTAAGTTGTGTGAAGCTCCCGAATCTAGCATGGAATTATGCAATATCAAATCATGTATATTAGGGTCAACATAGACTCATGGCACATTACCTTCCTGTGAACCTCCTCCTTCAACTTCTGGACCAAAAAGAAATTTTGGGTGATGATCATTTAAATTGATTGTGTCTGATACTTCTCCCACCTTCAGTTCCTTTAAAATTTGACTCTTATATGCATCCTTCTTCATCAATTCAATTAATGGAATAGAAATTTTAATCTTTGATATCTTATTTTCAAGACTAAAATATAATTGAGTTCTATCTACCTCCTTACAATTGTATCTTTCTTTTGAGGAATTTCTTTCGAAGGATTAGCCTTTGTCTAACTAGTAGAAGTTATATTAGCCTGGATATTTTTAGAAGGATTTATTGGGACTTTCCTATTCCTAAAATTATACTATTTTTGGACTTCCATAATAGCATTCTGATAACATTTTTGTAGTCTTATGATTCTGCAGCCATGACATCTTGTTGTCATTGTAAGAACAAATATTGTTCTTCCTTTGTCAAGAAAATGTTATCTACTTCTCCCTCACCAAAGAGATTAATATGACCTTGTTATTGTTCTTGTGTTCCCTCTTGCTTTTCTTTTACATAGTTCTCCTAAAAAGGAGGCCTGATTTGTTGTTTGTCTGTTGGATTTCTTGGGCCCCTCTGCTTAATTTGGATATTCTTTCTTCTAAAATTCGGATTTATGATTTGAGAACCTCCTTGTGGTTCTCTTGCAACATATATGTCTGACATAGTCATTTTCTCCATCATCTTCTCCATATTTTTCACCAAAGTGTCCAACTTAATTTTTGATGATGTAGAAGGTTATTCTTTGATGGTCACCATCTTTTCATTCTTCATCTTGGCTTTCTTGGCCAGTAAGTTTTCTTCTACACTAACAACATTCTTTTGCATGTATTCAAGGGTAGTTGGGCTTATTTCTCTAAATAGTTGGTAGGCCATGTCAGCATTGAATCCATATGGATAGAGAGTAATTCTAAACCTAGTGGAGGTTTTATTTCTATTGAGATAGAATTAAATATTATTGAATCCATTTCAGTAGTCTTGGACTGGTTCACCCGGAGATCTCTTCAAGTTTTCATATTCTACAAGAATTTGAAGTGAGTTTCTTTTACCTCCCAACAAGAAAGGAAAACTTGATGAAATTGTTGAAGATCGTAAATATTTCCTACTATGAAGCCTTTGTACCATTTTATAACTTTATATGCCAATATTTGAGAAAATAACTTTACCTTAACATCATCATCAACAACTTCTTCAAGGTCTGCAAAATCATTCATTTTTTCTATGTGTTTATGTGTTGTAGTAGGCCAAGTGCCATCAAATTGAGGTATGTGATGCGCATAATTTTGTGGCATAGAATTTAGTGGTACCTGCAAGACCAATGGGGCATAATGAGCTGCCATGATTTTGGTCTGAGAAGTATATGTACTCACTATTGTGTTTGATGATGAGTTTAATATTCCAAAATGGAAAATGTAGGAATATAATGCATAAAAATGGAAATAGCAGTGTAAATCAACACATAAAATATAAGAAGATCATATAGCCATCATATTAATATCATAGCAGCAAAATGTATACAAGTTCTTGAGGAAATAGTCACTCAAGTTAGGCAAAAACAAGCCTCAAGAGAACATGGACATGAAACATGAAGAACACTACTACACAATAACACCCAAGGCTATGACAGCGCAGTTTTATTAGAAACAACTACTGCTGAAGAATTTAAATACATAGATCTGAATTTATATGGCTCGAATAATGTCGGGAACAGAGATCTAAGCTCCCAAACACATTTCCAAGAGAACCCAAAAAGGGTTGCCTGAAATACACAAAAATGCAGAAATAAAAATATGGCCCTAGGGTTGAATAATCTCTGCAACTGGATAGATGATAGGAGGTTGTTGATCTAATATGGAAATTTTTGAAAAATCCTCCTATAAATTCTCCAAATGAGAGGCTGATCCCCTCACTGAAAATCTATCTCCCCCAACTAGGGCTCCAAACGCTCTACTGCAACTGCACACTGAAATAACGCAGTTTCTTCAGAAAAATGTGTTGTAACTGATAACATTACCTTAGCCTGATGTTGGATGATGAAATAAGGCTCAAGGGCTCTCTTTTTTGGCCTCCCAATGGAAGGAAACTTTACTCCACTACAAAACTAGCTCTGAATACACCCAATATAATCATCCACTGTTGCACCCTGCGACACAACACAATACTCCGAAAAACATTGTGTTGTATAAAAAATATGTAGCTTGGCCTGATGCCAGATAGTGGACAATGTAGTGTAATACTCTTCCAAGAGGCCTCTCAAGGAAAGGGGTGGGATTCCCGACTAGGAACACCCTGTTCTAAACAGCACATGCAATCTTAGCTAAACAGTTGAAGAGAGCAACATGTCTAAATAGACCATATACAAAATAATAATATAAAACATAACCCCATATGGACGCCATCCTCTTCCTTATATAAGTTATGAGATTCCTCACCCTTGGCCCCCCTCAATTAGGTCACTACTTCCATGCATTCAATCTCCCTCCAAAACTGTGTTGTCCCACCATGAATGACACTCCTCCATAACAACACTGTTGATTTGGTCAAAATTGACCCAGTCTTCATGCTCCAGCCCCTTTTCACACCTAAGGGTCTTCAATCCAGCTTTTTAGATGACCTCCATTCACAGTAGGAGTGTATTTTATTAATACTAAGGAGATTTATGGGTCTCCATACCCTCTTATTCCTCTATCTAAGAGCAAAATCAAAATTTAATATTCCAATTAGTTGTGTGCTAATTTAGAAATATTACAGTCCTCCCCTCCCAAATGTTTCTTTTCCTCAAGAAACTACAAGGATAGAACTGAAGAGCCTCTCCTCTTCCTCCAGTAGCATCCTCATATAATAAACTCCTCCAAGGAACAAGATGGTGTCTCATCAATTAATCTCCAATTTCCTCCTCCCAAGTATGCCAGTTAACTTTTGGTGACCATCCCAAATAGCTATCATTATGAAGAATAAAAATACCCATGGAGGCAACAATGTGCTATCTAGAGGCCTTCTTGAGGCATGGAATCTGAAATATATTGGGAACTATCACTCCCATGTGAAGCCTCCATCCCCAAGCTATCATCCATACAAAATGAGTCACCCTCCAACATGGAAACTCATGAAAGATCTCCTCCACCTTAAGCTCCTACAAAGTAGGTGGGTTGCACAGCTGAACACGATGAATCAAATTTTCCATCCCACACTTTCTTTCTCTACACTTATGATATGTGTAGAGCTGAATCTGAATTTGGGTTGCGATAATGTTTCCTTCATGAAGCAAAAATGAAATTGGATCCTCAAAGACCCACTCTTTGGTTCTTGCCCAAATCATCCCATATAAAATGAATATGACATTATCATCATATGGAATCCAAATGAAAAAAGTACTAAAAGTTTCATGTAGTGATAGAAGGTACCAATAGTTTCCCAAGTGGTCACAGTGCATTTTTTCTAACTGTTGTTTCAAAACATAATATGGCAAGTTGTCTCCCAACAAGTTGCTAGTTGTGCATGTCATCTCATCCACTAGTAAATAGTAAATTGCAATTTTTATCAATTGAGTATAAAAAGAATAGTACAACACTTGCCCAAAGCCATACAAGAGATGGCTATCCCCATCACTGATGTTGGCCCCAAAATGACCATGAAGCCCAAATAGAGGCTTTCCCTCTTGTGGAGCAATGCACTGTATAGAAATGGCAAGAGAATGAAAATACTGTGTTAGATAATCAATAAGTGAAAAAACAAAACTCTTACCATGCACTGAGAGTAAGTTGATAATAAGATCCATGAATGAGCCCTCCATAGTGGTATAACAAGTCTCCATGAAAATGAATGAACCATGTGTTGCATGAAAAGCATTCTTATTATGCTTGGAGATCCAAGTCAATAAGATCATATCATGGTAATAGATGTCTCCATCCACTACTCCATCACTCTCATCTATTACTTTTCCATCAAGTGCATCATATGTGAAGTGATCCTGGGAACACTCCATCAAAAAATCCAAGCTCCCAAGTGACAGCATTGTTGGCCTGTGTAATAAGGCTCCTGTCATCTCATAGCTCCATCCTTTGGCATGCCAACTGTCAAACTCATCTACCATAATGCTGTTATATATGGAAGATTCCTTCCAAAGTGGAAGTACCTCTTGATCCTCCAAGGCTAAGGAGTATTCCCTTTGCACCATGAGGGTGCCGTCACCTACTCTTGCAACATCATGCAAATTATGGGGGGAAATCAACCCATACTCTCCCAAGAGTTTCCAAAGAAACATCAACTCTTGTTGCCTCCCCACACCATCACCATATAAACTATGGAGCAAAAACATGATGGTTGACATGAAAGATATCACATCACCCCAATACACCCAAATTCCTTGCTGCCATATGATGCAAGTGTCATGCCAAGTCCCAACCAACAACATACTCTTTGAAATAGAATGTGTCACATGATGACCAAACTCTTTCAAGAGTGGCCAACGCAGCCTTGCCTCAAGCTATCCTGTGTCATAGATCTGCAAGTGGCTTTCAAGCCTCTTTCTTATCAACATCACCCATCCAACCCATGGTGGGTGTCTATCATCATGCTCAAAATTGGTATTCCTCCAATGGAGAATACCATCCTCCCAATTCAGATTTCTATCTTTGCATTTAATGGGATGTTGAAATGCAATCTCCCAAATATCTCCAAATGAAGACCACTCATCAATGACCATGTTGAATCCATAAGGATCCTAGTTTGCTGAAGGCAAAATATTCTCATTAAGCTGTGAAATTCTCATCAAGAAAGATCCATCACAAAAATGAAAGATAAGATGTCTCTCATAAATCATCTGTCTATCCACTGCTACACAAGTGTGTTGGTCATCAGAATGTCTCAATATTAGTTGGGCCCCCAACTCATCACTGCTGCTCAATGACAGTGTTGTTGATCTCCATGATGGTGCATATGATGTCTCAATATTATGCTCAATGTTGAACACATATTTCTACATTTCTTTGCTCAGGACAATGTTCATCCCATCCTCCAAAATTCTACAGTCAAGCCCCAAGATTTGTGTGCAGCTCAATAATTATATACTAGTATGAATGTATATCTCCTCCCTGAAAAAAATCAAGGGTTCTCAGTGCAGTGATAGTCTACTGCTCCAAATCAGCAATGTGGTTTGACCCTATGTCATACATTTTCCCTGATAGCATGTTTCCATAATCCTCCATATGATGTGTTGAAAGAATAGGAAATGGAAATATGTGCATACCTTGGTAAATCTTGGGAACATATTGTACTGCTACAAGAGTTCCTTCCTCCGGTGTGATGACTTCCCCAACTATTGATGATGATGGCTGCTCCTCTATGGCTACATCAGCACTGGTACAGGTCTCCTCCTCCTCATGCATCTCCATAATAGTGCATGGGACTCTGGAAGTCAAGATATCAAGACCACTTTGCAAAGTTGCAAGTGTTCTTTCTCCTGATGCAAGTGCTCCTGCAGCAAGTGGTGATGGAAGTTCCTTCTCCTCTGATTTCTTTGTTTCAAACTTCTTGATCAACATTTTAGTAAAATCTGCATATGCAGTCACTCTTGCATGACTCAAATGGCTGAACCACCAAATGTTTTCTTCAACCTGAAGGTGCAGGGCTGCAATCTCAACAGCTTCTCTCTCTACTACTAGATGTTGTAGGAAAAATGCATCCAACTTCATTCCCCAAGCTCTTGATGTACATGTGGATGACCCATCAAATGTAGGCAATAGAAATCTATTGTTGCAAGGTATTCTTTCTTCTTTGAGCTGAATGAACTGTGGGAGAGTTATATTCTCCTTCAAAGCTCTAGGTTGAGACTTATATTCTTCAAGATACTCACTTAGAATCCCATAATCTAAGTATCCTCCATCTCCATGTATCTTGTCTTTTCCTTCAAAAGGAAAGGGCATAGCATGTTTCTTTGTAGCTCTATGCAATATCGTTTCTTCTTTTCGCTGATAGGAAGTACATGGACCTTCCTCATCTTGAAACCCTAATGTGGTTTCATTGTTTTTCTCCACCTTTCTTTGCTTGACCTCCTTGGTGAGGTCCCTCGTAGATCTGAAAAGAGATGAGATAAAACTCATCCCTTCCATCATTCTGATCTCTTTCTCCTTCTTCTGATTCTCCTGATAGCATAATGGCTTAGATCCACATGTTGAGCTAAGATTATGCTCTGATACCACTGTAATATTCCAAAATGGAAAATGCAAAAATATAGTGCATAAAACTTAAAATAGCAGTGTAATTCAACACATAAAATGTAATAAGATCATATATCCATCATACTAAGATCATAGCAGAAAAATGTGTACAAGTTCTTGAGGAAATAGTCACTCAATTTAGGCAAAAGCAAGCCTCAAGAGAACATGTACATGAAACATGAAGAACAATGCTACACAATAACACCCAAGGCTATGACAGCGTAGTTTTATTAGAAACAAATGTTGCTGAAGAATTTCAATACATATATCTAAAGTTATATGGCTCAAATAATTATGGGAACAGAGATCTAAGCTCCCAAACACATTTCAAAGATAGCCCAGAAAGGGTTTCCTGAAATACACAAAAATGCAGAAATATAAATATGGTCCTAGGGCTGAATAATATCAACAACTGGATAGATGAAAGGAGGTTGTTGATCTGATCTGGAAATTTATGAAAAATCCTCCTATAGATTCTCCAAATGAGAGGTTGATCCCCTCACTGAAAATCTATCTCCCCCAACTAGGGCTCTAAACCCTCTACTGCAACTGCACACTGAAATAACGCAGTTTCTTCATAACACTACATTGTAACTGATAGACTTACCTTAGCCTGATGTTGGATGATGAAATAAGGCTCAAGGGACCTCTTTGTTGGCCTCCAAATGGAAGGAAACTTTCCTCCACTGCAAAACTAGCTTTAAAGACACCCAATATAATCCTCCACTACTGCACCCTGCAACACAACACAATACTCCGCAAAAATTGTGTTGTATAACAAAGATGTAGCTTGGCCTGATGCCGGATAGTGGACAATGTGGTGTAATACTCTTCCAAGAGGCCTCTAAAGGAAAGATGTGGGATTCCCGACTAGGAACACCCTGTGTTAAACAACACATGCAATCTTAGCTAAACAGTTGAAGAGAGCAACAAGTCTAAACAAACCATATACAAAATAATAATCTAAAACATAACCCCATATGGTTTCCATCCTCTTCCTTATATAAGTTATGAGATTCCTCACCCTTAGCCCCACTCAATTAGGTCACCACTTCCATGCATTCAATCTCCCTCCAAAACTGTGATGTCCCACCATGAATGCCACTCCTCCATAACAACGTTGTTGATTTGGTCAAAGTTGACCCAGTCTTCAAGCTCTAGCCCCTTTTCACACTTAACGGTATTCAATCCAGCTTTTTAGATGACCTCCATTCACACTAGGACTGTCTTTTATTACTACTAAGTAGATTTATGGGTCTCCATACCCTCTTATTCCTCTATCTAAGAGAAAAATCAAAATTTAATATTCCAATTAGTTGTGTGCTAATTTAGGAATATTACAATGAGAGTGGGAGAGGTAGTGAAATTGTGATCTATTGATTTGTTGTAAAGGGAGGAGTATAGACAACATATCTGATAAGAGAAGAACAATTTGAAGGGATCAACAGAAAAGTAAATGAGGGAATAGAAGATGTAGTAATAGTCTGCTGAAATCTGGATGATTTTTCAGCAGCCTTATACAGCTGATTGGCCAAGTGCTCAAGTTTATGAAATTGTTGTAAATGTCTTTATCAGACTTTGAAATGCCAATTTTATGTGTTTTAATATATGGTATTAACTTTTAATCATAAATGAATGTCTCAAAAACAAAAGTTTCATATTTGGATCTAAAAAGGATATGCTCAAATGGTAGATCAAATTCGATGTCCTCAACTGTTATAATGCTTTCAGGAAGGGTGTGAGATTTCTTTAAAGGATTTTTACTGGCTTTACCTTGTTCAAACTTATTCTTTCTAATCAGTTTCTCAATATCACTTACAACTTTAGGGGGATCAGGATTTGGATCTGCTCTTGTATGGATCTTTCTAGAAGCCATATTTCCAAGAAAAATTATCACAACTAGGCTTAAACAAAAATTTTAGGTGAAAATTTTATCCTAATGATTCTTAACTCACTGTCACCCACAGGAACTAGCTTTAATATTTTCAAATCAAGGTTTTACCAAGGAATATTAAGCTTTCTCTCCCTAGTACGATTGCCAAAATTTCATCACTCTGTAAATTCCCTAGGATGAAGAGAGAAATTCCAGAGGTAACCAAAAACCACTTTTAGGACAGAATCTATCCCTTCTAGCCTTGGAGAGGGGTCTCTCACTTTGATTTCTTAAAATGATATGATATTAGGCTAGGTATTATGGTCAATAAAATCTGATTTTTAAATTTTTTTTGATGAGAAAAGAGGCAGATCCATTGGGAATGGATTCATGTCAAATCGGTTTTTTGTCCTGTGATGTGATGAAGAAGGAAAGGTTTTCTCCATATGGGAAAGGTAGGCAACCTTGGTGGTGGAATTTAGGTTAAATCGTTGTAGAGGGTGAGTGTAGAAAGGTGAAAGAAAAAAAATGGAGAACCAATACCATAGATGATTTCTAAAATGTTGATTTAAGATGAAAACATTGATAACTTGGAAAAACTAAATCAGAGCACCATTAAGATGAATTCTGAATTAAACATCTAGTGTTTGCAAGTAATAAGATATACATTTAAGAAATGTAAACACATAATAAAACTTACAAGATAAAAGGATGTTAGGTCCCTATATCACTAGTATAGTCCCTTATTATTGTTAGTGTAAACCCCTTATTGCTATTATTGTACCCTTGTAACCCCCATTTTGTTATTATTGTGCCCTTAAATTATTATTGTTAGGTCGGCTAGGATTACATTGTGGCCCACTAGGATTACATTATGGCCCCTCGAATTACTAGGTTTTGTAAATTGTATCATCCAAGAATTGTTCATTTATGTAATGTATTGGAGGTTGGCCCCTCGAATTGGCTTATTTCTAAGGCGTTGATATCTCTTTTCTTCTATTTTTGAAGCTGGTTACACAAAATTTGGTATCATAGCTTTGGATTCTAGGGTTTCGCTGCTCCAAACAGGTCATCGTGGAATTTTCGCTATATTATTTCTCTGAGGATTTAGGAAAATCTGAAATTTTTAGGGTGCGAAGCCGAAATCCTGAGGAAGATTGTCTAAAAATTTCAGAGCTTGGTTCGCAATATTTTCGGAGATATGATCTGTGGAAGTTAGGTCTTTTTTCAGGCTCCTAAATAGGTCATCGTGGCATTTGCGCTATAACGTGTCATCGTGGCCTATTGGCATTACTGGAAATTTTTGGACGGAGTTATTTTCTTGTTTGGGTACTCAATTAGCTCATAACTCATCTTTATCATCCTCAATCTAATGGTCAAACTGAGATAGTAAATAAATGTTTGGAAGGATATCTTCGTTGTTTTGTATCTGATAAACAAACATAATGGGTCAAGTGGTTACCTCTCGCTGAATTGTGGTATAACACTTCCTTCCATACTGCAGCAAAAATGACCCCATTTATGGCACTTTATGGATATCATCCACCATCCATCACATCATCTTTAAGAGAAAATTCGAAGGTTCAAGCGGTGGAAGATCACATCGAGCATCAGCAAGAAGTTCTCCAACTCTTAAAGGATAACCTGAATTTGGCACAAAATCGAATGAAACAACAGGCAGATCAACATCGTAGCGCGAGAAGTTTTGATGTAGGAGATTGGGTATTTTTACGGCTACAACCATACAAACAAATGTCCCTCAAGCAAGCAAAGAAGGATAATAAATTATCGCCAAAGTACTATGGTCCTTACAAGGTGTTGTAAAATATTGGTACTATGGCATACAAATTGGAGCTTCCTGCTTCTTCGCGAGTACATCCAGTTTTCCATGTTTCATGCTTAAAGAAGGTTATAGGTGAAAATCTTCCGGTTCAAACAATATTGCCAGAACTTGATGAGGAAGGAAAAATCATATTGGAACCTGAAGCAGTCATGGAAACAAGAACTCGACAGCTACGAAATCGATCAATTTCAGAGTATCTCATCAAGTGGAAGAACTTACCCACAGAAGATTCTACATGGGAGGATGAGAATTTTATACAGAAGCACCCAGAGCTACTCAAGTGTTGAGGACAACACTTTTTTGAAGGAGAGGGGCATGTTAGGTCCCTATATTACTAGTATAGTCCCTTATTGTTGTTAGTGTAACCCCCTTATTGTTATATTGTACCCTTGTAACCCCCATTTTGTTATTATTGTGCCCTTAAATTATTATTGTTAGGTCGGCTAGGATTACATTGTGGCCCACTAGGATTACATTATGGCCCCATGGACTCCTATATATAGAAAGGAGGTTTTGTAAATTGTATCATCCAAGAATTGTTCATTTATGTAATGTATTGGAGGTTGCCCCCTCGAAGTGGCTTATTTATAAGGTGTTGATATCTCTTTTCTTCTATTTTTGAAGCTGGTTACACAAAAAAGGAGCACAAAACCACCAACATTCTGACACAGGAATCCTCGCAAATCACCTTCAAACTTCCATTCATTAACTGGAAAAAATTTCAAAAAATTACAGTGCAAAAAAGTTTGTTCTTCTCTAATATAGCCAAAAAAAACATTTCCCATGTTTTCCATCTCTATATACATTATGAGATTCAATATCCCACTCTAGGTGGCTGAAATTATTTACCAAAACAAACTTCTAACAAGATATATCAAATTTTTAATGCATATACAGAAAAATAGGAGTGGTTTTCCTTACAACCAATCTAAGCCTTAAACATTACCAACTTGGAATATTTGTAAATAAGCATTAATTGTACCTCCTAAGATAATATTCCACCTATCCACTATATATAAACTACTTCTAGAAGCCAAAAATTCGAAATTTGAAATGAAATGGTGCTGACTGTCCAGAGTTGTAGTGCATAAGCCAGTTTCGTAGCAAAATGTGTAGAAATTTGCTGAATAATGAATAATTATCCACCGAGATTATCCTGATCACATATCAATTCGAATTCATATGCAACACATAATCTCTTCCACTCAGATCATCACACATGCGGAAATAAAACAAGCGGTATGCGATCAAACAATCATCAAAACATCACACACATTACACAGTATGTATGGGGAAAGCTTATAGCTGAAAACCCCCAGCTATTCTGTATATTATAATGGATAGAACATGTAACAATCTCAGTACAATACTCCTCACAAGTACTCAGTATTGTCTCATGAAGTTACACACAACCTAGCTTGGTTTTGAACAGGTCACTGGTTCAAAACTCATCCACTAATTGCCTGCCTCTATTGCGCAATCAAGGCTGGTCTAATGAGAGATCCAAGGTTCGAATCTCCTTGGCTTGAAATCACAATCATCATGGGAAATTCCTCCAAGTGTGGTGCAAATATCATGCACAACTGATGTCACAACTGATAGCTATCTCAACCCTTTCATCTACCTCTTTCACTGGTCTCCACTGAACTGTCCATGCACTGTAGTGAACTGATGTGTTCTTGAGTTGAATAATGAGTTAATAATTTAGTGAATTAAATAATATTTAATTCACTCCACTCATTACTATTTGATTAGCTAGTTAAACTAATCTCAACTAGTTCAACTAAGTTAAACCGAACACAACTCCACCAACTGTCTCATCAACTCCACCAAACTTCTGCCACTGAAGTCCTAACTGAAGTCAACCATGCATGAGCTCACCAAACCCCTAGGAATAGCGTAATTCCTCTGTCGGATGCATGAGCCACTTCTGTAGCTCGAACTGAAGTGCTCCAAGAGAGTAAACTGAAGTTTAGAGTCCAAATATTATTAAGGGTAAATAATATTTGACTTCCTTATTTTTAGGATAGGCAGTCTAAAAATAGACTTCGACCTAAATGTCTAAAAATAGAGGTCCATCTATTTTTACCAACATGACCAATACTCCAAGAATAACATACTGCAACCCATGGACCATGCTCCATATGTCTAAAAATAGACATAGTCTAAAAATAGACTTTGCACCAAAAATAGCCTGCGGGCCCACTTAATGAAGGCGACTTCATTTCACTAAGCTCCATCATCTTGCTGCATTTTCAACACTCCCTCTCAGCAAGATATGGATTATCTGCAACCCCTATCCTGCCTCTGTGGAATTCGAACTTGCTCTTGGTGAGCGCCTTCGTCAAGATGTCAGCATCCTGATCCTCCGTGGGAACATATGAAAGTAACATGATTCTCCGCTGAACACAGTCTCTGATATGATGGTACCTGATGTCGATGTGTTTGGATCTATCATGAAATACTGGATTAACCGAGAGCTTGATGCAGCTCTGGTTATCACAATAAATCACTGTAGGCTCCAAGTGCGACCCGAACAATCCGACAAGGATCTTTCTCATCCAAATAGCCTCGCATGCAGCCAAGCTAGCTGCCATGTACTCGGCCTCTGCTGAACTGAATGCCACGGATCTCTGTTTCCCACTGTACCAGGAAACTGTTGTCGATCCAATGCTTAAAATACCTCCAGATGTGCTCTTCCGGTCCGTTGGGCTCCCTACCCAATCTGCATCCGTGAAGCCAGAAAGCCTCAACTCATCCTCCTGTCTGTACCACAGACCATATCCCGATGTGCCACTAAGATAACGCAATACATGCTTGCCTGCCTTCCAGTAGAGCTTGGTAGGCTTAACCATAGCTTGCGAAATCTGGTTAACAGCATAGCATATATCGGGTCGTGTATTGACCAGATACATAGGCGACCCCACCAACTGTCGATAGACAGTGGTATCCACTACCTCCGCTGAAGTAGCATCCTCCTTCCTCCAACCTCCACGAAGAGGAGTGTCAACAGGCTTGCAGCCTTGCATGTTGAACCTCTCCAGAATCTCCCGAGCATACTTGCCCTGAGAAACAAACAGTCCTCCACTGCGCTGCCAAATCTCCAATCCCAGGAAATAATGAAGGAGGCCCAAGTCTTTCATCTCGAACTCTCTAGCAAGGTCCTCCTTGCATGAAAGTATCAACAGCTCATCACCCGTCAAAATCAGATCATCTACATACAGTACAATGATCAGAAGCTTCCCCTCCACCACAATCTGGTACAGGTTAGGATCCGCCTTACTCTTGGAAAATCCAAGCCCGGTGAAATAATTGTCAATCCGTGTGTACCAAGCATGAGGTGCTTGCTTCAGTCCGTACAATGCTCTCTTGAGTCGGCACACATGCGACTCACTGCTGAAGATCTCGAAACCTTCAGGCTGCTCTATGTACACCTCCTCCTCAATGACTCCGTTGAGGAACGCAGTCTTCACATCCATCTGATGGATGTGCCATCCCATCTACGCTGAGAGAGCTAGGATCGTCCGTATGGAAGAGTACCTTGCGACAGGTGCAAAGGTCTCCTCATAATCGATCCCCTCGATCTGTGAGAAGCCACGGGCGACAAATCTCGCCTTGTACTTCTCCACACTCCCGTCAGCCGCCTGCTTCACTTTGTAGATCCATCGCGAACCCACCATTGATTTCCCAACCGGTCTTGGGACAATCTCCCATGCACTGTTCCTGACGATCGAATCATATTCTTCGATCATGGCATCAACCCATGCGGGTTCCTCCACGGCTTCCTCAAAAGAGGATGGCTCCGTCACAACACATTGACTCACAAGAGCCATGTATCCAGTGTACCGATCCGGTGACTGTCTCTGTCTGCGCTGTGCTGTAGGTGGTCCTACAACCTTCTGTGCATCCCGAGCCAGTCGCTCAGCTTCTGTAGTGCGCATGCGCCCTCTGATGGTTGGCGCTGCCTGGGTGGTTTCTTCCACCTCCTGAACCTCCTCTTGTGGCTGATCCACATCCGGAAGCTCCTCCTTAGGAACTAACAGCTCCTCATCTGCATGCAAGTGTAGCTCCCTCTCAAGCGAACATTGCATGGCTTTCTCCTCCTGAAACTTGATATCCCGTCGCACAACAGTCTTGCGACTGTCTGAAAAATACACCCGATAGTTGTGAGGTGTATCAGTGTACCCCACAAATATTCCAACCTCTGCGGTCGGATCCAGCTTCTTTCTGGCATCCTTCGTCACATGCATGTAGATAGAAGAACCAAAAATTCTCAAATGAGAAATGTCAGGTCTCTTACCAGAATAAGCCTCCTCCGGTGTACTCATGCCAAGAACCTTGTGAGGACAACGGTTCTGCACATACACTGCTGTATTGCATGCCTCGGCCCACAAGTGAAGGGGTAGGCCCTGATCATGCAACATCGCCCGTGCAGCACCCACGATCGTTCTGTTCTTCCGCTCAGCCACCCCGTTCTGCTGTGGGTTATGGGGTGCGATGAGCTCTCTCTGAATCCCTTCTGCGCTGCAAAAGTCCTTGAATTCAGCTGAGATGAATTCACCACCATTGTCGCTCCTAAGAGCCTTCACCTTCTTCCCCGATTCCTTCTCGACCAGTGCTTTGAACTCACAGAACTTAGAGTATGTCTCGCTCTTCTTCTGCATGAAGAAGATCCAGCACTTCCGAGAGAAATCATCAACAAAGATCACGTAGTACTTGTGCTTTTCTCTCGAAGCTACTGAGAAAGGACCACACACGTCTGTGTGAACTCTCTCAAAGATCGTCGTGGCACGACTATCCTTCTCGTGAAAGGTGGCTTTCACATATTTTCCCAAAGTACACCCCTT